>OX457049.1:4354860-4494860 GCA_949752735.1 Lumbricus terrestris
TGGAGTGGTGAGCCGTCACGTCACATTCCTGGTCGACCTGCGCTGCTGGCAAAGACACCTCCTAGGTCTCTTTATGCTCTATCGGTTTCACTTAGCCTACATGTCACTTAGACTCAGGCCCGCCGAGAGGGGGAGCAGAGGGGACAAATGCCCAGGGGCCCGGGAGCTTTTAGGGGTCCCGCGCCAGACTGATTATTATTTTTTTATTTATATTAATATTATTATTTTAATAATAATAATAATAATAATAATAATAATAATAATAATAATAATAATAATAATAATAATAATAATAATAATAATAATAATAATAATAATAATTATCAGCAAGAGGCTCGCATGGTCTTTCATGCTCCCTTGGTTTCGGTCGTCAGGCAAGACATGGCACCATCAACGACCTTGTCTACCGAGGTTTAAATAGAGCTGGTACTCCGGCAATCAAGGAGCCTTCGGGCCTCACGAGGTTGGACGGGAAAAGACCGGACGGCCAGACTCTCATCCCTTGGAGCAACGGGAGGGCGTTGATTTGGGACGCGACCGTGGTGGACACGGTGGCCGCCTCGTACGTCCACGAGAACGCGACCGAAGCTGGGAGAGCAGCTGAGAAAGCCGCCACAAGGAAAATTTCAAAGTACTTAGACCTTCAGAAAACATACGTCTTCGTCCCCTTAGCCGTGGAAACAATGGGGCCAATCAACAATGAGGGCCTCGCCTTTGTGTCCGAGATTGGACGCCGGCTGTCGAAATTATCTGGAGATATACGAGAAACGGGTTTTCTTTTCCAAAGCATTTCAATCACTATCCAGCGCTACAACGCCGTTGCCTTCCAGGGCACCTTGTCTGGATTACCCGGGGCCATGGACCGGCCACCCTAAACAAACTAAAATTTGTTCTGTAAAAACTGAATCGAATTCTAAACCTAACATTCCAGTTATAATAATAATAATAATAATAATAATAATAATAATATTATTATTATTATTATTATTATTATTATTATTGTTATTATTAGTCTATTATTATCAAACTGCCATTTATAAAGCAAGCGCCTAACAAAAGAATCTTGCATGAAAGCGCGTAACAGGAACGTCTACTCATAATAACTCTTAAACAACAAGGCCTAATTTAAGTCTTCAAGTTTTTCTTGAAGAGTGAACTAATAAAGATGACTTGCCTAGGTCTATAAGGTCCCGAAGTTTATTCCATTCAGTGACCAGCCACTGTTTTTTGTTGCCCGACTTCAATCATAAAGCAAGCAAATCTAGGTTATAAAATAATGATAGCCTAAATTTCTTTCGTAGACTAGGCTAAAGATTGAATAAAAATAAAAATCTGGAGGACTACTGTAAAAGAAAACAAAAAGCTAATAATTATGAGCGTTTGAATAGGCAAAAGTCGGCAGTAGCATAGGTTACGTGGGCCTAGGTCTATTCTATCTAAATTCTGAATATCAAAGTTAGACAAATCGGATGGTTAATCACACCCACTACCATGCGGAGTTTATCAGGGGCTGGGGGCTATGCCCCCC
This sequence comes from Lumbricus terrestris, assembly GCA_949752735.1. Lineage (NCBI taxonomy): Eukaryota > Metazoa > Annelida > Clitellata > Crassiclitellata > Lumbricidae > Lumbricus > Lumbricus terrestris. Next base: position 4,356,389 of record OX457049.1, read on the forward strand.
AAGAAGACCCAGATTCAGTTTTTTTTCACCGTGTAAACGATATCTTTTTCCAGGCTTAGCTGCTCCCCCCCCCCAAAAAAGGCGCGGACTCATAAGTTAGCCCCTCTAGTGAATTAAACGTGCCTGATGAATGTAGGCTAAATGAATGGATGAAAGTGAAGTTTGTGGTGTTAGTATTGTTATTGCAAAAGATGACATTATAAATAAAACTTACGAAAACTGAAATTATAGAAATTGTGGAAAGGCTTGGTTTTGATCTTGGCACTCTGCCAGCGTACGAGGCGGGGTACAGGGGGGGAATGCCCCGCCAAATTTCGGGCAAATATGTTTTCGGGCAAAAGAGGCATGGACGGGCCAACAAATTTCGGAAATAATTTTCAGGCAAAACAGATACGGAGGATTTTTTTCGGGCACCAGATTTTTCGGTCGAGAAAATCCTAATCTTTTTGGGTGGATGACTAAAGAAAAGGTCATCAGGTTTTTCTGGCACAAATTTTTTACCCCCCCACTGCCAAAACGTCCCGTACGCCTATGTAAGGACGTGTGACTGTTACGGAAGCTGACAAATCGTTCAGCAAGCTCAAACAAATTAAAAATATTCAACGATTTGTCATTAAACAAAATAAACTGAATATAGGCCTATTATACTCTTGCAGTCGTAAAATTAATGACCTTGCAAAATCATTGAACTACGAGGATAAGCTTATTGTAAACAATTTTGCTCTAGTTAGGTCAGGGGTTCTCAAACTGTGGTACGCGTACCCCTGGGGGTACGCCAGGCGTCGGTAAGGGGTTCGCGAAAAATTCCAGAAATATATATTTTTTACTTTATGGACTTTGTGTCCATCTTTCTTTGATTAGCATAATATCATAATATTCTTAACGTTGCAACATACAACAGCATCGTCATTTCTTTCTTTCACAACATTATAATTAGACTCACATACTATACAGTGCATGCAACATATTTCTGTTTAGGTCTATTAAATAATTTTGAAACGAACAATGTATGAATAATTGAGACAACCAAAGCCCAGAAATTCTCAGCCTATGTAAAGCTCAAACAGGGAGAGCTGAATTGGCCAAAGGATTTATTTCTGGTCGAACTTTAAATTTTGTGATTCCATATCTGGGTCAAATAGGTTTCTATACAATTCTTGATATAAAAAAACTACATCACAATTGTCGCCAGAGCTCCAAGAGCTGACGGCACCAGGTGACCAGGTTATAGCCTATATTTTAAATGTTGCTCCCTATAATAGGCCAATATACGACTCTAGTACACGATGTAACCTGTGATTAAAAGGACGTTAGTTGTCACTGCAAGCCGCAAGGGCCTTTATAATGGCATTTTGTTTCTGATCTGACTCTGCTTGGGGTACGCCATCATTCAATGTTTTTACTTGGGGGTACAATAAAAATAAAGTTTGAGAACCCCTGAGTTAGAGAATATCTAGAAAAGTATTTTGATTACCACAAATTTGAAATTTTAACTCATAATAATTATTAAGAACTGATTATATCAAAAATCATAATGTAGCCTATATAGATCTAACAGCGTACATTCGCACCCACATTTTTGTTATTTTTATTTGCTTTATTTAAATTTGTCCAGAAAAATAAAAGGTAGTTTTATGACTTTAGGGCCGGTGACTGCTCAGCCCATGGGCCCGGAATTTCTATCGGCGGGCCTGCTTAGACTTCCTACTAATCCTCTGCGTGTTGGCCTACACAATTTATAATTTGAATCCTGTCAGTCTGAGACGAATAATCAATGGCCATTGTGGATTGTGAACATAGGCACAACCACCCTACGAGACCCACGGGACCGTCCCCCCAACTTTCGACGAGAGGCCTCCCAACTTTTGCCACAGACTGCTACCAATAGCCATTTCAATAGGCCTATAGATATTAAGAGCGTAGCTTCACAGCATTAACACAACATTAATACCGAATCAAAAGCGTTTTAATCCTACCTGTACATCTACATCTTACCCCGACAGCGTTGGCGTCTCACACAGCTTGCACGTGAAACTGTTGCAATGTGTGAATCACGTAAACTGTTCTTTGGTGATAATAATTTATTGTGTTACTCTTGAGTTTTGACTTTCTTTTTTCGTGTCCTCTGCGAATGTTTGTGTCTTTCCAAATGCAAAGTACCAGGTCATTTGCAGTCATATCATGTGCCAGAATGTATAATATCATTATTTAGACCTACATCCATCCATCCATCCATCCATCCATCCATCCATCCATCCATCCATCCATCCATCCCTACATACATACATACATACATACATACATACATACATACATACATACATACATACATACATCCATCCATCCATCCATCCATCCATCCATCCCTACATACATACATACATACATACATACATACACACACACACACACACACACACACACACACACACACACACACACACACACACACACACACACACACACACACACACACACACACACACACACACACACACACACACACACATACACACATACACACATACACACATACACACATACACACATACACACATACACACATACATACATACATACATACATACATACATACATGCATATATAGAAACAAACATACATGCATATATACATACGAACTTACAAACATATAGCACCCACTAATTTGTATTTTTTCTACCCCACTGGTGAAAATGATTGAGCAAGTTACAAATACCCTTAAAGTCTGCGCCCATCGTGTAGACGTGCATTACCACAGAAATATAACAGCAAGAAAAAAAAATAGCAAGAACCTAACTAAATCAATCCTATGTTTGTCTAAATAAAATAATAAATCATCATGGAGTCGCTCAGGCACAACATTTTCTAAAAAAATATCATCACATCTTTCGCGCCCCCCCCCAAATATGACTGTGAATTGATATTTTGGAAAGATAATGGGAGAAGAAATAATTCATGGAAAAAAATTATATGTTTCAGTTGGCTTATTTTCATGTCTGGTGTGAATGTTTCTGTCTTTCCAAATACAAGACACCTCGCTATTTGCAGTCAAATGTGCCAGAAAGTACATATCATTATATTTAGACCTACACAGGATTCATTTAGCTGGGTCTGCTTATATTTGGCGACATAATGACGGACATTTGGGGCACGCGCCCCGTAATTTTCTAAGCAAAATACAAGACGCCAATTTATTATGTAAAAGTTATTGTAATACAAATAAAATATCATCGAGTTCCTGCATCGAGTGTTCATTCGTAATCGTATAAGACTTGCGCCTCCAAACTTCTAAATCGCCGCTCGAAAGTCAAACTCGGGGCACTAGCTTATTCAAGAGTGCTGCGTTAAGTCAATAGGGGTTGCCGCAAGAGTAGTCTAAAGAATGCCGGGTCGGTTGTCATAGAGTCAGAGTGGGTGTAGTAACTGTTAAGGCGTGTGTCACCTGTGTCGAGAATTGGAAGGTGGATGATCAGATGAGACAGTGCAGAGTTCTTGAAGAAGAGTGTCTTCAATTTCCAGTGAAAAGTCTTAGTGTGATTGATAGAGGTGCATGAGGCAGATGATGGTATGAAATTAGTAATGATGGTGGAGAAAGTTAAAATGAGCAAAATTCAGGAGGCAGATCATTCAAAAGGCGTGGTGCTGAGTTGGATATGGCTCGGTTTGAGAACATGGGATGACTTGTAACAGGCGGTCGAGCAAGAGTAACACAAGAAGTTGATCGGGTAGAGCGGTTTGGCTGAGTGGTGAACAGTTCTCGAAGACAATTTAGGCTGGGATCATTGTAGGGAGTTGTAGGTCAAGGAGAGAGCTTTGAAGGGGATACACTCTGGAATTTTCAACCAGCGAAGTGACTTATTTGAGAATGATGTGATGAACTGATTATGTCTGGGTGTTCTGTTGGCTAATGAATTTTCGATGAGTGGGAGCGCTTATGTTGAGCGGATTCAAGGCTTAAGAACAGGGAATTACATTAACCAAGCTTTGAGTGGACGATGGATGTAGCAATGGTGGAAGCAGTTTTGAAATCAAACCTAGTTCGGATGCAGCAGTATGTGAATGAAGCAAGAGCGCATAGGTTAGATGTGTGGTTAGACAAGTATAGGTATGAATCAAATATTACACCAATATTGCGGACAGGGGCATCAGAGGTAAAGGTACGACTAGGAAGAGATGAAGAGTTAGCTAATAGTCGGGTATTTTCTTGTTTTGGTCAGGAGGCCTAGAAAAATTAACTGTATTTTGGAGGAGTTGAGGCAGAGGAGGTAAAACGACATCTATTGAGGGATTATATTGACCACATTGTGAAGTTGAACAAGGGGAATGGCAAATGCATTGTGGAAAAGGTTATAAAGCTGGGCGTCGTATGCTATGCAAGAGATGGTGGTCTTCTATGAGTTGACTTAACCCTCAGGCTACCAAGCTTTTTTGTAACACTGACTACCGAGAGGGTGGTTACCACCCCCCCCCGGATTTTGGGTTTGGTTTGAGATATCATAACTTGTAATACACCATTTGATTCAGCATTCATTTCTGCACAAAATGGTGTATTTAGGTTTAGAAAATATGAAGGCACCTCGAAATTATGATTTTTTTACCATGGTACACGTCGATTCCACAAAATGTATACTTACGCATAGGGAATATATTTAATTCTGTGTGTTTTATACATGATTTATATATAAAAAGTAGTTTACATATAATAAAGTCCAATATTCAACTATAAAAACTAGTAATAAGTCTGTTTTATGTTAAATCAAAATAAGAAAACATGTTTTAACCGCTGAAAAACGTTTACGCAGACATAATCGGTTCGCGTTGCGAAAAAACCCAACATTTTTATACATTTTAATTTATTTTGAGCACTTCCGGTCATTAAATTTTAAATTATTTAGTATTACAAAATAGTCCTAAATGCCCACTACAGAATGGCATAATTTATTTATATTAAAAAATAAATTATGGATAAGTTATAATAGAAAAAACATGACAATTTTATGAAAATAAAACACCTTTATATATATTTTAATTTATTTTGAGCACTTCCGGTTGTCAAAAGACAACTCAATGAGCATCGAAATGTAGCCCCACATTCCCTCTATAGAATGGTATAATATGTGTCTCTTAATATTTAGGGGTGGAAAAGTTACAGACGATATTCCAGGGGGGTGGTGGTATCCACCCTCTGGTACCTTGGGTATATCGGGTGTAACTTTTGAACGGTAGGGGGCATCATCAAAAGTTTTAGCTCAAAATGTGTCCCAATGAACCCTCTACAGCTACAAATATTTTTTCAAAGTTTTATTCCAGACGGAACGCGTTTGATTTGCGAAAAACCTAGGGCGGGTGGCAACCACCCCTCCTTGGTAGCCCGAGGGTTAAAGGAGTGGTGTATAAAATGAAGAGCTGTGGATTCAATACGGAACATTGAGGAATGCAACAAGAGAGTGGAAGGGTTGCGAATAATGGCTGTAGGCTCTAAAAGATAAAAATCTGGATGACAAGTAGTACTGGAATCATAGTACAGCAGAGGACAAAGCCAAATTCATATTGAAGGTAGCCTATACGTACAGGTTGCACCAAAAAAGACCCCCTAGGTTTTTTGCCAATATCTTGACCTAAAGTAAAAATTTCAAAATGAAATTTTACAGCCTTAAAGACAATTCATATTTACACATGATGGTCAGATTTCATCAAAATATCTCAAACACAACAAAAGATACTCCACTTTTAGTATTAAAATCATTTACACATAATAAATGGTCGCTTTGTATTTTGGTTAGAACATTATGGGTCACGTGTCCCAACTGTTCATCCCATCAGTCACCAATTATAAGTAGGTCTATTCGAATGAAAAACACTTTATGCAGGTTCTCAAGAATATTTTTTTTGTATTAAACATTCATACAATTATTGGTCGTTTTGGATTTGCTTAAAACTTCATGGGGGCACTTGCCCCAACTTCCCATAACCTGTCAACAAATATAAGTAGGCCTAACTGTAATGAACAACACTTTATGCAGGAACTCAATAATATTTTATCTGTATTAAAATATCTATACATAATAAATGGTCGCTTTTTTGTTTAGAACATTATGGGTCCCGTGCCCCAACTGTCCCATAACCTGTCATCAAATATAAGTATGCGTAACTGTAATAAACTACACTTGATGCAGAAACTCAAGGATAATTTACTTGTATTACAATCAAATCAATTATACATAATAAATGGTCGTTTTGTATTTTGCTTAGAACATATGGGGCACGTGCCCCAACTACCCCTCGAGTCTCCTAATAGTGCATGAGTATACTTATAAATGTTCTGAGAAGGGCAACCAACAACATTAATCTTGAAAACATCACTTTTCAGCCAGCACATCTAAGTCATCAGCAGCCCGACATTCAATGTAAAAACACACTAGAAACCGCTATATTTTGAACTCCAGTTTGGGGGTATGACCCCATGGTCGGATTTTGTCGGATTTGGATATGTTATTCAGGAACAAATTCTGAACGGGAAGCCGTTTGAAAAGCTTGTGTGCCAATTTCGCACAGGTTTGGCTGTATTTATTTTTTTTATCTAGATAGCCTTAACTAAAATCTAGATATACACGTAGGCCTACCAGTCTGTGCAGTAATAAATGCTCTATTATTTTGTAAGTTTACTGCAAGTGTATCGCACTTGCTCTCAAGCTCATGATATCTAGGCTACTGTGACAGTTGACATTATGCGTGTGAAGCATTTTATAAGTGGCTTGCTACAGTAACTGGCGATGCTATATAAATTGTCTCAATTACTTTACATTACATTACAAGTTTTGATATCTCAAACCATACTCAAAACCCAAGTGGTGGTAACCATCCCTCCCCGTTGGTAGTCCATGTCACAGAAAAGCTTGCTAGCCTAGTGGTTAAAGTCCTCAGGCTCATATGGCTGAGTTGCTAGGCAGTTGTATGCTGCGTGTTGTATTCACAAAGCATGTGCATCCTAATCTTGTTAATATCCAAAGATAATCCAGCAGCAAACATTCCATTAGTCTGACTGTTGGGTCAAGTAATTAACGCCAAGTCATGAAAAGGTGCAAAATCGCAAATTTAGATTAGTAGATATTGAATTTTTAGAATAATTAGAAACTAGAATGCATTCAGTGTAAACATTTCATTCAATAAAATTTAAAAAGAATATAAATATATAGAAAAAGCTTGCTTTGTCCTAATTTAAATTTTGAAACCATAGGTATTTGCATGACGATTGGCATGGTGTGTCGCGAAATTTGTTTGCATGTTTGGTGGCTCGCGCAAAACAAGGTTGAGAAAAAGGAAAAAAGCACCAGCAGATTTCTGCTGGTTTAACAAGATATGACTGTTAGCATAACTTTTGCTAGCACACAGAGTAACATTGAACCTGACAGATGACTGAGGGGAATGAAAACAATTATTTGTACCCATCGCTTCCAATTGGTTGTTGTCGGGAACTCATTGTGATTGTTTTGACGAGGAATAAGAGTGGTCTGCTGTGTAGCGCCTTTGGTATTTATATCATGTGTCTTTGTGACGCGTAGGCGCTAGTCAGAAGCTGCCTAAGGCAAGAAGGTGTCCACCGTCTTTAGAGCCTACTGTAATTAAGGCACAAACCCTATCTGACACCCCGCTGATGAGGCTTTGTATTGGGACCTGCATCACCTGCCGCTGCCAAATTAGGTCGACTATGTCATCGTGGCATCATGATATTATTATTAACTCCGCCACTGGTTGCACTCTGCCAGTGCCAGTCCCGAGCACGGATAATTGAGGAGGGCGACGCTCATAGTCTTTGATACCACACCCACTGACGCTAAACTGTAAATACTACCATGATATTATTATTGCAATCGCAATTTATATGATCTGAAACGAATTCAAAATAATGCACAGAGTGTGGCATTAATACAAATAACATGACTCTGGCATTGTCAGTAATTCAAATGGCTGAAGCGTTTTATGGCTGAATATGAGTTCAGGCCAATAATTTTAGATTATCCTGAGATTGCTTTTGAGACGGCGACGGCGACGGCGACGACGACGACGACGACGACGACGACGACGACGACGATGACGATGACGATGATGATGATGATGATGATGATGATGATGATGATGATGATGATGATGATGATGATGATGATGATGATGATGATGATGATGATGATGACGATGATGATGATGCATAGTAGACGGATTATAATTGACGACGACAATGATGACGACGACGACTACGACTTGCTTAAAGACAATGACTAAGATTTTAGCTAATAAATATAGTGTTGAAAAACATTTTTTAAGTTTCTTGCATACTTTATTTAAAAAAATCCCATATAAATTATTCGCCGAAAGAGTAAGTTTTCAAAATTTTAATAGCCGGTAAACTTTGACAAAACGAAAACAATGTTATTTTGGCGACAAAGATATCACCTAGCGGATTGGTGTGGATCGTGTGCAGCTAGAAAATGTAGAAAGGTTTACTTACCTTGGAAGCAACATGACTAGTCTTATGATCTAGATTGCGGAAGTGAAATAAAGATAAGAATAGCCAAGGGAACAGCGGTGTTGAAAGCAATGGACAAGATTTGGAAGAGCAGTGCAATCAGCATGACAACCAAAATGGGAGTTTTAAAGACATGTGTGTTCAGCAGCATGATGTATGGGTGCGAGACATGGGTGCTAACAAAAGATTCGCGAAGGAGAGTGTTAACATTTGAAAGAAAATGTTATAGGACAATTCTGAAAATAGGATGGACTCAGAAGGTACCAATGAAGAGGTATATAAAAGAGTGGACATGACCGAGAACCTCATGCATAAAGTTATAAAACGGAAACTTGGATTGTTCGGGCACATTTGTCGAATGAAATATGACAGAAATATCAAGACCCTGATATTTGGGATAATGTAAGGCAGGAACAGAAGAGGCAGGCCGCATAAAGAATGGACAGATGACATCGACGAGTGGTGTACAGCAGATTTGCAGAATTTATATCATGCAGCTCAGAACAGAATAGAATGGAGAGACATTATGAGGGCACTGTGCCCATGGTTATTAAATTGAAAAGGGGGTTAATACGGCCCTGAAGGTTGGGATTCAATATCACAAGTAATATTTCTTTATGAATCGTATAATTATCTGTCAGTGTATGAGTCTCTGTCTGTGTGTCTTTTTATGTCTCTCTCTTCATTGTTGCACATAGTATGTGACTAAAACGGTTATGCGTGAGAGAGCGTCTGAGAATGGCTGTGGTTTGACAATTTGTCAACCTCTGTAGCGCCTGTTTATCAATACCTGTCTGTTTGCTATTACTTGCTCAAGTGCATCTCTGCCTATTCTGTCAGTGGCCTATAATTCTGTTTCTCAGTTTTTGTCTATGTGCCACGCTGCCTGTTTGACTGTTTGCCTGTGCCAATTTGTGTCTCGTTACTGTCTATATCCGTGTACATGTATGTCTATCTATCTATGCCTCCTTCTATAAATTTTTTAAATTCTATCTCTGTTAGACTAAATGAAAGCGACAATCGCTGTTGCCCGGCCATAATAATGCGAGAGAAGCGCCAAGGCGCTAACGTTCGTCTCATCGTCTAGCACCTCATTATAGCATAATAATTAGACATGATGTAGACCTGCATTACATAACAACGTCTGATGCGAAGGTTCATGACGCCCGCTAATCTGCAGTTTCTGATTGCGTCCAAATATTCTCGACTCATTCGACTTCTGGCAGTTTGATAAACGAGTTCTTGAAGGACATTGGTATGGAATTTAGAGAATAGGGCCTAGACTTAAGGCAGTGCAAAAATAATAAATTGTCTTCGAAGCTCTAATAGACCTCTATTTCTCTCCCCCTCCCTCTTTCTGCCTTGCATTCCTCCTAAACTGTTTGATCTTGTTCTTTTTTTCCTTGCATTCCTCTTTGTACCCGGTTTTGGCTCTTGTCCCCACAATGCACCCATGGTGAATATTATATATACGTGATTTACGTGGTCCTCATCGAATGTCCCCACAATGCACCATGATGAATATTATATATACGTGGTTTACGTGGTCCTCAACGAATGTCCCCACAATTCACCCATGGTGAATATTATATATATACGTGGTTTACGTGATCCTCATCGAATGTCCCCACAATGCACACATGGTGAATATTATATATACGTGGTTTACGTGGTCCTCATCGAATGTCCCCACAATGCACCCATGATGAATATTATATATATATATATACGTGGTTTACGTGGTCCTCATCTAATGTCCCCACAATGCAGTCGTTGTCAATATTATATATATACGTGGTTTACGTGGTCCTCAACGAATGTCCCCACAATGCACCCATGATGAATATTATATATACGTGGTTTACGTGGTCCTCAACGAATGTCCCCACAATGCACCCATGATGAATATTATATACATGAATACGTGGTTTACGTGGTCCTCAACGAATGTCCCCACAATGCACCCATGATGAATATTATATATACGTGGTTTACGTGGTCCTCATCGAATGTCCCCACAATGCACCCATGATGAATATTATATATACGTGGCCTACGTGGTCCTCATCGAATGTCCCCACAATGCACACATGGTGAATATGATATATACGTGGTTTACGTGGTCCTCATCGAATGTCCCCACAATGCACCCATGGTGAATATGATATATACGTGGTTTACGTGGTCCTCATCGAATGTCCCCACAATGCAGTCGTTGTCAATATTATATATACGTGGTTTACGTGGTCCTCAACGAATGTCCCCACAATGCACCCATGGTGAATATTATATATACGTGATTTACGTGGTCCTCATCGAATGTTACCACAATGCACCCGTGGTCAAGATTATATATACGTGGTCTACGTGGTCCTCATCGAATGTCCCCACAATGCACACATGGTGAATATTATATATACGTGGTTTACGTGGTCCTCAACGAATGTCCCCACAATGCACCCATGGTGAATATTATATATACGTGGTTTACGTGGTCCTCATCTAATGTCCCCACAATGCAGTCGTTGTCAATATTATATATACGTGGTTTACGTGGTCCTCAACGAATGTCCCCACAATGCACCCATGATGAATATTATATATACGTGGTTTACGTGGTCCTCAACGAATGTCCCCACAATGCACCCATGATGAATATTATATATACGTGTTTTACGTGGTCCTCAACGAATGTCAACACAATGTACCCATGGTGAAGATTATACGTGGTTTACGTGGTCCTCAACGAATGTCCCCACAATGCAGTCGTTATCAATATTATATATACGTGGTCTACGTGGTCCTCATCGAATGTCCCCACAATGCACCCATGGTGAATATTATATATACGTGTTTTACGTGGTCCTCAACGAATGTCAACACAATGTACCCATGGTGAAGATTATACGTGGTTTACGTGGTCCTCAACGAATGTCCCCACAATGCAGTCGTTATCAATATTATATATACGTGGTCTACGTGGTCCTCATCGAATGTCCCCACAATGCACCCATGGTGAAAATTATATATAGGTGGTTTACGTGGTCCTCATCGAATGTCCCCACAATGCACCCATGATGAATATTATATATACGTGGCCTACGTGGTCCTCATCGAATGTCCCCACAATGCACCCATGGTGAATATGATATATACGTGGTTTACGTGGTCCTCATCGAATGTCCCCACAATGCACCCATGGTGAATATGATATATACGTGGTTTACGTGGTCCTCATCGAATGTCCCCACAATGCACACATGGTGAATATTATATATACGTGGTTTACGTGGTCCTCAACGAATGTCCCCACAAAGCACCCATGATGAATATTATATATATACGTGGTTTACGTGGTCCTCATCTAATGTCCCCACAATGCAGTCGTTGTCAATATTATATATACGTGGTTTACGTGGTCCTCAACGAATGTCCCCACAATGCACCCATGATGAATATTATATATACGTGGTTTACGTGGTCCTCAACGAATGTCCCCACAATGCACCCATGATGAATATTATATATCAACGTGGTTTACGTGGTCCTCAACGAATGTCCCCACAATGCACCCATGATGAATATTATATATACGTGGTTTACGTGGTCCTCAACGAATGTCCCCACAATGCACCCATGATGAATATTATATATACGTGGTTTACGTGGTCCTCATCGAATGTCCCCACAATGCACCCATGGTGAATATTATATATACGTGGTTTACGTGGTCCTCAACGAATGTCCCCACAATGCACCCATGATGAATATTATATACATGTATACGTGGTTTACGTGGTCCTCAACGGTTGTCAACACAATGTACCCATGCTGAAGATTATACATACGTGGTTTACGTGGTCCTCATCGAATGTCCCCACAATGCACCCATGATGAATATTATATATACGTGGTTTACGTGGTCCTCATCTATTGTCCCCACAATGCAGTCGTTGTCAATATTTTATATACGTGGTTTACGTGGTCCTCAACGAATGTCCCCACAATGCACCCATGATGAATATTATATATACGTGGTTTACGTGGTCCTCATCGAATGTCCCCACAATGCACCCATGATGAATATAATATATACGTGGTCTACGTGGTCCTCAACGAATGTCCCCACAATTCACCCATGGTGAATAATATATATACGTGGTCTACGTGGTCCTCATCGAATGTCCCCACAATGCACACATGGTGAATATTATATATACGTGGTTTACGTGGTCCTCAACGAATGTCCCCACAATGCACCCATGATGAATATTATATACATGTGTACGTGGTTTACGTGGTCCTCAACGATTGTCAACACAATGTACCCATGCTGAAGATTATATATACGTGGTTTACGTGGTCCTCATCTAATGTCCCCACAATGCAGTCGTTGTCAATATTTTATATACGTGGTTTACGTGGTCCTCAACGAATGTCCCCACAATGCACCCATGATGAATATTATATATACGTGGTTTACGTGGTCCTCATCGAATGTCCCTACAATGCACCCATGATGAATATAATATATACGTGGTCTACGTGGTCCTCAACGAATGTCCCCACAATGCACCCATGGTGGATATTATATATACGTGGTCTACGTGGTCCTCATCGAATGTCCCCACAATGCACATATGGTGAATATTATATATACGTGGTTTACGTGGTCCTCAACGAATGTCCCCACAAGGCATTCGTGGTCAAGAGTAATGTAATGTAATGTAAACATGTGAACCGTTCAGAGGCGCTCCCAGTGCGCAAGGCCACGAGAGAAGAAATAGGTTTTAAGAAAAGAAAATGAGGAGGAGGGATTACCTGTCAGAAGTTGGGATCGAGTAGAAGGAGAGAGTGTATTCCAAAGAGAGGGGCCAATTGATGTAAAGGAACGGGACTGAGCCATAGCCGTTCTAGTAGGAGGTACTAGAAGTTCAAATCTGTCTAAAGAGCGGAGTGGACGTTGTGAGGAGGCTGAAACTGGCCTGCGAATTCCATTGGTTAGATATTTTGGGGCAAGACCCCGTTGTGCTTTAGAGACCAAAATGAGAATTTTGAACTTAATGCGCGCAGTTAGAAGTGACTAGGTAATGATGCTGCTGCATAGTCTGCTTGCTGCTGCATAGTCTGATTAAATTGGCATTTCGCAAAGTGTATGCCTCAGCTCAACTGAATAATAATTATTATTAATCTTATCGCCTAGTGCTAAAAATTGCTCGCCAGGTGCATCATAATTATTTTTCAGCAATCTGACCTCTACTTTTTCTTGAAATCTTTTCCAATAGCCAGCTTCATTTTTGCATATATTCTTTAATCAATCCAGCTACTATTTTGGACAAAATAATATTATTTATTTTATCAATCCAATTCCTGTATAACGGTATTGCTACGCAGCGTAATTTTTATTCCATATAGCAACGTAGGCCTACGATTATTGCATCAATATAGCTCCAATTCAAGCAATACTGCTTTTGTAAATCCCGCTTCAACATGTATTTCAAACAATAATATTAATCAATCGTGCCTTTATTCCATTCTAGTATTTAGTGTTAATCAAATTAAATTGAATGCGACCAACGTTGAAACCCATGCAATGGAGAGTAATTATTTTAGTACGCTAATGCGATAGATTTCCAGTGAATTATTTTTGGTGTGAATTGGAACTTCCACTGAGTGTTGATTGGGGCACAGGTACTAGGCCTACAGCGCAATAAGGTATCTTGTCCTAGAATTAAATGAGACGAAAGAGGCTACATTGGCCAAAAATGATATAATTTTATTGTCATGTCCTGGCGCTTCTAGATCAGTTCCAGTGAATTCCAATTCATTCAGATGAACAACAACTATACATCCTACCGAACTGTTTCATCATGTAATGCAAAGTCATTAGTGGCATTGAATAATATCTACCTATGGAGGGGCAATGGTTAATGTAATACTCTTTTTGGCGCCGTATGTGGCTGCCTGTTTCGGAGTGCGTCGCTTGAATCTGACTGTGTAGCCTACTTACGTACGTTCATAGTATCGCCTTTGTATCGATATGTGCTGTGTAACTGTCCCATAAAAAATAATTGTGTTCATCATCATTATTACTATTGAAGTCTATTGAAACAGGAGATTTGTGTCATAGGCTACTGTAAGTGCGCAACTTTTCAGATAATAAGTCTACGAAGAATACAAAGGTCCAATGCTTATAGTCAATCATGAGAGGACTCACACGGAAGCTATTGCTAATCCTCATTAACTGCTGGAAATCATAAGGTATTGTTCCAGAAGCTTAAATATTCATGTTATTGGAATCCCGTTAAATGTTACATTGAATCTGCCAGTGGAATACTTTGTCACAGATGAGCAAATCGCTGATGTCAAATTAAGCCCTGCTCTTTATGCTATAAACAGATTTCGTGGAATACTTCGTCACAGATGAGCAAATCGCTGATGTCAAATTAAGCCCTGCTCTTTATGCTATAAACAGATTTCGTGGAATACTTCGTCACAGATGAGCAAATCGCTGATGTCAAATTAAGCCCTGCTCTTTATGCTATAAACAGATTTCGTGGAATACTTCGTCACAGATGAGCAAATCGCTGATGTCAAATTAAGCCCTGCTCTTTATGCTATAAACAGATTTCGTGGAATACTTCGTCACAGATGAGCAAATCGCTGATGTCAAATTAAGCCCTGCTCTTTATGCTATAAACAGATTTCGTGGAATACTTTGTCACAGATGAGCAAATCGCTGATGTCAAATTAAGCCCTGCTCTTTATGCTATAAACAGATTTCGTGGAATACTTTGTCACAGATGAGCAAATCGCTGATGTCAAATTAAGCCCTGCTCTTTATGCTATAAACAGATTTCGTGGAATACTTCGTCACAGATGAGCAAATCGCTGATGTTAAGTTAAGCCCCGCTCTTTATGCTATAAATAGCTTTCGTGGAATACTTCGACACGGATGAGCAAATCACTTATGCTACATTAAGACCTGTTCTTTTTGTCGCTAAACTGTATGTGAGGCACCAACAATCAATACTTCTTCTTCTTCTGCATCAATCTAGGTACTTTGTTCACAGATAACAATGCACACATTAAGTTTTATTCACCTTGAAGAGAATCTTACTAACAAATTGTTTTTTTTATTGTGTATTAGAAATGTGTTACGATTAATTTGCAGTTAATTGCGATCAAAAAAATCGTCCGATCGATTTAGATTATATCTTTTAGTCGGTTTGTATCGGCGTCCACACGAGGCGTCCACACGTTTTAAAGTAAAGCACACTGTTTACGATTAACCCCTTTACAGGTTATTAAAATTTTTAAAACCTACCCTTATTTGGCGAATAAATTTTATGTCGATCTAAGTGGAATTATAGCATACCTCACTTATGAGTTTGCGAATATATGGTGTTCAAATGACGACGTTGACAATTGAAGACGTCATTGATGATGTCATTGAGGATTGTTGGCCATTTATGACGTCATTGAGGATTGAAAACTTCAATGACGACGTCATTGATGATTGATGACGTCAATGACGTCATTGACGATTAAAGACTTCATTGAGGATACATGCCTTCATCGATGGCGTTATTATTGATGTAATTGACGATTGACGACGTCATGAACGATTTATAACGTTATTTACGACCTCATTGGCGATTTATGACGTCAACGTTAGTATCATCAACTTCCTCATCATCATCATCGTCGTCGTCGTCGTTGTCATCTTCATCATCATCATCGTCGTCCTAGTAGTCATCTTCATCATCGTAGTCGTCATCGTCATCATCGTCGTCGTCATAATCCTCATCATCGTCGTTGTCGTCATCATCATCGTCGTCGTTGTCATCGTCATCATCGTCGTCGTCGTAATCCTCATTATTAGTCGTTGTCGGCATCATCAGGCGCAGTGACTCGTGGTCAGTTATTATATAAGTCCGCATAAACCAGGCGCAGTGACTGGTGGTCAGTTATATATAAGTCCGCATAAACCAGGCGTGGTCACTCGTGGTCAGTTATATATAAGTCCGCATAAACCAGGCGTAGTCACTCGCGTGGTCAGTTATATATAAGTCCGCATAAACCAGGCGCGGTCACTCGCGTGGTCAGTTATATATAAGTCCGCATAAACCAGGCGTGGTCACTCGTGGTCAGTTATATATAAGTCCGCATAAACCAGGCGTAGTCACTCGTGTTCATATACATATATGAGTCCCCACAACAACGCTGGTCAGTTAAGTCCCCTTAAACCAGGCGCGATAACTATATATATATATATATATATATTACGCGTTTTTGCAGGTAAAGTCTAACACATGACGGATGTCATAAAACACCATCAAAACACTTTCAGTCTCGTAATAAAGTAGTAAATTATTATAATAAATTTGCTGATTACTGACGAATCTTACATAATGCTGTTCGCTCTCTCACTCGCAGTCTATCGACCGCCGGTCACAAGTCATCTCAAGTTCTTCAACCGAGCCATATCCATCTCAGCACCACGCCTTTGGAATGATCCGCCTGCTGAATTCCGATCCTTTTCAGTTCCTCCTCCATCATTACTAATCACACACCATCACCTTCCTCAGGCTCCTCTATCCATCACACCTCGGGCCTTTCACTCGAAACTAAAGACACTCCTTTTCAAGAACTCTTATCCTATTTCATCTGATCCCCCACCCTCCAATTCCCGGTTCAGACGACACCCACCTTAGTAGCTGTTCCACACCTCTGATCCTACGGTACCTCGACCCGGACCACCACGGACTACTCTCACGGACAACCCTTCAAACTCAACGCGGCGATCGTGAATAAGCTGGTGCCCGCGCTTGACTGTCCAGTGGTGCTTTAGAAATTAGGAGATTACGATTACGAGACAGAGGACAATGTGGGATTTCGCAGAACAATAATTATTTAGCTCAGTAGTAGCAACAATTATGCTCCGATATTAAAATCATTAGCGTCGATTCAGTAACTGGCACTTTCAGGGTGCAGGTTTCGGGAAACGGCAAAAAGGTATCGCAATTTAGTTTTAAATAGATCAACAAGTAGCTTTCTTTGACATTTCAGTTGGCGCTAGAGGAATTTTTATTAGGTTTGGATTATTAATGGATGAATGGATCTACTAATAGACCCTCATGCAGTGTTGTTGTAGATTAAGTCCAGCAAATTGACGGTGGTCGCTAGACACCTTTAAACGATTCATAGGCAACGTAATAAATAAAATAATATACGAATTTTCAGCACTGAAACGTTCTCTATATCAACCCGAATTTCAGAAACATTCACAATGACTACGAAGCGACAAAACAAAAATAAAAATTACAAATTGAGATAGTAACTACTTCAAGACTATTCTTTTCGGCTGTATTGGAGTCGGTGGCACTTCTGAGTGTTTGAAGTTCATCGGCTAGTTAAGACAATCACTAAAGCTCAGATTTTGTAAATAGACAGTTTAAGTTCAATGATGCGAATAATTTTGTGAATGTGTACTTTTACATTTCTTGTGCGTAACATATGTTGTTTAACTTGCGTTGAATCCTTTTGTCACGAACCTCAAAGTTATACTTTATTTTTCACTTTGTAAGCATAAATAAGCAACAAAGGCTATGCTAATTAAAATCATTGTGATGACAATGTGACGGCAAGCTAATTAGGTTTCATAGAAATGATGACGACCGTGTTAAAACAATGGCGTTGTAGAAACTCTTATGTTAGATTTGACTCAGTTAATTAATGTAACATGGGCCGACCTTGTTGCAAAGTAAAAGAAACTCAGCGTTAACGTAACTATGGTAGACAATATCTAACAAATGTCTGATGTTATTAGATACCTTTAAAACATGTCCGGCGCGCAACGTATATCTATTAAGACAATGAACATTGCTCTTAAGTGCTGTAATATGCCGAACAAATTTCTGTCCAGGGTAACGACCACTGTTGTCATAGACCCTGGTCAAATCGGATCCATTCATCCATGACTTGAGAACCCCGCCACTGGTTGCACACTGCCAGTGCCAGTCCCAAGCCCTGGTAAAGGAGGAGGGCGTCGCTAATGATCTCTGTTATCACACAGTGACGTTACACTGCAAATACTACATCTTAATGCCATGATTTCTGTACATTTTCTAAATTCTTGTCAAGATTACCTCGAAATTAAAAATGAAATTTAAATTTTGCTTTTGAAATAGACGTTCAGGTATACCTGAAAACAAGATATCGAAACGCTTAAAAGAGAGATCTCATGGACTATATCATGTGAAATGCATCCAAAAGTAAATGGGGCGATGGAAGCAGAATCGCGCGATAACGAGAGGCAATCGCTTGTATTCCGCACCCAGATTCCCAAATACTACACTCCGAAAGTCCCCACACCCCCAAAAACAAAACAAAATTATGAGGGCGCCGGTTATTGTGTTAGATGTTTGAAAAATCTGTGTCGCGGGGCAAATTATGGAGAGAGCATAGTTCGTAAAATGATTACTTTGAAAACGAGTCTGCATTTATTATAAAATTAAATCAGTTTTAAAGGTATGTAAACACATCGTTTTTCTTGCCAATGCTTTCGCATCCATCATGACTCGCACACTAAGAAAAGAATTTACTTGCATACTTCAGCAGTGCGCAGTGCTAGTGCCAGTCCCAAACCTGGATAAACGAGACCGGCGACCTGACGGCCTTTATTGTCGTAAGTGTATACGAATATAAGTAAGTGTTAATTGTTCCGTCACAAAAGCTCCCGAGTCAAGCATCCATTTTCATTTAGCCATAGAATGTGTTTGTTGGTGGAGTGGATGGGCGAATGGATTGGGCGTTGAGTAATTTCAGAAGACGTCTTTGTTCTGATGCAATTGGAAATTTGAATGTAAATGAAAAGGTGAAGACATCGGATAAAGATTCTCGTAATCACTGCGATGATATTTTTGCACACCTTGAATTTTTTTTAAACTATCCTTATAAATAAGGCTTTGTCGCTTTTGATATTAATTCAGAGCTCAAGTAGATCTTGACACGTTAACAACGACTTTCACAGTGAAAGTCGTTGTGAAAGATTCACTAGATTTAATGCTAAACCTCGCATGATCTTTAGCATGTGAGTACAACTTGGTACATTAACCCTCAGGCTACCAAGCTTTTTTTGTAACACCGAATACCAAGGGGGGAAGGAGTGGTTACCACCCCCTGGATTTTGGGTTTGGTTTGAGATATCATAACTTGTAATACACCATTTGATTCAGCATTCATTTCTGCACAAAATGGTATATTTAGGTTTAGAAAATATGAATGCCCCTCGAAATTATAAATTTTTTACCATGGGTACCCGTCGATTCCACAAAATGTATACTTACGCATAAGGATATTAGATTCTGTGTGTTTTATATATAAAAATGAGTTTACATATAATAAAGTCCAATATTCAACTATAAAAACTAGTAATAAGTCTTTTTTTTGTTCAATCAAAACAAAAAAACATGTTTTAGCTGCTGAAAAACGTTTACGCAGACATATCGGCTTGCGTTGTAAAAAAACCCAACATTTTCACACATTTTAATTTATTTTGAGCACTTCCGGTCATCAAAAGACAAATTATTTAGTATCAGAAAATAGCCCTAAATGCCCTCTACAGAATGGCATAATTTATTTCTATTAAAAAGTAAATTATGGATAAGTTATAATAGAAAAAACATGAAAATGTTATGAAAATAAAACACCTTTATATATATTTTAATTTATTTTGAGCACTTTCGGTTGTCAAAAGACAACTCAGTGAGCATGGAAATGTAGCCCCACATTCCCTCTATAGAATGGTTTAATTTGTGTCTCTTAATATTAAAGGGCAGAAAAGTTACAGACGATATTCTTAGGGGGTGTGGATACCACCCCCCTGGTGCCTTGGGTGTATCGGGTGTAACTTTTGAACGGTAGGGGGCATCATCAAAACTTTTAGCTCAAAATGTGTCCCAATGAATCCACTACAGCTACTAATTTTTTGCGAAAAACCTAGGGGGTGGCAACCACCCCCTCCTTTTGGTAGCCCGAGGGTTAAAGATTTCGATCTGTTGTAACCGGTTATTATTTTACTCGTTTCTTGTAAATCCAGCGTAGTTGCAATAATAATGAAACATCAAATGCAGATAATATCTATGCATTTAAGCTCAAAGTATATATATATATATATATATATATATATATATATATATATATCAGCGACAACGATGATGACTAGCATAACAACAGAAACAAAAGACATCTATAATCGCAATGATGAACTTTTCCAGGCAGCCATCTAGCGCCACAAACAGAAGTCAGGTGCTCTAAAGCAGCTGTTGGAAAGCACTGTGACGGAAAATTCATTGAAACTTAGAGTCGACCGAATGTTTGTGCAATGGACAGTTTAAAGACAACCTTATGAGATCTGCTTGAATTCGACACAAGTGGCAGAATGTTTGAATGTTTGCATCTTTTTGCTATGT
Organism: Lumbricus terrestris; assembly: GCA_949752735.1. Taxonomy (NCBI): domain Eukaryota; kingdom Metazoa; phylum Annelida; class Clitellata; order Crassiclitellata; family Lumbricidae; genus Lumbricus; species Lumbricus terrestris. The sequence continues at coordinate 4,377,389 of OX457049.1, forward strand.
AAACTGCAACAGAAATTCAGAATCGCTTGATCATCTTAGACACCTTTTCAAAGGTTATAAGTTCTTTATAAATATTGGGCTGATGGATTTGACTAATTCAAGCAATTACATTTTTTCTAATATTTATCAGATAATGATTTTTTTTAAAAAGGGTGTTTAGGTGAATCCGTTTATTTTATCACTGTGGTTGAGTTTTAGATTTAAAAAAATGGGTGTGTGGTTTAAAGACAGTGTGATAATAAAGATCAAATTATAATGTATGATCACATTTTAATGCTCGAATCCCAATCGAGGTTCGTAATCTAATTTACCGATATTAGTCTCGACTGATTATCTTCGTGGTTCATCTGCCGATCTCAACAACCTCTCTTCGTGCACAACACTCACGAGATAGCAGTCCATGGTCGATGAGCATAATTATTATTACTCGCTCTGATAACCGTTCATCGAGTAAGGACTGCTATTGTCAAAATTCGACCTTTTGACTTCATTGATCACGCACTTTGGAATCAATCAATCAATCAAACAATCAATCAATCCATCAATCAATCAATCAATCAATCAAACAATCAATCAATCAATCCATCAATCAATCAATCAATCAGAATCTATAGATCGCACCTTCAAGGTACCTACTCAGAGGCACCCCCGGTGGAAATCAAAGGAAAAACCCATTCTTCAACAGTTTGTGAAATTGAGAGCAGCTCGAAAGGTGACGCATAGTCAGTGTGGGGCGCGGTGGTGTAGTGTTGGCGTCGTTGTCTTGAATCCGGAAGGTTCGAGGTTCGAATCCACCTCAAGTCGCCGCGTAAGGACCTCGCTTTCCATCTCCCTCCCCTTCCATCTCCCTCCCCTCCCCTCCCCATCACTCCATCTCCCTCCATCCCTGATTGAAGAGAGTTCCTGGTTTACAATTCTTGATGCGTCGTTGCCTTCGAATCCACGTAAGGACCTTGGGCAAGTCCTTCACTCACAATTGCTAAGCGCTTCGGCGTGAAACCCCGATGCAGTGTCCGCTCTGCATTCTGGAGCGCCTCTGAGTAGATAGAGCTTGAAGGGGCGCTATAACAAGTGCACATACAAACAAGCATGTCCAAAGTTGAACAGAGTCACTTACACACCTTCACAACGTTTTAGTTTCCCTTACAAAGCGATGAGTATCCGAAAACATTGTGATCTTTTCTGCATATCGATTAAGCAGTAGTTCTAGTTTATTGACATCAACGATCATTAGAGTTGTCCATCACATTCATTAAAGCTTGCGACTGGCACTGTCAGAATTCACTCATTGTTCAAAGAACCATAGAGGTGAAGACTAAAAGCGATCTCAAGGCACATTCTTTTTGAAAATTCTAGCCTAACATATAATTGAAACGTATTACTGGTGAACAAAAAAGATTATGGACGTCGCCCTCCTCGTTTGATCATTCTTGGGACTGGCACTTCTATAGAGCATTGACAGTTGCGCATTTACAATTCATTTAGTGATTATTTCAAGACGGAAACACTATCTTTCAATGCGACAGCTCTTTTAAACGAGTTTCATGAAGCTCAAGCAGAATTTCTAACATAATTTTGAATCGTTTTTCGGGTGTGTAACGACATCAATTTTTGTGTCCAGTGTTTTCATTGTATTATGGTCTTTGTAGTCGACTTCAAAACAACCAATAGACATTTGGATTCAAAGAGTTCAAAGACTTTTATGGCATGATATGCATCATTGTATTGTATTGTATTTAAACATTTATAATGCACCTGAAGTGGGGCAGGGTCGGATCCAGAGAGGACGCAACAATTTTTTCGCGAAAGAGATGATAAATGCAACGAAAAGAAATAAACGAATTCAAATTTTCGGCGATGACGGCGTCGTCGTCGGCGCGACGAAAAAAAAAAATTGGCGGCGGCGTCGCGGCGTGGCCGGCGCAGGACTCTGGTTGCGAGTCACTCCGCGCAAGAACTCATCCAACGGAACGGTTCCATATGTTGGAACCTACGCCGCCAGTCGTCTGTTAGACGTGCATGTACGCATATATGCGAATAAATGGGTAAAATACCGAAGTGTCGGATTCAATTGAAATTATTTAGGAAGATATGTAATTAAACGTTAATTCGACATTGTTTGCGTTTAATTTACACGATCCTGTTCGATATCGTATCACTTAGCCTAAGGCGCTACGTTCTTAATCATTATTAGTCAACATTAGATGCTCGTCCGGGTAGTTGCACGCTTTGGTTTCGCCCTTTTGTCTGCACACTTTTGTCGATCAAGGTTCCTGTTGCGCGCTATGTGCTCTATTTGTCTGCGCGCATTTGTCCTGCGCTGTTTTTGCTACGGCGCCGGTTCTAGACCCTCCACCCAATCGCCCCCAAAAGAACCCCGAATAGATTGTAGATTCAGACGAATCGGGTACACACTGTATGTTAATGAAGAAAATAAGAACGGTCATCACAACACCTCTTTTAACTGATAATATTGTGTTATAGATAAGGAGATGTTTCCAGAAAGTCCATTGGAAAACTAACTCTTGCTGCACTGTAGTCACAAGCCAGGATAAAGAATGTGTGCGACACTAATAATAATTATTACATTTATTTTATGACACAGAGTCGTTAAACAGCAACAAGGGGCCGTCCATAAATGACGTCACGCAGTTTTTGACCATTTTTACACATACCCTCGTAACGCATCAACACAAAAGTTGAATGCTATTTAGTATGTGATATATGGTATCATTGGTATATGACATCAATGATATATAATATCAATGACATATGATATAAATGGTATGTTACATCCCTCCCTAGGTGGGTTACGTCTTAAAAAAGCAAATGTCTGAATAATGCGGCTACGGAGCTTCAGCCGATTCGCATTCGTACATGTATGTATGAATTCTAGTCATATAGCGCCTCTTTAAGATTGCTATACAGATGCGCTCCCGACCGGAGCGAGGACACTGATTCGGAGTTCCACGAGCAATAAGACTGCAAGTAAAGAATTTGCTCAAGGTCCATACGCGGCGCTTGAGGTGGATTCGAACCTGGAACCCTCCGGCTCCAGGGCATCGAATGCCACCACCGCGTCCAAAAACACTCCAGAAACGCCACTTAATATTTGCATATAACTGTTCTCTTTAGCCGTGGTTGGGTTGGGAGCGCTTCTGAGTAGATATTCTTGAAGAGGCGCTGTATAAATGTCTGAAATGAATGAATTATGATAGATTATTATATAACGTGTATATATAATAGTGCAGATGCGCCTGTGTGTCGTCTGCATTCAGCTGGTGTAGTACACCGTGAGATGCTAAGAGCGTGTCAATGTCAGAAGTGTAGAGTAAGTAAAGTAAGGGAGCCAGGACAGAGCCTTGTGGGTGACCATGTGGAGCCGGGGCCCACGGTGACCAACTTTCTCCCACAATCACACGAATGGACCGCCAAGCTAAAACAATGTGAGAGAAATAAAAATGTCATGATCGGGAGCCAAATTCTGCATCAACATCCATGGCACCGTAGCAGTCAGCTACAAGCGCTTAGTCAAAACAATAAGAATGCACCTGTACTCAGTGTACAGTGTACACAGTGTACAATAGCTTCAGACTAGAAATAATTGCACTTTTACGGAGGTTTGAGTGGTTGAAATAACGACAGCAGCTTTGATATAATTTATATATCTCATTAACCATTGAGTTGCCTGACACGAATTTTTTAAATTATAGCTACAGTGGTATATATTTTGAGGGTGTTCAATGTCATTCACAATGAACAAGATTTTAACTGAAATACTTTAGTGTTGTTTTTAGTTTTAGTTTCAAGAGGGTCAATCTTCTTAATTAACCCATTCTAATCTCTAATCAATTCCACCTCTACATAAAGTGTTGTGGTTGCTGATCGTGGCTCTTCTGTGGCTTTGGTTTTTAGAGCAATTCGGCTTTTGACTGCGTTGATCATAATACTGCCGCCCGATTAATTGCACGCCTTCCACGCTACTCTCATATCTCTACTTTTATGTTTGAGCAGCTCCATTGGCTTCCGCTAACTGCGCGCATTAAGTTCAAAATTCTCATTTTGGTCTCTAAAGCACAACGGGGTCTTGCCCCAAAATATCTAACCAATGGAATTCGCAGGCCAGTTTCAGCCTCCTCACATCGTCCACTCCGCTCTTTAGACAGATTTGAACTTCTAGTACCTCCTACTAGAACGGCTATGGCTCAGTCCCGTTCCTTTACATCAATTGGCCCCTCTCTTTGGAATACGCTCTCTCCTTCTACTCGATCTCAACTTCTGACAGGTAATCCCTCCTCCTCATTTTCTTGTCTTAAAACCTATTTCTTCTCTCGTGGCCTTGCGCACTGGGAGCGCCTCTGAACGGTTCACCCTAGTAGAGGCGCTTTATAAATGTTTTTATACAATACAATACAATACAATACAATACTGATAACCCGACTACATGTATAGACCGTGTTCTTCACTTTGCAGTCCGGCAAAATGGACGAATCAATGAGTTTCTCTCTGTTCGACTTATATGCAAATTGCGGCGACATATTTTAACATATACTTATCTTGACCAAAGATCGCATTGAAGAGTGGAGTAGAAATTGTAACTTGCGTCTCAATCATAGCAAGTCGTGCGAGGCTATATCAAGGCGCCCCCGTTCCAAAACTTCTGACTGCCTTCCCCTATTACAAGGATCGAACGAGTTGATGTTGTCAATGTTCTTGGTATCACATATTCAGATAGGAGAAGAGCGACGCTATTAATTTTCTCTTATGACACGTGACGTCTTTAAACAGAAAGTCCTAACACCAGTTATACAATTCAGCTTACCGTCAAGGGCGGATACAGAAATTTTCGAAGGGGGGGGCGGCAAAGTCCTACGGAACTACTCATAGGGGGGGCCACGTCTACTTTCCGAGCAAAATAGCTGGTCAAAAATAAAGAAATTTCTAAATGGGGGGGGGGCACGGCCGGATTGCCCCCCCCTGGATCCGCCCTTGCTTACAGTTAATTGACGTCGTCATTAAATAGTGACGCCACAAAAGTTCTGATGTAAGATACAACTAGATTAATGAAAGGCAAACGTATTGGTCTACTTGCAAAGTTGAAGTGGCTTGAAACCCATGCGTTGTATATATGTGAACTTTTGCAACAGTAGTATTCATTAGACACCTTCATAACCCACTCATATAGTGTAATAAATATCAAACATTGCTACCTTCAAAATTTAATCTTCCGTTTCTTATGAGTGAATGGAACTGTTGTCAGTAATAATAATTATTATAATTGCCTGGACACTACAGTGCTACTAGTCCCAAGAATGAGTATTATAGGGTTGAATGCGACGTCGATAATCATCGAAGTCAAACGTCAAGTCATTATACACCGTGTCTCAATAAAAACTGTGCCAAATTGTTTCTGTCAGAACTTCGTCAAATTTTCACCAATCTTAATAACTTTTGGCAGGTAGATGGCAAAATGGCTGATATTTTATGCCATATATGAATTTTCCACCTCACCTGACTCATACCACCGCACTACCTTGTTAAACACAGATGTTCCAATTTCTCATATAACGCTTAAATTTTAACAATTAAAATTTGGCATAATGCCTAAATTTTGTCAATCAATTCGCTAGAGGGCGACAGATGTTATTTATTAAATTTCTAATTTTAAATAGTCTACCCTTAGATTAGCTGGCAGACGATTATTTACGACGTCGTATAAGTTACGTAACTGTTTATTTTAAGCTGCGCCATCGTTGATTAAAATGGTGTTTTCGAAGGAAGATAAGTTTTTGATCAAAAGTTTACGAGAACTGAAGGGTTACAGTTCTAGGCGTTTCCTTAGAGAATTTAAGACCAAAAACTGGACACGACGAGGTCTGGATTACTTGTTGGCAAAGATTAATTGCAATGGATCGGTTGATCGCGTCGCGGGGAGTGGTCGTCCCCGCACTGCCCGTACTGATGGAAACATCGCCATTGTGGGAGACATGGCATTGAGCCAAGAAGACGCCCCACGCACTCACCGCACTGTCCGACAGATTGCACGCGAGTCTGGCATCCATAGGTCGAGCGTCCATCGCATCGTGAAGAAGGAACTGCAGCTCAAGTGCTTAAAGAAGATCAATGCACAAGAACTGACAGCAGCTAACAAACTGGCGAGAATGACTCGAGCTCGGCAGCTTCTCGGCAAGTATCCGAGTCACATGGTGAACTTCATATTTTTCACCGATGAAAAATTATTCACCGTCGCTGCCCCAACCAACTCGCAGAACGATCGATTTTATGTCCGTCCAGGTACCTTAAAGAAGGACGTCAACGAAAACAGGCTCATTCGAACAAGACCGACATTCAGCAAGTCGGTGATGGTGTCGGTCGGCGTCTCCAAGCTTGGCTGCACTGGAATCCATTTCATCGAACCGGGTGTAAAAGTGAATGGGGCATACTATCGCGACAACCTTCTTGCCCAGAAGCTACTGCCAGACATACGCCGCTTATCCCAGGGCGAGGATTTTGTCTTCCAACAGGATGGCGCCCCGGCGCATCGAGCGCGCGACACCGTCTCTTTCCTGGAGCGAGAGACGCCCGACTTCATTCCTCCAACTCTGTGGCCGCCGAATTCACCAGATCTCAACCCGGTCGACTATAGCATATGGAGTGTGCTGCAGGAGAAGGTTTACCGGTCCAGAATAGACAGTGTTGACGAACTGAAAACGCGTCTGATCGACGAGTGGGCGCGCTTTGACCAGTCGATCGTTGATGGTGCTATCGACCAGTGGCGTCGCCGTCTTAGCGCTTGTGTCCGTGCATGCGGGGCACATTTCGAGCACCAATTCTAACACCTTTAAGCAGATCTGTCATAACAATTAAGAAACTCTGCAATTTTATTTTATTGCGTGCTAATTCAGTCGTCAGATAGTTTGTTGGAAGTATTAAAATTTAAGCGTTATATGAGAAATTGGAACATCTGTGTTTAACAAGGTAGTGCGGTGGTATGAGTCAGGTGAGGTGGAAAATTCATATATGGCATAAAATATCAGCCATTTTGCCATCTACCTGCCAAAAGTTATTAAGATTGGTGAAAATTTGACGAAGTTCTGACAGAAACAATTTGGCACAGTTTTTATTGAGACACGGTGTAGTGGCAATGTCACGTAATAATACATAATAATACAAAGCTAACCAAACTTGATATATTGATTGCGATGTTCGAAGCGCTCTGCGCAACCCTGATGACGTCATAATGAATGTCATAATATGACCCGTCTCTCTCTCTCTGTTATCCATATACAGACCGGGATTTGCACATTCTGGTTCTTGCATGATCGCACTTCCGGCAGCAGCCTGCTCTTGTTTAGAGTAAATATGGCATTTTCTTGAGTTTTCAGCCGTTTTCTGACTAAGGGATGTTTTTTCAGTCAATTGAATGCGTCCTAACCCGATTCTGTGATGCCCTCAGAGTTATTTCAAGAACGATATTTTATGTTATGCAACACGTGACTGCCATGTTTCTGGGGACAACTATAAACCGCCTGTGATTCCTGCTTCTGTTTGGAGACTTTTAGAATTTGACAAAAACAGAATAACACAACAATAGGACAAAACTTCACCATGCACTTGGATTCTATGCCATGCCATCTGGTTTGTTTTCTTTGTTGCCTACCGAGGACACCTTGAGTAGTTTCCACGTTTTGTACGATTTCAACATCTGCGATCTTCAATGCATGGCTGTCGCTTGTGTGTTTACAATGAACAACTGCGTCAATCGTGTCATCCAAGAGTTTCGCTGTAGGGTTGCAGCATTGGACTAGTCACTAGTTTATGCGCATATTACAACATTCATCATCTTTTACTACGATCATCTTGGCAGGAGTATAACATCGACATTAAATTTTTATCCTTCCGGTTATTATCTTTAACAGGACATAATGATTACTCAAGACAACTTTTCCTCTAGCATTTAGCATAAACAACCAGACAGATTGGCGCCTGTTTATGACTGCCGCTACTTTATTTTTAACCTTATTATTATTTTTTTTACCCGAGGTACCTAGGATCCCTCGGGATTTCAAAAAATTATGCTTGGAGCTGTTTTTTAGTGTTTAGAAGATCAGGCCTCGTCCTCCGCAACAGTAGTGAAAGTGCCACGAAATGCAATGGCGTTGTAGCGCTGAATACAGATAGAAAGGCGCTGAAACAGAAAGGTCACCTCCCGCGGCTCTCCAGAAACAACCGAGAGACGCTGGCCAACCTCGCGGATGAAACTGAGCCCGGCAGAGTCGATGGGGCCCAGTGTTTCCAAGGCAATGGGGACAAAGAGGTGTGAAGGTGGCAGCCCCACGTACTTCTCGATTTTTCGTACGGCGGCTTGTTCCGCAGCGGATCCCGCCACATTTGCTGTGTGAGCGATGTAGGATGCCGCGCAGGTGTGGACCACTGTGGCATCCCAAGCCAGATGTTTGCCTGCTGCCCAGGGGATCAGTGTGGCCCCATCAGGTCTCTTGCCGTCTATGCGAGACAGACCAGACGGCTCTTTGGTGCTTGGGACATCGGCTCTCTGCAAAGCCCGCCAGACTATATCATTGATGGCGTGATGACGAAGGGACCGTCCAAAAGCCAATCTGCATGCGAGGCCGTGTTGGCCATCAGGGCTCACCAGAGCACCGCAGCCACATTGATGTGGGCTGCAGAGGCTCAGACCCAACCGAAGGCCAACTGCCACGCGCACTGCCTCATTGCTGAGACAGAGGCCGCAGGAAGGGATTGGTAGGACTGTAAACCAGTCGCCGGAGTGAGGGGAGCTCACTGCCAGCAAGCGAGCTCGGTCAATTGGGTTATTGCTGTTACCCCAAACTGCCGATTTACTTTATTTAGTTTTTTTAAATCATTTATGTGTTTTTTACATTTTTGATATGCAACCGCGTGCGGTGTTTCACCAGGAATTGTCTGATTTTAAATTAAACGAATGTACATACAGAACTTGATTATGAATTGCTCAAGATGCTGGTACTCTAAGCCATTAGGACCTGGACCTGGTGGGGGGGTACGAAATTGGGGGTATTATAGAAGAACGGTGAAACTATTTAAAGGTGTTTGCGGCTTGTTTAGCGTCTGTTATCATACATTATAATAGCTGCGAAGTTCTTCGACGAGTTACAACATGTACAAGAGTCCACACACACACACACACACACACACTCTAGGAGTAATTTGTTTTATTTGGTCATCACTTCTAATGATGCATGTGTTCAAGAATTTTGTGTATCCATTTTTTTATCCACGGATTGTCGCTAACCATAATTTTACTACATATTGCCTGTGGTAATTGCGCGACACCTTTAAATAAGAGATTTTCTGCGCTAGATATACGTCAGTCTCTTCACATATTATTAGTTTTCTTCTTAAGAAACCATTGAAACAGCAATGCTTTCTAGTAGCCTACAGTACTCGGTAAACCAATTTCGATTTCTGTATGTCTTAGTATCATTCACTCGCATCCAGGGCAGTGTTGAATGTAAAATGCAATGCGCTTTATATGTTGCGAACGGGATAAGTTTTGCTTGTAATCTTGCAACGTCATTTCCTGCTTTGACAATTATTTTTATTCCTTCTGCTATAACGATGTGAGAACATCAATGTGCAGTTACTATTATGGGCAGTTTAAGTTTGTTACTCGTTTCCTGTGCATCGTTGAGTACCACAGCTTGTTCACAATCATTATAACGTTTAGTGATGTGGTGAGAATTCTAAATATTTTCTTTTTTGCTTCTGTTAATTTATAGCAAAATCTGCTTTCGTTTTCCAGGTGTTTACTGGCACCAGTTTATTTCCATTGTGTTGCAACATGAAACCGTTACACTTAGATATAGAGAAACTAAAAATTGAGAAACAACATCAATTGGAAGTCAGAGACAATTGTAAATTGCAATAATACGCGTAATAAATATTAGTGCACTTTAAACACCATTAAATCGTTTTACATCATTACTATATATAAATAAATAATTATTGTGGGATTAAGTCAGTCCACTTCTTCTTAGCTTTTGGTTCTCACGTTTCCAGGAGCATAAAAATAATGAGAATTAAGGAACTAGTCTCAGTGGAATATCAACCTCTGACGTCACATTATAATATCGGAGGCGGAAGACCCGCTTGCTCTTTCGGCATATTATGGATCTATTATGGACAGACAGACAGACATACAGTGGCAATGAGAAACACGCAGTCAGACAGAAATACATAGAGTGCGAGAGAAGGAGACAGTTTTCGTTGTCTGTTCTTTACACCAAATTGTTGCTGTCATGACGTCATTCACTATTCATTTTTAATGTCGTTTGTTCTAAATTATAATCAACCATAGAGGACAATTTAATTGGCGATCAGGTCTTTAAAAATCTAAGCTGATAATTATTATCTGAAAATCATTTCACTTAATGACTGCAGAATAACTGGTTTTCATGGCAGACTGTCCGCTCTGCATATTGCTGATGACGATGATGTGCGCTGACTTAGCGCGAGCTGCAACTCTTAAATCAATAAATATTCATATCACCCATTGAAAGCGAACAGCATTCATGTAAACAACTGCTAGAGTCGTTTCTGTTCCTAGTCGGTCTCTTACCAAACACTCAGTTAATCCCCAATATTATTGTTCAGTATCAGTAGTTTATATATATTCATTTGTAATTTTTTAAAGGTGTTTATGGCGTACGATGGCCAAGAGCACAGACGTCGTATCTGCAATTTTTCAGAAAATCAATTTTTGACGCTATTCGATGCGTAAGATTATTCTTCACAGCCTAATAAAAGTTGTATGTACATACGACGTATATGCAGTAAGATATCGTTCAGAATCTGAATGTCGTACATGTATTTGCAAGTTAAGGTCACAAACTTCGTATCTGCCACACATAGCCTACGACATTTGTGCAGTAATTTCTAGCATTGAATTAAAATCGAAGTAGATACTTTTTCTCGAAATTATGTAAGTAATGAAAAATGCAACGAAAAAAGTTAAACGACTAAGAGAAATCGGCGGCGGCGGCGGCGCCCACAAAATGTTACCATCCGTTCTCTTAAAACCAGAAACACTCAATTAATAATTATACTGGGAGATTTCAACATTAACATAGAAGAGGCATGTTATTCAAAGACATTTCGATTCTTGGAACTTCTCATGCAATTTATTCTTCGACAACATGTGCAAGAGTCTGCACACAATCTACGAGGAATCTTTGATTTGGACATCACTTCTATCGATACCGGTGTTCAAGACTCGTTTATCCACGGATTGTTGTTAAGCAAGGAATATTATTAATGAATCACTTTACTACCTATAGCCGGTGGCAATTCTACGACACCTTTAAATAAAAGATTGACTGCGCTTTATATCCGTCAGTCACTTCACAAATTATTAGCCTTTTCTTTCTGAACCAAGCAGTTAAGTGATTGACGAATAAAAGTGAGCCATTGAAACAGCAATGGTTCCTCGTAGGCTTTATTTATTCTGTGCAAGTACCTAGTAAAGCAATTTAAGTTTCTGAATGTCTCAGTGACATTCACTCGCATTCAGGGCAGGGCTGAATGTAAATATGCAATGCGCTTTATATGTTGAGAACGGGATTAGTTTTGCTTGTTATCTTGCAACGTCATTTCCTGCGTTGGCAATTATTTTTTATTCATTCTGCTACAACGATGTGAAAACATCAAAGTGCAGTTACAATCATGGGCAGTTTAAGTTTGTTACTCGTTTCCTGTGCATCGCTGAGTACCACGATCATCAAAACGTTTAATTCTGCGGTGAGAGGCAGAACTGTTTTTTATTTAGCTTCTTTAAATTTATAGCAAAGATGGCTTTCATTTTCCAGGTGTGTAATGGCATCATGTTATTTCCATTGTACTGCAACATCAAACCGTTACTATAGGATACAGAGACACTAAAAATTAAGCTTACCAGGTTGAGAAACAACATCAACTGGAAGTCACAGGCAGTTTTAAAGAACGAGAAAGAATAGACTAACACAGAAAACAAAACGAACTATGATGAAGAGTCGTATTATGCCAAATTATTTTTTTCGAGGGCAGCGGCCTATGTTGTCATAAGAACTCGTCAAATCCAAACTGCTAATGAAAACGACTCAGTGCCATAACAAGGATGATTAGTTTAGCCATCTTCCTTTATGCAAGCTTTGGAATGGCACTGGCAAAATATGATCATTGGCCGATTTATTCTGCAGGTTCTGTGTACAATAATCACTCACATGCAATACGCAGTTGCCGTTTCAAACATGCCGTCAATCTGGGATGACCTCCCTCCTAACCTCCATCTCCTCCACCTGACCATTCAATCTTTATTTTTTAACTCTCTTAAATCTTTTTTTCTATTGCCGTGGCTGGGCTGGGAGCGCCTTTGAGTAGTTTCTTGAAATTCTAATAATGAATGAATGAATGCAATACGCAGTTGCCATTTCAAAACCGCTAGTAACATAATGCCCCGGGAAAATGCCAAAGTTGACTAACGCGAGCGGTGCCAGTCCAAACTGCTGATGAAAGAGAAGGGTAACGTCGATACTCTTCGTTTTAGATTGATTGGCTCAATTGCCCTGTGATGGAACGACCGCAGTTTTGAAGTTGGTAAACACCTCTATTAAATAACATAGAAATATAATATTAAAGGTTATTTGTTCCGTTTTTAATTTTATTCTACTTAAGGATTGATGTATAACGTTTCATAACTCTGCTGTTACAGTAGTGTAATAATAATTACACACAATGTAGAAATGAGAAAAGTCATGTATACTAGCACAATAATAATGACATGAGAATTACATAATCGCAAAACTCTGCCCGACCAGTTACAAGAAATTATTGGAGGTCGACGCAAATCCTCTTCTTATTCCACACCAACTAATCAAACTGACAAGACCTTTGCTGCTAATTAACCAGATCGTCAATCCTTTTGCTACATGGTCCTAATAAAGTGACATCGAGATTTCGCTACATAATGGAAATTAATAAGAACAGATCTAAACACATGAATAATGCTTTCAATAATTTGAGCACACCACTATTGGTTCACTGACGATGCCAGTCTCGAGAACGCGTAAAGGATGAGTGCGACGCTAATGTTATTTGTTACCACACAATGTCGTTAAACAACCAAAATTAGTGACATTAGCATGTCTCTAAATTGCTAAAGTCTAACTCAGACATATTTAAAACCGATCTGGACACAATGAATAGCGTTTTTCTGCTGAAATGACAGTGAGAGTTGATATCGTGAATCGTCGCTTAATGCTGGTCTTCTTGCAAAGTTTATGGAGCTTGAAGTTCACGCGCTAATATTTAGGCGCTTGCAACTGACACAATTTAATTACACACCTTTGAAAGCCATTTAGTTGATGTTATAAATTTGAAAACATTGCCTGTGTAAAAATATAATTCTTTCCTGAGACACGTTCGCATGATTGGAACTGCTGTCGTTAAAGCATGCGATAGATAAATACTTAATAACTCCACCATGTTTTAGCAGTGCCAGACCAAGGCTGGGGAGGACCCTGTCGTTAACCTGAGAATAACCATGAATAACCATGAATAACTAATTACAAAAATAATTAATTGAATAACGTGTAATTACAAAGCTGTCTGTTCAGTTAGTAGTTAAGTTTAATTAAGATTACTGCATATCTTGTAAATGTAAAGCGCAGTGCGTCTTGCAGGCGTTTAATTAAAGAAAAAATATTATAATATTATTATTAACCATGAATACACAGTAGCAGTAGATACATGACGACTTTAGTTACCCTGTCGTTAACCTGAGATTACTTTACTGCCTTGGCGTTGAACCGCTGTGTGAGAGGCTCGCTAAAGGTCGCTCCTGAGTGGTAATCCTCACAGGCAAAATACAAATAGCCATGAATACACAGTAGCAAAGTAGATAAGTTGAGAGTTATGTTCTTGAATTATAGTTGCAGTTTAACGCCACGCTTCGTACGTATCTACGTAGCCTATAATATGGATTCAGATTTGACGAGTGCTTATCAGTGGCGTTGTCAGGAATTTTTGATGGGGGGTTTTATGGCCGGAAACCCTGTTTTTTTGCCATTTGTTCTTACTTAGATGGAAAAATAACCTTAAAAAACCTTTTTCCTGAGCCAATGGGGGGGGTTAACCCCCGAAAACCCCCCTTGCCTACGCCACTGGTGCTTATGACAGAGAGACCGTTTCCCCCGAAAAAAAATTTTAAAAATAGAATAAAATAAACTATAAAAACGAAGACTATTTCATCAAAAGCGTAAATAATGTGCACTAGATGCAAAACAACTTGAGCGAAAAACATCATTTTACTGCATACTAGCTGGGGTACGCGGCGCTGACCGGGAAATTTAGGATTCGACCCGCTCCCGGCCACGACACCGCCACATCGACCCACCCCCACTACACCCCACCACACTCCGACCTTCACCGGTACGCCACCCGTGAAATTTGAGTTTTCTTGAAAATTTTCTCCCCCAGGCCCCACACTCCTTCCCCCGCCTCACTCTTCCTCCCCCATTCCCCTCCACTCCACCCCTCCACCCACCCCACCCACCCCACCGCACTCCGACCTCCGCCAGTACGCCACCCATGAAATTTGGGCTTTCAGGAAAATTTCCTCTCCACCCCACCCCACTCCCACCCCCTGCCTTGTCCACCCGGCCCTGCGGGCCGAGGTGTGTGTTGGGAGAAGGCGAGGTGGCACCTGTAAAAATCTGTCTAGCTGTAACGTTTCAGATGAGTAAGTGTTAAAATATGTATGGCAACGTGCGGTCACGCTGGTACCCGTTTCTTTTTAAATAACCTGATCATACCACGCATTTATTTTATTGATGAAAAATATATTTGAGGCTCCTCTTTGTATAATTATGCTCCATGGCCAAAGCATTTCCCATCTTTCCCAGGGCTGTACGACAGCGTATGATTTTCAAACTAAGCTTGGCCAAAAAATGACGTCAAAATGACGTCAACGGCAACAGGCCGTTACTGATAAATGATTAAAAATACGGCGTCGCGATATAGGCTAGCGCATACATTAACATGGCGAAATTTAAAATGTCTGTATTTTTTAAGTTCAAGTGACTAAATAGCTGAAAATAGCGTACTTTGGTGGTTTTGGTGAACGTTTATCTATATGCAATGTTTAAGGTCAGTAACTGTAAAACTGTGAGCGTGCATCGGGGCCAAATATATCCCGATCCTTTCTTATAGATATAGATATTAGATTTGCTAATAAAGGTGTCCAAGAAAAGTCCCTTTAAAAAAATCGCGCTTGGCATATTTACATTGCAATGCATAAAATGTTTGACCACAACATCTTAAATTTCATTGTCAGCTTGTGGATGAATCGTGATCTCAGGGCGCGCCATTCCAAAAGATACAAGGACAACATTGTCGTTTCATCGCAAAGGTTAGTTTAGACACCCTTAAATGTCAAACTACATAATGTATAAGTACCTTAGTTTTGCGACCGAAGTGTAATGTTTCCTGAGTTGTTACAATTAGCGCAAAATAGACCAGACCAATTCGCTGCTTGAGTAAGAGCCAGTGGACATGGACGGAGTTCATCAGGGGCTAGGAGGGCTAAGCCCCCCAAGAAGATCCAGATTCGCTTTTTTACCATTTAAATGATATCTTTACGGACTTAGCCCTCCCAAGAAATACCAGACTCATACATGTTTTCGGGAATATGAGTCTCTTCACGAAACTTCGATCGAACGACTAAAAAGTCATCAACTTTTCGGCCAGGAAAAATGGAACGTTTGTTGAACCGAAGAACCGGATGACTAAAAAAGGTCAACCTTTTTTGGCCGAGAAAGTCAAACGTGACGCTAAACTGTATCTACAATTCATGAACATAACTCTTGAGTTCGACTTATCTACTGCTACTGCATAGTAGTAGTTGCAGTTTAATGTCACTGTGTGGTACAAAATGGCCTGGCCGGATGCCTCTCCTGACACCAGCCCATAAGTATTACAGCAAATTAAAGGGATTAAATTAAGAAAAAAAAACAATTGTAACTACAAACAATTTTTCTTATATTCAAGTGGATAAATAATCTTTAAAAAAATATTTTCCAAAGTCAATGGGGGGTTAACCCCTAAACCCCCTTGTGTATACGACACTGTCCTCCATCGACGTGTTCTTCCTTATTACACTGGCAGCCAATTGTCTCTTTTCGCTGTCAAAACCTCTCTTCGCTCTCTTGGTCTTTCGCATTGGGACCGACTCTGAGAGAGGCGCTATGTAAATTGATGAATACAATGCAATGCAATGCTTGAGATTGGATTACCTCGTTTAATCACGCTTTTGCCATCATATCATTACTCCAGAGATCGTTGTTAATTATTGACAATCTTTTTGATCGTAAAAATTATAGTTCGTTTCTTCTTCTTGGCGAATATTGTTAGGAAAGTCACATTTTATGAATTTTCTGTATTTGGACGGCCAACACTGTAATACTAACAGAGTCACATTAACAATCACATCAATAATTTATGAGACGATTATCATACGATGATCGTGGGGCACGGTGCTGTAGTGGTGGCGTCGTTGCCTTGAAGCCGGAAGGTTCGGGATTCGAATTCACCTCACGTCGCCGCGTGGGACCGTGGGCAAGTCCTTCACTCGCAATTGCTCAGCGCTTCCGCGTGAAACTCAGCAGTCGGGAGCGCCTCTGAGTAGCAAGAGAGAGAGAGAGAGCTTGAAGGGGCGCTATAACAAGTGCATAATTATACAAGAAAACATACAAACAAATACATATATTATGATGATACAGCGTATCGCTCTCTTATTGCCACGATAGCTGCGCTGAAAAAGGTATTTTAAAGGACCACGCATTTCTATCGTTAATACGTTCTGTTCACTGCCATTTTATAACATCGATAAATTCTCTTAAAACGGTGTTCAGCGCGTCATTACAAATAGTATATTTGGCGCTCAGTAAAAGTTTCACTGCAATGCAACTCGGCTGTTTTTCACAAAATACAGTGCAATTAATGCACCCAAGAAACTGCACACGCTAATCATTGCCCGGCTTCTAAATCTAAAATATCTCTATAACTGGTCGTATTTGCTGTTCAACGTCACTGTGTGTTAAGCGACGCCCTCCTTTTTTATCCAGGCTTGGGAATGGCACTGTCAGAGAGCAACCAGTGGCGGATTTCTCACTCTAACTGCTTTATCTATACTATACTTATAGGATGACACGAAAGTTCGTTCACCGTTTTCAAAATGCGTTGTCTCAGTAATGGTTTCATGTAGATTTTCTGTATAAGTCAAGCTAAAGATAACAAATCCGATCAGGATACGGTCCGTTGTTGCCACTATTTATGAAAAATGTAAAGACGAACAGTTTTTGCGGAGAAAACTGCATTCATCAAATTAACACAGCGAAGAAAATGTGTAGGCCAACAGTCTCATACCCAGGCAGTGGAGTAGACAAGGGAGTTTCGGGGGTTAAACTCCTCATTGGCCTTGAAAAAAGTTTTGATAAAGGTTTATTTATCCACTTAAATAAGAAAAAAATTGCTTGTAGCAACAGTTGTTTTTCTAACTTCATTCCCTTTGTTACTTTATTTCCTCTTTATTTACTGTAATACTGTTGGGTTGGTGTCAGAAAGGGCATCCGACCAGGCAAAAAACAAACCCCCATCATAAATTCCTTGCTACGCCACTGTACTCAAACATGAAAAGACACTGTTGCTACCTAGGACATACAGACGTAGGCTATTAGCGTGCAGTAGCCTATCTCCTTTCTGCTTACTTACAGCATTGACTGTCCGGCATAGATTGGATCAGCGTAGGAAGTGTACCAACTGCTATCGATCTCCGTGCTCGCTCTTTGGAGTCGACGTTTGAGCTGATTAACGTTCTTTGGATATGCAGGATCTTTATAAACATACATAGAGCCGAGGGATTGGCCACTCAACTCTTTGAGCCTCTCTGTTTTATTATGGAGAACTTGGGGAGTATTAAATTTATTTCTATGCATTGATATTTAAGCAGAAATTCAAATCTTGAAAAAGGTGTTGAAGAAAATGAGACGGCTCTCACTTTGTAATTGTAATTTGTAATTGTAATTGAACATTTATATAGCGCCGCTCACAGATTCAGTGGCGCTCCCGACCCAAGCTAGTGCTCACCCCTAACAAATAGTATAGTTTTCAGACGTTTACGGAACAGGGGAAGAGAAAGGCCAAGAAGCTCAGAACGGAGCTTGTGAGGAAGGCGGTTCCAACAAGTAGGACCAAGATATGCGAAGCTTCTGGACTGGGCCGTAGCTCCACGCATGCGCGGGACAACAAGAAGGCCATTGGCAGCAGATCGAAGGGCAGAGCGGCCAGGAAGAGTGGAGACCAAGTTACACAGTGCCCGAAGATAAGAGGGGGCTACCCCGAGAAGAGAGTTGCGCATAAGAGTCAGGATCTTGAACTCAATGCGCTGAGGTACAGGAAGCCAATGAAGAGTGTCCCGAATAAAATCAGATATGTGAGAGAATTTGGGAAGACCAGCAATTAAGCGGGCAGCAGCATTAAGAATAGAGTGAAGCTTAGAGAGGTTAAGAGAGGAGAGACCAGCATAGGCAGAGTTTCCAAAGTCGTGTTGTTGTTTAAATGGCAAATAGCCACCAATAGTTGCGAATACTCAGACACTAAAGTCTACGTCAACCATATCGCTGGGCTCCATTATTAAACTGTCCTTCAGTCGACTCCAACGTTTTCACAGTTATTTCTGCTGCTAGCATGATATAAAACAACTATCACAATTTACACCTGAGGTTTGGATAAATCACAACGAAAAATTCATACCTAACATCTTCTTCGCCAAATAATATCATGATTAGAGGAGAATAATTTTTGCAATAAGAAGAATCTATGTGTTTCGTATTATTTGGGGTGGAATATTACACTTAAAAGAAATTGTGTATATTTATAATTTTTAATAATAAGTATTTGCCTAAAACAGGTGTGTAAATTCAAATTAAGGCGACTAGGTTCACGCTGGAATCAGGCATAGAAAAGGTCATACCATCGTGGTTGTATCGTATGCAAAAAAGCTTGCGGAAATGCAGAACCTACCTAACGTCTCCCGTACAAGATCATCTACTATAGGACGATGATTGGAAGAGGTGGAATTTTGAAGGAGAAAAGACCTTTGCAACTCCCTTGAAATACGCTTTTCATTTTGCCAAAATCTATCGGCATGTTTGGGTGGCTTGAAAGGTATGAATGCATGAAAACATTTCAAAAGTGAAATCTGTAAGAAAATAATTTTTCCGATAAATTTCTGAGAGCCATCATTCTAAAACTACATTCAGTGTCACCTCTCCTTGGCTTTTCCAAAGAACTTGGTTTTTTCAATCGTATCTTGGGATATTGTTTTTTTTTCAAAGTACATTTGTTTTTTCACTTGACTTTTTTTGCTACCCACTAAAGAACATTATAACAACAATTAAATAATCTTAGCAATAATATAACTATGGCTCCATCTACTGACAAATACATCCGACTTATTTTTATTGTCTGAGAGTCTGAACTGTTTGCTCTCTGCATATTAGTTATTGGTGACGTCACGTGCAATTTGGCGCAATTCCGCCCAAAATCGCAAAAAACTTGATTACTTGATAAAGATAATTGATATTGATCACAGATACTTATATTAATAACAATAGTTGCACTTTAAATATTTTTAGTTTTGGTAAATTCTTGACTTCTGGATTTTAAATCGTCACGAAACGCAACGATAGTGATTCATTCACGACATCAGTCAATAGGGCAATAATGATAATGATGGTTCTTCAAGATGCACCTTGGCATCTGGTGACAGTAAGAGATCAAAGACCAACAATTATTGTCATAACCAGCCGTTCAATTATGTTGCAAAATCAGTGAACGGAACCAATTGTTTACAGTTGAATAAACATTAATTTCATGATTAATTATACATTATTTCATAAACATTACAATTTATCAGATAAAATAGCTTCTGTTGAAATAAAATAGGTAACATTGTCCATAGTAACTAACTTGACTAGCGACATGATGATGTTTCATCATCAGATAGTGGCACTACATAGGTGTAATAACAAAAGTATCAGTGGTAAGCGCAAGCGCCTAAGACACCTTCAAATCACAGTCACAAAATGCTATATATAAATGGGACCGTAGATGTAACTTAATTCACGATATCAGGGTGTTCGCTCTTAGTCCTCATCGCGTTACAATAAAGATGATCGCGTATAATAAACCTTAAAATCACAGTCACCCAATGCTATATATAAATGGGACGCGTCATATTTACATTCAATCTCGATGGCATACTGTGTTTTCTCATAACTCCTCATCGCGTTACAATAAAAATGATCGCATTTATAAACAGCAGATTTATTTATTAAGAAAATTGTATGTAGCGACTCTTCAAGGTAGGCTACTCACAAGCGCTCCCGACCCAACCACACCCATCATCTCGTACCGAGCCATATCCACGTTCCTGTGATAGGCAAGTCAATAAGAAGAAATCACATTGTATCAATTATCTTGAGTCGATATCGCACTTATTACGCTGTTTACATTGTTTTTTGAGGTGTGTAAGAGGATCAGTGTTTTTTCTCACATTCTAAGCCCGCTAAACACACCCGCACTAAATCCACGGGATATTTTGATTTCATCAGCTTAAAAGGTTTTATGGCATCATTGGCACAAAGCGAGAATCTCTGTAAAATGTGACACAGGGGCTCAAAACCCGTCACATGTCGGCTTTTGACCTTTTGATTTAGTCATTTGCTACAATGACCATGCTCTAAAATGCTTTTAACACAATGAAAAAAAATTCTAACAAAAGTTATGCTCGTTTGATTCTTTCATTAGTTTACAGTGAAAAAATAAAATAAAAAGTTACTGAATCTTCGTGTCATCCAAGTCTACTGAATCCACTAAGTTATTATTCTGAAAATTTTCGGGGCATTAGAGGCATATATTCTGAATCAGATAACCCAAACGGCATCAAAATCGGTTCACTACTTCGCAAAGTAGGGCGAATTCACAGTCATATACTGAATTGAAGAATAAACTGCATTCTTTACCCCTCTCGCCTATTTCGGCGTCCAGCGCAATATCTAGGAAACGACAAACGACGGGTTTCGAGCCCCTGCGTCACAAATGATTCAATGTAAGTTTTTTTTATATTTTTAATGGCATTTGTACAAAACATCATTTCTGATTTCCAATCATCGATAACGAAAATAGCAACGGCAGAAGCAACAGCAGATCTAGTCACAATTTGATATCACTGTGCGATAAGAAATAGAATTAACGTCGCTCTTCTCGTTCACTCCGGTTTGGGACCGGTGTCACGTGTTATTTTATACCACCTGAAAGCTATCAGGGGGGATGATTCTATCTATCCCCCGGATGTAATTAACCGGTCTAGACTAGCAGGGGATAAGTCATTTTATCCCCTTTATTGAAAAATGCGTATAATTGAAAAATTTATGCTGTAATCAAAATTTAAAGTGACTATTGTTTTAAGCAATGCTCACATAAAGGCAACTCGAATTTATTTATTGTGACTCTGAGTGTTCTTAAGCGTTCTAAATGTTCTAAGTGCTCTAAAACCAAAGCAAACAAACTTATCTAGTAGGAATAAATATACATGTTAGGGTCATCATTCAAAACAAAGCAGATGGAAATTAATTTGCAAAAATAAATACACGCGGAAGTGGCTTTTTCGACTTCTCTTCATTTGGGGGGATACGATTAATACGGATTATACTCTTTTCATGACACCAGATGGCAGGTAGTGGCTTAGTTCAATCGAACAGCGTTTTAAAATAAGTCTAGATCAGTTGTGGAGTAGACTATATAACAGCTACAACGGTGATGACTAGTGAAAAATTAAAGCAAGTTAAATCAAATTAGTTGATGACAGATTGCAAAAAGCTTAGATTAAGTTTAAAGACAGCCATTTAAGGTCATCTTGATTTTGAATGTTGGCAACTGTTTTCTACGTAAACTGCAACAAAAATTCATAGTCGCTCGATTTTTTAGACACCTTTAGCAGAGGTTTTAGTTCTTCATAAATTCTTTGGGGACGAAAAAACAACACAAAATAAAGCAGTGTTCAAATATTTATAAGATGCAAATATTGTTGAAAAGGGTGTTTACGTGAATCAGGTTACTGTGGTTGATTTTTAGATAAAAAATGTGTGTGTGTGTGGTCTAACGAAAATGTGGTAATAAAGATCATAATTATAATGTGCGATCACCTTCAGTTTAATGCTCGAATTACAATCGAGATTCGTTATCTAATTTACCGGTATTAGTCTCGCCTCATAATCTTCGTTATCTCATGCGCGCCTGGTCCGCCTACCGATCTCAGCAACCTCTGGATTTAAAAAAAGGTCAGATCCGGTCGGAAAAAAGGCTAGAAAAGGCTAGATTGACGATTTCCCTGTAAAATACATAGATTTTCACAATTTTCCGACTTGAAATTTCTGACGACCTTTTTTAGTCGTCCGATGGCTAAAATTTGCTCTCTTTTCCTTCCCGAAAAATTTCTGATGACCTTCTTTTTAGTCTAGAAATAGCGGCTCTTCATAGGTGTAATAACAGAAGAATCAGTGGTTAAGCGCAAGCGCCTATAAGACACCATGAAATAAGAGCCACCAAATGCTATATATAAATGGAACGGGTTCCATTTACTAAAAGTTTGTAAAGAAGAAAGCTCCTATTTGCTGTAATACACCGAGCAAATTTCTGTCCAGGGTAACGACCTCTGTAACAGTTGTCATAGACCCTGATCAAATCGGATCACTTTGCAATTATTCTCGATGATAACCATGTGTTCGCTCAAACTCCTCGTCCGTTACAATAAAAATGATCGCAATAAAATACAGCAGATTTATATATTAAGAAAATTTTATGCAGCGTTGCCACTCCTTGGGTTATTTCACAAGATCTTGGGTTTTTCAATCCGAACGTGGTGGGGGTGAGGGGTGGGGTGTGTGGAGGGGTGGGAGAAGAATTTTTCCCAGAAAACTCAAATTTCACGGGTGGCGTACCCGTGTAGGTCGGAGTGTGGCGGTGGTGCTTTTCAGGCGCGGTGGTGTGGAGCCTGAGGACTCCAGGTTCGAATACACCTCAAGCCGCCGCGTTAGGACCTTGATCTAGTCCGTCATTTGAAATTTCTCTTAAATTAACCAAAAATCATTTTATTACAATGTACCCTGACGTCCATTGTCTTCATAAATATAATTATAACTTCCACTTTCTGCCGATATAGCAAATTTACTCGATTTCAAAAACTATCCGTATAAACTTTGACCACAATGTTTCTCTGTTCTATCTTTCTCGCTCTCACTCTTCTATCGCATCCTCCAATCCTCTTTCTTTTCGACGTCACTTCATCTTTCTATCTTTCTTCCTATGTTCTGTGTAAGAGGAATAAGTTGCAGCATAAAGAGACGATGGTGTGGAAAGGATGCGAAAAATACAACCGACATGGTTTGGTTGTACAGAATGATTCGACAACATTAGATTTAATCCATCCATGTTTAAACCATATTCTCTGCAATAAATGAACTCACTTCTGCATTTGACATTTGCATTCTACTCAAATTCCAGTTAATAATAGCGCTACAACATAATTAGTTTTAAGCACGTTGAATGCTTGAAGTTTTTAGCGGAGGATATGACAGCTATTGCGGCCTGGTGCGCTGAATGGTTGGCAGCTGATGTTGTGAACCATTCTCTCGTGGTCGTGACATCTGTCTAGCCCCCCTGGCCATGATCTGCCACGTGACATTGGTCAACGCTGAATCGCTTTAGAACTGGGCATGGACGCTGTGCTGCTAACTTTGGGCTGGCAATGCCACATGTTGGATAGTTCCAGAGATTTTTACTTCCCTCTACGACGGGTGATACATTAACCTTACGTCCGTTTCGTCTGACAGTCACGCAGATTAGGATCTGAAGATCCGCGAAAATATCAGATCTTTAGAGGGTGGAGTTCTTTCCATGTCGAAAGTTGAACATAACAAATTAAACACCTTTGTAACGGTTTAGCTTTTCTTTATAAATCAATGTGCTTTATAAATATTGCGATCCTTCGTCTCAGCCCGATCTAGCGGTAGTTATATTTTAACGGCAATGTTTGACATCAACGATCAATAGCGTCGCCCTCCTAATTCACTCAGGCTTGGGACTGGCACTGTCATAGTGCAAACATTTTGCGTCGAAGCAATAAACCATAATCCATTATGCGCAATGTTCGCACAAAACTGAATGAAAATGACTTGTTCCCAGAGCTTCTATACCCACCACTGTTCGAGAATATTCTGATCTCTCTGAATAAACAAGCTGAATTTCAGTACTCTGCCTAAATGTCATAAAAAGAGGCGGCGCTACAGCAGAGCTTGAAAGACTTTGCAATGGTACATTTGTGTACAGTTGCCCTGCTACCCAGTATTTGCCCTGTAGATAATTTAGTTTGGTTGCAATGGCTCAACTCCGTGGCTACTGATATGACACGCTTCGTCGCTATTTCATGATTACTATAATTATGATATACTATTTCTGCAGACACAGAATTGTTCGACATGCGTCGATTATGAATACATAATGCAAATATTCATCATTAAAAAGGTGTCTAAGATGACTGCCACCGTAAACCGTGGCCAAACATATTCATGGACTATTATATTTCGACGCAGAGAAAAAGTTGCTGGTTAAATGCAATAAAACGCTATTGCTTGCTAAAGTCGTTTTGCATACAATATCATCTAATGCACATTGTTTATACTACATAGTGCTCATAATGTAATATATTACATCAAGTCGACGCGTAGGAACCTCGGGCAAATCCTTCATTCGCAATTGCTAATGCGTTTCGAAAGATCAGCTGGACAGAACATAAAACAAACGAAGAAGTGCTGTTAAAAATTGGAGAAGAAAGAAAACTGATAAGAACGATAAAAGAAAGGCAAAGAACATGGATTGGTCACACACTAAGAGGTGATTCCGTGCTAAGAATAGTGACTGGAGAAAAAAGAAACAAGAGGAAGACCGAGACAGATGATGCTGGACTGGATGATGGAGGACGGCTACCAAAAGCTAAAGGCGAATCCGCAAATGAAGTTGGAGTGGCGGCATTCAGTGGCGGCGCCAGGGGGGGCGGGAGGGGGCTAAGTCCCCCCTAAATGCGGCTCAGCCCCCCCAAAGCAAAAGGCGGAAAATGTCTATAACGGCTAATTTCGTAATAAGAAAACTAGACAATCATCAACGGCATCGAAATCTATTTGAGAATGAAGTCAGCGACTTCATTTCTTGGCCTCAGTCTATGAAAACGGGTGACAAGTGTGCACCCTTACCTTTTGACCATACAACCGGACAGGGTTGTCGAAATTGTCGAAGAAACATCATGGCTCTTAGACACCTCGTTTCAGATTGAAACCGTTTTATAAGTATTAGACGTATAGAAATATCGAAATTGCCTAGTCCTTCAAAAAGTGGTGCAGAGCTGTATTTTCTCTTGATTTTTCGCATATTTCACAAAATTAATCATCGTCACAAAAGAATGTTCAGGATTTTCTGCCTCCTGCAATCAACTATATAATCACAGCGTAGATGCTTGCGCCAGTGGCGTCGTCAGAGGGCTAGGGGTTATAACCTCTAGATGCGTTTCAGCCCCCAAAGCAAAAAGCAGAAAATATCCATTGCGGATTATTTCGTAGTAAGAAAGCTAGACAATGGTCAATGGCATCGAAATCAACTATATATACAATATTATATATATATATATATATATATATATATATTAAGTTGTTTAGGTCATTTAATTCGTTGCATAGCAAATGCTACAAATTTAGTGAACCAGTTGTGTTGCATTTGATA
This sequence comes from Lumbricus terrestris, assembly GCA_949752735.1. Taxonomy (NCBI): domain Eukaryota; kingdom Metazoa; phylum Annelida; class Clitellata; order Crassiclitellata; family Lumbricidae; genus Lumbricus; species Lumbricus terrestris. The sequence continues at coordinate 4,403,312 of OX457049.1, forward strand.
GCTGCCTACTGTAAACCGTTTCTTCTTTATGGAATGGAAGCTGTCAGCCTTCCCAAAAGTGAGCTGAACTATTTAGAGTACACTTACAGCTCTGCAGTATGTAAGATTTTTAAAGTCTCCCATAGTAGTGGTGCACCTGTACTGCACATCATGCATGAAAATAATAATTATTACAGACTGCTGGTTATCCAGAATATTGCGTTTTATACAGAAATGCCTTGGACACAACAATGTAGATGTCAGATTTGCGTCATGTTTCTCTTACACACCTCATGTGCGCGCTCTTATTATTTTCGGTATAATAAATATTATATTCTTGTTGTGTATACCACCACTGTCTGGGAATGTAGGCCTACGTTTGATATAATGGTCAACTAAAAGTCCTAGTGCTATTAGCATATACATGTAAAACATTTGTGTTCAGATAATTATATGTATATATATATACATGTATACATAAAATAATTGTGTGCATATATCTAAGCATGCATATTTTTGTATTAAGGAAACTTAAACTGTTTTCTGTCATTAGTAATATGCAGGCAGATAATTATAATAGTGTTCTGTGAATGCTGTTTGACACCTTTGTTGTGATTTATTTTTATTTGTGATTAATTTAATAAAATGTCCAGGGTAACGGTCTCTGTTGTCATAGACCCTGGTCAAATCGGATCCATCCATTATTGTGATTACTTTTTTTTATTGTAAAATTTCAGAGTATTAATACTGTGTTGGACACCTTTATTGTGATAACTTGGAACACGAGTCCGTGTCCATGGCCGACTTTTTATGCGATAATACTGAATTACACACCATTGTCTATTAATACCTTGCTCCTAAGTGCTGTAATATGCCGAGCAAATTTCTGTCCAGGGTAACGGTCTCTGTTGTCATAGACCCTGGTCAAATCGGATCCATCTATACACAACATTTTATTGTAAAATATATGAATATTAATACTGTGTTGGACACCTTTATTGTGATAACTTGGAAGTCGAGTCCGTGTCCATGGTCGACTTTTTATACGATAAAACCTTAATGCACACCATTTTATTGTAAAATTTCTGAATATTAATGCTGTGTTGGACACCTTTTATTGTGACAACTTGGATCACGAGTCTGCGGCAACAGTTGACTTTTTATACGTTTATACTGAAAAGCACACCATTGTATTGTGGAATTTCTGAATATTAATGCGCTCTTGGACACCTTTTTTGTGCTTTATTTTTATTTCTGATTATTTCAATTGAATGTCCAGGGTAACGGCAACTGTTGTCATAGACCCTGGTCAAATCGGATCCATCCATTATTGTGATTACTTTTTTTTATTGTAAAATTTCAGAGTATTAATACTGTGTTGGACACCTTTATTGTGATAACTTGGAACACGAGTCCGTGTCCATGGCCGACTTTTTATGCGATAATACTGAATTACACACCATTGTCTATTAATACCTTGCTCCTAAGTGCTGTAATATGCAGAGCAAATTTCTGTCCAGGGTAACGGCAACTGTTGTCATAGACCCTGGTCAAATCGGATCCATCCATTATTGTGATTACTTTTTTATTGTAAAATTTCTGAGTAATAATACTGTGTTGGACACCTTTATTGTGATAACTTGGAACTCGAGTCCGTGTCCATGGCCGACTTTTTATACGATCATACTGAATAACACACCATTTTATTGTAAAAAATATGAATATTAATACTGTGTTGGACACCTTTATTGTGATAACTTGGAACTGGAGTCCGTGTCCATGGCCGACTTTTTATACGATAATACTGAATTACACACCATTTTATTGTAAAATGTTTGCATATTAATACTGTGTTTGACACCTTTATTGTGATAACTTGGAACTCGAGTCCGTGTCCATGGTTGACTTTTTATACGATAATTTTTAATTGCACACCATTTTATTGTGAAATTTCTGAATATTAATACTGTGTTGGACACCTTTTATTGTGATAACTTGGAACTCGAGTCTGTGTCCATGGTTGACTTTTTATACGATTATACTGAATTGCACACCATTGTTTTGTGGAATTTCTGTGTATTAATTCGGTGTTGGACACCTCTTATTGTAATAATTTAGAACTCTAGTCAACGTGGTTTTTGAGTGCTTGCATATCGGTATGTCAAAGGCAATAGGGACTTTACATTACCTCACTGTCTGCACCACATAGCTACTCGGGCTGCTGTGTGCACACGCACTGTATATACTGTATCGCCCTTGCTCAGCTCGGTCACCAACTCAGCTCGGTCACCAACTCAGCTTAGATGACTGAAATTTCGGGGTATGGTACAGTGCGGGCACGGCATAGACTTGACGCGGACGCGTTTGAGGACCTCCCATTCTGTTTTGCCACCTTATTTGGACATCTTTTTTATGATAATTCTGAACTTAATCTAGGATTGCGGCCGGATACACCAAAAATCTAAAACCTCAACAATTATTGCTGACTTCGTTTAAATAACCCACTAAATCTCCAACTACATCTTGCAATGTGGAGCGCGTTTGTGCCAGTGCACAATTTCTTGTAAAACCCTTGGTCGGTATGTGCTTCGTTCATGGGATGAAAATGTTATAGTTGCGTTTCTGGGAGCGATGAGGGCTTGGGGCTTCAGCCCCCCCAAACCTGAAATCCTGGCGCCGCCACTGGCGGCATTTTGCGTTCGAACATTCTTTCTATAGGGTCAGAGAACCCGAAGAAAAAGAATCCAGACGACTAGCGTTGCCCTCCTCGTTTCTCTGACGTTGAGATTGGCACTGTCAAAGTGTGAGCGGTGTCGAAGTTATTGTGTGATATTGTAATTAGTTCACGTGTTATACCGACAGCAATTCTAATGGAGATCGAAAGAGCGAAAGATGCAATAAAACGGCATGTTTCACTCTTTATAGCCTAATCTCAAATTGTTTCAAAGGTGTGTAACGAACATGCCATTCTAAAGAGTTGTGCACCAATCACATTTTTTTTATAAATGTTGCGCATTTCTCTCAATGTAATCATAATTTTTTATCAAAGATCTCCCACTTGCACAACCATGTCACTGCTATAACAGGTGAGGTAATAAGTTTATCATCTGGTCACCTGGTGCCGTCAGCTCTTGGAGCTCTGGCGACATTCTTGATGTATCCTCTCCAGTGTCTCCTCTCTCTTGTTGCCTCTCTGCGACCTTCATAGAATTTTTGCAGCTCATGTCAAGTCTTTGCTTCATGGCCATATCCACCGCTGGACGTCCTTTCGGCTAAGTTTATAAGTTTATAAGTTTATAGTCGCTACTAAATTGAATCGTGGAAGTCCTTTGTGTTTCACTAGGCTATAATCATAATAATGTTCAATAAGGTCTCCCTCCTCTTTATCGATCGGCAAAGCCTGGCCCCACCTGGAGATCTATTGAATATATCAATCACCAAATTTTATACATGGACACTGTTTGATGCTTTCTCCAAATTCAAAGCAAAACGTTTGATTTTTAAATCTTGAAAGCAAGCAGCCCATCAAACCGCCTGCAAACCCACTGCGCGTGAAGCACTTGACCTTTTAACCCTCAGGCTACCAAGCTTTTTTGTAACACTGACTACCAAGGGGGGTGGTTACCACCCCCCCCCCTGGATTTTGGGTTTGGTTTGAGATATCATAACTTGTAATACACCATTTGATTCAGCTTTCATTTCTGCACAAAATGGTATATTTAGATTTAGAAAATATGAATGCCCCTCGAAATTATGAATTTTTTACCATGGGTACCCGTCGATTCCACAAAATGTATACTTACGCATAGGGAATATATTAGATTCTGTGTGTTTTATACATGATTTATATATAAAAAGTAGTTTACATATAATAAAGTCCAATATTCAACTATAAAAACTAGTAATAAGTCTGTTTTATGTTCAATCAAAACAAAAAACATGTTTTAGGCACTGAAAAACGTTTACGCAGACATATCGGCTTGCGTTGTAAAAAAACCCAACATTTTCACACATTTTAATTTATTTTGAGCACTTCCGGTCATCAAAAGACAAATTATTTAGTACCAAAAAATAGCCCTAAATACCCTCTACAGAACGGCATAATTTATTTCTATTAAAAAATAAATTATGGATAAGTTATAATAGAAAAAACATGGCAATTTTATGAAAATAAAACACCTTTATATATATTTTAGTTTATTTTGAGCACTTCCGGTTGTCATAAGACATCTCAGTGAGCATGGAAATGTAGCCCCACATTCCCTCTATAGAATGGTATAATTTGCGTCTCTTAATATCAAAGGGCAGAAAAGTTACGGACGATATTCTAGGGGGGGTGGTATCCACCCCCCCTGGTACCTTGAGTATATCGGGTGTAACTTTTGTACGGTAGGGGCATCATCAAAACTTTTAGCTCAAAATGTGTCCCAATGAACCCTCTACAGTTACTAATTTTTTCAAAATTAAATTTTTATTCCCGACGGAACGCGTTTGATTTGCGAAAAACCTAGGGGGGGTGGCAACCACCCCCCCTTGGTAGCCAGGGTTAAATAATTATTATGGTAGCCAATGAAGAGAATGATTTTCGACTTTTAAATTTACTTTGTAAAGATAATAATTCATATTTATAAATATTAAATAATAATGGCTTTAAAGTTAATTACTCAAATATTATTGACCAAAGTTTGGTGTTGATTTCAATATGACTTCGATGTGTAATAAAGTTAAAAGTCGGCGAGCCAAGTTATGTTTATTGTTTGTTAGCGTCGCCATTTTTATTTACCTAGGTTTGTGACGGGCACTTGCAGAGTAAATACATTGGCGGAACGTTCTTTGTATAACATCATTCTTCGGAAAAAAAACATTTGTTGTCATTGACCTCTGTGATCTTAGAATGTCGTTTTAAAATGTACTTACTGTCACTTTACCAACTTCGGATAAGCAGAAACACCTTTTCTATAATTACCAAAGTGCTATAAATTAAATTGTTCATTGATTGGACCAGTAAGTTAAATATTGACGAAAGACAATTTGGTCTCATTTGAATAATGGAAAGCAATTTTAATAAAGAAAGACGGAAAGACATTCATTTATTATCAAATAGAAACTTTTTAAAACTTGTATCTATTTTAATGTAACGATCGTTTTGTAATCTTTCAATCAACCAATCAAATGTTTTATTTGCAACCGAAGTGCATATTATGACTATTACAATGACCGTTGACTACTATGCAAACAATAATTCCAATTCAGATCATTTCATACAGGTTTCAAGAATCTTTTTTTGTTTCAATGGCGATACCCATAATGTAGGTGCAACATTTATTTTCCGTACAATATTTTATCATTGCCAAAACGGTGTTTCTCGTGGCTCTACATTCGAGGCTCTGTGTAGAACGGCGGACGGGAGGCTCTTCGCTTCCCTTCTACTTAATCCAGGACATGTGTTGAACCCACTCCTCCACCATTGAGGCCCCAGCCTTATTCCACGAGGCCAAGACTACATGACCGAATCATTCCTAGGGCGGACAACCTAACGAGAAAATCTTTTTGACGAGGATGCTTTATTTAAATGTAATACCATAGAAACCAAAGTGCAGAATAAATTGTTGGTCATTAAAAGAACTTCTTTTTTTAAATTTAAAATTTATATTGGATGTGGACTTATAATTTTATGCTATTTTAAAACACTTTGACATTGATTGGATATAGAAATTATGTACGTTTGTTTATTATACTTTGTATGTACACCAAAATGCGGATATAAAAGAATATTCTTATCTTATCTTTATCAAATTATCGAGATTTCGATCAAAGACAAAGAACGAGTGCCGACTTCAGGTTTTAATAAAAACATTGATGTATAGAAAAAGGTGTTTAAGGAAAACGAGTTTCTTGTGCTACGTGATATACTGGGTGGGCCATAAAAAGTAATCCTCAACGGTTTTTAGCCCATATCTTGGCCAAACATAAGAATTTTTAAATGAAACTTTACAGTCTTAAAGGCAATTCATATTTGCGTGCAAGAGCAAAATTTCATATAATTTTTTTAGGCGGATCTTCTTCATCCTCAGCCGTCCTCGTGACGAGGGTTGGCCGCATCATGAATAATCTTCTTCCACTCTCTTCGATCTTCCGTGCTTCTTGTGATCTGTTCCAACGTCATTCCAGTCCAGGTTCGAATGTTATCCATCCATGTCGTGCAAGGTCTTCCTCTTCCTCTTCCCCCCGGTGTTGTACCCTGTATCAGGTCTTTTTCCATGTTGTCATCTTCCTTCCTGATTATATGACCATAGTACCTCATCTTCCTTTCTTTTATATTTGCTAGTAGGGTTCTATCTGTTCCAGCCTTTTCCAGCACCCATGCATTAGTTCTTTTTTCTGTCCATGCAATGCGTGGTACTCTTCTCAAACATTTCATTTCAAATGCGTTTATTCTGTCCTCATCAGCTTTCTTTAGTGTCCAACTTTCGCATCCATATGTAGCCACTGGCCACACTAATGCCTTTATGAGTCTTAATTTTGTGAACATGCGTATCCCATGATTCTGCCATATCTTGTAGAGACCCAGACAGACATTATATCCCTTTGCTAGTCTCGCTCGGATTTCTTTGGAGCAATCCGCATCTTCTGTAATCAACGATCCCAGATACGCGAACGTGTCTACTTGCTCCAATACATTGTTACCTACTCTGATCTTGCATAGACCTCTGTTTGCTGTCATGACCTTGGTTTTATTCTCGTTTATCTGTAAACCGTATCTTTTTCCCGTTCTGATGACTCTATCCACCAGTACTTGTAATTCCGCCTCCGAGTTTGCCAATAGAATTATATCGTCTGCATATCTCAAGTTTGTAATACACCTTCCACCTATCCGTACCCCACCCTCATACCCTTCTAATGCATCTCTCATCGCCATTTCTGCCACAATGTTGAAGAGGTAGGGTGAGATCACGCAACCTTGTCTAGGCGGATCAAAAACTACAATTCTTCTCTTTATCCTCCTTCTCCTCCTGCTCCCCAATCCTCTTCCTCCTTCCATTTATTGCTCTCCTCTTAAAAAAAAAAATTCGGAGTAAGAGAGGAGAGCAACTCCTCAACTTCCGCTTGAGCAACAATCCGTTGGTCATGCATAGAGCAATGAGATGGATTAGGATTGAAGACATCTTTCGAGCTAATAGAACATTCCCCTTCACCCACTGTTACGGGAATACGCATTGGTTTTTTGCGACAAAACCTTATACATATTATTAGGTGCATCAGTTTTTAAGGTGTGCTGGACATCAGTAAACTTTTGTCTCCCATGATTTTCAGAATCTTTGGAGCGATGACGTCACCCGCTCATTTTATGCACATAATATAATTGCTGAATTAAAATGGTAACGTCTGATTGGTTGAGTGGACTGACGCATGCGCATATCCACTCATCTTAAAATGTACGGTTGCATACGTTTATTAATCGTTTGGCGAACTTCAGATGCGAGCGAGCTCACTCGCTGCTTGTCTCGGCCTAGCATCTCAATACTCCCAGCTCTATGTATACACGTGTCAAGCAGCAGTGTAGCAGAATGGAGCTTGGTGTTTAGAGGATTGCTGAACGGATGCGGTCGAATCGACTGCGACTCAACCCCGAGAAGATAGACTTCCTGTGGTGTGCGACCATCAGACGTCGTTTTAGACACCTTTTAAACGTGTTATACTGACGCTATAAAATCATCGGTGATGCGCACATCTTGTCTGCAACAGCGATGTGCATACGTCATATTGCGCACATCTTGTCTGCAACAGCGGTGTGCATACATCAAAATTTTATTGCGTCAGTTAGCTTTGCTTTATCACACTTTATAAATCACATCTAATAAGGGTGTCGAAAAGCAGTGTCCAGTATATTAGAGGTCAACAAAGGACATTTGATTTAACTTGTTTTTTTAGAAGGAAGGTAGAAAGAAGATGGATAGCAAGATGAAAAAAGAGGAAGAAAGAGAATAAATTTTTAGGAAAAGAAAAAGGGAAACGAAGAGCAATGGATAACACACTGGTCAGCTATAATTATGGCCCTTGTAGCCTATTGCAGTCTCTATGTTCTGTTAGTGGTTGATATTGATGTTAATTAAGAAAATCTGCAAAACTGCATAATGTGGTCTTGCACTTACACGGTTGACATGTTGTTAAGCACTCCTTCGGATTTGTTCATAGTTATGACCTATATAAATCAAGCAATGAAATAAATACAATGGTTCGCCTAGATCCCATATTATTCGGAAAGCTGAGCGATTGCGCCAGTTAACTCTTACTAATCACGGATAAAAAAGGTGTCGAAAAGCAGTGTCCTGTATCTTAGAGGTCAACAAAGGACATTTGATTTAACGTATTTTTAGAAGGAAGGAAGAAAGTAAATGGATAGTTAGATGAAAAAGAAGGAGAGAAATGGAAGAGAAAAACATTTTTAGGAAAATGAAAAGAGGAAGGAAGAAAAGATGGATGAGAATGGGGTTGTGGAGCAATGATAACTGTTACACTGGTCAGCTATAATTGTATTGCAGGCGGTATGTTCTGTTAGTTGTTGAAATCGATGTTAAATAATATTAGTAAATGCATTTAATAAATGCGTAATGTAACCAGTTGGTTGCGGTCTGTCAACCAGATTGCTGGATAAACCATTTTTGGTAGACTTCGCTATAGACGATGATGATGATGATGATGATGATGATGATGATGATAATGATGATGATGATGCACAATTGATGGCGAGTGCCTTGCTCAAGGTTCCCTACCTAGTAACCATCTCAGTGTAAAAGAATAAAACCTGTGCTCTTAGCCGCTCTGACCAGGCAAAAATACCATTGGAAAATGTCTCAATGAAACGCACAGAAACAGATAAGACAAATCAAAGACAAATAATTTGATAATTATGTGGAAGACTATGCTACAATTTACAGTTTCAAGAAATACAGCGTATATGGATCACCTTCATGCTTGATCCGCTACAATTCAATGCGGGTTGGTTTGACTGAGGACCGCATGCGATTGCCACGAACGACTTCCACGTCTTTCGAACGTCGTCGAGGTCCAATGACACGAATTCATGAGATAAAAAAATAACTAAATTAAAATAAATCAATCAAACAATCGATGTGGTTCATTTTGTTATATGACATCCGTCATTTGTTAGACTTTACCTTTTCACTACAATACATGTAGCAAAATATTGCTCTGCTTTCATAATAATTATACTGCGGTAATTGTTTGATAAGAAACAGAATGCGGGACCCTAATTATTAATTTGTTCATTGCCTCTTATTACGAGTCCGAAAGTGTTTTGAAGGTATTCAATTACATCCGTCATTTATTGGACTTTACCTGCAAAAACGCTAGTATTGAGCTTCTATTTCAATGCCACATTTGTTCATAAACAATTGTTCGTAGTGATTATTATTACCATCTATTTTTAAAGTCCACGTTGCTTCGCAGCAGTTCCCGTCTTTGTCCTTGACCGCTGTCACATTCGGACTAACAGTTCCGCTAATTACTTTTAATCAGTGTGAGAATTGTGGAAAAATAACTGGGGGGGGGGGTTGGCCTATGATAAGCTTCGAATTGGGGTGTGAAAAACAGAGTTTACTATGGGGCACTAAGAATGACTGGGGGGGTTGAAACCCCCCAACCCCCGGCAATTCTCACCCTGCTTTTATTATTTCGAAGTCTCATCGCAACATCCTCCGCCAATCCATTTCTACTGATTTCTTTTACTATTTTGTTGTTATGTCATCCCAACATTTGTCATCCAGACACTCTCTTATCCTTGAATTTTATTTGTGCATTTACTGCAATCGAGTAATCCAATTTTGTTGCAAATTGGCTGAAAATAAAATTTAAAAAACGAAAAAACGTGGAACGACAAAAAACCATTAAAAGGACACGGAAAATAATTCGCCTTTCTAACAGCTGAAACTTCATTTTAAGCCTAAAAACCTTGCTCATACATTTTTTTATCGTAATCTACAAAGAGCATAACTTTTACATTATATTTGTAAAAGTAGCATTAATCTACTGCGGCTATTTTACTTATGACATTGGTTTAATAAGAAATTCAGAAAAAATAAAGGTATTGCAATACTTTCAAATTTAAATTGTAAACTTAAGTCCACACAAGTTCATGCTGATCGACATAACGCAATTAAAATCTAATCGGAAGCAAAGACCATAGATGTGTACTAAATTATATATTGTACATATTTACTTACAAATTATTACTTATAAATATTAATTACTAGCTGAATTACCCGGCGTTGCCCGGGAAATATAAGTTTTTGTCCCCAGCCACGCCTGACCCCGTTCCGACTTCACCATTCTGACCCCGCCTTCCATCGACCCCCGCGTTAAGGAGAAGTAACGAACCTCTCCGCTATGTCTGGTCGATAATCGAAGAGCAAAACCCGTTAAGTCCACTCGACACGTAACTGAGAAAAACGACTTTTTCTGAAAAGATACCACCATTCAGCGCAACGTGCTTTTTTCATAAATTGTTCTTTGCCACTTAGATAAAGAAAGTTTTTTAAATCTACGCTTTTTTATTCCGATTATTTGCAGTTATATTCGCATTATTTACGTCCACAACATTTTTGCTACGCGGTTTGGCGAGATGTGACGTTAAGATTTGAGCTCAAAATAATGACGTCATGAGTTTAGTGAACATAATTATGCCGTGTCTAATATATCGTTTTTATAACAGTGAAATTTAAAATATGGAGAGATTTTTGGATCGCGATCTTTATGATTTTCTCGTGTGGATCAGAAGAAAAAAGCCGAGAATAATCCTCGCAAATATTTTCGATAGAAGTAAATATCACGTGACCTCAAACCGTCATGCCATTGGCTGTAGGTCTCTGGAAGGCAATGGAGGCCTTCTCAACGTGAATGGATTTTGAATCGCTTATCGCGTGCAAGTTTAAATGTTGACATCTCGGGACTTATAAAGTGAATTGGCAGCCGAAAATAGTGGCGTTTAACTCCAAATGTGGGTAAGAATCGATTGCAAATTTTTTTTTAAACGAATCGCTGTAATTTCCGAGTAGGCCTCCGGACAAAATTGGTGCATCCCACACACAGAAGGACAAACTTTGAGTTTTATACTTAAAGATAGGCTTTCGAATTTTATATAAAAATAACTCTTGCAGATTCCTTTCTTCTAGGGACCCGCTACTTGCATTTCTCAAACGATGACATAAACAATTGCTTTACGACGCTATAGTTAGCTGAATCCGGTGAAAACGGATTTAATATAAGAAAATAATTAAATAAAGGAAAAAAATAATAGGCAGTAAAAAAATTAATAGAGTCACATTACTTGCTAAATGCCATTCTCACTTAATAATTATTAGTTGATAACATTTTAAAGGTATCCAAGCGGATCTTTCTGCCTTCACCACTGAAAATTGTACTAGACATTTATTCGCCGTTAGAGCGTCACGAATTGCGCTCTTCGTGAATTAAATTCTTATATAGCATTACTTTTAAACGTTTCAAAGGTGTCTAAGGCAACCGCTCATGTAAATTTTATTCAAAGAGTTAGGGCTTCAATTGCTCAAACATCATCATGGCAGGGCCTTCCTTATTTTAATTTCCTTCCCTCAATTGCGTGTATGACTTTCGGAATCACTATCTACATCTCACTGTCTTCTTAAGGATTGTTTTTTTTTTTTGTAGAGGTTGTCGCAGTATTACATTACGTTGCATAGCGGCATACCAAAGTTTGGGCATATAGCAAGGGGAAGAACTGCACTGGTTGCCTATGCAAAAACGAATTGAATTTAAGATTTTAATGTTCATGCGTAATTGCTTAGCAGGCCAAGCTCCCACCTCTCTTATGGAACTCTGTGTACCTGTGATATCCATTCCATGTCGTAACACGCTAATTAACCAGATCAATCATTTTGCTACATCGTCATAATAAGGCAACATCGAGATTTCGCTACATAATGAGAATTATTAAAACTCAAATCTAAACATATGAATAATGCTTTCAAGAATTAGACCACACCACTATTGGTTCACTGACAATGCCAGTCTCGAGAATGCATAAAGAAGGAGGACGATCCTAATGTTCCTTGTTACCACACAGTAGCGTTAAACAAACAAAATTAGTGACATTGGCATGTCTCTAGATTGTTAAAGTCTAACTCTTACACATTTAAAAACTGATCTGGACACTATGTATGAATAGCGTATTTCTGCTTAACTGGCAGTGAGAGTTGATAGCGTGAATCGTCGCTAAATGTATTGGTCATCTCGTAAAGTTTATGAAGCTTGAAGCTCATGCGCTAGTATTTTGGTACATGCAACTAACACATTTTAATTACACACCTTTGAAAGCGATTTATGTGATGCTTTAAATATAAAAACATTGCCTCTTTAATATAACTCGATCGTAAGACATGTTAGTATGATTGGAAATGCTGTCGTTAAAGCATACGAAGTAATTAGATAACTACTTAATAACTCCGCCATGTTTTGGCAGTGCCAGACCAAGGCTAGGGAGGAGGGGAGGGCGACACCGATTATCTTCTACACGACGCAGTGTCTTCAAGTCATTACAATGGCAATAGTGATACTGCATAATATAATACATTAATTCATTAATTCAGTAATTAATTCATTCATTCATTCATTCATTCATCCATTCATTAGTTCTTTCGTTCAGGTATTTATATAGCGCCTATTCAAGAAAACTACTCAGAGGCCCTCCAGACTCCAGTACGGCAAACAGAACAGTTTTTAATTGCTTATATCATGTGTCAGAGAGTGATCAAGGGAACAGGCGAAGCTCAAGTGGGAGGGCATTCCATACCATAGGGCCAACCACAGAAAAAGCACGACTCTGCCTGATGGAGGTACGAGCAAACGAGACCAAGAGCACTTCCCTATCAGCCGAGCATAGGCACAGACCAGTCTAAGTACCCAACACAAGCTGACAAAGATCAAGTTGGTAAGTTGGAGCAAGACATGTAGCTGGCAATTCATAATAATTCGCTTATTGCTCTATTACATAACGCCGTCACTATCCAACATGGAACAACTGGTACAGTTCCACGTAAGTAAAATCGAGTGAGTCGAACTTTGATATGACAGTCTTGTTAATGCTGGCCAAAAACCTCAGTTCAATATAATGCTAACAACGGCCTTTGCTGCTAGCATAATGTCAACAAAAGGTTGTTAACTAGCTGTGGCTACCTTTTTTAACATTAGGCCGACGATATAATTGGGAAATGTTGCATCACAATGGAAATCAACTCCGCCACTGGTTCTGTCAGTGCCAGTCCCAAGCCTTGATAAAGAAGGAGGGCGCCGCTAATGGTCTTTGTTACCACACAGTGACGTTACACTGCAAATACGACACGACAATGGAAATCAAATGTTAAGTCGGGCTAGAAATTAAGCAAAGGCTAGACGGTCACGGTATACCGGCAACTCAGCCATTGGTTGCACTCTGTGTAAGTCCCAATATGGGTTATGGGTGTGGTTATGGTTATGAGTATGGTTATGGGTATTAATATGGCCTCAAAGAGCTATTAATAATTTATGGTAACGCATATTAAATGCTCTTTGCGGCCTCGTCTGTAATCGTGTTTACCCTACGAATTTCATGCTGTAGTCCCCGTTGGAGATACTCCTCGACTGGGACGGCTACGGGGCATACGGGCATACGCGATGCCATCATCTGACTTTTGCTCAGTTGAAACACCTTTAAATCGGTGTATAGTCTTACTATATAAGACTGAAAGACGTCAGCTTACCAAATTTCTTGATATTGACCGTGTTCGGGCTGGGAGCGCGATGTATAAACACTCAATAGCACCTAAAAAACAACAACAACACCCACACCGACAACCACAACATCAACCACAACAACAACCATGACAAGAACAACCATAATAACAAGGGATACAACAGCTACCACAGAAGTAACTACAACAACCATAACATATGCAACAACAGCAACTCCCAAAATAATAACAACCACAACTATTATAGCCTAACCACAACAGCAAACAGAACCACAACCATTGCATTAGCTTTATCCACAACAACCACATCAACGAGCGCAACATCAACAACAGCAGCCAACACAACAACCACAACAACAACCGAACTAGTGAGTTACTGTAGGCTTCGTAAAAGTTTTCGGAATGAATGAATGGTAATATTATGACGACAGCAGCTTTATTGGTGCTCGAAAATATTATTTGTTCGACGCGTAAATTTTTGTTTATTGCCGCAGTTGAATGTATTTTGAGGGTGTTCAATGGCATCCTCAATGGACAAGATTTCAACTCCAACGCGTTAGTGTTGTTTTTAATTATTATAATAGCTGCAAGAGAAAACTTCTGACTGCCATCCTCTATAACAGGGATCGAACGAGTTGATGCAGTCAATGTTCTTGGTATTATATTTTCATATAGGAGCTTTGGATCACGTGGGGTACAGGCTACACATCGCGCTTGAGGACATCAAAATCATTTTCCGTCTTTTAATCGTCTTCTTTGCAACGACAATCTTGGTTGTCTGCATGGAACTCTACATAAACACGGTGAGTTCGTTCCATTTCTTCAAATCTTTCTACACTCTGTAAATTCTAAAATATAACCCTTTTTCCTAATTCCTTTGTTTCAAATCTGTTCAAATCTCGCTGCCATTACTCTGACCAACCAATCATCTTCACGCTACGCTCCAATGCATTCATTAACGCTTCTACTCCTCCTCCTTCTCACCTGCTCCCGCTGCCTCGCGGCCAAAGCTCGAGGGTACGTACCGTACGTATTCTATTTTGTGAAAGGTACGTACGTATTTTAACGTACCCTATTTTAGGGTACGTAAACAATAATAAAATACGTTAGCCTCGTCATTGCTCATTATAAGAATGTTCGATTTAATTTAAGCAAACAATCACAGCCAAGTGCACAGCGTAGTGAATTGTTGAAATGCTATATTGTACGTCCATGTTTATCCAGCATACATTGCACTTAATGTACTAATTAATGTCAGTTAGTCGGCTCAGTTCTGCTGCAGCGCTTAAAAGTCCAACTCTAAGGATATGGTTAACCAGTTGCATCCAATTGGCCTAATACAGAAGAATTTATCGAATTAAATTTACTGCTACGCTACCGGAAATACCGATTTAAATGACGCATACTGTTGACTGCATGTATACGTACTGTAACGTACATGTAGGCTATGGGCAGTGGCGGCGCCAGCAGTTGAGCTTTGGGGAGAGCTGAAGCCTTCCGGAGGAAATTTTCCATTTTCTTTCGCCAAAATTTCTGACGACGTTTTTTGGTCATCCGGTCGAAATCTCATGGAAATTTTTCAATTTTCATCCGCCAAAATTTCTGACGACCTTTATTTGGTCATTCGGTTGAAAATCGTGCAAATATTTCAGTTTTGCATGTAAAAAACCGGGATGGCCTTTTTTAGGGGGGCTTAGCCTTTTATAGGAGGACTTAGCCCCCCTACACCCTCTAGCGCGCCACTGGCTATGGGTCGCTGAATAGGCTAAGCCATATACAAACTTTTCGTGCACATGTATGGTACCGTACGTATCATACGCGTATTGTATTTTTTTAAGGTACGTACGTATTTTAACGTATTCTATTTTAGGGTACGCGTACCCTCGAGCTTTGCTCGCGGCCAATGATTCCTACTCCCCCCACCCACGCCAAGCCTACCAAACAGCAACGGTTGAACACGGTCAACTCGCAGTCCATCCGCTATCGTATTTCATCACACCGCCTCGCTTTAACTACAGACCTCAAAAACTATTTCCATCTTTCCTTCTTCTCTTATGCGGTGACATTTCTGTTAATCCTGGGCCATCATCTGCATCTCACTCCACCACAAATATCTCACACAAACAGTTCACTCACAATGCAACCAGACTTTCAAACAAGACCTTTTTACTCTACTCTCTCAACATCCGGTCCCTACTAAACGAAAACAACTCTATTTCCCTCATCGACCTTGCTTCCGGCTCCCGTCCACCGGGTCTCATTGCTCTCCAAGAAACCTGGCTATCCAATACATCTTCAACCGCCCATTTAGCCGATTGCATACCACCTGGCTACTCTCTTCAAAGCTTCCCTCGAATAACCGCCTCCTCTAAATCCTCAAAAATATCTGGTGGCGGCACTGCCTTCCTGGTTCGTGAGCCAGCTGTCGTCCTAAACTCTTCTCGCCACACATTCAGTTCTTTCGAATGCTCGTCCACAACACTTCGACTTTCCTCAGACCTACTCACAGTTTTCAACATCTATCGTCCTCCTACCTCGTCTAATTACTCCTCTAAAAACTCAGTCTTTCTTGATGAATTTAGCTCTCTCCTCTCACTTGCTGCCACTACTCCCAACGAATTCTTACTCACTGGCGATTTCAACGTCCATGTTGACGATCCAACTAACTCTCATGCAACTGACTTTCTGAACCTCCTCTCATCAGTCAATCTCGTCCAACATGTCAACTTCCCGACCCACATCAAGAATCACACCCTCGACCTTGTCATAACTGCCAACACATCCCTTTTATCTCCAAAGCTATCACACTCTATTCTCAACATAACTGACCATTACCTTATCATGGCTAACCTTGAAATTAAGCCCTTTGCTCGGCTTCCTCCCTCCACTCACTCTTTCCGTCACACCGGTTCTATTGACTCTCAGGCCTTCATCAAAGATATTCGCTGTTCTCAACTTGTTCTTAATCCTCCTGCTTCCCTTGATGACCTTCTGTCCTGTTACAATTCCACTCTTTCCGACCTCCTTGACATTCACGCACCACTCATCACCAAACCCAGCTCACATGCCATCAACCCTTGGTTCACCTCCTACCTCCAGGCTTTTAAAACCTTCCGTAGGCGACTTCAGCACATCTACAAGAGCGCCACTGACGCTCTATCCCGAGAAAAAGCCCTTTCCAACCTCAAATCAGCCACAAACAGATACCATAAACTCATTGCTGCTACAAAAAGGAAATACTACTCTTCACTCATTCACTCCAGCTCCTCCAACCCTCGCCACCTCTGGAGAGCTGTCAACTCTCTTCTTCATCGCAAATCGCCCTCCCCACTACCGAGCTCCATTCCACCCCCTCTATGGCCGATACATTCTGTTCATTCTTCTCGGACAAAATCTCATCCCTTCGTTTCACATTGCAGTCCCTTCTTGATTCACAATCCTCCAACACTGATCCACCTCCATTTCCAAATCCTGCTCCTGCTGTCTCTCAGTCATCCCTTCCAATACTCCATTCCGCCTCTGAAGCTGAAGTGTCACTCCTATTAAATTCTCTTCCTAACAAACAGTGTGAATTAGATCCAATCCCAACTGCTCTTCTAAAAGATTGCGCCTCCGTCCTCATTCCTATAATCACTAAAATTATCAATCTTTCACTCTCCACTGGCAATTTCCCAATGGTCTTCAAGCAATCTCTCGTCACTCCTCTTCTGAAAAAAGCAAATCTTGACAAGGAAAACCTATCAAATTACCGACCCATCTCCAACCTTTCTTTTCTATCGAAATTAACTGAACGAATTGTTCTTGCCCGCCTAAACGATTACCTCTCTTCAAACTCACTCCTCAATCCCCACCAATCTGGCTTTACTAAACACCACTCCACAGAAACTCTACTCGTCTCTCTCTACAATAAACTGGTCTCGGCCGTCAGTCATCAGCAAGTCTCCTGCCTCTGTCTCCTTGACATCTCCGCTGCATTCGACACCATCGATCACAGTCTCCTTCTTAATCGACTCTCTTCTTCTTTTGGCGTCTCTGGCACTGCTCTACTCTGGTTCGAGTCCTACTTGTCTTCCAGATCTTTCTCTGTTAAAGCCTCCAGTCACTGTTCGAAACCTCTTCCACTATCTTGCGGCGTTCCTCAAGGCTCCGTCCTGGGTCCACTCCTCTTCATTCTCTACACCACTCCTTTAAGTCATCTCATAAAATCCTCGTCTGTTGACCACCATCTCTATGCAGACGACACCCAACTCTTCATATCCTTTCCTCCAGGCTCTTTCTCCACCTCAATTGCTGAACTTCTCAATGTGGTCAATCTGATCTCTCAATGGATGTCGTCCAACCTCCTCTGCCTCAACCCCTCCAAAACAGAGTTCATTATTCTAGGCCTTCCTGACCAAATCAAGAAAATCCCTGACCCTTCAATACACCTATCGACTAACTCTTCATCTCTTACCTTCACCTCTGATGCTCCGGTCCGCAATCTTGGTGTAATGTTTGATTCACACCTCTCCTTCTCTAACCACATCTCTAATCTATCGCGCTCCTGCTTCATGCACATCCGGGACCTCCGACGCATCCGACCCATGCTTGATTTCAAAACTGCTTCCACCATTGCTACGTCCATCGTCCACTCAAAGCTGACTATTGCAATTCCCTGTTCTTAAACCTTGATTCCACACAACTTAAGCGCCTCCAACTCATACAAAATTCTCTTGCTAGAGCCGTCACCAGAACACCCAGACATCATCACATCACCCCCATCCTCAAGTCTCTTCACTGGTTGAAAATCCCAGAGCGAATTCACTACAAAGTTCTCTCCTTAACATACAACTCCTTACAATGCTCCCAGCCCAGATATCTTCGCGAACTGTTCACCATCCAGCCTACCCGTTCTACCCGATCATCCGCCTGCCTTACACTCTCTCGACCGCCGGTCACAAGTCATCTCAAGTTCTCCAACCGAGCCATATCCAACTCAGCACCACGCCTTTGGAATGATCTGCCTCCTGAGCATGGGCGGAGTTTATCAGGGGCTAGGGGGGGCTAAGCCCCCCCAAGAAGGCCCAGATTCAGGTTTTTTTGCCATTGTAATCAAGACAATATTTATATAGCATCGTCGGTAGAAAGCTACTTCTAGGATGCTTTGCAAACATATCCTAATTATATTATGGTCAAAGTGCAGCTTCAACAGTTTTCTAAAAGCAGATTGAGTTTTTATTTCTTGAACTGATGCTGGAAGACTGTTCCAAGCGCATGCATGGGCTAGATAATCGAAAGGCACGATCACCGGTTTTAGTTTTGGTTGCATGGTCGGATACGTTGGCGGTCTTGGACGACCGCAGACGTGACCTACTGGGATCGTCTGCCAGCGATCTGATGCTGTCCACGAGGTAGGGTGGTGCTCGGTTGTTCAGACATTTTGTGTATCATGGTGCAAAGTTTGAACTTGATGCGCTCGCCTATTCCAATGGTGCGCGGACGGTTGATCACCAGACGATTGATCACTGAGGACGTTTGATCACCGGACGATTGATCACCGGACGATTGATCACCGGTCTAGTGGTCATTGCAATTTATTAACTATGCATGAAAGAGAAATGTCGCAAATACCGATAATAGTAAAGAGAAACATTTATATAAAGCAATATGACACAGACTCAATCTACCACAAAATGATTGTACTAAATTTGTAATGAAATGTGAAAATATACTGAAGCGGCAAGCGTTATTAGACAGGTAACTAGTCAGATAGATCTGAAACTATACACGCAATTAGACTAATTAAGTAAGAGCATTTGTTTATCCTTTTTACAAAACCCTTTTTATACAACAACAAGAACTGAGGGTTTTGGGAAAGCATAATCAGGTCTAATTTGACGTAGCACTTTGATGGTCTGCGATAGGCCTTTAATCGTAAAGAACAAAAGACGTTTATTTGGATGCGGAATTAATATTCTGATGAGCTATTTGCTGTTTGTGAATATATCTAAGAATTAACAGAAGCCGACGATGTTTCTCTTTACTAGCGGTAATTACGCCAATCGTCCTAGAACCATTCCAAGCCATTGAAGCTGGTCTCGGATCGCGGTAGAAATATGGTCGAACTTATTTAATCGCAGGACTAGGCGAGCAGTAGCATTGATGACCGCCTGAATCCGAATGATACTGCTCTGTGGCAAGCTGGCAAAGGCAACATTGCAGGTATCAATTCGGCTCAGGATCAAACTTTGCACCAGATGGCGTGTCACGTCTTGTGCGAGAGAGCTAGACACAGATCTCAGCTACCTCTGTATAATTGCGAAGCTGGTTCGCACAACATTACTCCAGTAACACTGGCCAACAAATTTGAATTTTTTTCTACTGGAAAAACTTCAGGTGTTTCTTTTAGATCATGGTCTGCTGAATGCAGTGGTGTTTTTGTTTTTCTTGCGAACGTCGAGTTTTTGAGAAAACTGAAATATTTAGTTTTGGCACACATTTGCAATTGCACACCTTTTTTAATGATAGTTGCAATGATGGACATTTCAAAACAATGGACTTTTCAGTTTTAGCACATATTTGCAATTGCACACCTTTTTTTTACTATTATTGCAATTATGAACATTTCAAAGCAATGGACTTCTAAGTTTTAGCACACATTTGCAATTGCACAACTTTTTTTAGTTTTGGCACACATTTGCAATTGCACACCGTTTTATTATAATTGCAATTATGGAAATTTCAAAACAATTTACTTTTCAGTTTTAGCACACATTTGCAATTGCACAACTTTTTTATGATAATTCCAATTATGGACATTTCAAAACAATGGACTTTTCAGTTTTAGCACATATTTGCAATTGCACACCTTTTTTTTACTATTATTGCAATTATGAACATTTCAAAGCAATGGACTTCTAAGTTTTAGCACACATTTGCAATTGCACAACTTTTTTAGTTTTGGCACACATTTGCAATTGCACACCGTTTTTTATTATAATTGCAATTATGGAAATTTCAAAACAATTTACTTTTCAGTTTTAGCACACATTTGCAATTGCACAACTTTTTTATGATAATTCCAATTATGGACATTTCAAAACAATGAACTTTTTAGTTTTAGCTCACATTTGCAATTGCACACCTTTTTAAAGTTTTGGCACACACTTGCAATTGCACATGTTTTCAAAACTATAATTGCAATTATGAACATTTCAAAACAATGGACTTTTCAGTTTTAGCACACATTTGCAATTGCACACCTTTTTTAAATATTATAATTGCAATTATGAACATTTCAAAACAATGGGCTTTTTTAGTTTTAGCACACATTAGCAATTAGACACCTTTTTTTAGTTTTTCACACATTTGCAATTGCACACTTTTTTATATTATAATTGCAATTATGGACATTTCAAAACAATGGACTTTTTACAAGAACTGTCACTGTCCGGAAAAATGGTATGTTTTTATGAGATTTTCAAATCGATGACCAAAAAAGGTCGTCAACTGCTTTGGGCCGAGAATTTTTTTTAGCCCCCCCAAGATCGGCAACCAAACTCCGCCCATGCTCCTGAGTTCCGATCCTTTTCAGTTCCTCCCCCATCATTACTAATCACACACCATCACCTTCCTCAGGCTCCTCTATCCATCACACCTCGGGCCTTTCACTCGAAACTAAAGACACTCCTGTTCAAGAACTCTTATCCTGTTTTATCTGATCCCCCACCCTCCAGTTCCCGGCACAGACGACACCCACCTTAGTAGCTGTTCCACACCTCTGATCCTACGGTACCTCGACCCGGACCACCATGGACTACTCTTACGGACAACCCTTTTGACTCAACGCATTTGATCCTGCTCCTATGGTAACTCGACCCTGACCACCACGGACTACTCTCACGGACAACCCTTCTAACTCAACGCAGCGCTCGTGAATAAGCCGGTGCCCCGCGCTTGGCTTTCCAGTGGCGCTTTAGAAATTAGGAGATTACGATTACGATTACGATTACGATGAAGCTCGTTTCCCTGAACAGCTTTGAAAAGCACCTTATCACCTCTTGCGCTAAAGTTTCTGCTTTAACTACATCAGGAGTCCCTGGTATTGAATGATAATAATAATAGTGATTTCAAACGCTGCGAAAACAGCACAAACGACTAATAATATGTTCAAAATCTATATTATCGACTTTGACGGTAATTGTTGCCAAATTAAGTTCGCTAGTAAGTAATTCTTTCTTCGTAGACCGTTTTCTGAGTTGCACACAACATTACTCATGAGCATGAATATTCAAAGCCAATATTAATACGTGAGACTGTAACATAAGAAACGCATTCGATCCTCAGGCTCCGGGTGATATTAATAGTGCGCCCTTGTTCGAAGAAAGCGCAGTCCAACTGCTTTAATTAGGGTTAGTATTTAATGGACCTTCATGTGCTCCCTTTTGGACGGTGCAAGTCCCACGCCAGGAAAAAGAGGAGGCAAAGGACCATAAGGCGTAAGATGCTGTCAAACATTGAATAATGGTCAGAAAATCAAATTGTTCTAAAACACCTTTGATTTGATTAGTCTAAGGGATATATAGTGGCTTGCCCTAGAAACTGCAGGAATTAATTCCAAGAGGTAGGCAGCAATGTATCTAGAGGCCACACCACCATTTCCATTCTCGCCTAAGTTAGCCGTTGCTGTTCCAGGAGCGCTTCTGAGTAAATTACCTTGAAGGTGCGCTATATAAAACGTCAATGAAAAATTATTTGCTGATGTAAAATATCACTGGTTCCATCCGCATGCTGACGCTGCGTCAACGGACGTTTCGTCAACGAACGATTCGTCAAGTGGATGATTCGTCAAGTGGATGATTCGTCAAATGGTCGATTAGTCAAGTGGATGATTAGTCAAGTGGTCGATTCGTCAAGTGGATGATTCGTCAAGTGGTCGATTCGTCAAGTGGATGATTCGTCAAGTGGATGATTCGTCAAGTGGTCGATTCGTCAAAAGGATGATTCGGCAAATGAACATTTCGTCAAGCGAACGATTCGTCAAACGGACGATTCGTCAAGTGGATGATTCGTTACAAGGACGATTAAAGTGGACAATTCAGTTTAAAATTAGTGTGTGAGACAATTGATGAAAAACAATGTTGCTTAATTTTGCATTGGATCCTATTGTCCCAATGTATGAGCATAGAGAATGTAAGATGGCCTTTTTTAAATGTGTTAAAGATTGAATATTGCTGAAATTGTGAAGCTTCAGCTAGACGCATTTTGATGGTGTGTCTAGGATACTGGAAATTTGTTTTCATTGCATTGCATATTTTCCGTATTGTCGTCAACGGCCATTGTTGTTATATGACGACGTTAAACTTGTGAATAATAAGATTAGCTTGGCTTTCGGAGAGCTCATTAGTATTTGGAGATTACGAATATGATTACAATTTCGACACCTTTTCTTTAGATATTGCCTTTCCTATAAATTTTCAAAGACAAAAGAAAATGCGATCAGTTTGGCTTTGGGCATTGCCTTAGTATTTAGAGATTGCGATTACGGTTGGCCCGGTGGTATGGAATGCCCTCCCACTTGAGCTGCGCCTGTTCCCTAGACCAATCTCTGACACATTCTATGAGCACTTAAAACTGTTCTGTTTGGCCGTGCTGGAGTCGGGAGCGCCTCTGAGTAGTTTCCTTAAAGAGACGCTATACAAATACTTAAATTAATGAATCTATTCTTTTATTGTTCGTCTGTTGTGTAATATAGGCGCACACATTAGCATGTCCTTAATAGATCATGCCTTTATTCTGGGTTGAATTTGTCATATAATTGTATCCTGGTAGAGTATGTCCTAAACGAGAGAGATTGTGTCCGGGAATTTAACAACAAATCGGATGACATCCGTTTATTGAGCATGAATGTCACATCAATAATAATTGCGATGCTTAATTCAAAGATTGCAAAGACTCATCAAGCATTCTTAACCAGAAACTCTCTTCAAACTATAATAATGATCGGCGAAATTTTTGATTTGTTGACTTCAGAGTACTTTGTTATTTATATAAATTCAGTTGACATGATTTTAAAGGTGTCTAGGACGTACCTTTCTGTGATGTGCTAAGCACTTCTGTCTGCGAATCATGTATTCATAATTAAGCCAAGAACAACCTACGATTTTAGGAACGCATACATTCACGTGAGGTATATTTCGCAGATTCTTTACTCATTAGAATGCATCGGAATGTTCAAAATTAGCATATACAGTTTTTGTAAGGGATAGAACTTGGATGTGCCGTAGCCCGGCTTTCATTGTAGAAACGCGGAAGCAAAGCGGTTGCTGCACACCTTTTAAACTGTTTTTAGCGTCGCAATATAATTGCAGACATGGTATTTTCGTTGATGGATATGCGATTTGATAAAAACAATGTGAATTCCAATATCAAATTTGACAGTAAACTGCAACGGTAACCAGTAAATTTTGTCACATCTATAAATAATTGCTGTAAGCCATTATCATGAATATTCCATTATAAATCGATTCTTAAACTCTTGAAATTTCTTAATTTTTAAGAAAACCTTGGCAGTACTATATTCTTGAAATAATTTTATAGAGGGACAAGCATGTAGTGGCAACAGGTCATTTGACATTCTGCCTATAGTTCTCTTGATGTGCCGTTTGACCTCTCATAATTATTTTAAAGAAACATGCTTAGTGTCATCTCTACATTGATTTATTTGATTTGCTGAATGAATTACACGACCTGACACGTATATATGCTGAAACTGTATATGCTGAAACTGTATATGCTGAAACTGTATATGCTGAAACTGTATATGCTGAAACTGTATATGCTGAAACGCGATATCGTAATCGTAATCTCCAAACTTCTAATGTGACACGCGAAAGCCGTGCGTGTTATAGAGCACAAGCTTATTGAAAGAGCGATGCGACGAGTCGTTGAGTATCGTCAAAAACCAGATGGTGGCCCGGGTCCAGAAGACAGTTGGTTGGAATGTATTATGATGAAAGGAGGATAAGCACACTATACGAGTGCGTCTTATATTATAGCTGCTCAGTTGTATTCTCGTTTCTATGTAGAATGCAGAAGAGTATTTGAAAGGATCGCCAACGGTAATTCGGTAATCTGCCTAGTTTATATAAAAGGGCTTGCATCGCTAAAAAGGTGTTTAAGAGTTTGCGTTGCGAACCACTACATATTTGTAATGCATACATTTTTATATAACAATGATTGCAAGCTTATAATCGCTGTCTAAGGGACTTACATGTACCAATAGTTTCAGTTTATCAACCGTGTAATGACAAATAACTGTTGGTAATCTAGAACTGTCATTACAGTTCATGGTTTTCAATTTTATTACATTTTCAGGTCCAGTTTTGAAAAAAATACTATTTCGTTCATTCATTCAATAATTCATTCATTCAATAATTGATTAATTCATTAATTCATTAAATCATTCAGTCATTCAGTCATTCATTGATTCATTCGTTCATTCATTCATTCAATCATTCATTCATCCATTCATATGTTCATCCTGCCGAGGGCAGGGCCTATGTTGTCATAAGCCATCGTCAAATCCGGATCTGAGGTTTGAGTCCACCTCAAGTCGTCGCGTAGGGACCTTGCGCAAGTACTTTACTCGCAATTGCTCAGCGCTTTAGCGTGAAACCCCGAAGGGCGCTATAGACTAAGAGGTGCACATACAATCAGCGCCGACCTTTTGGCTCCGATGCCAGGTCAATTAATAATTCGAGGAGATCAAGTCGATGAGGCAACGTGGTGCTACGATTTATTCGGTGATGATGATGATGATGATGATGATGATGACGACGACGACGACGACGACGACGATGATGATGATGATGATGATGATGATGATGATGATGATGATGATGATGATGATGATGATGATGATGATGATGATGATGATGATGATGATGATGTTGGTCGTGCGGTGAAGCTGGATTAGAATCGGGATGGAATAGCTTGGAGAGTTCGGTTTTCAGTCGTGATGGATAGATGGATCCAGATTTGACGTTGACCTAGGACGTTGTCAAATATTTGTGTGGCCTAATGCAGCTCTCACTACTCAGAGACGCTCCCGAATGCAGAGCGGACACTGCATCGGAGTTTCACGCCGAAGCGCTGAGCAATTGCGAGTGCAGGACTTGCCCAAGGTTCCTACGCAGCGATTTGAGGTGGATTCGAACCTCGAACCTTCCGGCTTCAAGGCAACGACGCCACCACTACACCACCGCGCCCCACAATCGTTGTAAATACATGATATATAAGACTGAAGGACGACAACTAATGCTCTTAAGTGCTGTAAAATGCCGAGCAAATTTCTGTCCAGGGTAACGTCCTCTGTTGTCACAGACTCTGGTCAAATAAGTATCCATCACCATCAACGGCGACTGGATTATTTATATCACAAGATAAACTCGATTTACGGGTGTCAAATTGTTGCACATTGAGAGAACTTTTTGTTTTTTTCTGTAGTCCTACATTTAAACCTGCCGGAAAAGGCAATGACAATCCGCCATAATTAACTGGTGGTTATGCAAAGTAAACTTTACGTTGAAGTTCAGTCAATGCCATTGCTAATCAGAGCGCACATACATGTAGCCGCAGAAATAGACAAACACACGCGCACACAAACTTACACGCAGTGATCATGTCTGTATATCTAAACCAAATTGATTCAATAACATTTTTGCAACAGCAAAAAAACATGCTTGTTACATATTTAACGACACTGCCATGTCAAAGATGACTAGTGTCGCCCTCCTCCTTCATCCAGGCTTGGGACTGGCACTGGCAGAGAACAACCAATGGTGGAGTTGCAGAAACCATGGTTGAGTTGAGACTTTATATATGACGTCAGACAATTTTCTCTGTGGCTTCCAGGTTCTGAACGACAGCTACAGTGATGATCAACTCCGCCACTGGTTGCACACTGCCAGTGCCAGTCCCAAGCCCGGATAAAGGAGGAGGGCGTCGCAAATGGTAAATGGTCTTTGTTACCACACAGCTCCTCTGTGCTTGTTAACTGTAGCGTTATGTCGACTGGTTTTTCAATAAAACGAATAATATTATTATTATTACGTTAAACTGCTACTACACAGTGACGATCAATGAATGAACCTTCCTTCATTCGTTCATTCAATCATTTCATAGACACCTGCAAAATGCGTGTAACAAATTAAATAAATAACGCAACTATATCTGCGGTTGGACAATGTTCAGCAAATGAACGACGACAGTGATTATTGCATGAACCCATTTCGTTCGATCATTGAATCGACCAATCACTCGGTCTTTATTGGAATAATTTATACAGTGCTTCTTCAAGAGACCGAATCTGAAATTTGGTTAGGTTTGATCCTCTGATCAATAATTGACCTCTCTATTCCCATTCTGCATAGGTCTATCTCTATCTTTTGTTTCCCCGCGTCAGGACCACCATGATACAGATCATTTATCACCACAAAGATAATCATCATTACCTCTGGTCGTTTAACTTAGAAATGATCACTTTAAATACGATCTGTTGTACTTTGGCTTGAGATAAAATTATGGCGAAATGTAATTACTATTAATTTTCAGTCTAATCCTCATTGCTGTTTGTTTCACTGTTTCGGGCGTAGATTAGCTTGATAGTACAACGACCTGATCAAGCTGCAGAAATGATGCAATTAATGAGTTATTACTTATTTATTTAATCTGTTACACGTATGAACGTGTTTTGAAGGTGTCTAAGGATATCAGTCATTTCTTAGATTTTCATACAAGACGCAAGCTTAGACCATATTTCGCATTGTCACATGTTCGATCCATTTTTAAATAGGCCTAAATAATGTTCGTTTAATCAACAATCCGGTTGACAGACCGAAACCGGTTACAGTTTACACTTTATGCAGTTGAAACAATTTACAGGAACTCAGATTAAAGAATACGTAAATCTTAACTATACCAACTAAACAGACAGCCAGCAAAACACATGGCGCTAATAGCAGCCTACAAAGCATATCCGCCCAACGGAGCGAATATGCTCCGGGGGCTCGAACTCATTACCTCTCGCATTCTTAACCAGCGTGTTTCCATTACTCTACCCGCCCCATATTTACCATATAAACCCAGTCAGATCAAACGACGTATTAGCGCAAGATTAATCGACCGTGAACCGATCTAATAATAATAATAATAATAATAATAATAATAATAATAATAATAATAATAATAATAATAATAATAATAATAATAATAATAATAATAATAATAATAATAATAATAATAATAATAATAATAATAATAATAATAATAATAATAATAATAATATCTATTCTTTAATTAAACGCCTGCAAGACGCACTGCGCTTT
Organism: Lumbricus terrestris; assembly: GCA_949752735.1. Classification (NCBI taxonomy): domain Eukaryota; kingdom Metazoa; phylum Annelida; class Clitellata; order Crassiclitellata; family Lumbricidae; genus Lumbricus; species Lumbricus terrestris. The sequence continues at coordinate 4,431,441 of OX457049.1, forward strand.
ACATTTACAAGTTATGTAGTAATCTTAATTAAACTTAACTACCAACTGAACAGACAGCTTTGTAATTACACGGCGCTAATAGCAGCCTACAAAGCAAATCCGCCCAACGGGGGCTCGAACTCACTACCTCTCGCTCTCTTGGCCAGCGTGTTAACCATTACTCTACCGGGCCCCCCCCCAATGATGTCTAAAGAGTTTAATCTTGGTAGTTAGTAGTCTCAGCTAGTGGTCCCGCCATCAAATAGAATAGTCTTCAAGCGTTTATTTATTCAGCCAATTGTATAGGCAGTCCAGTTTATTTACATTGGACTGAATAAAGAATTCTCTTATTAATTAACGATAGTAGGTCTACTATTGAACCTTATTATCTAGTCACAATTTTTCACAAGAGGTTGCGGATCATGCAAACCTCGTCTCAGTTGTCCTTCTGTAAACATTTATCATTTGAAACCTGAAATCCATTGGTCATCTCCTGGAGTTCAACCAACGTATAGTCTGACGTCTGACGGGGTGAGGAAAGAGGAAACAACCTTAGTGGACGATGCGATGCGGCCGATGTCGACGACTCATCGTTGGCGTTTAACGCATGTTTTGGTTCGCATGCAGGCGATAATTGAGCAAACAATTGCTACGATAATACTCAAATTCCTTGCTGGAATATTTGTCAAAATAATGAATCACTAGTTTCAAGTATGAGCCATCCGTTTAAAACGAGTTTTCCTGCCTCTGAATCCATTTTAATCAGATCTGATTAACGCGCACGATTAATGCGTTAAAAATTTTATCGCAAATTTATTTAACGCGTTAATCGCACGCGTTAACGCGATTAAGTCAACAGCTCTAATAATCTATATCTATAAGAAAGGATGTACCCTTATTTGTCAGTTATGCACGCTCGCATTTTAGCAGCTACTGACCTCAAACATTTTATTTAGATAAACATTCACCACAAAAATCCAAGTACGCTATTTTCAGCTTTTTATTCACTTTAGATTTCGAAAAAATAGACATTTTAAACTTCTCTGTGTTAATGTATGCGCTAGCGGCAAGCCTGTCGGGTCGCCGTATATCAAACGTTTTTCATTAACGGCCTGCATATTGCCGTTGACGTCATATTTTGACGTCATTTTTCGCTTACCATGAAAAGCATAAGCTGTCGTACAACCCTGGGAAAAGATACATGCCTTCGGCGAAGTTCGGCCAAGGAGTAGGCCCTATATAGCCTCGATTCTATTTTTAGAAATGCTTGGTATATTTTTATATAATGCTTGGGATGATTATTTATATAGAAACAGAGTATATAGGCCTACCAGCGTAACTGCACGTTGCCATGCATATTTTCACACTTATATCTGAAACGCCACAACTAGACAGATGTTTACACGGGCCACCTCACCTCCACACACCTCGGCCCGGTGGCGGCCATTTGCGTTCCACGGTGGGTGGATGTCTACTTCCGTGCTGCATCAATTGAAAACGGGCAAGAGAGACGTAGTCGAGCGTCGTCGGTCGATAGTCTCAGTAATTTCATGGTTGTTTGACTGACTTTTGCGTCGTGTAATAGGTATTCTTGTTGTTGGCTCCTGTGCACTCGAATCGTTATGTCTTCTAACAGCTGTGCAGACGGTATGTTTTGAATGGATCATTGTTTGCTCTCAATGAGTTTCACAAAACAGTTATTATGTAAAGAATATCGAACAATCAATTGATCTCCTGATGAGCGATTTTGCGAAAGCAACTAACATATTTATAACTACACTGAAAGCTACAAAAAGGTGTCTAATCTTTCGCCCCGTCCGAATATGGTAAAGTTACTGCAACCAACATTATTTTTAAACAACGTTGTATGATCCGAGACTTTCATGAAGTTGATTCCATTGAAATCAGTTTATTACACGTTCAACTCTGGTTACACAATCATGAACGACTAAGTACAGTACAAATGCAATTAGGATCCAGTAAAAGCTAGTAGCTTATATTATCCTGACCCCTCTTTCCAATTAATAATCATGAATGATTTCATAAGATACGCATATATAAATACCATCCGTGAAATATTTATCAAACGAATTTGAGCTGACCCGTATGAACAAACAATTAATTAAAAGTATTATATGCTGTCAAAATAAATAATTGGATAATAATAATGTAGTTAAATTTGTAGCTAATTTTGTTTTTGTAGCTCATTCTAATACCGATTAATTACTAAATGGATAGATTTGTATCTAAGCATCTAAGCTGATCTTCGGTAGATTTCAGACCTAATCCTCTGGTAATAACGGAGAAGCACAACACTAACCATCTTTGTTACAAACAATTATAGTCATTGAATCTACATGAACGAAAGATTAGTCGAAGATTAACGATCTTAATAGTAGTTACTCAATTAGTAGCTAATCATGTTTGAAGTCCAATTACAGTGTGAGGACGGTACTCGGCTCCATACTGCTTTGTCACACACTGATCAGTCTGGTAGATTTAAACTTGATGAGTTCCATTAGCTCATCTATGTATAACAGTTTTGTTTCATTTGCTTGACTATTAACGGCCTTGATGTACGTTAGCGTCTTTGTTCTTTCCCTTACCCACTGGGATTGAAGATAGCATTGATTGTGGCAAAGTTTCTGTATTTATTGCGAAATCTCGAAAGTTTTTAAAGGTGCCCCATTAAAGTCTGGCCTAGTTAGCTACACCGGTAAGCGGGAGCTGCATTCGTCTGTTGGTTGCAACGGACTGCGGTTCAAGCCCCGGGCTGGGAGTTGACATTTAGAGATTTAGATATCTCGGGCTAGCACGTGTGGGACGCAGGGGCGCAAGCTGCTGCGGAGCGACCTTGGGCAAGTTGCTTACCCATCATTGTCTGTGGGGAAGGCAACGGGAAACCACCTCACTCATCTCATCCCCAGGGGCGTATGCCAATGAACCTGCCTTCGGGCAGAGCACCATCATCATCATCATCATCATCATCATCATCATCATCATCATCATCATCATCATCATCATCATCATCATCATCATCATCATCATCATCATTAAAGTCTAAAATAGTAGAAACGCGTGAGCTTCAAGCTTATTTAACGTTGCAAGTAGACCAATTACGTTTGTCCTTCTTAATCCAGTATTGTCTTATATTAGAATTTCTTTGGGGCCACTTTTCAATGCTGGCATCATAATTTTGTAAACTGTATTGGTATGACTTTCTTTTTGGCGACGTGCCAATCCTCCCATCCTTAGCATTAGTGCAGTAAAATTATTGCAACGACTCGGCATTATGTTGATTATCATCCTGTTGACCGATATGATATACGGAAATGCGCATTTAACACAAGTCACGACGCGACCTTTATTATACCTATATAGTTTAATTGTTTATATTGAACTTTATAGCTTCATAATAAGGGTGTCCAAAATCAGTTACTTTGAAGTATCGCTATTTGCATCTTTACATTGCAACGCATACAATGTTTGACCACAACATCTTAAATTTCATGGTCAACTATTTGATGAATCGTGGTCTTTGGGTGCGTCATTCAAAAGATGCAAGGACGACATTGTAAAGGTTAGGTTAGACACCTTTAAATGCTAAACTTCAGAAGCTATAAGTAACAGTTTTGCGACCTAAGTGTGATGCTACTTGTACCTTTTACTATTTGCGCAAAATAGACCATGCTGGAGTAGACAACCTATACTCAATTCGCTGCTTGAGTTAAAATTAAAATTAGTCTTTTTCTTTCACTAAAATTAGTCTTTTCACGAAACTTCGATCGAATGACTAAAAAGTCATCAAATTTTATCTTTCTATATCCAAAGTTGAACACTTAAACACCTTTACAACGTTTTATATTTTCTTAATAAAATGATGGGTATCTAAAACTATTGCATCTTTTTCAAGATTTATGTATCATAGCAGTAGTTCTAGTTTAACGACATTGTTTGACATCAATGATCATTATTAGCGTCGCCCTCCTCCTTCATTCAGGCTTGGGACTGGCACTGTCAGAGTGCAAACATCTTGTTAAAAGAACAATAGAGTCGAAGACTAACAGAAATCCTACATTCTTTTCGAAAATTCTAACCCAAATTTTAATTGAAACGTATTACTGGTGAGCAAAAAAGAGTTTTGACGTCGCCCTCCTCGTTTCTTCGTTTCGTTTACGGGTTTAGGACTGACACATCTATACAGCACAGCCAGTTGCGGAATTACGTTTCATTTAGTGATGTTTCAAGAGGGAAACAATATCTTTCAATGGTTAAGTTTTATGTTTTAAACGAGTTTCTTGCAACTCATGCAGAATTTCTAACACAACTTTGAGGGTTTTTCGGGTGTGTAAAGACATCACATTTTGTGTCCAGTGTTTTCAGCGTATTATGGTTTTTGTGGTCAACTTTACAACACCCAATGGACATTAGGATTCCACGCCGACGAAAATACAGAAGGTAACTCATGTAACTGTAACGCTTGGCTAAGACAAAGCGAAAGCAAGTTTCCAAACAACGGTTTTCATGATTTTTTTACCAATAACAGACTTGCAGAAATAAAATGAAACTACTCAGAGGCGCTCCCGACTCCAGCACGGTCAAATGGAGCAGTTCTTAAGTGCTTATAGAATGTTATATCTTAGTAAAAGATCACACCTTTATGCTCGTTCTTGAAAACACAAAAATGACTAACAATATTGCCTACAAAACATTTAGATCTATCGCTTAGGAATGTCTGATTGAAACTTAGTAATTATTCTGATTTAAGTTCATTTTATCACTTTTCTTCCTTCGCTTTTACAATGGGTTATTCTCAGATAATTATTTATAGTACACGGAGTGCCAAGAAGCTATTAACGTTGCAAAGAAACTGATTTATTTAGACGATGAAAATCTTATTTGAAGGTGTCTAACCATGGACAACAAAATTTATTTATTACAGCTATTATGTTTATCATCGATGACTCCGATGTACTTGAGTGGTCAGGGCATTGACACCAATACGAATCTGATATACTCAAATATTTATATAATTATACATAAATATTTATATAAATATACATATATATATATATATATATATATATATAATCTAATATAATCTAATGTAATCTAATATAATAAAGCATTTGTAAAGCGCTTCTCACAGCAGAGCTATTTAGAAGCGTTTTCAACGCGACAGGCCCATGAAAAAAGAAAAGTCTTCAAGCACCGAAAAGATGCAGGTGAATTTCCTACAAGAATCCTGCCACAAATTTCATAAGGAAATCATTTGGAATTCGCATTGTTTTGACGATCTCGTGTACCCATTAACGAAAAAACCGTGTCCAAACTTATATTACCACGATCTAAACAGTTTAAAAGGTGTGCAAACAACCGCTTTGCTTCCGCGTATCTACAATGAAAGCCGGGCTACGACACATCCAAGTTCTATCAATAACAAAAACTCTATAGGCTAATTCTGAACATTTCAATAAGATTCGTTTGAGTCAAGTATCTGCAAGACAAACCTTACGTTAGTGCGTTCCAAAATCGTATACGTTGTTCTTGGCATAATTCTGAATACATGATTCGCAGACAGAAGTGCTTAGTACATCGAAGAAAGGTACGTCAGACACCTTTAAAATCATGCAACCTGCATTTATATAAATAACAAAGTACCTGAAGTCAACCAATACTAAAAACTGGTCTAGTACCTTGCTCCTAAGTGCTGTAGTACGCCGAGCAAATTTCTATCCAGGGTAACGGCCTCTGTTGTCATAGACCCTGGTCAAATCGGATCCATCCAAGTCAACCAATCGAAAATTTCGCAGATCATTGTTACAGTTTGAAGAGAGTTCCTGGTTAAAAATTCCTTATGAGTCTTTGCAATCTTTGAAGTGAACATCGCAATACCCAGTAAACGGATATCATCCGATTTTTTTTTAAATTCCCGGACACAATCTCTCTCGTTTGGGACATACTCTAACAGGATATAATTATATGACATATTCAACCCAGAATAAAGGCATGATCTATTATTATATTCGTTTAATGGTAACAAAAACTGATAGACACACCGCTATCAGGTACAAAGAGCAGTTTATCAAATACAATATAATACCTATAGAATGTCTTTAGCCTTGATTGGTTGGATTTGTCTTTTTCTACTAAGGACATGCTAATGTGTGCGCCTATATTACATAGTAGACGAACAATAAAAGAATAGATTCATTCACTTAAGTATTTATATAGCGCCTCTTCAAGTAAACTGCTCAGAGGCGCTCCCGACTCCAGTACGGCCAAACAGAAAAGTTTTAAGAGCTCATAGCATGTGTTAGAGAGTGATCTATGGAACAGGCGCAGCTCAAGTGGGAGGGCATTCCATACCACGGGGCCAACCACAGAAAAAGCACGACTCTGCATGATGGAAGTACGAGCAAGCGGGACCAAGAGCACTTCCATATCAGTCGAGCGTAGGGACTGACCAGTCCGAGTACTTGACACAGGCCGACAAAGATCGAGCATTTAAGATAGAGCAAAACCTAGCTGGCATCGTCATATGAAGGAAGAGATTCTGTATTCGATGCGCTGACGGACAGGAAGCCAATGCAGAACCTCCAGCATGTAATTTTTTAAGGTGTTTACATGAAGAAATAGAAAAAAGCATTCATGCGAGTATATTATGTTGGTGCACATTTGTATATTAGCTTATTACACATTTAAACCAATCACCCAAAGTTCATCACAGATGACGTTCATTGTAAATATAATTTTACGTGAACGACATTAACAAATCGCTAAGGTAAAACGAAAATAGCATTATCAAGTCTTAAATGTACAGGTAATTGTAAATGACACTTCCAGTTTCATTCTTACCGACAAATAACTGAATGTCTTAAAATTTAAAACGGATTTACATTGACAGATCTTTACCATGACGGTCTTACAATGTATGGCACAGTGAATATTCAAATGTCCATTGACCACTCGATAATTGAATGGTTGAGGGTTATTATTATTATTATGTGGGACTTTGTGACGATTGATTAATGCTATTGAATTATTAGACACCTTTGAAATGGAATTCACAGAAGTTATATAATCAGAGGACAAGCCAGTAGATTTATTGCTTGGGGTTTCGCATAACAGAAAGGTACGTCCTAGATACCTTTAAAATATTCTCAATCGAAATTATATAAACTATTTATACAAAACAATTGGGATTAATAAAGTATTTGGTAAGAGACGGACTAGGAACAGAAACGAACATGAGTTGCAGTTCGCGCTAAGTTAGCGCACATCATCGTCATCAGCAATTTTGCAATTTTTCAGCCATGAAAACCAGTTATTCTGCAGTCATTACGTGACATGATTTTCAATTAATAATAATAATCATCTAGGTTTAAAAAAATCTTAGATTTTTAATGACATGATCGCCAATTAAATTCTCCTCTGTCGTTGAATATAATTCAGAATTAGCGACAGAAAATAGCGAACGACGTCATGACCGCAATAAGTTGGTTTAAAGAGCAGAGAAGAAAACTCCCACACTCAATGTATTTCTGTTATGGCTGCGTGTTTCTCATTGCTTCTGTCTGTCTGTTCATAATAGATCCATAATATGCGAAGAGAGTAAACGGATCTTCCGACTTAGATATTATAATGTGACTTCAGTGGTCGATATTCCATTGAGACGAGTTTCTTAACTCTCATTATTTAATGTTCATGGAATACGTTAGAACTGAAAGTTAAGAAAATGCGGATGAGACTTAATCCGAAACTAATTAGTTACTTATATATAGCAGTGACAAAAAATGATTTAATGGTGTTGAAAGTGTTCCGATTATTATTACGCGTATTATTGCAATTTATAACGCAAAAAATTACAAATTCGGATATCTCAAGACGAATCAATTTTGGAAAAAATGTTTTCCCGATGTCCGTGAAATAAATTACTTGTAGATAAAATTTTGACTTATGGCCTTGGCGATGCTCTAGCACGCGTAAGCCGCTCATCTATGGAAGTTCTACATATCCCTCTGTTTTCCGCCCAATGCATAACCTCCTGTATCGTCAGACCCATCTCCTGGCAGTCATCCTTTATTATGTCCCTCCATCGTTTCTTCGGACTTCCCTCCTTCTCTTTCCATGTACCCTGTATCCATTGAAGACTATCTTTGGATATCTGTCGTTATCCATCCTGACCATGTGCCCAAAATAGCGCAGTCGTCTGTTTTGTATTCTGCTCACTATGTCGTTCCGGATGTTTATTCTTTTGTAAATGACCGTGTTCCGTATTTTATCTCTTCCTGTAGTAACTCCCTCTATCTTTCGTAGACAAGCCATTTCGAACACCCTCAGCCGTTGTTTCGTTTCTCCCTCAGTGTCCAGGTCTCGGAACTGTACAGCAATGCGCTTAACACCAACGTTTCGTACATCTTGCTCTTCGTGCCTCTGCTTATTTCCTTTGCGCTCCATATTTTCCCCTCTCGCTATTCCAATTCCTCTTTCTGATCCTCCCCCAGATAGACGAAGCTATCCTCCTGTGCAAATTGCTGTCCATCCGTCTCCATTTGTGGTTTTAAGACATAAACGAGGATCTTGAAGAGTAATGCGTGATGTGATAGGAAGCCAGCGCAAGACTCCAAGCATAATGTGTAGAGAGAGATTCTGCTTGTAACAAAAGAATGGACAATGGTGTCGGAGTAGGAATAAGTTGTGTTGGATAATTGCTTTTAATTTCGGGAATGAATCATACAGTATCCATGTACACAATCGGGTGATTGATAAATCCAAGAGATCTTCGTGTGTTGTCAGGCTTTCCCGATGGATAAAGAGGAGGGCGACCTCATTGAACTTTATTATTATTATTATTATATAGCCTAGCGAAACACAAAGGACTTGTACGATTCAGCTTAGTAGCGACTATGAACTTAATGCCTCGCCTGTTATAACAGTGACATCGTTATGCAAGTGTGAGAGCCTTGATAAAAATCATGATTACATTGAGAGAGATGTGCAACATTTATGGGAAAAATTGTGATTGTTGCAAAACTTTTGAAAATGGCATGTTCATTCGACACCTTTGAAACAACTTTCAATGAGGCTATAAATAAAGAAACAATCCGTTTTATTGCAACTGCCGTCTTTGCGTCCACGATTGGAATTGATGTCGATATAACACGTGAACAAATCACAAAATCACCCAATAACTTCGTCACGCTCGCACTTTGACAGTGCCAGTCTCAACGTCGGAGAAACGAGTAGGGCGACGCCAGTCGTCTGGATTCTTCTTCTTCGGGTTCTCTGCCCATAATAGAAAGGTTCGAACGCAAAATGTCGCCACTATACTCCTGTGCGAATTCTCCTTGAGCTTTTGGTAGCCGTCCTCCATCATCCAGTCCAGCATCATCTGTCTCGGTCTTCCTCTTGTTCTGTTCCCCTCCATTTTTCGCTCAATCACCATCCTTAGCAAGGAATCTCCTCTTAGTGTGTGTCCAATCTATGTTCTTTGCCATTCTTTTATCGTTCTTTATTGAATTGGTCCAGTGGTCTGGAATGACCTTCCTTTTGAAATACGCCTACATCCTGGGACTACCAGGATCCTTCCTTACTAAACTTAAAACTGTTTTTTGACGCGCTGGAGTCGGGAGCGCCTCTGGGTAGTTTTTCTTGAAGGAGGTCTATATAGATTTTCGAATAAATGAATGAAAGAACGATTAGTTAGAGATATTGCCGCAGACACCTTTAAAAACTTTACAAACTGTCCTATGTAAGACGAGAACACGACTTTGCAGTATTAAACTTCAACTATCTCAGCGAATAAAATTAAATCATCATCATCATCATCAATGTCCATGGGTTCATCGCCCGTAGGTGCTTGATGCTCTTTTGATCACCTCCTTCCATTTGTCCCTTTCTCTTGCTGTGTGGCTCAATTGCTGCAGTGATATGTTTCCACACCATTCCGTGATGTCATCCTTCCATTCTCTGAAGGGGTGTCTCTTAAAATTGAATCGCTTAATATTTAACTCGTAAAGGTTCGTCAGCCACTCATTCACGTGAGTAGAGCAGGGAGGAGACCCGACCGACGACCCCAATTGGGGCGTAGACTCGGAACCGACCTGGGCTGGCGAATCAAAGTCCACCGTGCCCACCTTCTCGTGGTGCGACCTGTTAGTAGCCTCTCCGTAAGGAGGAGTGAACGAACGGGCACGGATGGCAAACGGGGGGAAGGCAATGGCAAACCACCCCTTATCTACTGCCAAGAAAACAGTCATGAGGTACAAAAAGAGAGGATACATCATGACTGTCGCCAGAGCTCCAAGAGCTGACGGCACCAGGTGACCAGGTGACAGGCAGGATTAGGAAAGAACAGAAGCACAGTTCAACATATTGTGATGCTTGTTTGTTTGTATGTGCACTTGTTGTAGCGCCTATTCAAACTCTCTACCCAGAGGCGCTACCGACTACAGGGCGGACTCTGCATTGGAGTTTCACACCGAAGAGCTGAGCAATTGCGAGTGAATGACTTGCCTAAGGTCCCTAAATGGCGACTTGAGGTGGATTCGAACATGCAACCCTTCGGCTGCAAGGCGACGAACTTCATGGGCTGTTTTTAAGGAATTTTTAGAACTGCCCAACCCCTTCTTTCCGTTCCCATCCTCCATGGTAAATTACTTCCAATCGGAGTTTTAACTGCATAGAAGTGCTCCGACAACTCCACAAATCCATTTGGAACTGCAGCCTTTGTGTACAACTGCACGTTAAAAAAGCCCTGCGAAATTACCAACTACTCCACCGCGACCCACGATGATGCTGATGTTATTACTGCAGAAAAAAGCCAACAGAAAACCAAGCTTGTTTAAAATTGTTTTGTGGATTTACAAATGGCTTTTTATTTCATCAAACACGACGTGACACGGGAAAATACTGAACACAAATGGAGTGGGTGATGGACGGATAGAAATCTTAAAGAGCAGTGGAGAAAGATCAGCAGTACATTGAATACATTGAATATAGCATCGGAAATATACATGCAGAGTTACCATAGTTCGTAAAAATTCCGCTTAGCGCCTTCCTTATTTATATAGCTTTGTTTAAACCAAGTTTAACGGTGTCTAAGCCCTCGAACCTAAGAAAGCGATGATCATCATTTTAGAATGAGAGTTTATCGACACCTTATGGTAGAAAAATACAGTAAATATCGTAGACTGAAATTATTGATATATTTTATGTCGTTTTCATTGATGACTTATGTTGACACTGACAATAATATTATTATTACGTCTCTACGTTTGGAAGGAATACGACGGCAAAAGCAACTGCAGCTCATTCTGTGTTGGTTACGTCATCGCATGACATCACAGACCGTTGATAATTATAGTTAGTCTGCTATAATAATGGTTCACCGACAGCTTATGACTGTGAAAATCGTTCTCTACGCATCCTCCTTTAGCAAGTCTTTGGATTGGCACTAACAGAATTCATATAATCGTTTTCAGCGCTTAATTAACTCGAATTTTGTTTATAGGCTAGCGTTCCCAAGTTTTTGTGCTTCGATCTTAGTAACGACTTCCTCTTAGAAACAGTTTATAGACACTCTTGCATCCCTAAAAAAGGTGTCCTAAATAAATTTTAAATTATAAATTGTCAGCTGGAAATGACACCGTAGCAGCGGAAGAAAGAACGATAGAACGAATGAATGCGTGAATTAATTCACAGTCGGTGAGATTGCGAAAATTAGTTCAGTGTCTCTCGGTAAATCATGGTCGTGACATGTGATCCGGTGTAGTGCGAGATTCTATCCGGCAACAAAAGCGATCCGAAACCTTCTGTCATTGGTCCACGTAACATATGACGTAATGGAGCAACGTTAGACGCATCTGCCTCGTTTTTCCTTAACAAATTATTTTGATCCAGGTTGTATGCTTGCTGAAACAAGATGCTTATTGTTTAGACTTTAGAGTATAGTATTACACAGTGCTAGACAACTACCAGTGTCTAGCTGTGAGGGACAAGAGTCGAGAGATTGATTTGTTTTGAGGATGGATGATCAAAGTGGTTAGTTGGTTGAGGGGTTGAACTCCTACAACCCCTCGGCAAATTGCACATTGGCGATGCTTAGTTCTAAGTGGAATGCCCAGAGATGATGGATAGAGAACAGATAGTTCAAGAGATGGTACAGTGTTGGACATGGCTTGGTTTAAGAACCTGAAGACTTGAGATGGGTGTGCATTGTTTTAGTAGGAGAATTATATAAAAGTAAGATAGTAGTCTGGGGCTGACGTTGTTTTATAGAGTTTGGGTACAAGGAAGGCACTATGGGTATCCATGGAAGACTAGGGGCTTGAACCCTCATAACCTTTCGCAATATTCTCACCAGCTTCCAGAAACTGAGAATAGAGTATGATCGTGTATTGTTGCATCAGCTGTAAGATTATAACAACACCACTGCTGCTAATTATATATATTTTTGAGGTTATGGTAAAAAAAGGTGCTTAAGACGAATGACCTGATTTGTTTCGTTAGTGTTGTCATAACCTTAATCCAGACACAAACAATCAGACGAAAGTCAACAGTCACACGCAGGCAAAATCTTTAAAATAAGATGCATGTAATGGGATATATCAATTAATTCACTTTTCCAACGCGGGTTTTCCATTATAATAATAGCATACGTTCCGCAACGGTGCTTAACACCTCTTCGTCCCTTAGAACCACGTTAGGTTATCTCCTAAACATACTTGCGTATTCGTAATGTTACTATATCCCATAATCACACTTACAGGCATCAATTACAATAGGTTTGCACACCGAGTTACTATGCATGCTTAATAAAATCAATTATTGTTAAAACAAAGTTGGTCAAGACATCCGGATTGTTTTTGTCAACGGATTAGATTTCGCCGTGAAACTCAGACCTAGTGTCCGCATTGCAGCTTGGAACGCCTCTCAGTAGCAGTCTTGAATGGGCGCTATAATAGATGCCTATGCACACATTCTAGTAACACAGTGGACGACTTCATTAGGTCGTGTGTATTCTATACGTTCTCTGTGGTTGGTTCAACAACCTGGAACGGACATCCTTTGACTATGCGACACTCCCAAGCTTTTCTCAATTTCACAAACTGTTGAAGATTTTTTTCGCTTGATCTCGATTACGATTCGAACCTGCAACCATCCGACTGGAAGGCAACGAACATACCCACTACAGCACCGCGCCCACAATGTGTAATAATGCCTACCCGATTTTATATAATTATAGCGTGAGTAAATAAGATGGTTGCTTGACGTGACTTTTATAAACTTGCGGGTAATTAAGCGCAAGCGCCTAAGACACCTTCAAATCTCAGCCACCAATAAATAAATGTATATTTAACTTAATTTTGTTCACAACTTTGAGGCCTCTTTTCGCTGGAACTCCTCAAACGTTACAACAAAAATAATCGCATATTTATATATTAAGAAAATTTTATCTAGCGCATCTTCAAAGTAGGCTACTCAGAATCGCTCCCGACCCAACCATGGCAAAATGATGCAGTTTTTAGATTCTTGAATAATAGAGTGGAGTGAACCCTGGGAATTAAGCGCAGTGTAACAGGGAGACCATTCCAAGCTGTAGGACCTGCAACAGAGAATGAACGACGCTGTCGGATAGCAGTCCGTGAGCGAGGAACCAGAAGCTCAGCTTGGTTTGCCGATCGAAGGGTGGATCGACGCTGAACTCCCAAGGTGTAAGAACAGAGTTCTCGAAGATACGGTGGGGCTAGTCCTTCAATGCACCGCCTAACCTGCGCACATACCCTGTATGCAATCCGCTGTGGAGAATGGAGCCAGCGTAAGATATTCCGAAACAATATATGAAAAAATAAATTAAAAAGGTGATGTAGAGCAGATGAACTTTCGTACCATTATAATTAGTATGCTTTTGGGCTTGTATTAGACACCTCTTTTAATAGAGTTTTTAAAATACAAATAAAATGAATATTGCCATTTACATAGCTCTTAAGTGCTGTAATACGGCGAGCAAATTTCTATCCATGGTAACGGCCTCTGTTGTCATAGACCCTGGTCAAATAGGATCCATCCATCAGTATTGTCATTCATTTGCTTTTATGGATTTTGTCTGCTTTTGAAATGTTGCTTTACTGTCGTGGTATTGAGTGTCGCGGTAGATGGATGGATCCGATTTGACAACAGAGGCCGTTACCCTGGACAGAAATTTGTTCGGCATATTACAACACTTAAGAGCTTTAATTTCGCGTGGTAATATGTCGGTGGGTTTAACTATCGCGGGATAAATAGTCGGTATAGGATTAACTGTCGTGGGATTAACCGTCCGGTTTAATCTGTGGCGGTATTAAGTGGCGCGGTATTCAATGTCGCGAATTAAGTCCACAGTCCGAGTTTAGATAGAAACGTTCTTTCCTTTCCGAAAAGTTGCGAGACTTCAGACGTATAACATAGCATCATCAAAGGCGAATTATTGTATTCACAGGGTTAGTGAACAGTTATTTATTTCCTCGGAAACATGCGACATTGAGGTGTCTAGCCAGTGCGTCTAAATTTGAAGCGTTTAACCTCGTAGAGTCCTATTATTATACTGGCGTGGAAGTGAGTGGGTGACGTATGAAAAACACGGGGACAAAATGATGTTCTTGAACACCTTAATAAGATGGCGTGCAATGCCAATGTACATCGGCTGCAATATACAAGACAATTTTCGGTCTAGTACCTTGCTCTTAAGTACTGTAATATGCCGAGGGTAACGGCCTCTGTTGCCATAGACCCTGGTCAAACCTGGATCCATCAATCCAAGACAATTTTCCGTAGTCGACAACCGCCTCTGTTGTCATAAGCTGTCGTAAAACTATGGATTCAATTCCAAGAGACTCAGAGTCAAATATTATCGGTTATTACTAGTGACAGTACCGTAACACAAAGAAACTTTTCGGCTTATCTTTATTGTATCGTGGTGAAAAGTCTCGATAGAAGCAGAGGGTGACGATTATCATCCTTCCTATATATAGTTCTTAGTTCTTTTTGCACGTACAACTACCATGAAGAATCGAGTCTTTCTGTGGTTGGACCAGTGGTCTGGAATGGCCCTCCTTTTGAGCTGCGCCTGCATCCTGGGAATCTACCTTCCTTACTAAACTTAAAACTGTTCTTTTGAGCACGCTGGATTCGGGAGCGTCTCTGTGTAGTTTTCTTGAAGGAGCACTATATAAATGTCCGAATGAATGAAAGAAAGAATGATTAATTAGAGCGGTGCTGTCCAACCTTTTTTTACCACGGGCCGCAAAAGCAAGATTCTTGAAGCCGAAGGCCGCAACAATCAACTCAAAAGCAGTAGCTAAAATTTATTGCTAATAATTATTATTATATCATTTTAACATTGAAACGAGTATTGAAATTTAATATGGAAAGATTATAATCTAATTATCAATGTATCGACCGATATATGAAATTTATATACCGCCGGTTCAAGATAACTTCATAGCTGCTCCTGACCCAGAGATGGTCAAAGAGGAAAGTCTACCGCAGTTTGTGGAAAGAGCTCGACAAGTTTCACATGAATAATTATAATGAATAATATGGAATGTGGACTACACAAAACCATGACTGCCCTGCTTCACAATAGTTGAGCAACAACATGTGCAAGGTGATGTTTATCCCCAGTGCATCCAAATTTATGATTGCATCAGGCCAAAGCCGTAATCTGAGATAACTTATTGCCCAATCTACCCACCCATCCGTTCCAACAACCCACACATTCCATGGCTAAATTAAAATGTTTACATTGGATGAACGGATGAATGCTTGACTCGGGAGCCTCTGTGACGGAACAATAAACTAACCCTCATCCGTCTGGCCAGACCCCCCTCCATATATTTGCTGCATAACTTTTTTAGGAGTGATATTTTCTCAGATTGCTTTTATGACTTTGTTCCTATATCAATGAGCTACAATTAGCACATCTAAACGACCAAATCGATTTAGTGATATGGAAGTTATGAAGATAATACTGGCCGAGACTACAATGATGACAGTTTGGACAGTGAGAGCAACAATAAAGAATGTGGATATGAAGAGATGACAATGCATAAAGAACAACATTCAGATGTTTCTTATGATGAAGACAATGTTGAAATTGAAGATGATGATAAACACGATGATGAGACTGGACCTGATAGTGAAGATAATGATGACGAAATTGTCTGTACTATTGAAGCAGAGAGCCCTAAATACAAGTAAAGATCCGCATAATTTTTGGCAGACAAAAGCAATGCCAATTGGGCGTGCTCTGTTGCACAATGCAGTAAAAGAAGATGCGGAATAAAATAATACGGATACATTGAGAATATTCAAGATAGTTTTGACAGTTTTATAACAGCCGAGATGAAAGACATCATCATTCGACATACAAACCCGAAAGCAACAGCTAACGGACTAGGCCTATGTATGATAGGCTTACGTGTTTACATATTATATTTAGTCCTATTCCATTATTTGTTTTAGATATTTTCTAGAAAACAGTCATGCTGACTCTGATCATAAGAGCATTCAGTACTAATTTTACTAAAATTATGGTTTCTTTACTTTGATTTCCAAATTATACATAGACTACTTAATATTGCGACGATGAACATGTATGACAGACCGTGACAATTAATGTAACTAAACATTTAATTTCATATTCATCATAAAACTTATTTATATTGCATAAAGAGACTGATACATTGTTGTTTTGGGTTACTCGTATATCATCTTACAAAATTGGCACATAAAAATTACTATTTCCTATGAAAAACCCACATCAAAACGGGGGGTCTGGCCAGACCCCCCTTGTTCAAATTAGGTTGCATTTTAGCTTGTTCGGATGAGGGTTAAATTCATATACACTAACGACAATGAAGGCCATTGAGTTGCCCGCGTTTTTATCCAGGCTTGACACTGGCACTACGGATAATTGTAGTGTGCAAGTGAATTCCTTTCTTAGTGTGTGAGTCATGATGCAGGCGAAAACAGTGCAAACAAAAACGATGTATTTACATACCTTAAAAACTGACTGAAATTTGTAATAAATTCAGACTCGTTCGCAAAGTGATCAAGCTTTTCCCACAAAAACCTTCCTCTCTCCATAATTTGCACCACGACCCAGATTTTTAAAACACCTAACACAAACACCGGCTCCTGCATGATTTTGTGGGGGAGGTTGGGGGGGGATTTCAGATTGTAGGATCTGGGAATCTGGGTGCGGAATACACGCGATTGCGTCTCGCGTCCTCGATTCTGCTCCCATCGGACCCTATGCTTTTGGAGGCATTTCACATGATAGAGTCTATGAGATATCCTTTAAGCGTTTCGGGATCTTGTTTTCAGGTATAGCTGAATATTTAATTCAATCGCAAATTTAAATTTCTTTCTAAATTTCGAGGTCATCTTGACAAGAATCTTACAAATGCGGCAGAAATCATGGCATTGTATTAGTTGCAGTTTAACGTCACTGTGTGATAACAAAGATCGTTAGCGACGCCCTCCTCCTTTACACAGGCTTGGGACTTGCACTGGAAGAGTGCAACCAGTGGCGGGGTTCTCATGGCATTCTTATTATTATTTATTATTATTATTTTTATTATTCAAAGTTTAACGTCGTCTTATGACATCAATGGCCGTTGACGACAATACAATGAAATTATACAATGCAATGAAAAAATTCCAGGATCTAATATAATACCATGTGTTTAAATGAAGCTTAAAAATTTGATCAATGTTCATTCTTTTACATTTTAAAAGAGTTCATCTTTCATTTTCTGTTCTATACTTTCTCATACATTGTGACAATAGGATCAAATGTAAATTAAGCAACACTGATTTACACCAATTGTCTCAGAACATTAATCTCTATTGTATTTATAACATTTCAAAGTAGTTATGGTTACAAATGTTGAATTCATAATTATAATTCAGACTTCAAATGTTAAGTACACTTTAAACTGTTCATTTTTTCGAGCACGCTTGAAATTCATTGTCTTAATATTACGCGTCGGAGCATGTTTTATTATTGCATGTGCACTTGCTAAGCACCATCTGAGCAGATTATTGTTTGTCTTCATGACCTTACACATAAACCGTCTCGGAAGTAGAGGATCACGATTAGCTCTATTGCAAGTGGAGTAAGAGGAAATTAACACAGTTTCGGAGTTCCGAGCTTTTATAACATCTGCTTAGCATACTTAAAAGGTGTCTGAGGCGCAGAATTTGTTCTTGGTAACTACGTCGTAATCGTCACGTAGATACAAGGAGTAAGAACAGAATCATTAAATACAGAAAAATATTATATGAAATGAAGACAAACATAGGCGGAGACTTAGTCCGAACTTCTTAAAAAAAATTGTGGAGGGGGGGGGCGGATGAGCGGCCGAAGGACGATCGCCGATTTGCGAAGTACCGTGCTGTCGATGTTGTGCCTCGCGTATACACTTGTTATCATCCAGTCCAGCATCATAATTATGTCTTCTGATATTTCGCTTTATCCACATTTTTCTTCGATGAATTCTTAGCAGTGAATCTCTTCTCTGCCCATGCATGAAAGTAATAATGGTTTTGGAGGAGGATGATCCAGATTTGACAACTGTCACTGTTGTCATAAGCCTTCGTCAAATCTGTATCTATCCATCCAACTTGTCATTATTGAGCAATTTCATTTATATCATCATTTGTCGTTTTCATGTATGAGCAAAATAGCTTACGCTAGACAACGTTTTAACTACTAAATGACTATCTATATAAATGCCGCTGTGTTCAATCCGGATCATCGAGTTTCACCTTTTTTGGGCTATAGCCATTTCCCAGAAAAGGAAAGTTTAGACACCTTTTTAATGGAAGAAATTTAGCGTATATAAGCGCCGTTTTAATCGCAGGTTTTTAACTGCATGTGATTCCTACGAAAGACGTTAGCCAATTCTTCGTCTGATATGATAATGAGCAAACAAGAACGACACCTTATAAATGTATTTACATGAAGCTATATAAACCTCTTTTCAGCGCAAATTTTAATGATGTATTTATTCTAACGTACTAAGAGATGCATGTGCTTCATTTAAGAACAAATTGATGAAAAATGCAGCGAACAATAAATTTTTATACAGAGGAAAATGTTTATATACGGTGTAACGTATCTAAAGGAGGTGTCTTAACATGACACCGATCATTTATAACACAATAATATTACACACCTAACTCGGTAAGGTGTTTTAATTAACATTTATAGCGTATTTCGCAGTCTTATACGATATCATGCAGATAATAAATGGAGATTCCGAAACAGGAATTTCGCAATAAGCACTTGCAGAATGTTTCCTCATCTTTAGTCGGATACGCGAACGCCACCGCGTATGCTATTAGATGAGTTGCTGAAACCGGACTATTTCTTTGACTTCAGCTTCTTTTACAACTGCTTTGTAAGTACGTATACATTGTGTTCTTTGTTATTTAATTCTTCATTACAAACTTTAAAATATTTTAAATCTTCTTTTAGTATACTGCCTCCAATTCTGATTCGATTGATCGACGTTGAAAATATTCCTTTTGATTTTGGACCTTCGCATATCTTTTTCCCCCATCTTGTTCGCTTCCCCGTTTTTTGTCGCCGATTGACAAGAGAATATCAAGGGAGAGCATGGTAATATTATGAACGTTGGCGATGGCTAAGAGACGTGGGGAGTATAATAGGACACTGTTTCATTTAAAGAATTTATATTGAGTTCAGGGTAGCTGCATTGGTATGGCGATGTTGTCAGGACCTTGGCCCAACTTACCTCCGTGAGCTATGCAGCTTTACATTGGGTATCCAAGGACGTCGTCAGCTACGCTCTGCTGATAAGGGAGTCCTCTTAGTTCCTTTTGCTCGTACTACTACCATGAAGGATCGAGCCTTTTCTGTGGTTGGACCAGTGGTCTGGAATGGCCTTCCTTTTGAGCTACGCCTACACCCTGGGACTCTACCAGGATCCTTTCTTACTAAACTTAAAACTGTTCTTTTTGTGCGCGCTAGAGTCGGGAGCGCCTCTGAGTAGTTTTTTCTTGAAGGAGCGCTATATAAATGTCCGATTGAATGAATGAATGAATGAATTGCGCATCTACAAGAAGCATACTCATCAGAGGTCTCATTTCATGTAGACAACAATGCATTTAATTGAGTTTTAGATTGTAATAATTATGTTTAGTGCTTGTATTAAACGCATCTCTATAAATTCGTCTATCTTTCTTCCGCAGTTTCCATCTCCACTTCTCCGTCTGGAAACCTCCTCCATGTCACCATCACTCCTCCCATTCCTCTTCTTCATAACGTCTACCGTGGCCCCTTCCATCGACGCCCTGGCAATCAGCAATGGATCATAATGTTCCTATATAACTTGACACCACCGCAGAGCGTACTTCAGAGATTGAGACGATTGGAAGACAGCATCTGATGTAAATTCAGTCGACCACCAGGTTATTATTATAATCATTTTATGCTAACTGTTTACTATGCAATATCATTTTAACTCAGTTATTATTCATATTATTGTTATTGCTATTGTTTTTGTTATTGTTACCACCATGTTATTGGAACTCTAATGGCAATTCAATTTAACATAATTTTATTTATAGGAAGACGATTCAATGAGACGATAACTGCTCTTATCTTTTCTAATAAATAATTTGGTTTGCAAGTTTTTTAAAGGTGTTAAGAAGCGACTATAAATCATTAGGCACCAGAGTAATAAGATGATGATTACAGTGATACGAAAAACTCCGCCACTGGTTGCACTCTGTCTATAATATTCTTGTTTCATCGAATACTTGATATTTGTCATCCTGTGTCTTGTTCTCAACAAATCCTCTTAGGTTTGCACCTCCATCATGAAAACCATGCTTATTGTGTGCTTGACTGGGCGATATGGAATGGTTTCCCTCTTAACCCATTTGTGCCTAGTGTCCCATATATGGGACGGGCAGTTAAAAAATTTGGTAAAAATTCAAATTTCGTCCGTATGTCGCTCTCTCACACATTCTATACTAAAAACTATTTCCTTTGACTGTCCTGGAGTCGGGATACACCTGTGTAGTTTCCCTAAAGACGGGATATTGTAGATAATTGAAAGAATGAATTCAAATAATTTTAAAAACTACTCGAGGTTTGATATAATGGTTGAATTTAAACAACTTTTTAACATAATCTGCAGCTCTATATAAAAACCTTTTGTAACCAATTTAACATTAATTTATAATTGCACGATCATCTAATCCCTTGTAACTGTTCATCTGTTTTGGCACTGGCAGGCAATTGGCATCCATTGACCTGCACTTAATAACAGCAACTTTCCCTGATATCTCGTTTTTTCTCTCACAGTGCGAGTTCTTGGAATTACTTTGGACCAAGAGCTCAATTTCTCAAAGCATAATCAATTTGGTCACCCGTAGTTGCCACTACCAGCTTCGTGAACTCCGAGTTGTCTCAAGATCCCTCACTCATAAATTAAGATGCAAAGGTTCTAGGCATGCAATGGAATCAAGACACATATGTAGCACTGGAAGAAAGCCAAAATGGCGGAAGAATGTTGAAATTGCTATAAGTGAAGTGATGTATGCAATGGAAACATGAATTCGGACTCCAACTTAGCAATGGAATCAACGTTACAAATGTGACACTGCAAGAAAACTAAAATGGCAGCGATCGAAGGCATTTCCGAGAAGTTGGTCAACGGAACTTTTGGGTTCATGACAAGCGGAAGTGTCTCGGAAATGGATGGATCTTTCGGAGGAAGAGGCGGGGGAGAAGCGGAATGGGATAGAAGGCGAATGGAATCCATCCTCGCGAAACCCATCCTCCGCCAACCCATCCACATCATCATCAGCATCATCTCCATCACAGCATGACATCACACGGCGCTGGAGGGGGGGTCACCCAGATCTCGGGGTCAGTCCATCGAACAAAATGATCATGGGGGTCGACGTTGGAACGAACCGCGGCATCAACGGTCACCAGGGGCAGTCAGCATCGTCCCTCTACAGAAACCAGGCCTACGGGCACCTGCCGGGAACACTCAAACAAGACAAGGGTTTACAGACGAAAAACCGAAGCCTGCCAACAGAGCAAAGACAAATAACCAACATGAATAGCGTGTGAGACGAGAAAAAGCACAGAGGAAGAAAAGAGAAAACATTAAACCATACTACCAAGGACGCTAAAGGCAAAAGTCAAACACCGTCGTTAAGCCACACCTCTCAAACGGTCTATTGTATTGTATTGTATTGTATTTAAACATTTATAAAGCGCCTCTAGTAGGGTAAACCGTTCAGAGGCGCTCCCAGTGCGCAAGGCCCCGTGAGAAGAAGCAGGTTTTGAGAAGACACAGAGCAGAGGAGAGACTGACAGACAGAAGAGTTGAGCGAACAGAAGGAGACAGAGAATTCCAGAGAGAAGGACCAATTGAGACAAAAGATCGAGACTGAGCCATAGCAGTTCTAGACCGAGGAACCAATAGGTCAAGTCTGTTGGATGAGCGAAGTGGACGGTGGGAGGAAGCTGAGTGAGGACGAAGTAAGGTTTTAGTCAAATATTTTGGGGCAAGACCCCGTTGAGACTTTAGGATCAGAGTGAGGATCTTGAACTGTGTGCGAGCACGTAGAGGAAGCCAATGAAGTTCATCAAACATAAAGGTAGAGATGTGAGAGTACTTGGGAAGGCGGGCAATTAATCTAGCAGCTGAGTTGAGAACTGACTGAATCGGTGAAAGACGAACGTTAGGAAGACCAATGAGAAGAGAATTGCAATAGCCAATACGAGAACATATGAAAGCATGAACTAAGGTAGTGAAGATGGAGGAGGAGACAGAGCGACGAATGACTCTGAGGCGTTTTAAGTGAAAATATGATGAGCGTGTCAGATTGGAAATATGCTCAGTAAAGGTAAGTGAGCTATCAAGTACTACACCCAGATCCCGCACACTTGAAGAGAAGGAAAACAATGGGAATTTTGCAGAGAGAAGAATAAGATCAAGCTTATGGAGCTGCTGAGGAGTACCTAACCAGATAAATTGAGTCTTTGAAGTATTAAGAGAAAGGCGATTAGAAGACATCCATGAGTGGAGATGATTAGTCAGAGATTCAATAAGCCCAACTAGAAGCACCTGGGAAGAGAGGGGACCATGGACAAATGCCTGGACATCGTCAGCAAAGAGATGGCCAGCAGCACTACAGATCGGAAAAAGAGAAGAAATGTCAGCTGTGTAAAGAATAAATAGGAGAGGCCCAAGAACTGAACCTTGAGGAACACCCAGATTAACATGAACCCATTGGGTTCGAGAGTCACCAGATATAATCATTTGGGTTCTTTCAGAAAGGTACGACTGAAACCAAGATAATGGGAGGCCCTTAACACCATAGGAGGTCTCAAGACGCTTGAGAAGGATATCGTGATCAACCATATCAAAGGCTGAAGAGACATCATAGAGAGCCAAAAGGGTGAGCTCAGACCTATCAACAGCAGAATAGATTTCAGATAATAGAGAAAGGAGAGCAGTCTCAGTGGAATGGTGGGCCCTAAAACCAGACTGATTTGGAGGAAGGAGACCAGATTGCTCAAGGTAGGGTAGAAACTGCAGAGAGACGAGACGTTCAAGTGTCTTAGAAAGAAAGGAGAGATTGGAGATAGGCCGATAATTTTGGTAGAGGTTGGTGTCAAGGTTAGGCTTTTTGAGGGAAGGAAAGACAAGGGCCCGTTTCTGTGAGGGAGGGATGCAACCTTCAGAGAGGGACCTATTAAACAGGTATACCAAGAAGGGGCCAAGGTCATCCAAAATGTCATTAATAATAAATGGGGGTAAAGGATCAAGTTCACATGAGTTTAAATTTGCAGTAGCAAAAACTAGCCGAAGGTCCGATTCAGTGACAGGTCGAAAGTCATCGAAGACTGTAGAAGTAGAGGTAAATGTTGGAGGAGGTGCGTCAGCAGTTGAGGCACGAAGGCGATCTATCTTTGTTGATAGTGCATCAAGGAATTCATTTGCAGAGAATGCAGGTGTTTCAGTGGAGCGAGATGTCTTGCCAAGAAGTCCCGAGATCGACGACCACAGACGCCTGGGATTTTTGGCGTTGCGTGAAACCAGCTTTTCCCAATACGCAGCCTCTTTGTGGTGGTAGAGACTGTGTTTAGCGCGCAGCTGGGTAATCCATGTCAGTCGATCACTGGAATCTTTGGTTCGGCGATACCGTCGCTCCAGGCATCGTGTTTGACGACGAAGTCTATGGCAGTCAGCATCAATCCAAACTGCCAATGGACGAAGACGTGTCCATACCTTTCGACGTGGAATCATATTATCCAGGAGATTCGTGACGGTGGAGGTATAGAAGTCAAATAATTGGGCAACCGTGAACGTGTCGAGAGAAGAAGACGGTGAAGAGAGAAGAGTTTCACGAAGAGCGTTGCTGAAGGCTTGAGAGTCGAACGATTTCCATCCTCTTTGCATGCGAATGGAATGAATTGGTTGAAGATGGATGGAAGGAAGGATGAACTGGATGACGGAATGATCCGAGAGTGTTGGAGGGGTAACCTTGAGATCATCAACTTGTTCGTCATCACTGGTTATGACAAGATCAAGATGACCACCAAATAGGTGGGTAGGTTTATTGATGTGTTGGCGAAGACCGAACTGAGACAGGAGGTCAAGGAATCGAACTGAAGTGGGAAGAGTAGGATCTTCTAGGTGAACGTTGAAGTCACCAAGAATGATGAACTGGCTGTTACGCGTTATGAGGATCTCCAGAATTGAGGAAAGTTCTTCGAAGAATTGTCCAGGGGGAGAAGTGGAGCCGGGTCTGTAGACGGTGAGGAGAGTGACAGGACCACGAGGAGTGGCAATGCTCAGACAGAGAGCTTCTAATGTGGTGAACGAGCAGTCCAAGGTAACTTGTGACACACGTAACGAAGAGCGAAAGAAAACTACGATACCACCCCCTTGTTTTTGGCGGCCATCGGTTGGAGGCGGACGAGGGCAGTCACGCGAGGAGTAGCCAGACGGAGTCGCACGTAGGATCGGTACGTCATCTGAGGCAAAGTGCCAGCTATATATTATGGTCACTTCTAGGAATACAATCCAAAGAATTAATGAATGATCCAACCAACGAATTAATGAGCGAAGACTTTAAGAAACAAAGACTTTGTAAAACAAAGAAACAGCTTCGAAAACCGACCACGTGCTACTTCATTCGAAAATCGCTCAAAGGCTACTACTGGAGACGAGCGTTCGGCTGTCTACGTAATTGCAATTATAAAAAACTATAATCTTGTTTAAAAGGTGTCTTAGACGACACTAACTTTGCAATTCACCCGGATCTCCTGGATAAGAAAGTTTGGCGAGGAAGTTTTTATTTCAACTGCATACATCGCCACGCCGGTGGAAGTGCCAGTCCCAATCTACCAATCTCTAATAAAGGAGGGGAACATGCTAATCATCTTGTTTATGACGCAGTGTCATTAGAATTTATTGCTACGCGCATACTACTCCATATAATACGGAGATAACCATATGAGCTTTTCCAGAACCATTATGATTGCAATCCAGGAGGACATCGAACAAGTATGTCAATATCATCAAACGCTCTGAACCATAGTTGTAAAAAACGTTTTTTTCCGTTTTTTATTCTCTGCCAAAAAACGACGTATTTTCGTTTTTTTTTATTTTCCCCATCGAGAGAAAGAGAGAGAGAGAGAGAGAGAGAAAGAGAGACAGACAGACAGCCAGACAGACAGACAGACAGAGAGAGAGACAGACAGACAGACGGACAGACAGACAGAGAGAGAGAGACACACACACACAGAGAGAGAGAGAGAGAGAGAGAGAGAGAGAGAGAGAGAGAGAGAGAGAGAGAGAGAGAGAGAGAGAGAGAGAGAGAGAGAGAGAGAGAGAGAGAGAGAGAGAGAGAGAGAGAGAGAGAGAGAGAGAGAGAGAGAGAGAGAGAGAGA
This sequence comes from Lumbricus terrestris, assembly GCA_949752735.1. Taxonomy (NCBI): domain Eukaryota; kingdom Metazoa; phylum Annelida; class Clitellata; order Crassiclitellata; family Lumbricidae; genus Lumbricus; species Lumbricus terrestris. The sequence goes on from OX457049.1 coordinate 4,457,419, forward strand.
GAGCATCAACGCGGGCAGCAAGAACAAACTGGGAAGATGTTGGACCATGAACAAGAGCCTACGCATCACCAGCATAACGTTGACCAGTTGCCAGGTGTTTGTAGAACAGGGACCTCATATCCACAAATTAAGCGTAATCGTAAACCCGAAATTTCTAAGGCGCTTCTCGAAAGCCAAGCGCGAGGCACCAACTCACTTAAATGGATGTACTTATTTTATAAGTAAGAAAAGGTAAGGTGGAATTAACAGAAACGGTGAAATAAAATGAATGCTCCTAAACACCTTTATTATAGGATTTTCAGCTCTACATAAATGGCTGAGGCTTTTATTATGCCAATGAAATATTTGTTGATTCTTCTGTTATCATAAGCCCCCCGTCAAATCTGCCTTTTTTCTTGGAGTTAAACGCACTGGGAGCGTTTCCGAAAGGCTCTTGCTGCGAGAAGCGCTTTATTTAAATGGTCAGATAAGATAAGATAATAATGTTTGTTAGTGGAATGGTTTTATCAGCAAATAACTTCCTTACAGAATATTGTACAGACCTTCATCAGTTGAATCTTCGACTTTAGCGCTGTCAAATAATAAATCAACGACTTTAAATTCCCTTCCGGAAAACAGGTCATTACTTCACCCGTAAATGATGTGGGAGGAAGGTCATTCCAAGTGGAGATAGGACAACCACAGGCTCACAGCAAACTTCTGATGTCGACCTTAGACAACAGGGCAAATGCAACGTAGTTCCATTTTATTATCTGCTGAAAGCAAATTCTTTTCTGCTCGCTGACCATATTGTGAAAAATATTCTAAATGTCATTGAAAGCCACTACTGGAAACGACAGGGTGAAGGTGATGTTTGATGTAAACTGTGTTATTCACTTCATATAAGTTTCTTATTATTGCAAAGATAATATTAACAGTAATCAGACGTTATTGTTACACTTGATGGATCCTTGAAAGTCCGTGACTTGTTTCAGCTTCTCTCCTTCAACTTCGTCTCTTTATTTTATTTCATTGCTTCCAGCGGACATTGTTTTGGTTTCTGCAGTTTATTGTTAGTTCAGCCATATAACTAACTGTCGTGAACTATGTCAATTTCTGCGGTTGGTGAAACGTCTCTGCTACCATTATTTTACAAGACGATACCTTTTAAATGATTTCCAAACGCCGTATAATTAGTTTTTGCTCAGTTGCCAATTTAGTGTGCTAGTATGTTCTGAGGTTCTAAAGCACGTGATTCGATTTCAATGACACCACTGAATTGCAAATAACAATTGTATTAATTAAAAACAATAAAACAAAGGTCAGGACATCATGAAATGAAAATATAGAGACTCAGTGGTGTAGTGGTGACGTCGTTTCCTTGAAGTCGCAAGGTTCGCTACGGCATGAAATTCCGATGCAATTTCCACGTTGTAGTCGGAGCGCCTCTGAGTAGCGAGCTTGAAGGGGCGCTATGGAAATGGATAAATAAAAAAGATAAAAAATAACAATCATTATTGAAAAACCAGGACACCGCATAACAAATATAGATCATATCCAGTTTTGCTCTTGAAAGGGAGCCCGAAAGAGTCAAGAACCGCTATCAGAGGTGCACAATAATTAACAGGAATTTAATTTATTATTCAGATGGATAAAGGTGGATAAAGGTGGTTGGTGACACTAATCATCTAATCATCTTCCAAACAGTTGTAAGATGTTGAAAAGCAACGGAAAAGAAAGGATGTCTTTGCACACCTCAAGCACTAGAGCAATTGACGTTATAAATAAATCAGAGGCTTCATTTTTGTTTTACGATGTCCTTGTTGCCATCCGGTCATGATCATTTATGATTGTTACTGTACAGACTATAATACTGGAACTCCGCCACTGGTTGCACTCAGCCAGTGCCAGTCCCAGGGAGGAGGGCGTCGCTAATGGTCTTTGTTACCACACAATGACGTTAAACTACAAATACCGTACCAAGCTACACGAAAATAAGAATGTTTGTTATTATCACAAGAAATATTTTTTGCCGTCTCCTATAATTATTATAGAACTCTTGCTCCATAGTTTCTATCATCGTTGGTTGCAAGTTTAAAAGAGTTACTGGGACTATGGCTAAGATTTTAATGATTTTGCACTTCTACCGGAAACTAACTCCAGATCACAATATTATCATAATTATAATGGCTCTGGTTCCTGATCACCGATATTGTTTTCAATGAAAAAGTATGATCTCTGTTTTGTTGTTGTTTATGTTTAAGTGGATAAATAACCTTTTTAAAAACTTTTTTCTAAGTCAATTGGGGGGTTAACCCCTAAACCCATTGCAGGGCTGTTTCTAAGGAATTTTTAGGACTGCACAACTCCTTCTTTCCTTTCCAATCCTCCTTGGTAAATTATATCCAATCGGAGGAAAATGGCCTTTTTCAACTGGTTTTAACTGCACATAAGTGTTTCTACAACTGCACAAATCCATTTAGGACTGCACATTGTGTGTACAACTGCACGTTAAAAAAGCCCCGGCACCTCTGAATAGCGAGCTTGAAGGGGCGTTATAAAAATGGATAAATAAAAAATATTACAAAAATAGCAATCTTTATTGAAAAATTAGGACATCGTAGAAAAAATATGTCCATTTTTGCGCTTAAAGGGGAGCCAGAAAGAGTCAAGAACCGCACAATAATTTACAGGTATTATTACAATGGATAAAGGTGGGCTATGACACTATTCATCTAAATTAATAGTCTCCCAAAAAGATGTTACAAGATGTTGAGAAGCAACGGAAAAGAAATGATGTCTTTGCATACCTCAAACACTAGATCAATTGACATTATAAATAGAGCAGAGGCTTAAGTTTGATTTACGATATCCTAGTTTCCAATGGGTCATTAATGATTGTTACTGTAAGGCTACACGAGAACTCCGCCACTGGTTGCACTCTGCCAGTGCCAGTCATAAGCCTGGATAAAGGAGGAGGGCGTCGATGATGGTCTTCGTTACCACACAGCGACGTTAATCTTCTAATAAAATACCATATCAGGCTACACGAAATTAAGATTGTTTGTTAGCCTAATTATTATTACCATAAGAAATATTTTCGTCATTTCTTATAATTATTAATCGTAATCGTATCGTAATCGTAATCTCGAAACTTCTACAGCGCCCACAAAAGCCAAGTCGCGGGAACCAGCTTATTCACAGGCGCTCAATCAAAACAAAATCGATAGGCAGCGGGTCAAGTCCGGAGAGTCAGGCAGGCAGATAGATGGACGGCTAAGGTGGGTGATGTTTAGAGTTGAAGTGGCGGGGGATGTAAGGAGAAGAAGAATCAGGATAGGATTTTTGAAAGAGCAATGTTTTCAGTTTTGAGTGAAAGACCTGTGGGGAGATAGCGAGAGGTGGAGTTTTGGTGAGTTCGTATGATGGGTCGGAAGTTTGCCGAAGTGCTGGCGGAAGTTTGTTCCAGAGAGGTGGAACGGCAATGGCTATGGAGCGGTTTGCGAATTTCAGTGATGAAGTGATGGGAGGGCGAAGCAGTGTAATGGAGGATGAGGAGCGTGTTGAACGAGGTGGCTGGATGGTGAACAACTGACGAAGGTAGAACGGCTGGGATGATTGAAGTGTATTGTAAGTGAGTGAGAGGACTTTGTATTCGATGCGTTCAGGTATTTTGAGCCAGTGAAGTGATTTCAGGACAGGAGTGATGTGGTGACGTTTGGGGGTTTTCGTCACTGCACGGGCGAGGGCATTCTGGATAGCTTGGAGGCGGTTAATTTGGGTTATATCAATGTTTAGGAAGAGAGAGTTGCAGTAATCAAGTTTCGCATGAACTATGGATGTGGCTATTGTGGATGCAGTTTTAAAGTCAAGCATAGGTCGGATTCTGCGGAGATCTCGTATGTGCATGAAACAAGTGCTTACTGTGCTCTTGCTCTATAGTTTATAATCATCTTTGGCTGAACACATGAAGAATTTGTTTTCGCTCAGATTGGCTCTAATTCTCGCTGTTTTTGAACGGATATGTTTCTAAACCCACCGCCTAACATTACTAGAAGCTTTGAAAATACGACATGGGAGAGATACACAATTGTGGAAGACGCCAGGAAGTTCGTGTGACGCGGGTCACATCATTTGCGGAATGATAATGCCATAATATGACTTCCCAAGTCAACTCTATGACCATCAGCGAAAGGCTAATTCCCATCTACACAAAAGTAGATGTTAACGCCTCCATCCCACAATCGATCGTAATTATTTGAAAGAGAAAATGCATCCGCAAAGCGATGTCTGTGCACACCTCAAAAACTAAAACAATTGACGATATAAATACAGCATCTGCAGTCGACATTCGCCTACATCAAACACTAGAACTATTATTGACGTTATATGTAGAGCATCTGAAGTCGACATTTGTACACACCCTGAATTGAAGAAGAGCATGAATTAAAGTGGAAATGCGATGCAGATGTCGTTTCAACTCTTGCTTTTTTATACACGGCAGCAATTATGCCTAACGTTAACTAACTGATCGATAGATGTCGCAAGCGAATCTACTTTGCAGTCGCTATAACTATAAGTAAGTAAGTAGCCTTTATTTGCATATGACAAGCGCACACGCATTACATGTCAAAAATGTAAAATAAAACACAGAAATAATAATAAAGTATAGTAATAATAATGCAAAGAAATAAGAAAAGATACAGTAGCGCCAGCATAACAGGCGCCTACGGCAGCCATGAACAGGCGCCTACGGCAGCCATGAACAGGCGCCTACGGCAGCCATGAACAGGCGCCTACGGCAGCCATGAACAGGCGCCTAACTGTTATTGATGATGTTAACCCTCATCCGAACAAGCTAAAATGCAACTTAATTTGAACAAGGGGGGTCTGGCCAGACCCCCCGTTTTGATGTGGGTTTTTCATAGGAAGTATTTTTATGTGCCAATTTTATAAGATGATATCAGAGTAACTCAAAACAACAATGTGTCAGTCTCTTTATGCAATATAAATAAGTTTTATGATGAATTTTAAATTAAATGTTTAGTTACATTAATTGTCACTTTTTGTCATACATGTTCATCGTCACAATAGTCATCTATCTATAAACTTTGGAAATCAAAATAAAGAAACCATAATTTTGGTTAATTTGTACTGAATGCTCTTATGATCAGAGTTAGCATGACTGTTTTCTAGAAAATAGCTGTAACAAATAATGGAATAGGACTAGGCCCAAACCTAAAATGTAAACTTGTAAGCTTATTTATTTATCATATACATGTATAGTCCGTTAGCTGTTGCTTTCGGGTTTGTATGTCGAATGATGATGTCTTTCATATCGGCTGTTATAAAACTGTCAAAACTATCTTGAATATTGTAGAGACTTGGACTAATGCATTGCGTGGATAGCCTTAGACCGCTTTATTTTTGTCCGCCTGCTTGTCTGCCTCCGTCCGCCTGTGCGCTGCATCCGCCTGTGCGCTGCATGCACTGACTCGCCGCTCTATTATTGTCCGCCTGCTTGTCTGCCTCCGTCCGCCTGTGCGCTGCATCCGCCTGTGCGCTGCATGCACTGACTCGCCGCTCTATTATTGTCCGCCTGCTTGTCTGCCTCCGTCCGCCTGTGCGCTGCATCCGCCTGTGCGCTGCATGCACTGACTCGCCGCTTTGTGATTGTCCGCCTGCTTGTCTGCCTCCGTCCGCCTGTGCGCTGCATGCACTGACTCGCCGCTCTATTATTGTCCGCCTGCTTGTCTGCCTCCGTCCGCGCTCTGTCTGCTATAAAAAGGCAGGATTCCGCTGTTCGCCACCGACTCTCCTGTTGGCCACGAAGCTGACTAAAGAGCCTGGCACTTGACACACGGTAAAACGTGAGTTCAGGTAGTGAATGACTACAGACTTTCGGACGGCCTAGAAGCTGACTGATTGTCCGCCTCTCGACACACGGTAAAACGTGAGTCCGAGTGGTGCCTGACGACACGACGTTCGGGAAGCCGCAAGAGCTGACTGATCGATCGACTCTCGACACACGGTAAAACGTGAGTCCGAGAGGGGACTGACTACCAACTCCTGGTAAGGCCAACGAAGCTAACCAGAGAGGCTGGCACTTGATGCACGGTAAAACGTGGGTTGAGTGGTGACTGATTGTGAGAGTGGGTGTCGCGGCTCCTATTGACCCTGGGCACTTAAGCTCGGTCTAGGGGTTCCCTACTCTCATTAGAGGGGTTCGAACCCTCCGACGGCTGACAATTGACTGTGATGGTTACCTTCTCAGCCTCCGGCTGAAGACTATTGCTACGGTTACCTTCTCAGCCTCCGGCTGAAGACTATTGCTACGGTTACCTTCTCAGCCTCCGGCTGAAGACTATTGTTATGGTTACCTTCTCAGCCTCCGGCTGAAGACTATTGCTACGGTTACCTTCTCAGCCTCCGGCTGAAGACTATTGTGACGGTGACTGACAGACGAGTAACTGACGATATTGACGGGTAGGACAGTAGACCCCGACCGTGGGAGGGATCCCTGAGAACTATAGGGGTTGCTGCGGTCCACATTTGGCTCCATTTCTAGTATCGTTCTGTTCTGTTCTGTTTCGCTTGTATCTTAATCGCCTTGTGTTTGGAAACCAATAAACGTGTATTAAACCTTAACCTGGTTAGTCTTTAGTCAACCGCTAAAGCCGGACCCGGATATATTTACGGGCTAGGGGTGGTGTTTTGGTCTCCTGGTGTAATTTGCCCAACCTAGTTCCGCTACATATTGGTACCCGGTAAGTGGGGTGATTCTTGGTTTCCTTTGGTGGTTTTGGCCTTCGACAAAACTGGAACTTGGGGTGGTAGACTTTGACTCTGACAGACTGACAATGATGTGGAACGGTCAGACGGAAGAAACTGTTCCTGGTTACCCGGTTACTTCGTCGCCAGACGCCGGACGACGAAAGGACCTCCTGGTGGACTACGAGGTCGAATCCAGCCGTTTCCTGACGAAGATTGATTTCGCCGATTCGCCGAAGAAGGACCGCAAGAGTATACTGATCCCGGAGAAAGACGTCAGCGTCCTGGAGACAAGGGTCATGGAGAAAGTCGGTCACATGATCGGAGACCGAAAGAGTCCGATGAAACCAGGAAAGTTCGATGGAACCGGATCTCTCGAATCATTCCTGGCGCAATTCGATGTGTGTGCGAGACACAACCGATGGACTGCAGATGATAAGGTCGATTTCCTCCGCTGCTCGTTAGAGAAGGCGGCAACACAGTTGCTCTGGGATTTCGGAGCCAGGACAGAAATCACATACGAACAGCTCGTCGAAAGATTACGGCAACGTTATGGCGCAGAGGGTCAAGCTGAAACCTTCCGGGCCCAATTGTATTATCGCCGACAGAGAGCAGACGAGACGCTTGGAGACCTGCTGCACGACATTAGAAGACTTGTCGTCCTCGCTTATCCAGTGCCGTCCAATGAGACAACAGAGATCGTCGCGAAGGACGCTTTCCTCGAAGCAATCCGGGACCGGGAATTGTCTCTCAAGGTGAGGGAACGTGAACCAAAGACGATTGACGAGGCCTACAGAACCGCGTTACGTCTCGCCGCCTATCAGCAGACGTCGGAACTGGAAGATCGACGGAGACCAGCCAATCGGGTGAGAGCGACACAGGAAGGTGATGCCGGAGGACAACTTCAGTCCCAACTGGATAAATTCTTCGCAGAGCAACGCAAGTGGCAACAGGATCTAGAAGGGAAGATCTGCCGTCAGATGGAGGAACTCCGAGGCTCGCATCGGACGGGTCTTGACGCCGAGCCGACAGTTTCTCCGCCGGTTCCGTCTCGGGGAAGGCCTCCTGGGAATTTTGGTCGACCCGTGACCTGCTTCAACTGCGGACGCGTGGGTCACGTGGCTCGTCAGTGCCTCCAACGCAGACGGAATCCTAACCGTCAAGAAGACGCACGCGATTCGGGTCCAACGACGTACGAGCAAGATGGACCGATCGTCACGAACCACACTACGAGGGAGCGAACGACCGGTACAACGAGTAACGCGATCTACATCCGTGGAGAAATCAACGGACAGCAAAGAACTTGCCTAGTGGACACTGGGTCGGAGGTAAGCTTGGTTCCCTCCTCTGTTGTTGATGGTTTGATACTCCAACCTTGTAACCAAGTTCTTTTGGCTGCGAATGGTTCTCCGATTAGAGTCCTGGGTCAGCTGGATGTGCAGATTAAAATCTCCAGAGGGTTTTCCATCGATACTTGCTTTCTCGTTTCCGATCAGATAGGCGAACCTATGCTTGGGATGGACTGGCTAAGGAAGCATCGATGTAGGCTTGGTTTTGGGCAAGGAGCACTATTCGTTGGTCGCCGCCGTATTCCACTAGTCCGAGGGAATGGTTCTTTCTGGTGCCGCAGAGTAATGGTTGCGGAAGATACCACTGTACTTCCTCGATCTCAGTGTGATATACCGTGCAGGACGCAATATAGAAATTTGTCGACCGCTGCACAGGCGTGGATGACTGAGTCCAAAGAGATCCAGCCGGGTTTGCATGTGGCTAGGGTGGTATTGGATGATGTGGCTGATAGGGCTTGTATCCGCGTAGTAAATCTAAATGAGCAGTCCGCCCTGTTGACGGTTAACCGAATGTTGAGTGACTTGCACCCAGTAGAGGTCGAAAGAAGGGAGGGAAATGAAGGACACCTAGGTCCCGAAGACCATTTGGTTGAGAAGTTGATGAAAGATATCCCGGAGGATGTTCCGATGGACGTGAAAGAAGGGCTGAAAGGTCTATTGTTGAAGTATGAAGATATTTTTTCGACAACCGACCAGGATTTGGGACGGACCATGATTTCCCAGCATCGAATCGACACTGGAGACTCGAGTCCCGTGAGACAACCATTACGGAGACAGCCGCTTCCGTATCAGACTGCTATCGACGAGCAATTGGGTCAGATGTTGTTGACTGGAGTGGTTGAACCTGCTGTGAGTGAATGGGCTGCGAATGTTGTTCTCGCTAAGAAGAAAGACAGGTCCTTGAGGTTTTGTATTGATTATCGGAAACTGAATAACCAGACCCGGAAGGATTCTTATCCTCTTCCTAGGATAGACGCCTGTTTGGATGCTTTGTCGGGAGCTGGGTGGTTTAGCACCTTGGATTTGCGAAGCGGGTATCATCAGGTCGCGATGGACCCGGGTGATGCGGACAAGACTGCTTTTATCACCAGACGAGGAACTTTTCGTTGGAAAGTTATGCCTTTTGGGTTGTGCAATGCGCCCGCCACTTTTCAGCGACTTATGGACATTGTGCTATCTGGACTGAATTTCGAATTATGCTTGGTGTACCTAGACGATGTGATAATCTTCAGCACTACGACAGAACAGCATTTGGTTCGTCTAAGTAGCGTCTTTCAGAGACTTAGAGAAGCTAATTTGAAGCTGAAGCCTAGTAAATGTCATTTGCTTAGGCGTACCGTATCCTTTCTTGGGCATATAATCACAGCTGAGGGTATATCAGTGGACCCATCGAAGGTACAGGCTGTAGCTGAGTGGCCTACACCAGGGCATCTGCGGGAGGTCCGCGCATTTCTAGGACTCTGCTCTTATTACCGCAAGTTTATTCGGGGATTCTCTACGGTTGCAGCACCATTGTTTGCACTGACCAGGAAGGATCAACCGTTCTTGTGGGGAAATGAATGTCAGGAAGCTTTTGATCGTCTGAAGGTTGCTTTAACCATCGCTCCAGTACTCAGTTTGCCTGTAGATGACGCTATTTACACCTTGGACTGCGATGCTTCGGATCTAGGTGTTGGTGGAGTGCTGTCTCAAACCATTGATGGCGAGGAACGAGTGATTGCCTATGGCAGCCGCTTATTTTCAACGGCCGAACGCAACTATTGCGTGACAAGGAGGGAACTGTTGGCCATAGTGCATTTCACTCAGGTCTATAGACAGTATCTGCTGGGTAGACATTTTACACTTCGAACGGATCATGCAGCGCTGAGATGGCTTCAGCGTACTCCGGATCCTATTGGTCAACAGGCCCGATGGTTAGAAAAGTTGGCAGAATTCGACTTCGAAATACTGCACCGGCCTGGACGCAAGCATGGAAATGCGGACGCTCTATCGCGGAAACCTTGTCGACAGTGCCACTGGGAGGAAACCGACTCCGTGGACAACTTTGTCCGGGAAGTGGTTGAGGTTTCGGACGTGAACGACAGGACAAAAGGACAGTGGGACTAGTCGCCTGCAAAGACGAACGAAGGATCATACGTCGAAGCAAGGGACAGCGCTACAGCTTCTTCCAGCCGTCAGCCGCGTCACCGCTGGAAAGAAACACTTACGAAGGAAGCCTCTTCGGGACGACGACGTACCGACGTCAGCGATGGTGCGACGGCTTCTGCCGTCGACCGGCCAAGTACCAGGTCCTTTGCATCGCGAGGAGAAACAACAGAAGCAACGGAAGCAGATTCGGACGGAGCAACGACGGTCTCAAGCAGACCTCGTCGGGCCGTTCGTCGGCCTGTCCGGTTCCAGTAAAGTGTACGGGGATGTCTGCGCACGTTTCCTCTACGTCCGCGACGTCTACTCCTCTTCGTGCGCGCATGGACGTGCGCGTGGCTTCATCGTCGGCGCGCTTATGTGCGCGCGTTCTTCCTCGACGCCTACTCCTCGTCGTCTACTCCTCTTCGGCGCGCTTGTCTGCGCGCGTTTCCTCTTCGTGCACGCATGGGTGTGCGTGCGAGCTTTTCGTCGGCGCATGTGTTTACGTGCGAGCGCGCCTGGATGCGCCAATGTCATCTTCCCGCCTACGGCTGCCTAGCGGTATCAATCTTCCTGGGTCGCGCGTGTGCCTCCCGTTCACCTATAAAAGAACCTCTCTGGCCGCTGATCTGCGTCAGTTGAAGAAATGGCAACCAAGGAGATTCGTCGCTGTTCCGGCTGCGGTCAAGTTTTTGCGGGGACACAAGCATCTCAAAGGATCTTGCAACATGAAGCAAAGTGCCGCGTTCTTCGGATTCGCTCCGCCAGACTCGTCTCGACGGCGCCTGCTGCCCTGGCAGTCGAACCGGTCGCTGGTACGCAAGAACCGGGTGAACAGTCTAACGTCTCGCTTGGATCCGATACCGACTTCCCTCTAAGCGTGCCCGATCCGGTTTTGGACTCTGTTCCAGATTCGGTTTCCCCTCCTATGACCAGGGAGGAGACTACTCGTATTGTGAGACTGGGTCGCACGATGGCTTCAACTATGACCATCGAGCAATTCGTACAGAGGATGTTGGACCTTTATCCTCATTGGTCCATCGACCTTCTTCGTGGAGTTTTCGACGGGTGCCTATCCCCGTCTCCTATTCCCAATCCTTCGACGACCCCGTCGAACGAGGACGTGATCTGGATCGACGACGACTAAAGAATGACTACGAAAAAAGAAAAGAATGAGAAGAATCGACCGTTTCTGTTTTGAACTTGGTGCAACCCGTGTGCGAACACTATGGACTTTTACTTAATAGTCGTAAGTACGGCTTTGCGATTTCTTTGTACTGAACTGAACTCCAATAAGTGCTGCTAATCGATTAAGTGCGATGGACACTGAATTGTTTTATTTCCTTTGCATTGAGAACAGTTTGCTGTAAACTACGTTTTTGCAAATTTTGCGATTGTGCTCGAACTTGTAAACTGTATTGAGTCGTATAGTTAAGTAGTTGGGACATTGTGTTCGCTCCCTCATGTTTTATTGTTCAATGCCGGGTTTAGTTGCTCCAAAATGGGACTTTTGGATTGCTTTTGGGGGAGGCATGTAGAGACTTGGACTAATGCATTGCGTGGATAGCCTTAGGCCGCTTTATTTTTGTCCGCCTGCTTGTCTGCCTCCGTCCGCCTGTGCGCTGCATCCGCCTGTGCGCTGCATGCACTGACTCGCCGCTCTATTATTGTCCGCCTGCTTGTCTGCCTCCGTCCGCCTGTGCGCTGCATCCGCCTGTGCGCTGCTTGCACTGACTCGCCGCTCTATTATTGTCCGCCTGCTTGTCTGCCTCCGTCCGCCTGTGCGCTGCATGCACTGACTCGCCGCTCTATTATTGTCCGCCTGCTTGTCTGCCTCCGTCCGCGCTCTGTCTGCTATAAAAAGGCAGGATTCCGCTGTTCGCCACCGACTCTCCTGTTGGCCACGAAGCTGACTAAAGAGCCTGGCACTTGACACACGGTAAAACGTGAGTTCAGGTGGTGAATGACTACAGACTTTCGGACGGCCTAGAAGCTGACTGATTGTCCGCCTCTCGACACGGTAAAACGTGAGTCCGAGTGGTGCCTGACGACACGACGTTCGGGAAGCCGCAAGAGCTGACTGATCGATCGACTCTCGACACACGGTAAAACGTGAGTCCGAGAGGGGACTGACTACCAACTCCTGGTAAGGCCAACGAAGCTAACCAGAGAGGCTGGCACTTGATGCACGGTAAAACGTGGGTTGAGTGGTGACTGATTGTGAGAGTGGGTGTCGCGGCTCCTATTGACCCTGGGCACTTAAGCTCGGTCTAGGGGTTCCCTACTCTCATTAGAGGGGTTCGAACCCTCCGACGGCTGACAATTGACTGTGATGGTTACCTTCTCAGCCTCCGGCTGAAGACTATTGCTACGGTTACCTTCTCAGCCTCCGGCTGAAGACTATTGCTACAGTTACCTTCTCAGCCTCCGGCTGAAGACTATTGCTACGGTTACCTTCTCAGCCTCCGGCTGAAGACTATTGCTACGGTTACCTTCTCAGCCTCCGGCTGAAGACTATTGTTACGGTTACCTTCTCAGCCTCCGGCTGAAGACTATTGCTACGGTTACCTTCTCAGCATCCGGCTGAAGACTATTGTGACGGTGACTGACAGACGAGTAACTGACGATATTGACGGGTAGGACAGTTGACCCCGACCGTGGGAGGGATCCCTGAGAACTATAGGGGTTGCTGCGGTCCACATTTGGCTCCATTTCTAGTATCGTTCTGTTCTGTTCTGTTTCGCTTGTATCTTAATCGCCTTGTGTTTGGAAACCAATAAACGTGTATTAAACCTTAACCTGGTTAGTCTTTAGTCAACCGCTAAAGCCGGACCCGGATATATTTTACGGGCTAGGGGTGGTGTTTTGGTCTCCTGGTGTAATTTGCCCAACCTAGTTCCGCTACAATATTCTCATTGTATCCGTATTATTTTATTTCGCATCTTCTTTTACTGTATGGTACAACAGAGCACGTCATTTTGGCATTGCATTTGACTGACAAACATCATGCGGATCTTTTCTTGTATTTAGGTCTCTCGGCTTCAATAGTATAGACAATTTCGTCATCATTATCTTCACTATCAGGTCTAGTCTCATCATCGTGTTTATCATCATCTTCAATTTCAACATTGTCTTTATCATAAGAAACATATGAATGTTGTTCTTCAGGCATTGGCATCTCTTCATATTCACATGCTTTATTGTTGCTCTCACTGTCCAAACTATCATCATTGTAGTCTCGGCCAGTATTATCTTAATAACTTCCATATCACTAAATCGATTTGGTCGTTTAGATGTACTAATTGTAGCTCATTAATATAGGAACAAAGTCATAAAAGCAATCTGAGAAAATATGATTCCTAAAAAAGTTATGCAGCAAATATATGGAGGGGGGTCTGGCCAGACCCCCCCTTGTTCGGATGAGGGTTAAATCAACTTAAATGCTATTTTTTTAAAAACTATCAATAGGCCAAAGAAACAAAATTAGAAACTGGCAGCCAACAACGGCGCCCGACCCACAACTCTGCTCTGCGGTGTAACAGCCACGACAAACAAAGTCATCTGAAGGCGTACGATGATCGAAAATTAAGACAGTTCCCAGCGACAAACTCCGATGAGCACATAAGAGTCCAGTCGACGGTTTCTCGTCCGATGTTTAGAGTCCGAATTTGAAGTCCCTGAGGCCGAGAAGCATCACGAGCGACGGGCGGAGCAACTGCAACTCACGTAGCACCACTTCGTCTCGGTCCTCGCTTGATGACAGTAATTGATGCAGCGTCCAAGCTCTCTCTCTCTCGTCCCATCCATGCATGCGAGAGCGGAAATCATTCGCAAGGTGGCGGCGATGGTGTTGTGGCCAACCTGACATCCCTTGATGGTTGTAAGCAATGGACCCGTCCAATGGTGGTCGTCGGTGATGAGGTCCACAACGGAGAACTTGCGATGCGAATTCCCGCTCAATCATGCACGAATCAGAGTCGAAAATGGCCAAATCGCAGTCTCGACTTCAGATGACATCGAAATATCAGAAAATTTTCGACCAACTTTAGCCTCAAACACAATAATTTGCCGTAGCAACTCAGAGCCGAATCACCGGCCAACATGGCCGGCAACCATAGATGCGCCTGAGAGCAGACGGTGTTCAGTCGAACGAAGGGAACGGAAATGGTGAGAACTAAGAATAGGGCTACAGAGTATGGTTGCAGAGCTCACAAAGGTAGGCAGCAGCAAGGCCTAGCATGCAGGCTCGAATTGAGTAGATATACTATACTCAATTCGCTGCTTGAGGGGGAGCCAGTGGAAAACGTCACGCATAATTATAGCAGGAGATGACAGTCACAATCTGAAGTATGGATGGACAGAAATTTACTTGGCATATTACAGCACTTAATAAGCAATAACAAAATCTTAAATGGCAACATTCATTTCTTTATTACGCGTCTGAACATGTTTTAAGGGTGTCTAATGACATTCGTTGTTTATTTTCTTCGGCTATAACTACAAATACGATGGAATTTAGCTTCTTATACGTTACAACAGATTCGATTCATTTTATCTAAAATATCTTATTCGAATCAGTTCTAGCAATTATTTCTATTTCGCAAATTTAAATCGCCGCTAACAGTTCCGTGAAATCGAATGAGTTAAATTTGTCAGCTTCAATGTAACAATGATAAATTTGTCATAATGTTGTCGATAAACGACGAGTCCCTTCTTTGTCCACAGACTCAGGTCTGGCTCCACAGAGGATGTTTTGTTTAGTTGCTGTGAATAGCGACACTTTGCCATTACAAAGATGATTGGCAAATTGCCTTCCGCCCTGTTCCGCTGGTTAGAGGTTGAGTTTTGTGATTATGTTATTATCATGTTATTGTTGTACTATTATGTGATATTGCGAAGTTATGCTATCGTTTTCCATTTCCATGTAATTGTTTCTCTCTGCCTTCGGGTGTAACTAATAGATCAACAATTATTCGACTTTCTGGGTCCCATTATGAATCAAAAATAATGTATTCCACTATTTATAAACTAGCTTAAGCATTTTTTTAAAGGTGTCTAATAACTTCGTCATTTTTTGAACTTTATTTACATATACGCTGACATTGAGCTTATATTTTAACGTTGCAAATTGATCAATCCACTTTCCCATTCCTAATCTAACGCATATCTAAGAATCTCTATAACGCCAGTTTAACTCTCAAACTCAATTTTCGATGAATTCTACGAATTTACATCGTAACCCTTTTTATGCAGATCAATGATATTTGTTTGTTTTGTTTTTTGTGCACTTGTTGGGCGCGGTAGTGTAGTTCGTCGCCTTGCAGCTGGATGGTTGCAGGTTCGAATCCACCTCTGGTCGCCGCATAGAGACCTTCACTCACATTTTCTGAGCGCTTCTGCGTGAGACTCAGATGCTGTGTCCGCGCTGGTGCGCTGACAAAACGGCGCAGGACAAAACGGCGCAGACATAACGGCGCAAACTGATCTAAAAAAAACAATGGTTTTTAGTAGTTTAATTGCAGTAGCAGCAAAAGTAGTCAATATTCTAACTATCAATCCAACTTCCATTTAAATTACTATTATTTTTCATCAATTCAGCTCCAATTTAAGCCAGAATATTTTCTTCAATCCAGCTTCCATTTAACCCTTTAATGCCGAGATGGTAGTAAATGGTATGGAAAATCTTATACCCTTCGGCATTAAAGGGAATATTTTCTTCAATCCAGCTTCCACTTAAGCAAGAATATTTTCTTCAATCCAGCTTCCATTTAAACAAGACTGTTTTCTTCAATCCAGCTTCCATTTAAGCAAGAATATTTTCTTCTATCCAGCTTCCATTCGGTGTTTTCTGAGATGAGAATATTCCATCTGCTTGATCACCTACACCATACTGCCGACGTAATGGACAGACTTCCTGCATGGTACCTGAGGCTAACAGCACCGATTTATACTGAAGTCATAACCTACCTGGTGAACTTGTCTCTTGCTGCTTATCATGTTCCTTCTCAGTGGAAAACTGCGGTAATACATCATGTGGCCAAAGTGACGTCACCTTTGGCCCCGTCTGATTATCGACCAATATCTGTCACCCCTTTGCTATCACGGATGGTGGAGAGAGAATTGGTACAGCGGTTCATTTATCATGCGATTTCACTTTCGCCGATTGCATGTAACCTCAATCAATCAATCAATCAATCAATCAATCAATCAATCAATTTTTTTATTGGTCCAGATGTATCAAGCACACTAAGATATAAGGCAGGAAAATAGTTACATAAAGCATAACAAGTATCACAAATTAAACAAGCAATAATCAAAGTAAGAACTAATTAGTTAACGCAAATTATAAAAAACCTTTGGGCTAGATTGGGGATACCCCCAGGAATATATAAGAAGAGATTATTTAAACCCAGTGGCTATAGGATAGAGTGATGCCAGTGGGAAAAGATAACCCTAAACCTGGAGTGCGTTAAAGAGAAACTCTAAAGACCAGTATGCATTTCGTCCAACAGGTTCTACAACCTCTGCCATTATTTCTGTACTACATCACACATCAAGTCTCCTTCAGGAAAATAACTATGCAACATCAATCTTCCATGATTTTTCAAAAGCGTTTGACATGGTCCGGCACTCTTCACTTGCTTTAAACCTATAGGAACTAGACATTTCTGATTTTGTTTAGAACTGGCTCTTAAACTTTTTCAAAGATAGAAGGCATATCACCAAGTTCCAGGGAGACCTCTCCTCGACCCGGACCATCAACTGTAGCATAGTACAGGGATCTGGGATTGGACCTTCGTCTCATATAATCGATGCTTCTGATCTTCAGCCGATTAACCCGAAAAATTGCATTGTGAAATTCGCAGATGACACCTATCGGCTAATTGGCTCTTTGATGCGTAAGACAATCAGTGAAAAACTTGACTCGGTTAAAAGCTGGGCAGCCAAAAACAACCTTCGACAGAACACTTCAAAGTCGAGAGAAATGATCGTCTCCTGTCGTCAGAGTGCTGATGCTCCAGAACTCATGGATGGACTGCAGAGAGTAACGTCAATAAATATACTTGGAATAACCCTCAATTCTGATCTTCGAGTCACCTCTCATGTAGGTAATGTGGTTTCATCTTGTGCCGGGTCCCTTCATGCCCTGCGAACGTTGAGAGCTCATGGACTGTCGCCGGATGCTCTTCATACAGTTACAAGAGCAACTACTGTTTCCAGAATGTTGTATGCTGCTCCTGCCTGGTGGGGTTTTACGACTGCTCAGGACCGAGCCAGGATCGAGCGCCTATTATCAAGAGTCCGTCGATCAGGATACTTGCCAAATGACTCGCCTACTGCGACTGAAATGGCTGATCTCGCTGATGTTCGTCTTTTAGCTGCCGTTTCCAGAAACGATTTCGACCGCTTTTCCCACCGGTTGCTGTTCGTCCATACCAATCGAGACCGCACCATCACAACTTTGTATTGCCAACCAAAGATGACAGACATTACATTTCTCGGGTTCTGTATAGAAAGGCACCCTATGTTAATTAATTATAATAAATTGTCTAATCTCATTATAGTAGCCTATATAAACATGGAAGCATTCTTTTTGTAATTTCTGTCATTTTGTGCTCTCATCCTAAGACAAATCCAGCCAGTCAAGGCCAACGACATTCTATAGGTTTCATTTTGTATTTGACAAACTGCTTTTTGTACCTGATAGCGGTGTGCCTATCATTTTTTGTTACCATTAAAACCGAATAAAATTATAATGAACGATAATTTCGTTGTGAATCTCAATTATTATAGCTTCCGAGATAACCTATTTACAGGTGTCGATGTTGAATTTTTTTCCAAATACTTAAAGTGCTGTCGACATCTTGTGGCCACTAGTCTATAGGCCGATGGCCTTGACATGACGTTGGCGTACAGCTGCGCCCAGTTTGTCAGGAATTTCTTATTTGCAAGCAATAGATTTATCTTTCGGGCTGGTCAAAAGATGTTTTGAAGAGCTCTTTCTTAAACTTAAGTCTTAAGTCCAGGTGTAACAGATCGCAGATCAGTTGTAACATTGTGTTCATATAATTATCCAATTCAGACAACGACTACGATCTTCATATCAATGTGACTTTGTGATCATACGTTCAGTTAGAAAGAAGGGGAAACCGTTCTGAAAGAAAATAACCTTCCATACTTTATTCGCTAATGGCCTTTGTGAATAGACTATCCTGTCGTGCATGATTCTTTTTGTTCATGCGTGCTATAAATGACGGCGCAATTAAATGAGGGAGGCTGTGATGTAGGAACGGAATGTGGGAAGGAAGGAGAGAGGTAGGAATAAATCAATTAGAAATAGGGTAAAGGACATGTGAGCTAATTTTGTATAGTCTATATAGTCAGTTGATGTTTAGGCGTACGAATAGACCAGCTCAAGGTCAGCGTCTAGACAGTTAGGCCTGCAGGTGACAGACTGGCGGGAAAGTTGGCGCGGCTCGGCCGACCGTCGCCGTAGAGCGCGAGAGAGAGAGGGATAGGCAGACAGACAGACGGAGAGATAGAAGGACAGAGCGGCAAGGGGAAGAGTGTACGTCTAGACAGTGAGTTAAGTTGTAGAAGAAGGAGTTGGTAAGAGAGAATAGAAGACGTTTTAGAGAACAGTGGAGTTAGATGATAATAGTTGCGTTGCTGTCGTTGAATTCAAGCGTTTCTCGTCGTTGATCCATTGTTGTGTTATTTACGTTGTTATGAAAGAAGAAGAAAATACAAGAAACAGAGCTTTGTTGTAATTGAACAAGTTAAGAACTTTAGAAACTTATACACTAGCTTTAGATACCGAAGTACAGTGTCTAGGTTAGGCGTAGGCTGCGCTACTGAACATTGAAGTAAAAAAGGAAGAAAACTTTGAAGGTCAATTGGAGGTTGACATTTTGGTGACAGCGGTGGGATACTGAATTCAAGCAAAGGACGTTGGGATAGCGAACTCATTTGGAGGAATATTTTCAATTGGAGGAATATTTTCAATCGGAGGAATATTTTCATTCGGAGGAATATTTTCAGTTGGAGGAATATTTTCAATTGGCGGAATATTTTCAATTGGAGGAATATTTTCAATTGGAGGAATATTTTCAATTGGAGGAATATTTTCAATTGGAGGAATATTTTCAATCGGAGGAATATTTTCGATTGGAGACGCATTTCGGAGTCTGGTGAGAAGATACAACGGACATACGAACGACAGTACGACAACGCAACGCCAGAGAGAGGTATACAAAACTTGCTTGTTTACCCAAGGAGCCATAAGAATTAAAGTCAGCCAATCACAGATATTCATAGTCACTCCCTCGATTTCTTCACGGTATTCACTGAAGTAAAGAAGAAAGATGGAGAAACTTACAGAGCAAAAGCAAGCCAGTATAAAGAAGATGTCTTCTGATCGATTAATAAAGTTATTAATTGAAGAGGGTCTAGACGTAGAAGAAGTCGAAGAGATGTCTAGAGAAAATTTGATGAGAGCATTAGCAGAGGTTTGGCTTAAAAAGGAAGCTGAAGAGAAAGGTGCTGTGGGTGGCGCTGAGGAGAAACCAATTGAAAAACCACCGGCACCGATGTCTATGGAGGCGTTGATGCAATTTATGATGATGAGGGAGGAGCAACGCAGACAAGAAGAAAAAGAGAAAGAGGAGAAACGGAGACAAGAAGAGGAACAACGGAGAAAAGAGGAGAAAGAGAAAGAAGAACAACGTAGACAAGAGGAGAAAGAACGGAAACAAGAGGAGAAAGAGAAAGAAGAGCAACGTAGACAAGAAGAGAAAGAGAAAGAGGAGCAACGGAGACGAGAGGAGAAAGAACAAAAACAAGAAGAGAAAGAGAAAGAGGAGAAACGGAGACAAGAAGAGATTGAACGAACAGAAAAGCTTCGACTGGAGGAAAAAGCAAGAGCAGAACAAGCAGAAAGGATGAGACAACAAGAGATTGAGATGCAGAAGCAGCAGTTCCAGCTTCAGCTAGAACAACTGAAAAGAGATCGTGACGAAGCTGAACGAAGAAGAATGGAATTGATGATAGAATACGAGAGAGCAAGAAAAAGTGATGAAGAAATACGAAAACAACAGATGGAAGAGCAAAAGATTCGTGAGGAAGACAAAGAAGCCATGCGTTTGGCAGAATTACAAAGAGCCGAAGAGATTCGACAGGAAGAATTGCAAATGGAGAAAGAAAATTTGGAAAAAGCGGAAAGAGAAAGGGAAGAACAATTAGAATTAGAACAAAAGAAAATCGCTCTTAAGGAAGCTCAGCTCCGAGAAATGGCTATAGAAAAGGAGGAACGTAGAAAACAGTTAGAATTGTTGCAGCAAAAGATAGAACAAGAAGAACTGCGTAGGGTAGAAGATCAAAATAGACTGAGGGAACGAAATGAAGACGAAAGAAGAAGCCGTGAGGAGTCAGAACGAAACAGGATCAGAGAAAGTGAGACAATGGTGTCCAAGATTAAAAGGATAGGTGATGCAATGAAACACGTATTACCTAAGATGCCATATGATATGATGGAGGTGCCATTATATTTTGAGACAGTTGAGAATGCATTCAACAGTTTTACGGTGGAAAAGCAGTTTTGGGTCAAATTGCTGTTGCCACTAATGACGCCTAGAGCAAGAACGGTGTTGAACCGATTGTCTTTCGCTGATCTGGACGATTACGACATAGTGAAAGAACATTTACTGAAAGAATTCAAATTGACAGCGAGAGAATATCGATCACGATTTGGAGATGCGAGGAAAACGGCAGAAGAAACATACACGATGTTTACAGCAAGATTGAAGAATCTGTTGAACTACTATGTCAGAAGTAGGCGAGTGGGCAAAAGCTACGAGAAGTTATTTGATCTATTGGTGGCGGATAAGTTGAAAGAATGTCTACCACCGGGTCCACTACAGTTCGTACTAGCAAAAGAGGGTACTGAATGCTTTGAAGCTAGTAATGTTGCAGAACTCGCAGACGTACACGTGAACAATCGAATTGGTCTAATGTTTCAAGACAAACCGAAATATGAAGCATGGGGAAATAGTTCGAAGCAACCCAGGTGGAATAGTAATAACAAAGAAACAGGAAACCAAGCCAGAAATAACGAAACAAGGAATGATGGTGCACCTGGAAGACAGTTTGGTCAAGATAGAAGAGAAGCAACGGGTGACAGACAAATGTACAGTCGAATTCCAGTGATGGGACGCCAAAGAGAAAACAATACAGCGTACAATTACAGGCGGGAGAGCACTGAACAGAGAGGGATTGTTAAGAAACGTTGCCATAATTGTCAGTCAGACCGACATCTGATAAAGGATTGCAAAGTACCACCCAGAATGACAAATCTGAGAAATAGATTTACTCGAAGTGCAGAAAATCTCAGAGTAAATCAGATACAAGTAATGAATGCACCGAATCAGTCTGAAGAACAAGACAACCGCGAAACGGAAGTGAAGTCAGTGATGAAGTGCACGCCTCAATTTGCTATACAGAGAGAAATAGTAAATTCTGCTCCAATTAAAGATACTGGTCGAGAAACAGAAAGCAAAGATGAGTGTCAACGTACGAAGAAGTCTTTACTACAGCATGTCAATGTAGAGATACGTGGAAATGATGACAGTTGTCATCCCGTACAAGTCAGAGCGCTGATCGACTCTGGTACTGAGATTCCAGTAATCAATGAGGAATTGTTGAAAGGAGCGACAGTGGAAGAAATTGGCAGAGTACATTTGCAATGTGTGGCTGGAGAACCCATTCCAGCTAAGTTGGTGAAAATCGAAGTGCGGATGAGTTGTCATAACGAAGGAGGAGATTTGAAAGACAAGGGAGTAAATATCGCGCCATATTTAACCTTGGTGTGTGCCAGCATTCCGGCAGTCTTGTGCAAAGATAACAAAGAAAAGTTCTTGCTGCATCCAGAGATAATCGCAGAACTGAAAGAGGTTCCACCAGTGAATGTATTACAAGGAGAATTGCAAGCGAATGTGACTACAAGAGCACAGAGTCGGAGAAGAGAAGTGGAAGAAGGAGAAGAGGAAAAGTCAAATGAAAGTTTGCTAGATGAGGACACAGAAAGCGATGATGAACAAAGCGTTCAAGAAGAAGAAGAAGGAATAACATCCGGAAACAATGAAATTGAAGAAGAGATGGTTGCATGTGAACGTGATAATGATGATGATTCTGAAAGTGATGGTGAAATAGACACGAGTATGAGGGATTTGTTTGCCGAGAATACGAGTGATGAAAGACAATTGGCAGACGCAAAGACATTTGAAGAGCAGCAGAGAAATGACGAGTCACTGAGGTCGTGGTGGAAGATAGCTGAAGACAAAGGATCAGAGTTTAGTGTGGTGAATGGGTTGATGTATAAGAAGCATCAAATGTTGGACCAGTTGGTGTATCAGTTGGTGTTGCCGAAGGAAAGAAGAATTCAGGTGATGGAATTGGCACATGAGTCAGTATTTGGCGGACACTTGGGAGAAGAGAAGACAAGGGAACGTATCAAGTTGTCCTTTGTGTGGCCAAGAATGCGTAGAGATGTGGTGAAGTTCTGCAAGTCCTGTGAGAAGTGTCAGTTGAAAGCACGAAGTTTGGTGATGGATCGAGTGCCGATTACACCAATACCAAGAGAGGATGTACCGTTCAGAAGAATGACCATGGACGTCGTAGGACCAATCGAACCGACTTCAGCAGCAGGGCATAAGTATTGTTTGTGCATCGTGGACTCATGTACAAGATGGCCGACAATATTCTTGATGAAGTCATTGACCGCTAAGGCTGTATGCGAAGCTTTGATGAAGCTGTTCATGGATGTGGGAGTTCCGTCAGTAATCACGAGTGATAGAGGAACGAATTTTACAGCCAGTCTAACAAGAGAATTTCTGAAACTGATGGGATGTTGTCCTCGATTCGATTCGCCAGGACATCCAGAAGCGGCAGGATTGGTGGAGAGATGGAATCAAACGTTCAAGAAAATGATTCATCATGTCGTTGTGGAAAATCCGAGACAGTGGCATAAAATTATTCCATTTACAGTCTGGGCATTGAGAGAAGTGCCTAATGCAACTACAGGAGTGGCACCGTATTTGCTGGTCTATGGAAAGTTGCCGAGAGGGCCACTCACCATCCTTAAAGAAAGCTGGACCAAAGAAATAAATCTACCACCGAACATTGGAGTACAACCGGCAAAGTACCTGAAGAATTTAAGAGCAGACATGGAAAAGGCCTTGACATTCGCCGAGAGCTGTGTTGAAGAAAAACAAAAACAGTACGCCAGTCAATACAACAAAAGAGCAAAGGATAAAGAATTCGAGCCAGGAGAGAACGTCATCGTGCTGTATCCAACGTCAACCAATAAATTGATCTCCCGATGGCATGGTCCATGCACGGTCCTGCAAAGAAGATCCAAGTATTCGTATCTGGTGGACATGAACGAAAACGGTCGACGGATTATTCATGCTAACAAGATGAGGAAGTTCATTACGAGAACATTGTCTTGTGGTCTGATCGTGGAAGAGGATGACGAATTTGGATCAGTGGTAGAAATACCGCTGAAGGAAGACTATTCAGAGACAAAACAGAAGTCACTTCAATTGGATTACGAACAAATTGGACATCTGACCAGCGAACAGCAGAAACAATTACTTGATGTACTGAATCGATATGCAGACAGATTTTCAGACCAACCTGGACTATGTACATTAGTAGAACATGAAGTGGTGCTGAGACCAGACTTTCGAGAAAAAGAATTCGTGGCATATCGAATACCATTAATATACCGAGCAGAAGTGGAAAAACAAATACAAGAGATGCTGAAAGAAAACATCATTCAACCATCGTCAAGCAGAATGGCAAGTCCACTTGTCATTGTCAAAAAGAAGAATGGATCCTTGAGATTGGCTTGTGACTACAGGTACATTAACTCTTTTACTGAAAACTGCCGATATCCTATGCCAATCGTCAACGATGTCTTGAGCAAAGTTGGAAAATCCAAGTTCATTTCTGTTATGGACTGTCGCAGTGCATATTGGACTTGTCCTGTGAAAAAGAGTGACCAATGGAAGACTGCGTTTGTTACACATAATGGACTGTATGAATTTACGCGTGTTCCTTTTGGAATGATTAACTCTGGACGGACTTTTGTAAAAGCGATAAATATGATTTTGCAACCGATACATGATTTCACTGAACCTTATGTTGATGACATTGCAGTGCATTCTAATGATTGGGACATTCATTTAAGACATTTGGAATTATTTTTGAAACAAATAAGACTGCATAATGTAACATTGAACTTGAAGAAATGTGTGTTTGGTAAGAGTGAGGTGAAGTTCATCGGTCACCTCATAGGATCAGGGAAGAAGATGATGAATCCAGACAGGATTGACAGTTTAATTAATTTGAAGAAACCTGAAACCAGGAAGGAAGTGAAGCAAGTCTTAGGATTTTTTGGATTTTACAGACAGTTTATTTGTAATTTTGCTGAAATTGCTAAACCATTGACAGACTTGACTAGCAAGAAAGTACCTGAGAATATTGTTTGGACTGATGCACATCAGAAATCTTTTGATTCCCTTAAACAGATTGTCTTATCAAATGTGATTCTATATATGTTTGAGGTTGGGAAACCATTTAATTTGTACTGTGATAGCAGTGATTTTGCTGTGGGAGCTGTACTGTCCCAGGTGGACGAGGAAGGGATTGAACGTCCCGTTTCATTTATCAGTCAGAAGCTGACAGATACTCAGAGGAGGTGGGCGACGATTGAGAAGGAAGCCTATGCAATCATATGGGCTTTAAACAAGTTGAAAGAAATTCTTATTGGTTCTAAAATCAATGTGTTTACAGACCATAATCCTTTAGTTTATTTGACTGAATCAATGTCGAAATCTGCTAAATTAGTCAGATGGTCTTTATCATTGCAAAATTTTGACATTCTGTTGAACTATAAGAAAGGTAAATTGAATGTAGTAGCTGATTGTCTGTCTAGATTGTAGTGTAAGATATTTTATGATGTATTATGTTATGGACTATTTGCATTGTTTAGTTAAGGTACGTTCGCTAATTTTTATAGAGAATTAGCTCTCTTTAAAAGAAAGGAGGGAGGTAATGTGAGCTAATTTTGTATAGTCTATATAGTCAGTTGATGTTTAGGCGTACGAATAGACCAGCTCAAGGTCAGCGTCTAGACAGTTAGGCCTGCAGGTGACAGACTGGCGGGAAAGTTGGCGCGGCTCGGCCGACCGTCGCCGTAGAGCGCGAGAGAGAGAGGGATAGGCAGACAGACAGACGGAGAGATAGAAGGACAGAGCGGCAAGGGGAAGAGTGTACGTCTAGACAGTGAGTTAAGTTGTAGAAGAAGGAGTTGGTAAGAGAGAATAGAAGACGTTTTAGAGAACAGTGGAGTTAGATGATAATAGTTGCGTTGCTGTCGTTGAATTCAAGCGTTTCTCGTCGTTGATCCATTGTTGTGTTATTTACGTTGTTATGAAAGAAGAAGAAAATACAAGAAACAGAGCTTTGTTGTAATTGAACAAGTTAAGAACTTTAGAAACTTATACACTAGCTTTAGATACCGAAGTACAGTGTCTAGGTTAGGCGTAGGCTGCGCTACTGAACATTGAAGTAAAAAAGGAAGAAAACTTTGAAGGTCAATTGGAGGTTGACAGGACAAATGGTAGGATGGCAGGTATGATGCGATGAAAGAAATGAGTTAAAAGTTGGTTGGTGGTAAAGAGGGGAGGACGAACTGACATAGAGATGATGCCAGTGTTTTATGAACCGTGAGTAATTTCTGCAGAAGCATTTATCGAAATCGCTTAGATACCTTAAGTGGCGATAATAAGCTGCTACAAATAAATCGGAGCCAACGGGAAATGTAATTGCTATCCTAACATATACAAATAAGTTCTTGAATCCATCCAAATGCCGTTCGATCCTCGCTGCTGGAATACTCTCAGAGTTCCAGCCTCCCACAACCGGCAAAATTGTTTCGAGCTTCTCTCCCCTTCTGTTTGTCGCTGGTAGCCTTTTCTCCTTATATATATATTTATATAGCGCCTCTTCAAGGTAGGCTACTCAGAAGCGCTCCCGGCCCAACCAGGGCTGAATAAAACAGCTTTCAGGTTCTTAATGAACAGAGTGGAGTGACGAATGAGAACCAAACGCTGTGTAACAGGGAGACCATTCCAAGCTGTAAAGGGATCGTAGGACCTGCAACAGAGAATGAACGATGCTGTCGGATAGCAGTCCGCGAGCGGGGAACCAGCAGCTCAGCTTGGTTCGCCGATCGAAGGGGGGATCGACGCTGAACTCCCAAGGTGGAACAGCAGAGTTCTCGAATATACGGTGGACCCAGTATGCAATCCGCTGTGGAGAAGGGAGCCAGTGTAAGATATCCCGCATATAAGATGAGACATTACCAATTTTTTGGATATGGAAAACAATTCGTACCGCAAAGATGAGGACCCGTTCCATACAGCCAGTTCGGTCAGCCGGTAGTCCCTGTTGGAGGGTGTTTCAGTAGTCAAGGAGGAAACCTACAAAAGTGCGAACACGGGTTGAGGCAGCACACTGGCTCCCTTCTTCACATAAACATGTGGATTTTGGGCAAACGCAATGGTCACGGTTAGTTTTTAGCAAGAGCTTGAAAATGCAAAGTAACGAATCGACAACATGGATATTGTTTTTGTATGGACGTTTCTAAATGTGAGTGTTTTAGGGCAAACATGCAAGAAATTACCCTTGACCTCGTCCCTCTGCTTTCTTATAATGTAGATACGTCGAATCCTGTTGACTTTAAGATCTGATGGACCAACAAACTTAGATGCGATAAAGAATAATGTATTGTCTGCGATATGTCTCTGGTCAGAGAAGAACCTGTATAATAAGGCATTGTCGTAAAAGCTACAGATCCACGGTGTGTTGTCGGTGTACACATCAGAGCTGAGTTGGTTAGACGTTCACGCTTAGAAAGCAACAAAATCGTTTCATATCCGCTGACGACGTTCGTAATGGTCAATTGACCATCAGTGACCATAAAGTCGTTTTGGGTTTTAATTAATATTTAGCATTTATTTTACATCAGAATATATTTAAGGAGCAATTATTTTCATCAATCCGACTTCCATTTAACAAGAATTCCTTTCGTCAGTTCGTATCGTAATCCAATACGGGCGGATGAATCGTCCATGCGACGAAACACGACCAGACATACAGAGATACAGAGATATTATGAGGATAAACTGTTTTCAAAAGGTAATATATTGTATTGCAGACGATAATTATTATTATTATTATTATTGATTATGAACGATGACTGTGTGTATGTGGATGATGATGATGGTGGTGATGATGGCAGTGCCAGGATTCGAAAGTTCGCAATGATGAAATAATGACATACAGTAATTAAGTGGGTGGAATTTCAGCGCCTTCATTAGGCCTATTACACTATTTACTTCTGGATTTTGGACACCGCTCAGTTACTGTATCATCATCAACAACCGAGGGACCAATGCCCGTAGGTGCTCGATGCCGTTCTCGTTATTCCACGCCAGGTTTGTCTGTCCAAGGCAGCGTGTGTTAGGTCCTGTAATGGTGCTCCACACCATTCTGATATGTTATCCAGCCATTCCTTGTGTGGTCGTCCTTTCCTGTTGGATCCCTCCATTCTTCCAAGCACAAATGTCTTGATCTTTCTGCTGCTGTCCATCCTGCATATGTGGCCGAAGAGATCTAGCTTTCTGGTTATTATTTTCTGCATAAGGTTCTCTGTGTGGTCTATTCGCCTATACAGTTCTGCGTTTGTTACTTTCTGCATCCATCCAATTCGCAAGATCTTTCTGTAGCACCTTCTCTCGAAAGCGAGTATTCTTCCTTCTGACTCCTTTGTTATTGTCCACGCTTCACATCCGTAAAGCATGCTGCTGAATACGCAGGTTCTTAGCACTTCCAGTTTTAATTTCAGTTGTATAGATTTGCTCTTCCAGACTTTGTCCATTGCACTCAATGCTGCTGATGCTTTCCCAATCCTTACCCGTAATTCTGCCTTGCTATCCAGGTCGCATGTGTTGACGCACCCTAAGTAGGTGAAATTTTCTACATTTTCCAGTTTGTTTCCATCTATTTCCATTCTTCTGGGCAGATCTTTTGCTCCAAACACCATTGTCTTACACTTCTCAAAATTCATCTTCAGACCATATCTTTTCCCTTCATCGTTTAACTCCTGCACTGTGTGTTCTAGTCTCTGTTCGTCGTCATCTATCAAATCGATGTCGTCTGCAAAGCAAAGGTTGTTTATTTTTGTTCCACTGACTGTTACTCCACCTTCATTCTCATTTTCCCTGATCTTGTCCAGCACTCTCTCCAAGAGTGTGATAAAGATGTCCGGTGACAGTGGGTCGCCCTGCCTTGTGCCTCTATTGGTGCAAAACCAGGGCCCGTTTTCTCCACACACTCTAACTGATGCTTTTGCGTTGCTGTTGACCTCCTTTATTATTCGTACTAGCTTGCTATCTACTCCATACGATTTTAAGACTGCCCACGTGACGTTTTGGTCAATGCTGTCAAATGCCTTCTGAAAGTCGATGAAACAATTGTATATTTTTTTGTCCTTCCTTCTGGCCTTCTCTCCTATTAGCCTCAGTGTTAGTATTTGCTGCACTGTATTTCTACCCTTCCTGAATCCTGCCTGTTCGTCTGCCCGGTATTCCTCGGTTTGTGCTCTAAGTCTCTCTGTTAAGACTGACATTAGTACCTTCCCCAGATGGCTCATGAGTGCAATCGTCCTGTAGTTGCTGCATTCTTGTGCATTACCCTTTTTATGCATCACAATTATAGTAGATTTTTTCCACTCTTCCGGTGTGTGACCTTCATCATATGCTACCTTGCAGATCTGGTGCAGCTCCTTTAGCACCATTTTTCCTCCATATTTTATCATTTCTCCCACTATGCCATCTGGACCGGGACTTTTGTTGTTTTTCATGCGTTTTATGGCTCTTTCGACTTCTTCTTCCAGTATGTCGGCGCTTTTGTCCTCTATTGGTGGAGTTATTTTTGTTAATTCTTCAATTACTTGGTTTACGACCTCCTGGCTTAGTTGTGTTTGGTACAGACTACTGCAGTATTCCGTCCATCTCTGTACTATTTCCTCTGTGTTCATCAGAGCTCTGCCATTGTCGTCCCTGATTGATGCCGTTTTTGGCTGCCATTTTCTGTTTATGTTACTGTATAGTTTTCGTCAAAAGTGATTCATTTTCACGCACGCAATCAGTTTTTGTATTTTTTCCTCTAATTATATGACAGCTCTAAGAACCTTTTCAGAGGTGTGTAAAAAGCACCAACTTGTCTGATAAAATGAACTCCTGTGGTTTTGTCACAATGATCCTCGTTACAAGCTGCTCGGCTACTCGATGTTTTAAAATACACACGCACACACGCACACACACACGCACACACACACACACACACGCACACACACACACACGCACCACATATTCAAACATACACGTAACGTACGAGGAGAGGGGAAGGGAGGGGAATGGTTGATCGTTCGGGCAAAAAGATGGAATCGGAAGTAATAGATTTCTATGTTATTACCGTCAACATTCTGCAGAAGCGCACTGAGGCGCAGACGTCCCACTCATTAACCGTCACAGCATTCGTGTGAAAAATCAGTTAATGGAGAGTGGGTAGAACAGTTGATGTTAGATAAGTTTGAACCAGCGTATTGATTGAGGATATGGGTAGCAGAGTCGGACAACACGTTCGATTAGGAGGTATACGGCCTCCCTCCAATATATATTAGGCCTACTAACTCTATAACTTAATCTACTTATGACTTTATAAGTCAAACACCTCAACTACGGTAAAGTATTACTTTAAAAATAAAAGATTTGCTCCATTGGGTTTAGTAACTTCAGTGTTTAAGTTAACTAGCAGTATGATCGATCTGTCGTGCAATACACAGAACAAAAGCTAAGTTAAGATCGATTGCAAAAGCAGACGTGCTACAAGAACAAAAAAGCCACTGCATTCAGCAGACGTAGCTTGCTACCGACGATGCTATATAAATTGTCTTCAATACAATAATAAAAAACCTGAATATGGGCCTTCTTGGGGGGGGCTTGAGCCCCCCCCTGACCCCCTGATAAACTCCGCCCATGATTCAGACGATCGCAATATAATTCTAATTTTGCAAAAATTTGCGCCCACCGAAATCTACGCTCATTACAAATGTAACTTCAAAATAGTATTTTGCATGCATATGCCTATATTATAATGAATCACCAAGTTACACGCCTGACGCCTATAGATTAAATGCGTTTATTCTGTCATAAGCCGGGACAGCAAGCGACGCTGCTGGGTGACCGCTTTGGGAAACTTCGTCTAACACATTTTTTGTGCGACCTTGAAGTTCAGGAATTTTTTTACATTAGGTTTGTGCGTTACTACCAAAAATATCGATCTTTAATTAAGAATTCATCTATAATTTCATCCCATTCGGCGGCCGCCATTTTGATTATCGTACATCGGTCGTTGTTGCTACGTTGAACTTGGTGGTGATTTTAAGTCAATCAAAGCCCAATTTAGATAAATTAGCAAGATTTTGTCAAAATTTGCGCTAAAATTGCGCGGATTGCCAATATTTGCGCTGTTGCGCTAAACCTGGAAATTTGCGCAAAACATGCGCTGCGCAAGATCGCGAATTTCTGGGGGCCTTAACTAACACACTGTAGCATGCAGTGCCAGTGTCAAGCCTGGATAAAGAAAGGGCGCTCGACAAATTGATCCTTATTGTCGTTAGTGTATGTGAATAAAAAGGAAGTGTTAATTTCTTGCATGTTTGCCCCGAGAATATCCGCTGAAAACGGGCTTAAAATTTAAAAATGAACGGGCAAAGGGTTAATTGTTCCGTCACAAAAGCAAACTTTTATCCGTCCGTCCATTGTAAACATTTTAATTTAGCCACAGAATGTGTGGGTTGATGGAGCGGATGGACGGATGGATTGGGCGCCTAGTCATTTCTGAAGAAGAATTTGTTCTGATGCAATCATAAATTTGGGTGTAAATGAAAGGGTGAAGACATCGGATAAAGATTCTCATAAACACTGCGATGATGATGATAATTCTTGACGGTTTTTTTTGCACACCTTAACAATGTTTATAAATAACTTTATAAAACAGAGTTTTGTCGCTGAGAGACTCGCGCTTTATCCACATGGTCCGGTCAATTAAGTCTTAAACCCGCTCATTTAGGCCTACTATGGCAAGCAAATATTTGCACAAAAAGTTTTGAAATAGACTACGGAATATGAAATTGTGGTAGAAATCCAAATAAAAAGCGATATGGAGAAATGTTACCTTCCTTCATATCCACATTTCGCAAGCATCGATTTTCCTTTCTAAGGCCTTTGTTTTTGTCCATGTTTCACATCCATACAACACCACTGGGAATATCATTGCCTTTACATATCTTGTCTTTGTCATCAGGCTCACATGTTTATCCTTCCATATTATTTTTCTCTATTCCCTTCGCTGCCGTCTTTCCCAATGTAATCCTCCGTCGTATCTCTCTGTCACATCCGCCATCATTTTCTATCAGGCTCTCTAGAAGCAGAAACTTGTCACCACCTCCATCTCCTCCCCATCTACCTCGAAGCTATATTCTGTTAATTCAGCCGTTGGTTCGACATTTAAATTGAACGGAATTATTACGTGGCAGCTCAAATTAAAAAGATCACGACATCTCGTGTCTGTTCTGACCTTTAATATCGTCCCTGTGCTTTCTTATGTGGATACGTTGAATCCTGTTAACTTTAAGATCTGATGGACCAACAAACTTAGATGCGATAAAGAAGAGTCTATTGTCTGCGACATGTCTCTGGTCAGAGAAGACCTGTATGATAGGCCATTGTCGTCGAAGCTACATATTCACGGTGTGTGGTCAATGTACACATCATAGCTGAGATGGTTAGATGGCGCAGGTGAGCGAAGTGGCCTTCTTATGCGGCCTAGACATATTACATTTATTGAACAGCCTCATTAGCAGTTTAATTAATTCGCTTATTTCGTCCTTGTACTAGCAGTGTCGATATGTTATGTGCCCCCCTCCTTGTATTAGCTGTGTCGATATGTTATCTGCCCCTCCTTGTATTAGCAGTGTCGATATGTTATCTGCCCTCATCAGGTGTCCGAAGTATCGCAGTTTCCTTTCTGCACCCTCTTCAGCAGTCTCTGTTTCGGTCGCAGCGCCGCCAAAATCAAGGCATTTGTTCTGTGTTCCCTCCAGTCGACGTGCTTCATTCTTCTATACGTCATCATCTCAAATGCTGTCAATCTCCTTCTATCCGCCGCCTTCAGTGTCCATGCCTCACTTCCATACAACGCCACCGAACACACCATCGCCTCCACGACCCTCCTCTTCAGCAAATCACCGAAACTTTAAACACCATTAAATCATTTTCCACCAATGATATATATACATAAATAATTAGAGTCGGATTAAGTCTGACTTTCTAGCTTTCTGTTTTCACGTAATCCAGGAGCAATAAAATAATAAGAGTTAAAAACTAGTCTCAATCGAATATCGACCACTGACGTCCCATTATAATATCAGAGGCCGAAGATCCGTTTGCTCTCTTCGCATATTATGGATTTATTATGGACAGACAGACAGAGACAATGAGTGTGGGAGAAGGAAACAGTTTTCTTTCTCTGTTCTTAATACCGACGTTTTGCTGTCATGACGTCATTCGCTATTTTCAGTCGCTTATTCTGAATTATGATCAATGACAGGGGACAGCTTAATTGGAGATCAGGTCATTAGAAATCTAAGCTATTCAAGTCTAGCTGATAAGGTGTCTAAGAAAATTGCCCGGTGTACTGCGAGATACTATTCGGCAACAAAAACTATCCGAAAACTCCTGTCATTGGTTAACGTGACATATGACGTCAGATATCAACGCTAGATGGCTCAGCCTCGTTTTCGTTGACAAATATGATCCGGGCTGCTTGTAACCTGCTTGTAACTGCTTGCGGAAAACAAAATGCGGGTTCTTTATTTATAAATAATATTATATTATTACAAATCCTTCTGTCTTTAGTCTATTTATTATCAAGAGCGAGACATTGTTGTAATCTTATCGAGACATGGGTACTTGTTTTTTATACGACCACCAAGATACCTAGAACTAGCGTTGCAGCGTTGTTGTCTTTCATAAAGTTTTCAGTTCACCTTAGACACCCTTTAAAAGTAATCAACTTTTTATATAAATAAAACGACGCAATACGTAATTAAATCTTTCGATTCAAGTGTTCTCACTGTTGAATGAGTTTAAAAAAGCGGACGGTCGTCTTAAACACCTTTTAAATGTAGTCAACCGATGTTACTTAAGTATCAGATTCGTTAACGCTATTCGGATTAAAAGTCCTGACGATAATCACATGGTCAAACAGCTGCCACTCTTCAATCAGACGCGCCTTTCTGTTATCGATGTCATAAATAATTATGTGAACGAAAAACGCGCTCCTCAAGTACATGGACCTGGATCGAGGTATCGACTGCTAGGCGGTCACAGCTGCGGGTGGGAAGCCGAGTGCATCTCGAAACCGCTACTACACTACTACGTCAACGGTCGTGTGTTCGTGAACAAAAAGAACATTTTGAACACCATAATTATATCGCTGAATTTTACTTAATTTCTGCTTTTGCATGTTTTAAAGTTACATTTCTCGGTGCTCCATCTCAAATGCTCATAATGTTGGGAAAATTACGAATATTTCTAATCGGCTTTATGGGTTTGTGGTAATAATTATGACCAGTGTTGTCACGTTTAAAATTTCAGACATTATCCTAAGAGTTTTTACCGAATTACAATACTTTTTGTCTTCTACTTTTCATTCGGACACACAGTGCCTATAGACACCTCTAACACTTTGGAAAATTTGTCTATAAAACATCGGACCTCTATTTCGGTTAATTCTAGATGAATATATCGAATGATCCGTCAAAATTATCTTCCGGGTGATATAACCACATGAATTTTGATGAACAGGTTATATTGTCTCATCAGCGGTCTATAAAAAATAATGAAAATTATTAAAACCAAATAAGTTTGCTATAAAACACTTTAAAATCACAAACGGACAACTTAATTATTATAATATGCAGAAACACTGAAAACCGGTAACACAATATAATATTGGTAGGTCAAATGCAGGATGTATCTGTTAGTATGCAGAACCGAGCCAAATAATAGAAAATAGTGATAGATAGGTAAGTGAGAGGAACGAAATATAGTCTAAGCAAAAGTAGAGAACCAATAGGGAATAAGTGAAGAAAGATTAGCCTATAATGGAAACATTTATAAATTTAGCCATAAATATTTAATATTTGTATTTTTTATTTTCAGTGACTGGCAAAATAGAAGCAAACTAATAGGTGCAGGGAAAACTATAAACGCTACACAAAATAAAAAGGCAACCGAAAGCTAGAATTAAAGGGTCAAGTTAAAAACAATTAAAGAAACC
Organism: Lumbricus terrestris; assembly: GCA_949752735.1. Lineage (NCBI taxonomy): Eukaryota > Metazoa > Annelida > Clitellata > Crassiclitellata > Lumbricidae > Lumbricus > Lumbricus terrestris. Next base: position 4,492,179 of record OX457049.1, read on the forward strand.
AAGTGCATAATGAATAGGCATAGGCTATATAGGGCTATCAATAAAACCACCTCATAGTAACAGGAAAATTAAATGGTTAAGGAGTACCGCCTCGAATGCTAAGTAATAAGCTAAATAAGCGAAATTGAAATACCCATTCAAGATGTAGAAAATAAGGAAACTATTAGCTGATATTTTTAAATCGGTAACGCACTTCCTAGTTTCAACGCGAACTTCAAACCGGAAATACGGGTGCTGGATGCGGTGGACTGGTAGATTGTTTTATAGCGCAACTTCAGTGATAAGTGGGTTCTTGTCAAGAGTAAGGGGGAACCCTGTGGTTCTAAATGCTTACTAAACTCCCAATTAAGGGAGCGCAACGAATTCAGTTCTAATAGTTGAAACAACTATTCTAGTAGCATAACCCCTAAAGGGGTTAGAATAGTTGTTTAAAGCTTCAAGCCAAAGAAGATAGAAACTATAGAGCAAGAGTTCTATAATAATAATTATATGAAATGGCGAAAATATTTCTTATAATAATAATAATGACTCTAGCAAAGATTCTTATTTTCATGTAGCCTGTACAGCAATAATCATAAAATGACCAGACAAAGAAGGCCATAGCATCGTAAAAATTAAAGCCGCTGCACTATTTATAGCATAAATTGTTCCAGTGTTTGAGGTGTGTAAAGACATCGCATTTTTCCGTTGCCTTTCAACATCTTGCAACATATTACAACTTCTGTTTGGGAGATGATAAGATTATTAGTGTGCCCTCTTCATTTATCCATTTATTGGGCGCCATTGATAGCGGTTCTTGACTCTTTCGGACTCCTATTTAAGCGCAAAACCGGATATGACAAACTCCGCCACTGGTTACACTCTGCCAGTGCCAGTCCCAAGCCTGGATAAAGGAGGAGGGCGTCGCTAATGGTCTTTGTTACCACACAGTGACGTTAAACTGCAAATACGACGACGGATATGACACATTTGTTTTACGATGTCCTGATTTTTCTTTCTGATCATTAATGATTATTATTTTGTTTTTACTCAATGAGCAACGGTTGCATTATTAAAGACTGGTTTGATTGGATTCAATTATCTTGTCACAATATTCTGAAGCTAATTGTCTTCATGATCACATGATCTCATCATTCTGACCAATTTGTTAAAGTCGCTTGAAATTAAAAAAAAATATACTGTGTTATAAACTGTATCACGCTGTATCTCCCACTCTCTCTCTCTCTCTCTCTCTCTCTCTCTCTCTCTCTCTCTCTCTCTCTCTCTCTCTCTCTCTCTCTCTCTCTCTCTCTCTCTCTCTCTCTCTCTCTCTCTCTCTCTCTCTCTCTCTCTCTCTCTCTCTCTCTCTCTCTCTAGCTCCCTCCTTCGCTCCCGCCCTCACTCCCTCCCTTCCCTTTCATGTACAGTCTTTCATCCCTCGCTCACTCAATCCATTTCCCAATTTTGATGTGGCATCTTTCATTTTAAATCAAAATTCATATCCAAATAGTTGTGCTGTGTTTTCGGTGTTCTGTACTTATGACTAATTAATTTCAGAATGATATTTTCAGACTTTTTCAATCACCTTCCAATTCGCACGTGTTAGTTATTATCGTTCTTATTGAGCTAATCTCCAGAGTTGACGAGGACTTATGGCAACAGAGGTCGTTGTGGCATTATACAGCTCCAATTTCAGAGTAGTCAACTGATAGGTGGCAGTCGCAGTTTAGCGTCACTGTGTGTTAAGACCATTAGCGACGCCCTCCTTCTTTATTCAGTCTTGGGACTGGCATTGACAAAGATCAACCAGAGACCGTTGTGGCATTATGCAGCTCTAATTTTAGTCAACTGGTAGAAGTTCTTATATATTATATATAATTATGGTATATTGAAATTAGGTGTCCAAGAACCGGAATGCAAATGCAGGTAGCAGAGTTACCGAACGCATCTACTCAAACCCAAATGCGTGCAGCAATTGATAAATTATGCTTTAGTGAAACATGAAAATGGATGAGCGATGAAAATATTTAACTGATGCACAAACTACAGAAGTAACATTAAAATTTGGATGAGCATATTTATATATATTTATATTTATATAGTATATTTATATATTTATACTATATTTATATCTATACTATATTTATATAGTATATATTTATATATTCATATTTATATCAATAGTTGGATGAACGAGTGAAACTTGATAGGCCAGTTGGTGCTAAAGAATCGTAGTAAATAGAGAATTTGGTTGAGCGATAAGTAAATTTTTAGCACGAGTTGAAACTGGATGGATAGAGAGGCAGAAGCTGTATGAACAATGAAACATAGATGCAATATTATGTTTTGAGTATGCACAAACTCACAGGGACAATAAGGGTCACATGAAAGAAATATACAATCCAGATCATCGAGTTTTACACTCCTGTAGAAATGGCTGCCAGCGACAAAGGCAGCACGTATTGGGATTTACGCAAATGCTTAACGTACCAGCTGCACGAATTGACAGACTCAAAAATGAATGTGGAGACGCGTTTCTTTTCAAAACGTTGTTTGGTATGAAGAAATTCTATATTTTCATTTCATGATTTCCCGACCTTTGTGTTATTGTTTTCATGAATCTCTTTGCAATGGAAATTTTTATGGGGTCTTTTAAAAATAGGTTGGGGATGAACCCTATAACTCCCGACCATTAACACCCTG
>OX457049.1:4499860-4594860 GCA_949752735.1 Lumbricus terrestris
GATGAGACAACAAGAGATTGAGATGCAGAAGCAGCAGTTCCAGCTTCAGCTAGAACAACTGAAAAGAGATCGTGACGAAGCTGAACGAAGAAGAATGGAATTGATGATAGAATACGAGAGAGCAAGGAAAAGTGATGAAGAAATACGAAAACAACAGATGGAAGAGCAAAAGATTCGTGAGGAAGACAAAGAAGCCATGCGTTTGGCAGAATTACAAAGAGCCGAAGAGATTCGACAGGAAGAATTGAAAATGGAGAAAGAAAATTTGGAAAAAGCGGAAAGAGAAAGGGAAGAACAATTAGAATTAGAACAAAAGAAACTCGCTCTTAAGGAAGCTCAGCTCCGAGAAATGGCTATTGAAAAGGAGGAACGCAGAAAACAGTTAGAATTGTTGCAGCAAAAGATAGAACAAGAAGAACTGCGTAGGGTAGAAGATCAAAATAGACTGAGGGAACGAAATGAAGACGAAAGAAGAAGCCGTGAGGAGTCAGAACGAAACAGGATCAGAGAAAGTGAGACAATGGTGTCCAAGATTAAAAGGATAGGTGATGCAATGAAACACGTATTACCTAAGATGCCATATGATATGATGGAGGTGCCATTATATTTTGAGACAGTTGAGAATGCATTCAACAGTTTTACGGTGGAAAAGCAGTTTTGGGTCAAATTGCTGTTACCACTAATGACGCCAAGAGCGAGAACGGTGTTGAACCGATTGTCTTTCGCTGATCTAGACGATTACGACATAGTGAAAGAACATTTACTGAAAGAATTCAAATTGACAGCGAGAGAATATCGATCACGATTTGGAGATGCGAGGAAAACGGCAGAAGAAACATACACAATGTTTACAGCAAGATTGAAGAATCTGTTGAACTACTATGTCAGAAGTAGGCGAGTGGGCAAAAGCTACGAGAAGTTATTTGATCTATTGGTGGCGGATAAGTTGAAAGAATGTCTACCACCGGGTCCACTACAGTTCGTACTAGCAAAAGAGGGTACTGAATGCTTTGAAGCTAGTAATGTTGCAGAACTCGCAGACGTACACGTGAACAATCGAATTGGTCTAATGTTTCAAGACAAACCGAAATATGAAGCATGGGGAAATAGTTCGAAGCAACCCAGGTGGAATAGTAATAACAAAGAAACAGGAAACCAAGCCAGAAATAACGAAGCAAGGAATGATGGTGCTACTGGAAGACAGTTTGGTCAAGATAGAAGAGAAGCAACGGGTGACAGACAAATGTACAGTCGAATTCCAGTGATGGGACGCCAAAGAGAAAACAATACAGCGTACAATTACAGGCGGGAGAGCACTGAACAGAGAGGGATTGTTAAGAAACGTTGCCATAATTGTCAGTCAGACCGACATCTGATAAAGGATTGCAAAGTACCACCCAGAATGACAAATCTGAGAAATAGATTTACTCGAAGTGCAGAAAATCTCAGAGTAAATCAGATACAAGTAATGAATGCACCGAATCAGTCTGAAGAACAAGACAACCGCGAAACGGAAGTGAAGTCAGTGATGAAGTGCACGCCTCAATTTGCTATACAGAGAGAAATAGTAAATTCTGCTCCAATTAAAGATACTGATCGAGAAACAAAAAGCAAAGATGAGTGTCAACGTACGAAGAAGTCTTTACTACAGCATGTCAATGTAGAGATACGTGGAAATGATGACAGTTGTCATCCCGTGCAAGTCAGAGCGCTGATTGACTCTGGTACTGAGATTCCAGTAATCAATGAGGAATTGTTGAAAGGAGCAACAGTGGAAGAAATTGGCAGAGTACATTTGCAATGTGTGGCTGGAGAACCCATTCCAGCTAAGTTGGTGAAAATCGAAGTGCGGATGAGTTGTCATAACGAAGGAGGAGATTTGAAAGACAAGGGAGTAAATATCGCGCCATATTTAACCTTGGTGTGTGCCAGCATTCCGGCAGTCTTGTGCAAAGATAACAAAGAAAAGTTCTTGCTGCATCCAGAGATAATCGCAGAACTGAAAGAGGTTCCACCAGTGAGTGTATTACAAGGAGAATTGCAAGCGAATGTGACTACAAGAGCACAGAGTCGGAGAAGAGAAGTGGAAGAAGGAGAAGAGGAAAAGTCAAATGAAAGTTTGCTAGATGAGGACACAGAAAACGATGATGAACAAAGCGTTCAAGAAGAAGAAGAAGGAATAACATCCGGAAACAATGAAATTGAAGAAGAGATGGTTGCATGTGAACGTGATAATGATGATGATTCTGAGAGTGATGGTGAAATAGACACGAGTATGAGGGATTTGTTTGCCGAGAATACAAGTGATGAAAGACAATTGGCAGACGCAAAGAAATTTGAAGAGCAGCAGAGAAATGACGAGTCACTGAGGTCGTGGTGGAAGATAGCTGAAGACAAAGGATCAGAGTTTAGTGTGGTGAATGGGCTGATGTATAAGAAGCATCAAATGTTGGATCAGTTGGTGTATCAGTTGGTGTTGCCGAAGGAAAGAAGAATTCAGGTGATGGAATTGGCACATGAGTCAGTATTTGGCGGACACTTGGGAGAAGAGAAGACAAGGGAACGTATCAAGTTGTCCTTTGTGTGGCCAAGAATGCGTAGAGATGTGGTGAAGTTCTGCAAGTCCTGTGAGAAGTGTCAGTTGAAAGCACGAAGTTTGGTGATGGATCGAGTGCAGATTACACCGATACCAAGAGAGGATGTACCGTTCAGAAGAATGACCATGGACGTCGTAGGACCAATCGAACCGACTTCAGCAGCAGGGCATAAGTATTGTTTGTGCATCGTGGACTCATGTACAAGATGGCCGACAATATTCTTGATGAAGTCATTGACCGCTAAGGCTGTATGCGAAGCTTTGATGAAGCTGTTCATGGATGTGGGAGTTCCGTCAGTAATCACGAGTGATAGAGGAACGAATTTTACAGCCAGTCTAACAAGAGAATTTCTGAAACTGATGGGATGTTGTCCTCGATTTGATTCGCCAGGACATCCAGAAGCGGCAGGAATGGTGGAGAGATGGAATCAAACGTTCAAGAAAATGATTCATCATGTCGTTGTGGAAAATCCGAGACAGTGGCATAAAATTATTCCATTTACAGTCTGGGCATTGAGAGAAGTGCCTAATGCAACTACAGGAGTGGCACCGTATTTGCTGGTCTATGGAAAGTTGCCGAGAGGGCCACTCACCATCCTTAAAGAAAGCTGGACCAAAGAAATAAATCTACCACCGAACATTGGAGTGCAACCGGCAAAATACCTGAAGAATTTAAGAGCAGACATGGAAAAGGCCTTGACATTCGCCGAGAGCTGTGCTGAAGAAAAGCAAAAACAGTACGCCAGTCAATACAACAAAAGAGCAAAAGATAAAGAATTCGAGCCAGGAGAGAACGTCATCGTGCTGTATCCAACGTCAACCAATAAACTGATCTCCCGATGGCATGGTCCATGCACGGTCTTGCAAAGAAGATCCAAATATTCGTATCTGGTGGACATGAACGAAAACGGTCGACGGATTATTCATGCTAACAAGATGAGGAAGTTCATTACGAGAACATTGTCTTGTGGTCTGATCGTGGAAGAGGATGACGAATTTGGATCAGTGGTAGAAATACCGCTGAAGGAAGACTATTTAGAGACAAAACAGAAGTCACTTCAATTGGATTACGAACAAATTGGACATCTGACCAGCGAACAGCAGAAACAATTACTTGATGTACTGAATCGATATGCAGACAGATTTTCAGACCAACCTGGACTATGTACATTAGTAGAACACGAAGTGGTACTGAGACCAGACTTTCGAGAAAAAGAATTCGTGGCATATCGAATACCATTAATATACCGAGCAGAAGTGGAAAAACAAATACAAGAGATGCTGAAAGAAAACATCATTCAACCATCGTCAAGCAGAATGGCAAGTCCACTTGTCATTGTCAAAAAGAAGAATGGATCCTTGAGATTGGCTTGTGACTACAGATACATTAACTCTTTTACTGAAAACTGCCGATATCCTATGCCAATCGTCAACGATGTTTTGAGCAAAGTTGGAAAATCCAAGTTCATTTCTGTTATGGACTGTCGCAGTGCATATTGGACTTGTCCTGTGAAAAAGAGTGACCAATGGAAGACTGCGTTTGTTACACATAATGGACTGTATGAATTTACGCGTGTTCCGTTTGGAATGATTAACTCTGGACGGACTTTTGTAAAAGCGATAAATATGATTTTGCAACCGATTCATGATTTTACTGAACCTTATGTTGATGACATTGCAGTGCATTCTAATGATTGGGACATTCATTTAAGACATTTGGAATTATTTTTGAAACAAATAAGACTGCATAATGTAACATTGAACTTGAAGAAATGTGTGTTTGGTAAGAGTGAGGTGAAGTTCATCGGTCACCTCATAGGATCAGGGAAGAAGATGATGAATCCAGACAGGATTGACAGTTTAATTAATTTGAAGAAACCTGAAACCAGGAAGGAAGTGAAGCAAGTCTTAGGATTTTTTGGGTTTTACAGACAGTTTATTTGTAATTTTGCTGAAATTGCTAAACCATTGACAGACTTGACCAGCAAGAAAGTACCTGATAACATTGTTTGGACTGATGCACATCAGAAATCTTTTGATTCCCTTAAACAGATTGTCTTATCAAATGTGATTCTATATATGTTTGAGGTTGGGAAACCATTTAATTTGTACTGTGATAGCAGTGATTTTGCTGTGGGAGCTGTACTGTCCCAGGTGGACGAGGAAGGGATTGAACGTCCCGTTTCATTTATCAGTCAGAAGCTGACAGATACTCAGAGGAGGTGGGCGACGATTGAGAAGGAAGCCTATGCAATCATATGGGCTTTAAACAAGTTGAAAGAAATTCTTATTGGTTCTAAAATCAATGTGTTTACAGACCATAATCCTTTAGTTTATTTGACTGAATCAATGTCGAAATCTGCTAAATTAGTCAGATGGTCTTTATCATTGCAAAATTTTGACATTCTGTTGAACTATAAGAAAGGTAAATTGAATGTAGTAGCTGATTGTCTGTCTAGATTGTAGTGTAAGATATTTTATGACGTATTATGTTATGGACTATTTGCATTGTTTAGTTAAGGTACGTTCGCTAATTTTTATAGATAATTAGCTCTCTTTAAAAGAAAGGAGGGAGGTAATGTGAGCTAATTTTGTATAGTCTATGTGGTCAGTTGATGTTTAGGCGTACGAATAGACCAGCTCAAGGTCAGCGTCTAGACAGTTAGGCCTGCAGGTGACAGACTGGCGGGAAAGTTGGCGCGGCTCGGCCGACCGTCGCCGGAGAGAGAGAGAGAGAGAGAGAGAGATAGGCAGACAGACGGACAGATAGACGGAGAGAGGCAGATAGAAGGACAGAGCGGCAAGGGGAAGAGTGTACGCCCAGACTGTGAGATAAGTTGTAGAAGAAGGAGTTGGTGGTAGAGAGAATAGAAGACGTTTTAGAGAACAGTGGAGTTAGATAATAATAGTTGCGTTGCTGTCGTTGAATTCAAGCGTTTGTCGTCGTTGATCCTTTGTTGTGTTATTTGCGTTGTTATGAAGAAAGAAGAAAATACAAGAAACAGAGCTTTGTTGTAATTGAACAAGTTAAGAACTTTAGAAACTTATACACTAGCTTTAGATACCGAAATACAGTGACTAGGTTAGGCGTAGGCTGCGCTACTGAACACAAGGAAAAACTGGAGAAAACTTTGAAGGTCAATTGGAGGTTGACAATCATCATCATCATCATCATCATCATCATCATCATCATCACCATCACCGACACCATCATCATCATCATCATCATCATCATCATCATTTGCATCATCATCATCATCATCATCATCATCATCATCATCATCATCATCATCATCATCATCATCATCATCATCATCATCATCATCATCATCATCATCATCATCATCATCACCATCATCACCATCATCATCATCATCGTCATCGTCATCGTCATCGTCTTCGCGTTCGTCGTCGTCGTCGTCGTCGTCATCATCTTATGGCTGCCGCAACTTTGTTGCATTATTTTTACAAAACTTTGTTGTTACTTCTGTATATTATTTTACATCTCTGACCTGTAACACGGTGCGTTTTGTCACCTGAACCTGTCATACTTCGAATTAAACGACGTTAAAGTTACTCCGCTTGAAAATTTTAACATTATTTTCTTAATAGTTATATTTCACTTAAAAAGAGGTGTTTAAGAAGCGTTCTGTTTAAGTCATAATAATATTCGACGCTATTTTGACGCGCTCTGTTTAAGATTATTGTTGAAGATAATACAACGCGTGAAAGCACTATTTCTATAGCGCTACTGCCATCCTGGCAACGTTGAATCAGCATTTACTCTGGCAGTGCCAGGTCCTAGTCTGGAGACAGGATTGTGACGCTAATCATTATTGTAACACCAATCAAGATAACAAACTCATATTCAGCACTTACCTTGAAAATTGTTGAAATTTAGTTTAGTAGTCGATGTCCGATGACTTGACGTTGTTGGTCATCGTCAATTTGAAGCCATAGAAGTGCATGGTTCTTATTATATAGGTGAAGCAAATGCAAAGTGGATTTCCTCGTTGCAGCGAGAAAGATCGTAACGTGCTTGTAGCTAAATTCTAACAGAGTATATGAATATTATTGGACACCTTCATCTTTATTAACATATTAGGAATTATACAAATTTTTGTCGAGGGAAAATGGCCCTCGTCAAATCTCTGGTTCTATCCATGTGGAGCCCGGTGGCGGGGTAGGTATGTTCGTCGCCTTGCATCCGAAGGGTTGCAGTTTCGAATCCATCTCAAGCCGTCTCATGTGGACCTTGGACAAGTTTTTCACTCGCAATTGCTCAGCGCCTCGGCGTGAAACTCCGATGCAGTGTCCGCTCTGTCCATTGAAACAAGAAAGTTACTGACTTGTTTGTAGGTGATCTGTAGCATACCGAAGAGGCGCTGCATAGATGCTGTTAAGGGTCAAGGGGCAGTCTAGAGATATGACTACAAAGTAAGGTCCCAATTTGGTAAAAAATAACATCGATTTATTCAATAGCGCAATTATTTACAACAATATGTACAAACATTACCGTATTCCGAAGCGATGAAGTTCGAAGAGGCTAACGGAGCCAGAAAGACGTCGAAACACCAGCCCACCAACAGGGTGAAGTCGACAACGTCGGAAAAGACACCACAGTCTAACTCTCATGACAGAGAGGGAAACACCAAAGCGTGGATACGCTCAACGGGAGACATCCACCAAGGCACACAACTGACTGCAAAAGTGCCTTCTCCCGCCTTACACCTAGCTCCATTTATAGACAAGCACAGGTTCACTAAGAAGCCAATCCTCCTACTCATGCACGTGCCCCAAAGTCAGATCAAGTAAGGTAAGCAAGAAGGTCCAAGAGACTAAATCTCTACATATAGATGCATGTAATGAATAAATTAACTAATATTATGATTGTAGTTAGACACCTGTAAGACATTTACAAATTTTATTATAAATGCCAACACTTTTATTTCGTTGCAGTTTGTGGAGGATAGCGATCTTGCATAAATTACAGATGTTATTTGACGCCTTTACAACACCTGAATAATATGACCATCCTTTCTTTAAGGCCAATTTGTCAGACATTGAAAATTTTTTACTTGAATTTATGGCGTGGCAGTTCAAATAAAAAAATAAAATCTCGTGGCTGTTCTGACCCTTGACCTCGTCCTTCTGCTTTCTTATGTTCATACGTTGAATCCTGTTGACTTTAAGATCTGATGGACCAACAAACTTAGATGCGATAACGAAGAGTCTATTGTCTGCGACATGTCTCTGCTCATAGGCATTGTCGTCGAAGCTACATGTCCACGGTGTGCGGTCGCTGTACACATCATAACTGAGTTGGTTAGATGAACGACGCTCACGCTTAGAAAGCAACAAAATCGGTTGATCTCCGCGCATGATGTTAGTAATGATCAATTCGAAATGGAACGGCCTTCCATTTGAGCCACGCATACACCCTGGGAATATACAGGATCCTTCCTTACTAAACTTAAAGCTGTTATTTTGGGGCGCGCTGGAATCGGGAGAGCCTCTGAGTAGCTTTTTCTTGAAGAATAGCTATCTAAATATCAGAATGAATGAATGAATGAATGAATGAACGAACGAATGAATGAATGAATGAATCAATGAATGAATGAATGAATGAATGAATGAATGACTGAATGAATGAATGAATGGTGACCATAAAGTCGTTTTGGATTTTTATTAATATTAAGTATTTACTTTACGTCAGAATATTTAAGGAGCGACTATTTTCGTTAATTCGACATCCATGTAACAAGAATTCAACCGAAATCGGTTACGATTTGTATGCACATGCGGAATATGCACTTACCAGACCAATTTTTCTGCACGTAAACGCATTCTGAACTTATTCTTCGTTCGGCATTTAATTTGGAGCCGATAGCTATTGTTATAATTATAATATTTGTTGAGCATTTATTATACCCTGTCTGTACACAAAAATATTGAAGGCAGTTGGTTAATTATTAAAAAATGTTCTCATCTTATATTACCTTAACTTTTCTTATTATTTTCATTAATAACACTCGAGTGCCCAAGGTATTTTTTGGTACACGAAGGCCCAACGGGGGGGTCCGCGCGGACCCCAAAGTTTTTTGTGAATATCTTGAGAATGGGTTGGAATATCGTTACAGAATTTGGTTCTATGTGATCGCAAATGAATTTGCAATCGATTGATGTATCCTATATCACAATAGCACCACCTGGTGTAAAATAGGAGTGCAAACTATCGTGATACACATTTTATGCTTGATTGCGTCATTTACCGAAGGAAGCCTATCGTTTTCATGTTTGTATCTTGAGAAGGGATTGGAATATCGTTACAGAATTTAGTTCTATGTAATCCCAAATGAATTTCCAATCGATTGATGTATCTTATATCACAATAGCACCATCCGATGTGAAATAATAGTGTACACTTCTCATGATACACATTATAATGCTTGCTCGCGTCATGTATGGCAAATAGCCGCATATCGTGCGGTACCCTTAGTATATGCTGTGGTTGTGGGGTATGGGGCTGGACAATACTCACACAAAATATGCCATTCGATGCCCAAATGGTTGCTCTAGGAATACCTAAAAGCATTTTTGCAGATCCATAGCCGTTAAAAAGTTATCCGGGAAAAACGGGCCTGGGGTCCGGTCGGACCCCCCCTTGGGCATTCGAGGGATAATTAATACTAAGAGACATCAATGAGGGAAGAATGGAGGGGAAAAGGACGCGAGGTAGACCAAGAACAATGTTGCTGGACTGGATTCTGACAGAGGAGGATGGATACAGTGGACTGGAGAGATAAGCCCAGAACAGAGAAAAATGGCGTCATTGGACATACGAACCTGCCTGAGGGCAGAGAACACGAAGAAGAAAGAAGAATAATAATTATAGTCATTTTCAAAGACACCTTTATAAAGTTTTTATAAATGCTATATAAACCATAAACTGGGAAATTTTTCATTCGGAAGCCAACGCCACCCCAATCGGTCTTTTGGGAAAGCAGTTTCGCTGTGATTATTATCACATTAATATCCTGGTACGTTTACCCCATACTCAAATTACCCGTCTTGACTGGGTACTCCGTCTGCTACTCGTCTTATTGAAGTGTGCCCATGTCTCAGCATGCAAGCGTGACCCACAGCACTGGCTCCTAGTCACGCAACGTATCTCCTATAGAATAGTGTACAGTTCTGGTATGATGGTGCTTTCTTGGTTGCGCCTCTGCCTACCTCGGACACAGCTGGCCCTCGTTCTTCTGCTAACGGGAACTTCTGGTTTCCCGCGCTAGCACCTCGTCTATAGGCAGCGCTGCGTTTTCTTGATTGCTGGTCCATCCACTTTGTTGTAAAACTGGTTCAGTACCTTGCTCTTAAGTGCTGTAATATGCGGATCAGATTTCTTTCCAGGGTAACGGCCTCTGTTGTCATAGACCAGTGGTTCCCAACCTTTTTTGACTGTCGGGCCACTTTTTTAAGTTGGAGGACACGAGGGCCACTTTTTCTTAGTTGAAGGAAATTTAAATAATTTACCTTTCTCCCTACAACTTCAATCGTCGTTGGCTACATCACCCCATGAGATTTTCATTTGCAATGCAACTATTGAAGTAAAAACAGTTTCTCCCATTGCGACGGGCGATGAAAGCTCGCAGCGGGTGATAATGGAAGAAAGAAATGTCGCTGTGCGATGCTGGCGCCACCTTCTCTCCGCCGAACAATCACCATCTTCGCATCCTATACTCTTTACGTCTTACAATTCTACGTTCTATTTATTTCTTCCATTTGCTTCCAACCTCTGAATGCTTCTACTCCTTCACCATCCCTTCCTCCTCTTTTAATGCTTTTCTTCTATATTAGGCGAGTATTATTATATAGGTACACCTTTGAGCAATTGCATCGGCAGACGTGTTCCATTAAGGATTGGCACTGTCGTGATCATAATTGAACTTTGGAAATTTATGAACTTATAAGTATTTGTTAAGATTCATTTTAAAGGTGTCTAAAGACTAGACTCCAAAAGGCGCATTAAAACGCCTATGGCTCTATGACGTGATGACTGGATGCATTAACGGCGGACAGTGAGTAGTTGCAGTTTAATGACACTCTCGTGGCTTTTTTAACTAACAGTTGTACACAAGATATGCACTTGTAAATGAATCTGTGCAGTTGGAAAAACAATCTTGTGAAGTGATAATCATTAGAAAAATGTAGCAGCAACCGGCTTACCACGGATGAGCGAAACGGAGCGAAGGGCCTGAATACAGTGAAAAATAAGCTGGAAGGTCAATTTAGAAGTTGATGACTAAAAAGGTCATAAGATTTTCTCAACGGCGACTTCCAACAGTTTTCATGACAAAATTTTCAGGTCCTCAGAAATTTTCACCCAAAACCCATTAAAATTGCTGCTTTGTTTGTATGTGCACCATGTGCACTTGTTATAGCGCCCCTTCAAGCACTGTAGGCCTACTCAGAGGCGCTGGCGACTGCAGAGCGGACACTGCAGCGGAGATTCACGCCGAAGCGCTGAGCAATTGCGAGTGAAGGACTTGCCCAAGGTCCTTACGCGGCGACTCGAGGTGGATTCGAATCTCGAACCTTCCGGTTTCAAGGCAACGACGCCACCACTACACCACGGCGCCCTACCGCTGGTTGAGCAGCTGAAGAAATTTCTTTTAAAAGCCCGGACACTGTGTGATAGCAACGACCAAGATGGCAATGTCACGTAATAATACATAATAATACATGGTTTGAATCTTCGCTCATATCTATAATAACCAAACTTGATATGGAGATTGCGACGTTCAAAAAAATATGATTAAATATTATTAGTATGCGTTAATGGATGCCTCATGCAAGTAATTAAGTATGCGCGGATGAGTATTTGCGCATCGTAAGCAGCTATAGGATCGCTGCTCTAGTTAGGCCATGAAAGTTTGAATTTGCCCCACACTACTTGCGAGAGCTTTGTTGCTCCACTTGTACACAAGACCACCGCCCCTCCGTTCTGCGCAGAAGGATTGCTATTGGTCCCATTTGCACGGTTCCATGACATTTAAACACGCGACACATAAACACGCGACACTTAAACACAGACACTACAACACACGACAGATAAACACACGACAGATAAACACACGACAGATAAACACACGACAGATAAACACACGACAGATAAACACACGACAGATAAACACACGGACAGTTAATCACACGACATTCAAACACACGAGACATAAATAAAAGGACAGACAATGTAATTCACAGTGCACAAAGTTTGTGCACCACAGTGTGAAGTGTCTGTGTGTCTGCATTGCCTTGACTGGTCATCCAATCTAATTTGAACTTTGTAGCCTACCTTTCCTTGTTATTGTACGAATTTAGTGTACGAACATCTTTAACAGAATCCGACACTTCGATTGTCACACCGCCGTTGCATGATTATTACGATATAGCTACATGCTCAGATTATGTTACATTTAAGAAATTGAAGCTGGATGAAGTTTTATATATCTGAAATAAAAGCTGTATGAGTGATAAAACGCATAAGAAATGGAAGCGGGATGAAGGCTTTATAGATCTTAAATAGAAGCTAGATTAATGTTTTCACAGATCTTAAATATAGGCTGGATGAGTGATAAAACGCTCGAGAAATCGAAGCGTGATCAATGGTATTTTATATCTTAAATAGAAGCTGGATGAATGATAAACGCTTAAGAAATGGAAGCTGGATGAAGGGATCAATATTTTATAGATCTTAAATAGAAGCTGGAGTGATGTTTTCATAGATCAGAAATAGAGGCTGGAGGAGTGATAAAACGCTCGAGAAATCGAAGGATCAAGGTATTTTATATCTTAAATCTAAACTGGATTAATGGTAAACGCTTAAGAAATGGAAGCTGGATGAATGGATCAAGGTATTGATTTCATCCGGTATAGGCTTATCCTGTATCTCGTTTTAATAATTATGTCACTGTCTTCATCTATCGTGTTTAAGGTGAATTTAAGTGCGGCGTGTTTATCTGTCCGTGTGTTTATCTGTCCGTGTGTTTATCTGTCGTGTGTTTAAGTGTCTGTGTTTAAGTGTCGCGTGTTTATGTGTCGTGTGTTTAAATGTCGGCACACCTAAAAGCTGCAGAATAAAGCCTCTTCTGTGATCGGCCCAGTTGTCTGGAATGGGCTTCCAGAGGAGCTACGTCTACTTTCTGGGGTTATTACTGAAACTGTTTTTTTAATAAACTCAATACTGTCTGTTTTTGCCGTGCTACAGACGGGAGCGCTTCTGAGTAGTCCCCTTGAAGAAGCGCTGTATAAATTAGTCAATGAATTCTTCAATTCCTGAATTCTTTATTGAATTCTTGAATTCTTGAATTCTTGAATTCTTGAATTCTTGAATTCTTGAATTCTTGAATGAATGAATGAATGAATGAATGAATGAATGAATGAATGAATGAATGAATATTTCTAATAGCGACGATTTGCCAAAGTGAGTTACATTGTTTCGGTAGTGCGGGGATATTCAATTTGTATCCATACTGTGCGATTCATAGTTTTCGTAAGATCCGTCTTAAAGGTGTTTAAGTTCTACCTTAATCTCAGAGACAAGTAATGTCAGTATTTAATGTGTCAATAATGTTTGGTTGTTTCATTTTGAAGACACTGTATTATAAGAAAGGACGTTGGCGTCTCCCTCTTTCTTTGTCCAACACATTTTATTTTGTTCGCAAGTTTTCATTATCATGAAATCAATTCGTTTTTCGCTACGACAATCGTCAACAAAACAAATTGCAATGGCCGGGTCAGCCCATCCCCCTTGCAAAATTCCCGTCTACAGCCACAAACATAATCTGGGCCAATGACCTAATTTTCGTCGGATTCATATCCCTTCAATCTTTGTCTCAGGTTGAATCTATAGTTTTACTACAGTTTATGGTAACCAGGGCAGACTCACTCCTCGCGTATCCGTTGCAATGATTTTAAATGATATTAATAAACTTAAATCGGGTGTCTAAGTTTCAAAGACATACAATGGCTACATTCCCAGTAAGTAGAGTTTCAAAATCGATCGAGCAAAAGGTTTTATGGATCCGAGAGGTGAATCCAACCCAATTAATGTATTACATGAACTTTTACAACCAATTACTGTCTATACATGTATAGAACCAGCTGTTTTTGAGGCACATTGAGAATGCCATATACTGTAACGAATAAGTTTTTGATGTTTGACTGAATGAATGAAAAATAATTATTGGTAAGATTCACTGTTTATTTGCTGGTTATAGCTGAATTAAAAAATGAAAGAATATATTAATATATTGCGCTGAGCAAATATTATCTGGCGAAGCTGACCGTATGTCGTATAACTTGTATTTATAATCTTCTGCGGTTTGTCAGATTGAATGCTATTAAATGAAGAGTTTTGAGTATTGCCGTCAAATTTTATATCGAAAACGATTATAAACTAATATAAACATTTCTAACTTTAAAAAAGGTGTAAAAAAATTCACTTCGTTTCTCGCGAATGCATCAATTTTGGGGTAATGTATTTAGACATTTCTAAAGCGCCTCCAATAATAATAATAATAATAAAATAGTAACGACAATTTACAAATGGCGCCGTAACACGACCATACCGCTATAAGGGCGCCTCACAAACGGCCAACTGCGGGAGACGCCTTAGAAAACAGATAAGTTATAAAAGAATCCACTGAGGTGGTCAATCTAATGGCCTGGTTTTGTTGAGATGTCGTTAGGTTATGGAAAATTGTAATATAAGAATATTTTGTGATTAGGCCAGTCTCAAGCATCTCACACCTTTGAAAGCTATTTAGGTTTTGCTATAAATTAAAAACATTGCTCTTTGTGAAATAATTCGCTAATGATTAGAATGGACGTCATTAAAGCATACGAATTACTTAAATAACTACTTAATAACTCCGCCATGTTTGGAAGTGTCAGACCAAATCTGGGAAGGAGGGGATGGCGACACCGATTATATTTGATACGACAGTGTCTTCTAGTCATTACAATTGCAAACGTGATACTATAATTATAATAATATGATACATTCATTCTTTCATTCATTCATTCATTCATTCATTCATTCATTCATTCATTCATTCATTCATTCATTAACTCATTCGCTAATAATTCGCTAATGATTAGAATGGACGTCATTAAAGCATACGAATTACTTAAATAACTACTTAATAACTCCGCCATGTTTTGGAAGTGTCAGACCAAATCTGGGAAGGAGGGGATGGCGACACCGATTATATTTGATACGACGGTGTCTTCTAGTCATTACAATTGCAAACGTGATACTATAATTATAATAATATGATACATTCATTCTTTCATTCATTCATTCATTCATTCATTCATTCATTCATTCATTCATTCATTCATTCATTCACAGAAAAAGCACGACTCTGCATGATGGAGGTGCGAGCAAACTGAACCAAGAGCATCCCTCTATCAGCCGAGAGTAGGGACCGACACAAGCTGACAAAGATGCGATGGAGAAGCGATGTAAGCGCAGCAAGGCTATCGCAGTTAACCCGATGCAGCTACAGCAAATGGCGGGTGGACATTTCCCGTGTGACATAAAGTGACCGATCGTGCGCTTTACGGATTAGTCTGTTCTGGCACAGATGATGACGAGATCCTGATAAATGTTGGTATGACTTAAACAATACAGAAATTATTGGGTTATAAATTGATGTAGGTCGTTAGTTTCCAGATTTCAAGGTGTCCAAAGGGTGAGCCATTCAAGAGACACAAGGACGACCTCAAGATGCACCTCGCAGCTCCCGGTCTCAGGAGTGCGCAGTTTGAGGCCGATGTGCTGGACAGGATCGGATGGTGCAGGCTTTGTCGGACTGGAGTGGAGGATTTTGAACAGCAGAGGATGGAGGATGCGATGGAGAAGCGACGCAGTTAACCCCAGAGCCTTCTAACAGTAATAGAAGGCTCTGGTTAACCCGATGCAGCGGTTGGACAGTTTCTGTGTGACATACATGTATGCGACCGTGTGTGCACTTCACGGATTGGTCTATTCTCACACACACAGGGAGCAACAGATGACGACGTGATCACACATAAAATATACTTGCAGATGATGACGAGATCCGTCGAATCGACGACTCATTCCATGAATAAACTGCAAAAATCGTTTCCTACCACTGCGTGGTGAGGTTCATCTCATTACGGCTTTGAAAATGCTACAGCACACAGGAAATAAAATGGTGTCCTTATACACCTGGAAAGCGTATTAAATGCTTCTTATAAATAAATTTCAAACGCACGAACAAAACATGTATGGAGCAGCTATGAGACCCAACTTCGTACAACCAGCATTTATAAGGACATCTATTCAGAGCCAAGAACTTCGTAAACAGAATCAACCACAAAATACGGATTTTATTCGAAACATTGTTGTTTTGTGTAAACGTCCGACTAGACCCTGCATCTTGTTCTCTGAAGCATGAATAAGTGGAGATAATTATATTAGAAATAATAATGAAGTAGCAGTTGTGAAAAAACTCAATCATAGGCTATATTCAATTTATCCCAGGTGCATTTTATAGTAATGTTTGATAACGCTTAAATGGTGTGTAAGGGACACTCTTTTCTAACACACGCTGAATATATCAAATTGTTTCATCTATATTATAATTCTGAAACACTTTCCACATGTTTGTTTATTTGTTTTTTCGCTTTTGACTCTCCCCTGCAGAATAGGCTCGGAAATGAAACAGCGTCGGTTTAAAAAAATTATTGCAATCGATTCTTACCAAAATTATAAGGTCATCGCAACTATTTTCAGGTTTTAATTCAGTTTAAAACAAAAGTTATTAGCGTTTTAAGACAGATTTCGTCAATAAATGATCAGGCTAGGGCTTTAGTCAAGAGTCTACTCCGCATGACGTCATACCCGCCCAGTGATAATTTCGGTAGCGCCCCGCGGGGGTGGGTCAAGTTT
This sequence comes from Lumbricus terrestris, assembly GCA_949752735.1. NCBI lineage: Eukaryota > Metazoa > Annelida > Clitellata > Crassiclitellata > Lumbricidae > Lumbricus > Lumbricus terrestris. The sequence continues at coordinate 4,516,438 of OX457049.1, forward strand.
GGCTTTTTGGGGAAGCGAGATCGGGTGGAGGGTTGGCGAAAACCCGAAATTTAGCAGCAAACGATGGGCACCAGAGTGGAGTGGTGTTTAAAACCCTAAATTTCTCTTTAGAACTCGAGTTATTAGCGTTTTAAGACAGAAGCGTTTTAAGACAGATTTCATCGCTCACACTTTGGTAAACAGTATCGAGCTTTAGTAAAAGAGCCTACAGCCCGAATGACGTCAAACAAGCACAGTAATAATTTCCCTAGCGCCCCGCAGGGGCGTGTTAGGTTTGGCTTTTTGGGGAAGCGGGGTGGGGTAGAGGGTTGGCGAAAACCTGAAATTTAGCGGTCAATGTTGGGTACCATAGGGGAGTAGTGTCTAAAACCCTAAATTTCCCGGGCAACGCCGGGTTACACATCTAGTATCATATAATTATATAGAGCGTCGTCCGCATTGTTCACTATATATTGAGAGGCGCCTTCAGTGATCGTTGTTCTTCGCTCCACCAATGTGATTCTCTCCATTCTGCGTCAGATCCACATCTCAAAGGCCTCTAGTCGTTTTATGTCGTCTTGCCGCATTGTCCATTTATCCGAATCACACAGGACAACACGAGAGTAAGTTAAAGTACGAATCTTGATCTGGATATCTAGCTGAGATCTGTGTCTCCGTCTCTCATTCAAAAATGTGACACGCCATCTGACACAAAGTTTGATCTTGGGCCGAATCGTTTACTGCAATGTCGTCTTTGCTGGCTTGCCACAGCGCATTATCATACGGCTTCAGGCGGTCATCAGTGCTTCTTTTCGTCTGGTCCTACGATTGAAAATATTTGACCTCATTTCAGGCGCGATTAGGGACCAACTTCAGTGGCTCGGAACTGGCGTTCGCATCAGTTTCAAACTTTGTATCGTCACCAACAAATACCTCAACTTCGCACCAGGCTATCTCGCGGACAGATTCAGACCGCTAGGAGACGATCCAAGTAGGTCCCGGCTGCTTATTAGCATTCTCTAGGCCAGGGGTGTCAAACCTTTTTTAGTGGCGGGCCAGTGTGAACATTTCCCAACAAGTGGCGGGCCTGGGTGTCGAAGCTCCTGAGCAAAATTGAGCAGTGATCTGAGAGAGCTCCGGACTTGGTCAGCCAAATCCCAGAAAAGTTTTGTATAAGTAAATCTCAAATGGTGCATTTTTTAGCATACAAACAGTTAAATATGTGATAAACTTATATAAGCAAAACACTGCTTTTTTATTCGGGTAGGCCTACACAATTTCCGAGGCCTTCAACAAGCAATCTTTTACAAAATCTCCCTCGGCAAAAGGCTTCATAGCTGTGGCAACCATGTGAGAAACTGCATAGCTTGCTACTACAGCAGACACTTACCGGTACTGGTGAATGATTGTCTTGAAAACATTCTGCTGCTTGGCCAAGTTCTTCTTCAAATCTTCAATCTTATCTTTATTACTCTGGCCTAGACCCCCACTATAAATATCACCATGCTTCGTATCATAATGTCTACGTAGGTTGTATTCCTTGATAATGCTAACCTTTTCCTGACAAATTAAACATACCGGATTACTGCTGTATTCAACAAAGAAATACACATCCGTCCAAATACCGCGAAAAGATCTTGATACAATGTCCACTTTTTCGCTTCTTATTAAATTTTGACAATATTTTTAAATATTATAAGTGTTTCGTAACTTTCATAATTTTGTTAATGGTCCCAAATACATATGGAGACGAAGAAATTGGTCTACGTACAGACGATAAGTGGTCCCCAGAAAATTCATCTAACGACAGCTATAATTCTACAGACGAATCGTATTGGTGAAATAGAAGCTGGATTTATGAAGGAAAAGTTAAATAGTTTTTTTAGCTTAAATGGAAGCTGGATTGATGATTTTCATTCATGTATCTCAACATGCATCCAGCGTCTATGTCAGATTTAAAAATACATCCTTTTTCTCTGCTCGTTATTTTCGTCAATCCAGCTTCTATTTCAGATATAAAGATACCCTCATCCAGCTTCCATTCCTTAAGCGTTTTTTTCATCAATCCAACTTCCATTTCAGATCTAGAAATACCTTCATCCAGCTTTTATTTATCATGCGTTATTTTCGTCAATCCAGCTTCTATTTCTCCTGTAAAAGAACCTTCATCCAGATTTAATTTCTCTTGCGTTTTTTCATCACTCCAAACTCCATTTAACCGGTAAAAGCTCTCATGGAGCTTCCATTTCTCAAACGCTGGACCAATTGTCTGTAGACCAGTTGGCGTTAGACGAATTGTTTGGGGACCACTTGTCAATGTCGTTAGATGAGTTGTCTGTAGACCAGTACTGTTGTCGTGACACCTTTGTTAACAGACAACCTTGAAGCAAAAGGAAACCATGGAGCAAAAGTGACGCCCGTAAGAAAAAGCCTCCATGTATTTGGCTCTGACTGTAAATTTAGTGTAAAATAAAAAAATGAACTTTTATCCTCTAATTATATAATCTTTAGGGAAGTCTCCGCGGGCCAGAAAAAAATCGTCGGCGGGCCAGAAATGGCCCGCGGGCCAGCTCTTTGACACCCCTGCTCTAGGCGATTTCGTAAGCCGGCTATAGAGGAATACAATGATTACATTGTGGAAGACGCGAAGACCATATAGGGGGGAGAAGGTTGTGGAGTACAATTTCTGACCATCCCTTACGGAAAAATCAATTCTAAGTATTCTGAGCAGTTTCCTTCTGGAATTAACATGATCCTTACACTGAGATAATAATAAAAAATTATAATACAAGCAAATGGCGTAACTCTTCTTCTTGTTTCTACTCCACTCTTTTCCTAATATTCTCTTTATTATATCTAAAACGAATGGGCAGAATATATTACTCATTGACAGCAAGCTATTACCTAACGACGCTGCAACTTGACAAAGACGATAAAGCATCGCCTGTTTTCCATTTTCATGGTTTTTGGACTTACACTGCTTTTGAGTTGCCAGCGTCGTAGTGATTTTTACTTAACTTTTGTTCTGTGTGTTGCACGCCACATCATACTGATAATACTCCTCAATTATGGCTGAAATAACTAAACCACTTGGAGCAAATCTTTTATTTATAAAGACATATTTTACCGTCTTTGAGGTGTTTTATTTATAATTTATTATTAGTCCAAAGTTTAACGTCGCCCTTTGACATCAATGGCCGTTGACAATTTTATTTATAAAGTCATAGAGAACAGCAGTAATATTTATAAAGATTATGTTAAAATCTTTTAGGTGTTTATTTATAAAGTCCCATGTCACCTTCTTTGAGGTGTGTCACAACGTCATATTATTTAACTGTTTACGACATTTTTTATGAAGGAAATTGTTTTAAAATACCGTTAAGTCAACATAAAATCATTTTATTACAATACCCTGACGTCCATTTTCTTCATAAATATTATTATATCTTCCACTTTCTGCCAATTATTTAGTATATTTACTCGATTACAAAATTATCCGAATAAACTGCGACCACAATGTTTCTCTCTTCTATCTTTCTCTCCCTCGCTCTTCTATCGCACCCTCTCATCCTCTTTCTCTTCGACCTCACTCCGTCTTTCTGTGTTTCTTACTATGTTCTGTGTAAGACGCCACAGAAGTTCTGGTGTAAGATACAACTTGATTAATGAAAGACAAACGTATTGGTCTTCTTGCAAAGTTGAAGACGCTTGAATCTCATGCGTTATATATATATATATAAAATTATATATATATATTTGAACTTTGCAACAGCAGTATTTATTAGACACCTTCAAACTCAACTCATATGAGGCAATAAAGAGTGTTTCTTGTTATTTTCAACATTTAACGTTCTTCTCTTCACTGGACAACACACAAATTGCCTTCTGAATGAAAATGGCAAATCTTTACTAATTTTGAGGTGCTGAACACGAATATGATAGTAAAATTTGTCGATTGGCTCTAGTTTAGGAGAGATAGAGATGGTTACGTACAAATGTCTCAGTACACATTGAATCGACCTACATATGTGGGTAACCATAAATTTCTCAACGCTGTATTTCAAACCACATGTACATACTAGCAGCACACAATTATGTGACATATTGCAGCCCCCTGCCATGCACCCCCTCCCCCGTGTGCAAGAAATTTTCCAAAGTACATGTAGTTGAAAGACGAGAAACTGGCCAATGCCCTTTGCTATTCCAATTGCTTGGAGAGAACCAAGCAATCACACGAAATGACTGCTACTTCTGCATGGTTCCACCTCCTTCTGCAGGCATGACAAGGAAAGAGAAGTGGCCAATAGGTTACCCAAATATCCCATCTGCAATCCGGCCCGTCCCGCAGGCAAAGGAATTCCCGTTCCGGATCCACAGAAAGGATTTTTCATCAATTCAGACGATGAGGAGAGAATCAAAGTGACTTCAAGTTCTCCGCAGCCCTCGACCTACACAATCTCACCCAAGGTGAGCTGAACGATCTTGATCGTGACCTGGACCTATCCAAGACCAAGTCAGAGCTACTTAGATGAAGACTTAAAAGAAAGGAATAGTCTCCAGGAAAGTGCTTGAGTGACATCGTCATGGGCAGTTTGAGGATAATTTCACCAAGGAAGATGACCTTGTCTTCTGCACCAATGTAGATTGTCTGTTGAATCAGAATCAAACATGACCTTCAAGAATGGAGACTACTCAAAGTACTCATAGACTCCACGAAATTGAGTCTCAAAAAGGTGCTGCATTGATTAAAACCAATATCCATCCATTCTGTTCGGACATGCTGTCCTCATGAAGGAAAACTACGACAACCTAAAACACCCGTTGAATTTCTCTTCACTAGAGCAGGTATGGATGGCATCTCTGCAGTGACTTGAAGGTTTACTGGCTGTCTTGGTGAGTCTGCAGCTTGGATATACAAAATACTGTTCCAGCAAGGACTTTGCACTAAGTGTGGAGAAACTGGCCTGAGAAGAAATCTCTGGGCGTCAGTAAGAAGTAGGCTATGTGCAACACCTATCAAAAGTTGAAAGCCAGAAAATCCTGCTACTGTCGCTACACATCAAACTCAGTGTGATGAAGAACGTCATAAAATTCATGCACCGGACTGATCAGCTTTCAAATATTGGCTGTCAAATTCCCTGGCGAAGCAAACATTAAAGAGGAAATTTTTTGGGGGTGCTTAGATCATTCAGCCATCCAGAGATTAAATGTTCGACAACCTGCTTCCGGGTGACGAGAAACAAACTTGGGACGCATTTCATTTGGTGGTCACTAACTTCCTCTGGGATGTCAGGACAGAAATCTACAAGGATTTGGTTGAGGACATGTTGTCTACGATTCCATAGCCTATCGCAAATTTGGCTACGATGTGTCAGATCCACTTCTCCAATCCCACTTGGAGTTTCTACCCGACAACTGCGGCATGGATATAATGACTGTTGAGGACGGTGAACGAATTCAAGAAAACATTGCAGCCATGGAAGAACGATATCAGGAAACTTCCATGTTGGGTGGCTATAGGTCTACTATGTGGGGCGCGGTGGTGTAGGGGTATTTTCGGTGCCTTGGAGTCGAAAGGTTTTGGGTGTCAATCCACCTCACCACCGCGAAGGGACCCTGAGCAAGTATACTTCACTCGCAATTGTTCATGCACGTCATGAAACTGTGATTTTGTGTCCGCGCTGTAATCGGGAGCGCTTCAGACTAGTTTTTTAAGAGTCGGTATAGCAAGTGTTCATACATACATATAGGCCTACTTGCCTGCTCGCCAGACCTAATCCTGAGCAGTCTTACAGGAGGCAATGGGAAGTAGAAGCTAAAATTTACTGGTACAAATGTTATATGTATGCATTGTTCTATTTAAAGAAACTCTTGACGATTTCAGAGAAACTGGAGCCAATTATTTAATTTCATTGTCATATTCGTGTCCAGCACCCTAAAATCTGTAAGAAATTGCAAATTTCATGTCAGAGGCAAAACTTTTATGAAAATTTGTTGTCCAGTGAATTATAGAACAGTTACTGTTGTCAATAATAATTATAATTGCTTGCACACTGTCAGTGCCAGTCCCAGTGATGTTTATTAATAATCGATGTCACACGTCAAATCATTCTAAGCGCTCTGTGTAACTCTAATGACGTCATATGACCCGTCTTCCCTGCTATCCATCTACAGACCGGGATCTGCGCCCACAATGTTCTGGTTCCTGCATGGCCGCACTGCCGGGAACGGCACTTGAAATGTGGCATTTTGTTGATTTTTCAGACGTTTTCTGACCAAGGAATGTTGTGTTCGGTAATTAATGCGTTATGCGTCTTATCCCGATACTGTGATGCTCGCAGAGTTTTTTTCGAACGATATTTTATTTTATGCAACGCTTGACAGCCAAGTCTCTGGCAGCAACTAAAAACCGCCTGTGCTTCCTGCTTCTTTTGAAGATTTTTAGAATTGGACAATAACACTACAACAGGACAAGACTTCACTGCTTGTATTCTATATCATGACATCTGGTGTGTTTTTCTTTGATACCTTCCGAAGACATCGTGAGCAATTTTTTTGTTTGGTAATGATACAGATGCGATATTCACAAAACAACGGAATTTTAATCATCTGTATACACATATTTAAAGGTGTTCAATTAAGCGTTGATATCTTATAGATAAATATTCATTCATTCGTTCGTTAGATGCATTTATATAGCGCCTGTTCAAGGGAGCTACTCAGAGGCGTTCACAACTTCAGCGCGGCCAAATAAAACTGTCTTAAAATCTTGTGCATAGGAAGTGTTTTAAATTAGAGGTCAGATAAATCTCATTTCGAGGTGCAATCCTTATATAAAAATATCTTTAACAGTTTTAAAGGTGTGTTTAGAGCGACCACTCGAAATAATGGTCAGCACACCAGAGAAGCTTCACCTTGTTTGTAACTTATGTAAGCATTTGAGTAAGTAGGTATGTAAGTCATCAAAAGCTACTACGACTAAACAAAGGTAATTAGTATGTATACCGAATTCTGGTCATAATGTTTTCTTCATTATTATTTTGATAACCCGTTTGCTTCGCATGGGGGACGCACATCATGGAATGGTCTTGACAGAACCACCGAATGCATGACGACAACGTTTCTCAAAATTCATGTATGAATATCACCCGGAAGATAACTTTGACGGAGCAACCTCTCAATCATCTGGACATTTACAAACCAACAGGTCCAATTTTATATAGACAAATTTTCAATAATTTTAGAGGTGTCTACAGAGCGACTACTCAAACCAATATGTCTGCTTGTCCAAGTCGTTTCACCCGGTGCGTAACTTAATCATTTACAAACTTAGACGCCTTTTGTCAGCTTAGCTGTTTCCTATCTGCACAATTATCTGTCGATATGCCAACAGATTAAATTTCGTGGATACCATCAGAGAAAGAAAGAATTGGAGGAGTCGACAAACACCTGATGGAGATGAGAAAAGGAGGAATCTTAGATTTATCTACGGATTTATATCGCGCCAATGAAATATCAGAATAAATTGTTCAATGAAATCATTCATTCATTCATTCATTCATTCATTCATTCATTCATTCATTCATTTATTAATTCATTCATTCACTCTTTTATTCATTCATTCATTCATTCATTCACTCTTTTATTCATTCATTCATTCATTCATTCATATTCTAAGTTGAATCATTGTCCGGGTTTTGTGCTCATGTATTTATTGTGCGATAATGTACTGTTGTGATTTTATGCAATTGTTTCTATTCCCATGAAATTGCTTCTTTCCGTCGACTGTGATTCAAAACGTTTATCAGTGCGACTCATTTTCGATCAGTTTGAAATTTATTAAACACGTTAAATAATTTTAAAGGTGTCTAATGACCTCCGTCATCTGTTAGACGTTACCTACACAAACATCGAGCTTCTCTAACGTTGTAGCAAGGTCATTCCACTTCACCATTTATAATCTAATTCTTAAGCAAGAATTTATATAGCGCAAATGTAATATATATATATATGAATTGATCGATGATTTCTACTGAGTTGAATCCTATTTCCGCTGTTGTTGATAGACGATATATGGAGTTATGCGCAGGTCAGCGGCCATATTGGTTGTTTATTAGACCACTCCGTCATTTCGGTGGATTATTTCAACTTTATGCAGAATTCGCGCAGTAATTTCACACACGTTCGAGTTTACTGGTTCTAGGTTCGTGTACCGAACTTATTTGTCGGGTTCGTCAAGGATTTTGCGTTGGAAAGGATTTTGTTCGCAAGTCGTCTTGTGTCGCCCACGTGTTGACGTTAGACGCCTCTTGATGCATACGGTCGAGCTCAACCATCAAGACCGTGCGGCTTCACCGCTGCTGTCTGCTGTTTACATCTCGCCGAAGGACGGTTCACGCAGGTCAGTGGAGTTAACTCGATCGGATGTTGTCTCTGGTGGCGTTCAAAACTACCGACCGACAAGCGACATATGCCTTCTTCTGTGCAAACTTTGTGCCCGACGATTGGCCGGACGCGCGCATCATCTTCAACCAGCGAGGAGCTTCAGTTTCGTCAGCGTTTCGTGTTTGCGAGCCCTGTCATCTGTCGCCGCTCTACTCTACTGACGCAACCTGTACCAGAGACTATGAACATTCACACCATCTGAAGGCTGTTGACGGGATTCCGTTGGATGATTCTACGTGTCTGCGAGGGATCGCCACTGATGACTGTTTCCGGCTCACTGTGACTTATTTTGCTAATTGATGGAATTTTCTTGTTGTTATGACACTTTACATCATTTCGGCTAGTTAGCGCAGAGAGCGCCTCTGAGTAGGTTTCTTGAAGAGGCGCTATATAAATACTTGAAATAGATATCGTTATTCCCTTCACCCATGACTCACATCACCCGTTGATGTTAGGTTATCTGTTGTTTTTACGACGATGTCTCTCTACAAAGATGATCAGCATAACTTCACTTTTTGTCCGTATATTTTGGCGCTTTAGAACTTCTAGTTTAGCTTTGTCTCGCCTTATAAAGTCAAAATGGATCGACCATGTTGCGGAGTGAAATGTGTTCAAAGCTAGCGCATTTTGTCGGTGAAATCCAGCAACTGACGGGTATCAATAGACACCTTTAAAGCATATTCATCGTGGTTATAAATAGATAAATGCGCAGATATTATGCATTTGGTGAAACTTGCGGCCATTGATCGCATGCTTACACAACAAGCTTTTATAAAAAAATTATTGATTATTTGTAAAGACCACTTTGTTTCCGCACGAAGGCAGGAAGAGACAACAAAATGGAAATGCGAATGAACAATAGTAGCAAACATGCTCGCAGAATTATAACATAATGATTTTTACATAATCACAAGATGTCGCAACTAAACTGTCTATGGGAGTGCCAGTCCCAATGATGTCGAAAAGAGTAGGTCGACACAGTCTCTTTAATACTATTAACAAATAACCAAACAAACACGTGTGACTTCAGCCACGGCTTATTTTTCCTAACATGTTGTGAATCTAGAGCAATCATTTCGTTATAATTATGATCACAAAGAGGTGACCTGAGCAGTTAGACAATTGCTGCTCACTTCTCTGTTGGCCTCACAGATGGTCGGTTGAATGGCCTATAGACCCATGCGGAAGCGCTTGGCCAATCAGTGGTCTTCGCAAGTGGCGCTATATAAATTCTTAAAATAAACAAAATGGCGGGTGCCATTGCACGCCCTTATAATTAAAATAAGAACGGTTATGAATATTGCAAAGTTGCACTGCGGTCTAATTGTTGATAGTGCTATTTGGAATAACAATTATTAAGTACATCGTCTGTTTAGAGTGCAAGGGTTCTAACTCCACTTTTCGAAATTGTTCAGGAGAGCAAATCTAAACTTTCGATGATTGCAAAAAATCCAATTATTGTCATATCATTGTGATTTATGAAAATTTGGATAGCAGATTATATCCTCAGTTGGAATAATATAATCTTTAAAAAAATTAAGCCACCGCGCATAAAATAATAAAGTTTGTGGAGGACAGGAGGCAAAATTATAGCAATAGAACCTTTGCGCATTTCAAAATATTTCGGAATCTGAAGATAGATAATTTATTTCTTCATAATTTATGGATTTTTGGAAAATAGATCGTTTCCCCTAGTTGGAATGATGAAATCTTTTAAGTATTTTGTGTCTCCGAACCTGAAAAATAAATGTTTGTGAGAGAAAGTACACAAAATGATAACTTTATGACGGGAGATAGGCCTAGCCTATGCCAAGAACCTCCGCAAATCCAAAATATTTTTAGATCTGAAGATAGATCGTTTTATAACGACTCAAATATGCGGTTCATAATTATCTCTTAAATTATTAGCAACCATTACATGAAAATAATGTGGTTTCTGCCTGTTTTAGTAAGAAATAATAATAATAAGCTTTAAAAAATGCGCTATAACAAGCCACTCTTAAATACGCTTGTGGTTGCTTGCAACATTTATAATTGAATTATAATTGAGTATTAATTTTAGAACTTTATCAAAATTCCTTTATTAAAATAATTTTTTTATTATAATAATAACATTATTATGCTAAAAATAATTTTCCCGACCAAAGCAACATGTTGCAGATTGTAAGAAAGATACGATTTTCCTAGGATATAATTTTTAATCACGTATTCTGCACACCTTCGGTTAGCATTCTTTGCGTGAATAAATAACTATAATCGCTCTAACGCGAATTTGTGAAGTGTGCAAAGGTTCTATCTACTCACATGAGTAGATAGAACCTTTGCACATTTCACAAATAGGTCATTGGAGATATCTCTAATATTCAAATAGTTGCTGTTTCGTTATTTGTACTCAGAACGATATAATCTTTGCACAGTTCAAGCATCCCATTGGTAGCACTAAAATAAAACAATAAAACGCTTTTTGAAAAATTTGGAGTTAGAACCCTTGCACTCTAAACAGACGACATAACTAAATGATGTGAACACGACCATTTAAAACACGTTTATTTGCGTGATCAATTGACACTATTAAAATTGTTCACATTGTGGCTGAAAATAATAAAAGCATATTTCGATTTACTGTATGTACCAGTTGACTTTGGCTAAAATCATCGTTCAATTACATGAAATTATTGTCCAATAAAGAATAATTACAGTAATTACATCAACTTCCAATACTTCAGACGGACATGCAAGCAGTAAGATCACAAGTCAAATTAATTAAATCATCAACTTCTTATATTACTTCAGACGGACATGCACGAAGTAAAATCAAAATTAGAATTCATAATATCGACAGGTGATCATATTAAGATTATTACTGGATTTAAATGCAACTGTCTGGCAACCATGCATGGCGCTCATCATGAGCAACTGATCACTTTCACCGCACACATCTTGTGAATAAAACGCTCATCCAACTTTGCGACGGCAATGGGGAAAGTAATCTCTCGCATCAGTGGTCGTCTCTTTTGTTGATTCCCTTCCTGCCAGAATGTTACCATTATTATTAATTCCCTTTGTCAACATAAAACAATTGGCATAATAAGTTTTTAAAATAAATTGTGGCAATCTTTTTGCACGTTAAAAAAGCCATCTAGGCTCAATAGTGCTATGGATCATGGGCGGATCTCTCTTCTGGCTTTTTATGATTTCGGTTTTTGACTGCGTTGACCATAACGTTTACTCTCCATCACCTTTTTTGTTAAACATTAAATCAAGACGCGGTATACGGTGATTTGAAGGTGGCGTTTAATTCATTGGAAAGTGAAATGGTTTCGAGTTTTACAGTACATTGAAGCCATAAATGAGTCTATTATTCAAGAGACGTTCGTATAAGCATGTTTAGCCACTGATATTAATTAACCTTTAAACAACGTAAATGTGTATCGATACTTTTCGCCGTTACGGCTATCAGGATCGTTGGTGTAGACTCTACATGTATCTTTGAACGTGTAGCTGATGGTTAGAGTTTGACGGTGCATAGATTAATTGCGCTACACAAATCGGCAAGACTTTAACGCTGCCACATCTGTCAGATTTTATTAGACACCTCTTTCAAGATCTTCATATAAAATACATAAGATTAGACTTTAACGCTGGTAATCGGATTACTCTTCTCGACAACTTCCGATTAGACACAATAGCGCTCGTGAATAAGCTGTAATTGTAATTGTAATCGTACATTTATATAGCGCCCCATCAAGAGAACTCCTCAGAGGCGCTTCCGACCTGACACCAAACCACAATCAAAGAGAATGGTTTTCAAACGTTTGCGGGAAAGGGGCAAAGAAAGACAAATAAGCTCATCACGGAGACTAATAGGTAACTTATTCCAGAATAAATAAATTCAGATGATTGATTGCGTACATAAATTCTTTACTGCGTATGAATGAAGGAATACATGTGGGGCGCGGTGGTGTAGTGGTGGCGTCGTTGCCTTGAAGCCGGAAGGTTCGAGGTTCGAATCCACCTCGCCGTGTAGGGACCTTGGGCAAGTCCTTCACTCACAATTGCTCAGCGCTTCTGCGTGAAACTCCGATGCAGTCTCCGCTCTGCATTCGGGAGCGCCTCTGAGTAGCGGGAGAGCTTGAAGGGGCGCTATAACAAGTGCACATACAAACAAACAAACAATACAAAATAACTTATGTTTCAGATTTGTCAGATTTTATTAAACACCTCTTTCAAGATCTTCATATACCGTTTATACACATAAGATCAGATTGATAAATGTTTTGGTTTTAGGCTGTGGTTCGTCCGCAGACAATAATTATTACAGAGTATAATAACCGTCACTGGAGAAGACAATTGTTGCATTGTATAATCATATTATTTCGATTTGTGACAGGATTTACCACCGTCCTTTCCACCACAAGGCATTTTGTCGGTGCCTTGGAGGCGAGGGTTCCAGGTTCGAATCCACTTCAAGCCACCGCGTAGGAAACTTGAACAAATCACTTGAGGTGAATTGGAACGTGGGACTCAATGGCATGAAATCCACCACTGCACCAAAGCGCTTCACAAAAACACAACAGAAACGACTCGTACTAAAGACACTGTGCAAGGGAAATTGAGCCAAGTGAACAAATAAGTGAACAGCTGAAAAAAACATCAACAACTGCCAGTCCCAATGTAAAGGAACAAAGGCGGGTGACGCTAGTAATCGTTGTTGTTATTTCACGGTATCTGATCAACCAATGATAACTACTCAGAGGCGCTCGCGACTACAGCGCGGGGAATGAATTTCAGTTTCGCAGAAAGACAGGAGGTCTTCAAAATGTATATTATATATATATGTGTGTATATATACATGTATAATTATGTGGTGTATATGTGGTGCGACTCGGTGACCTATCGGTAACCACTTGATCACGGAGCATGCGGACTCCGGGTAACGACCTTGGGCAAGTTGTTCACGCACACGTGCCTCTGTCACCAAGTAATTTGGTACCGGCGTAAGCTTGGAAGTAAACGGCAAGTCCTGTGATACACTGGCCCCGTATCCAGTACCTTGAGATTCGTCCATTGCTGGCTCAAGGCCATTGAAAAGGAGATGAGCGCCTTTCTGTGCTCCACATGGAACTGGTTGGACTTTACTTACCTTTTTATATGTAGCGGTGTATTGCGAATAGTTGGTTTGAACGGTCGACATTTAACGTAGAGGGTTTGAGTTTGATCGTCTATAGACACCTTCAAATCGAATTTCACCGAGCTTTTTATAATTGTCGATTTGAAAAACTCTCGTCTTGACCGTGTCAATTGATGAAAGCTAAATTTGGAATAAGCATTTTTTATCATTCGTCTATGAGTAAAAATCAGGTTTGCAAACCGCAACCTGGTTCATTGAGTCAGACAAAATTTACACCGAAATGAAAATAATAATATTACTATTTTAAAAACATCTAACTCTGAAGTAAATAAAATTCATGGAGACAATAGAGGCAATATTTGTTTATATGTCTTATTTCAGATATAGGCTATTTATATAGCGCCTCCTCAGGTAGGCTATTCAGAAGCGCTCCAAGTCCAACCACGGCTAAATAAGACAGTTTTCGGTACTTAAGGAACAGAGTGGGTGACCCCTGGGAATTAAGCGCAGTGTAGCAGGGAGACCATTCCAGGTTGTAGAACCAGCAACGACGACCAGCATCGAAGGGTGGAATCGCGTGAGTGGATTAATAATCATTGTGGGGGCCAGTGGGGCGCGGTGGTGTAGTGTGGCGTCGTTGCTTTGAAGCCGGAAGGTTCGGGGTTCGAGTCCACCTTGCCGCGTAAGGACCTTGGGCAAATCCTTCACTCACAATTGCTAAGCGCTTCGGCGTGAAACTCCGATGCAGTGTCCGCTCTGCATTCGGGAGCGCCTCTGAGTAGAGGAGCTTGAAGGGGCGCTATAACAAGTGCACACACAAACAAGCTGAACTCCCAAGGTAGAACAACAGAGTTCTCGAATATACGGTGAAGCTAGTCCTTCAATTCACCGCCTAGCCAATGCACAAACCCTGTATGCAATCCGCTGAGGAGAAGGGAGCCAGTGTAAGATATCCCGTATATAGGATGAGACATGGCCATGTTTTGGGATATGGTCAACAAGTCGCCTCTGCAGAGCGGAGGACCCGTTCCAGACAGCCAATCCGGTCAGCCGGTAGTCCTTGATAGAGGGTGCTGCAGTAGTCAAGGCGGGAAACTACGAAAGAGTGAACAAGAGTAGAAACAGCACTAAAAGACAGATAGTTAATGTCCTGTTTCGCAGACTGGGAAGTCATTGGTTGAAATTCCTGAGCTAGAAATTTAGTCTTAGATGATGATGACGATGATGACTAAGACGGGAACGACCAATGTTTCCATTGTCCGCGTTTTTACTTATATAGTTTCTTTTAATACTGAAAAAAGGTGTTCGAGTTCAGTTTTGCTATTACTTCCCTATACGACATTTGATACACTAACCTGACGTTCGCTTCATCCGCCCGCCTCTCAGCCACACAGATTAGGACCTCTGAAGAGCCCCGAAATTATCTTCAGGCGATGGATTTCTTTCCATGTTCAAAGTTGAACAGAGCCACTTAGACACCTTTATAACGTTTCAATATTTCAATATTAAAACATTGGTATCAAAAACTATTGGGATTTACTTCTACGTAACGAGCCTTTGAGTAAGGTGATTGAATGGGCGCTATACAACAAGCACGCATACAAACAAGCAGACATGATCACTGCGTGTATGTTTGTGTGCGAGCGTGTTCGTCTATTTGTGCGGCTATGTTTGCTTTAATTTGCAATGACATTGATTGAACTTCAACGTAATGTTTACTGTGCATAAATCACCAGTTAACTGTGGCGGCTTGTCGTTGCCTTCGCCCTCAGGTTCAAATGCGGGCCTATTAATTTTGTTTGAATTTTCTGTTAGCTGCCAGTTGCGAATTCCGTTGTGTTGTTTGTTTCGGGTATGTTGCAAATAAGATCGCCCCTACCACTCCTCGCTTGGCCGAATCAGGAGCGTTACAGCACTTAGGCCATAAGTGTCAGTCCTCCGGCTATCAAGGGGGTGGGGGTGGTATCCACCCCCTTAGGTTTTTCCCAAATCAAACTTGTTCGGTTTGGAATAAAATTTTGACGTGTTGGGTAGATGCAGAGAGTTCATTGGTACACATTTTGAGCTAAAATTTTTGATGATGCCCCTACCGTTCAAATGTTATACCCGATATGCGGGCCATATGCGATATACCAGCCCCCTATATTATCGACAATAACTTCTCCGCCCTTTAATATTAAGAGACACAAATTATACCATTCTATAGAGGGAATGTGGGGCTACATTTCCATACTCACTGAGTTGTCTTTTGACAACCAGAAGTGCTTAAAATAAATTAAAATATATATAAATGTGTTTTATTTTCATAAAATTGTCATGTTTTTTCTATTATAACTTATCCATAATTTATTTTTTAATATAAATAAAATAATAATATAAATAAATTATGCCATTCTGTAGAGGGCATTTAGGGCTATTTTCTGGTACTAAATAATTTGTCTTTTGATGACCGGAAATGCTCAAAATAAATTAAAATTGTGAAAATGTTGGGGTTTTTTGCAACGCAAGCCGATATGTCTGCGTAAACGTTTTTCAGTGGCTAAAACATGTTATTTTGTTTTGATTGAACATGAAACAGACTTATTACTAGTTTTTATAGTTCAATATTGGACTTTATTATATGTAAACTACTTTTCATAATAAATCATGTATAAAACACACAGAATCTAATATATTCCCTATGGGTAAGTATACATTTTGTGGAATCGACGGGTACCCATGGTAAAAAAAATTCATAATTTCGAGGGGCATTCATATTTTCTAAACCTAAATATACCATTTTGTGCAGAAATGAATGCTGAATCAAATGGTGTATTACAAGTTTTGATATCTCAAACCAAACCCAAAATCCAGGGGGTGGTAACCACCCTCCCCCTTGTTAGTCAGTGTTACAAAAAAAGCTTGGTAGCCTGAGGGTTAATATGACTACAGCAGCTATAGATGCAATTATTTGTGAGACGCGTAAATTTTGTTTTATTTATAGCAGTAGTGGTATAAATTTTTAGGGTGTTCAATGGACAAGATTTCAACTGCAACGCGTTAGTGCCGTTTTTAATTATAGCTGCAAGAGAAATTTCTGACTGCCTTCCCATATAACTACAGGGATCGAACGAGTTGATGTAGTCAATGTTCTTGGTATCACATTTTCAGATAGGAGAAGAGCGACGCTCTTAATTCTCTCTTATGACACATGACGTCTTTAAACTGAAAGCCCTACAACCAACACAATTCAATTTACAATTTATTGACGTCATCATTAAATAGTGGCGTCACAGAAGTTCTGATGAAAGATACAACTAGATTAAGAAAGGCAAACGTATTGGTCTTCTTGCAAAGCTGAAGACTCTTGCAACTCATGCGTTGTATTTGAACTTTTGCATATGCAGCATTTATTAGACACCTTCAAAACCAATTCATATGGCGCTATAAATAAATAAACCTCGTCATCTTTAATATTTTACTCTCCTTTTCGTGCGTGAATGGAACTGTTGTCAATAATAATAATATGTTGACGCGATAGGTCGAGAACGATTTCGAATGCAGACAAATAATTATATGTTATACAATATACACAATATAACGTGGAAAGCTGTATACTGGCGGATATGGTTGTTCAAATGAGAATGTTACGCAAAAACATTAGATCGCTAGCTCACTTATTCAAATGTTAGCGCCATTATCCGTGACGTCATCAAATTCGTGCCAAGTTAGGCCGAAAACAATATTGTACGACCATCATTGTTAATCCACACATAATTAATTAATTAATTAATTAAAATTATCATTTAGTAATTAATAGTGTTTCCTTTACTCCTTATTACAACCTCAAGTCGATTAGAGGTATCGATGTTAAATGCCTTAAGAAGCCGACGTTTTAAGGTGTTCCATGTCTGGGGTTCGGGATCGGAATAAAGAAAAATATCAATGGATACATCTCACCTGGGGACTGGTCGACTAATTCGCAGGATTTGTCACCAATAGAAAATGTTTGGAGTATTATCATGGCGACAATTGTTTATGCGGAGACATTGCGAATCCTGGAACTCCTCGCACAATTTGGTCTTCTACAACATGTATATGAATCTACACACACTCTAGGAGGAATTTTGGATTTGATCATCACTGCTAATGATGTCTTTGTTCAAGACTTGTTTATCTACGGATTGTTGTTAAGAAATGAATTATTAACCATCACTTTACTACGTATTGCGGGTGGCAACTCTACGATACCTTTACATAAGAGATTTTCTCCGCTTTATATTCGTCAATCTCTTCACAAATTATTATTGATTTTATTAATAAGAGATGTCTTATTAAACTGCACATACCACCAAATTATCAACTTCATCCAGAGTTGAAAAGAATGAGTAAACACTGTCGTTTATGAGTCCGCTTAAACCGTTTACAGGTCCTCCGTAACTCAACTTCCACCTCGTCAAGTCATTCCAGCGACGGATGGGTGGGCTGCGGCTCTTCCACCTACACCGCTGTTGGTCGTATTTTTTACAGTTGCGACGGTTTTCGTCACCTTTGATTGTTGCTCTACGCGCAGCTGTCACGTGACTTCCTGCATGATGCGTCGATCCGTCGATAGATGGCATAAGCGTTTCGTTTTGATTAAAGCATAAATCGTTCGAAGGAAATTGTTAAAGAACGTAGAAAGGAAAATGGTTTTTTGTTGTTGCATCAGTATTTATATAAAATTGTATTTATTATAAAAAAGGTGTGTTACCAACTTTTAAAATGCTTTTAGACACCAACCTTTTAAAAAAGATTCTCACTTTTTTGCCCACATTATGACGCTTGATAGATGAATCAAAAGCCATATCCAAATATTTTACAATATTGGTGCTATGTATACGGTGTTCTACTCTTATGATTTATTTATTTCAGAGTGATATTAGTGACGGGAGGCTCTTCGCTGCCCTCCTGCTTAATCAAGGACATGTGCTATACCCACTCCTCCCACCATTGAGGCCCCAGCCTTATTCCATGAGGCCAAGACTACATGACCGAATCATTCCTAGGGCGGACAACCTAATGAGGAAATCATTTATAACGAGAATGCTGTATCGTATTTAAATGTATTACAATATAAATTAAAGAGCAGCATAAATTGTTGGTCAGTAAAAGAACATATTTATATTATTTTTTGGGATTTAGAATTTTGTGCTGCTGAAAACATTTGACATTGAATGGATATAGAAATGATGTATGTTTGTTTATTATAACATGTCTGTACACCAAAATGCGGATAGCAATTGGTATATTAAAGAATATTTCTTATCTTATCTTATCTTATTTTATTTTTTCCAATCACTTTCCAATTCGGTGCTAATCACCGTAGTTAGCTATTTCATGGATTCAGATTTGACTAGGGTTTATGACAACAGAGGCCTTTCGTTCTAAAAATGTTTGTTTTGGCATTATGCAGCTCTAATAATAATAATACAGACTCGGTAGATACAATTAATATAGCAGGTTACCAAATTATTCACAAATCTCGAGTTTCAGGAAAAGGAGGTGGAGTAGGATTTCTCATAAGGGAGGATATTACTTACGAGCTGCTTGATCTATCAATTTTTAATATGACCCCCAAAACATTTGAGGGAATATTTATTCGTGTGCGGATGAGTAAGGGCAATTGTCTAATTGGAACTATATATAGACCCCCAGGAAATAGTCTGGAAGAGTTCACTCTTGAACTTGAACAGTTATTGTCCAAAATTGCAAATAAGGAGAAACACGTGATAATTATGGGTGACTTTAACATTGACCTGCTTAAAGTTGAGGATCACTTTGGCACTAGTTCCTTTTTCGATAGTATGTCCTCCTATAATCTTCTCCCGACCATAACCAGACCCACAAGAATTACCACTCATTCGTCAACGCTAATTGACAACATTTTCACAAATGCTTGGTCTAATATTATTGAATCTAAGATTGTTGTATCTGATATCTCTGACCATTTGCCTGTCTTAACCTCCTTTGATTTTGAAATGCCTATAGCTCTAGGAACTCCTCATTTGAGGAATCCCGAATTATTAACGAAGAAGGAAGGGCTAATTTTAGCAATTATCTTTCTGAAGCAGACTGGACTCCTATTTTTGAAACCTGTCGCTTGAAAGATGCTAACAAAGCATATGACTTGTTTATGAAAGAATATAAAAGAAACTATGATAAGGCGTTTCCAATAAAAACTAATATAAATAAAGGAAAACCCATACTTAAACAACCCTGGATGACTCCTGGACTTCTCAAATCTAGTAAGAAAAAAGCTAAACTTCATTTAAAATATGTAAAGGTCCCTACCCTTGCCAATAAAAATAAGTTTGTTTCATACAGGAATAAATTTAAAACAATTAGAATGAAGGCTGAAAAGCATTACTATGCTGTTGAATTTACCAAGCATGTTAATAATTTAAAGAAAACTTGGACCCTCATTCGAAGTATAATTAAAATGGATGAACAACATATTAAAATTGAAGCACTAAAAATCAATGGAATAAGAAATGATGACCCTAAAGTGATGGCTAATACTTTTAATAATCTCTTCTCTGACATCGCTCATACTCTTGCCAAACAAATTCCCGCTCCTAAATCTCCTTTTAACACATACCTTGACCCGCCACTTCCTTATTCTTTTGACTTGGTTCCTACTTCACCTGAGGATATAAAAAATTTGAGCCACTTGATCCACGACAGTCACAGCCGTGGCGTTGATGATATCGACCCTCATATTGCTAATTCTTACATTTCTCAAGTCGCAACCCAACTAGCTGAAATAATTAATTGCTCCCTCAATACTGGAGTTGTACCTAATGCTATAAAAATTGCAAAAATAGTCTTTATTTTTAAAAAGGGTGACAGGGAGAACCCTTCTAACTATAGGCCCATATCCATTCTTCCTTTTTTTGCCAAGTATTTTGAAAAAATAATGCATGATAGGCTCAATAAATATGTAGAAAAATCTCATATTATTTTTCCATACCAATATGGCTTTCAATCTGGTCGATCTACTTTTATGCCTTTAATTGATATGTATGATAAAATTTCTAAGGCCTTTGAAAACAATGAATATTCTATTGTTATCTTCTTCGATTTAGCAAAGGCCTTCGATACTGTGAATCATGAGATCCTATTAAAAAAATTAGCTAATTATGGCATCAGAGGCATCCAATTAGCTTGGTTTACCAGTTATCTCGAAAGACGTCTCCAGTGTGTTTCCTGCAATGGAGCTCTCTCAGACTTTAGAGTTGTTAGATATGGTGTGCCCCAAGGTTCTAATCTCGGACCCTTGCTTTTTCTTCTATGCATTAATGACTTGCCTAATATATCTCCTACTCTTTCATTCATCTTGTTTGCTGATCATACAAAATAATGTCTTCTACTCTCATAAATCCTACCAGAGTCTAATGCAAACAGTAAACAATGAACTTGTCTTCATAGCCGAATGGTTCTCTGCTAATAGACTCTCCTTAAACATAGATAAAACTAACTTTATGCTCTTTCGAACTAATAAAAAGATGTGCCCCCAGAATGAATTGCAACTGTCTATCAATGATACCTCCATAACGCAGGTTAGCTCCACTAAATTTCTTGGTGTGTACATAGATCAACACCTCACATGGAATGATCATATTAAATATATCTCTGCCAAGGTTGCAAAAAGTGTTGGTATCCTTCGTCGAACTTCCCATGTACTCCCCCCCACTATCCGTGTTAAATTGTACTACTCATTAATATATCCTTATCTCTCATACTGTAATTTAGTTTGGGCATCTACATATAAATCCAGGTTCAATAAATTAGTACTTCTCCAAAAACGTGCAATACGTATCATATTAAGCCTTTTATTCACTCAAGTCCTTTATTTCAATCATTTAATTTATTAAAGTTTCACCAAATGATGACTTTCCAGATAGGAGTCTTTATGTATCGGTTCACCCATGATCTTCTTCCCCTTAACTTTGCAGGGTATTTCCAAAAAGGATCTGAAATTCACTGCTATTCCACCAGGAACTCCTCTCATTATCGAGCCATATCCGCTCGTTTAAACTCAAGAAGATTCCATATTAAATATACTGGACCAGGTATATGGAACTCGTTTCCTAGTCATGTTCAACAAGCTTCCAGTTTACAAAGAGCAAAAACATTACTGCGCAACTACTTGGTTAATGACTGCAAAGATATTTAACCTTGTAGGCACTGATTTTATTTTATTATTATTTGTTGTGTTTGTTTTGCGTTCTTTAGTTAAGTTTACTACATTAATTGTCATCTCATGCTGTTCTTTTAGCCTATTGTTCAATTCATTATGGCAACCGTCTAGCCATCTGTTAAAATTGCATATGTAATTAGGTGTCCCTGTTAGCGGGATATTCATCCCTTAGGGCCTTCCTTGTTACCATCCGATAATGTGAAGCATGTTATACTATGTCTATTGTGT
Organism: Lumbricus terrestris; assembly: GCA_949752735.1. Classification (NCBI taxonomy): domain Eukaryota; kingdom Metazoa; phylum Annelida; class Clitellata; order Crassiclitellata; family Lumbricidae; genus Lumbricus; species Lumbricus terrestris. Next base: position 4,538,442 of record OX457049.1, read on the forward strand.
ATGTTGATGGTTGGTTACAATAAATGAATTGAATTGAATTTCTAATTAGCGACGCCCTCCTCCTTTGTCCTGGCTTGGGACTGGCACTGGCACTGGCAGAGTGCAACCAGCGACGGAGCTTGTGTAGTAGTTAGCTGATGGATGGATCCGATTTGACCAGGGTCTATGACAAAAGACGCCGTTACCCTGGACAGAATTTTGCTCGGCATATTACAGCACTTAAGAGCAAGGTACTGAACCAGTTTTAGTAGTTAGCTATTGTAGGAGACATATGTATATAGCATATTGGAATTCTGTTTAAAGGTGTCCATGTACCCGAATGCAACTACCGGTAGCAGAGTTGCCGAACGCATCTACTCAATTCCAATTGCGTACGGCAAATAATATGCTTTAGCGAAACATGATGCTAAACTACAGCAATTCGGTGGTGTCAATTAAATCGAACCACGTGCTTCCTACTCCCAGAACATAGCTGACAGTTTTGCCGATTGAGCAAAACGAAATACATACGGCGTTTTGAGTTAATTTAAAAGGTGTGCAAATATCGTCTTGTAAAATCGTGATAGCAGAAACGTTTCGCCGACCGCAGAGATTGACATAGTTCACGACAGTTAGTTTATAGAGTTGAGCTATGAATAAAACTGCAGAAACCAAAACAATGTCCGCTGGAAGCAATAAAATAAAGAGACGAAGTTGATGGAGAGAAGATGAAACAAGTCACGGAATTCAAGGACCAATCAAACGCAAACTGTGTTACATCATCGAGTTGGCAAAATCTTACTTCCGCTCAGTTCTTCTACTGTAAGCAGAGTGACAATTCGAAAAAATAAGTTATTGATTTGGTTTGTCTGGTTTCAACGTGTTGCAGCAAACTTCAATCACAAAACTTGCAATAGGTCTACTATAATGGGCTTCTCTTTTTTAAAATCGCGTATTATTTCAAATCGGATGATAGTGACATTTCAAGTTGTGTTTTAACTGCAAACATGTCTTAGAATTGCACACAAATACAATTAGTACCATTGCATATTTTGTGTATAACTACACGTTATAAAAAAGCCCTATTTTGTTATTCAACAATTGTAACAAGAATGTGTTGTTTATAGTGCCTGAAGAATTCGTATTATGGGTGTTTTAGTAAAATCCTAGAAGTTTTAAAGAAACGATAGGCAGAACCTTGTGTGACTTAGTTATCTGATTTGTGATTTAACAATTTTAACAAGAATGGCCTATTTATAGTGCCCCTTATTGTCTAACAATCATTATTGAATTTGCAAGTGAGTATTGCTCTATAAAATTGCTCTACCTGGGGGAAGAAGACGTTTTTCGTGTTACTTAAGTCTTGAAAAAACTTGCGAATGTTTTAAAAAAGGTCATGAGGTTTTCGGTAAGGAAATTTTTTAAACACCCCCCGAAAAAATCCTGGCTACGGCCTTGCCCTGCCCAAACCCTTCCCAGCTCGGCGCTTCGTGCCTCGGCGACCCTCATTCGACCGCTTGTCCGTCCCCCCCACAAGTTCGGACCAGGTCTCCGCCTATGGACACAATCTACATGGATTCGTCATACGATAGCACAATAGAATATAATTAAATGGAACGGAATAGAATCAACTGGATTCGTGTTCTGCATTACAAGACAGCCTTTCTAATCGACAACCTTTCTAATCGACAACCTTTCTAATCGACAACCTTTCTAATCGACAACCTTTCTAATCGACAACCTTTCTAATCGACAACCTTTCTAATCGACAACCTTTCTAATCGACAACCTTTCTAATCGATAGAATGAGTGGAATAGAATAGAATGAGCATTATCTAATGGACTGGTCCTCAGCGTTGCAAGTAACATAATATAATAGTTTTATATAGAATACAATGTCATCTTCAACCGAGTGTAAAATTGCAACTTTATATGAAGACAGTCGTGAATTTTATGTTAGATATATCCACTGTAACCAACAGTTTTATATTCTTCAATTTCTTATAAAGACAGAGTACCACTCGAAAGAGGTGTCCTATAAACAACTGCACAAAACGGCGCAGTAGGCTACGAAGATTAAGATAACCGTCCTGTGATTGGTTGCTTATTCAAAGCAAGCCAACTACAGATTAAAGATTACGAGATATCGTTCTGAATTCCGGCAACTAGGGGCATCCAAGTCACAATACATGCGTTCAACCCATCAGTGCTTGATTTTTCAAAATCATCCCAAAATATAAAAACTTTGTTGCAAATGATGAGTTTGGACAATTATTATAACTAACACAAATTCTGCAAAATATTATATGAGATTCTTGTTCACCAGAGTGCTGTTTGCGGTTGGTTAAAAAATATACTTACTTACTTACTAACTTACCTACCTACAACCTACTGACTTAAATACTTACTTAATTACTTGCTGAGTCACTGACTGACTGACTCACTCACTCACTAACTCACTCACTCACTCACTCTCACTCACTCTCTCACCTACTCACTCACTCACTCAACCACTTACTTACTCACTCACTTACACACTCACTCACTCAATCAACCACTTACTTACTCACTCACTTTCTCACTCACTCACTCACACTCACACACTCACACACCAATCCACCCAACAACCCTCTCACCAACTCACCCACCCACCCATTCACTCACTCACTCACTCAACCACTAACTCACTCAATTACTCACTCACTTATTTACTTACTTACATACTTACTTACTTATTTACCTGCCTACTTACCTACTTACTCTCATACTTCTTCTCGCGGGGCCTAGCGGCCTGGGAGCGCCTCTGAACGGTTCAATATACCAGAGGCGCTCTATAGATGTTTAAATACAATACAACACAATACAATACTCACTTAAGTTACAAACAAGGTGAAGCTTAGCGATTGTTTTGAGTCGTTGTTCTTTAGACACCTTTAAAAATGTTAAAATGTTCATATATAAAGATTTCACCTCGAAAAACGGTTTTTCTGTACTCGCCATATTCATACGTTTCCTATGCACAAGATCTTAAATGAAAACAGGGATTGCTCAATAAATTTTGTTCGGCCACAGAGTAATGACTGGAAGATTAAGACATTATTGCTAAAACAGATGGACGGTTAAATCAAGATTGGACGTCCCAGTAATGAATAATTATAATTGAGTGGTGCCACATCGCTACGGACATGCAGTGCTTGTATAACTTAGTTACAATGACGCTGGGCACATAAGAGCGACGAGCCCATGGTTTATGATGAAGATGATGCAATATGTATGCATGGGCATTTGTTATTTATTTATTTTATTTATTTTATAAATTTATATAGCGCCTCTTCAAGGTAGGCTACTCAGAAGCGCTCCCGGCCCGACCACGGCTAAATAAAATAGTTTTTAGGTTCTTAGGAACAGAGTGGAGTGACCCTGGGAATTAAGCGCAGTGTAACAGGGAGACCATTCCAAGCTGTAGGACATGCAACAGAGAATGAACGACGCTGTCGGATAGCAGTCCGTGAGCGGGGAACCAGAAGCTCAGCTTGGTTCGCCGATCGAAGGGTGGATCGACGCTGAACTCGAAAGGTGGAACAACAGAATTCTCGAAGATACATGTACGGTGGAGCTAGTCCCTCAATGCACGACCTAACCAATTCACTGACCCTGTATGCAATCCGCTGTGGAGAGGGGAGCCAGTGTAAGATATCCGGCATATAGGATGAGACATGACCATATTTTGGGATATGGCCAACAAATCGCGACGTAGAGTTCCAGACAGCCAATCCGGTCAGCCGGTAGTCCACGAAAGAGGGTGCTGCAGTAGTCGAGGCAGGAAACTGCGAAAGAGTCAACAAGAGTAGAGGCAGCACTAAAGGACAGAGAGCGGAGGATCACCTCAAGCTGACGTTACTGGTAGTCAGAGGCGGATCCAGGAATTTTCGAAGGGGGGCCAAAAAAATTTTGGGCTGGGGTCCAAAAATTTTTCGTTGATCTTTCGCTGAAAAATCTGATGAACTTTTTTAGTCGTTTTTGGTTAACCAGGGGTGCTTTTTTCACCACATGTACTGTCAGTACCGTTACTAAAATTGCATTGCCTTGAAATTATGCCATAGATGATTATGGTAATTCCACAATTTTTATGCTGAATGCATGGTCGCGTGACTATTGTCATATTGAAAATTAGTTTAAGTGAAAGAGGTACTAACCGTTATCCGCATATGTTGCCGCTGAACTGATATCAGAATGACAATGATGCAAGTGATGATGATAATGTAGAGTTTGATGTGTCGATGCTAGATAAAGCAGATTTCGATGATGTCATAGGCTTAGCCTTTGGGTGGCAATTTTGCCTTTGGAAAGATTGCAACAAGAATAATATAGTTAATGTATAGATGACTGTTGACTCGATGGTTGTGCTGATATTTAACTTTAGACTTGAATTAATTACCGTTCATGATCGAATATGGTTTAATTTTATATCACAGGTCTCTAATAGTGTTGGGTCAAAAATGCTTTCCAGGTTATCCAATATGTGATTTTTTTTATAGGTCAGCCTTTGAAGGTTATTTATTTGCCTACAAACACGACCATAATCTTAATACTCAATCATCCAAATGTATAATTATTTTAGAATTTATAAACTCACTGGTTTGTGTTTTAAGGGTGTTTAAAAATATTATTATTATTCTCCTATAACTCGGCTACGATTACATTAGCTATTAAGCTTCTTACACGCTTCAAAAGCCTTTCAACTTTGCCTTTGCTGGTTTGATAAAATAAATTCCAATTGTAGAATTTATATAGCTCCAATACGATAATTGTGATTTCGTCATCTGTTGTCGCTACAAAGATATGTCGTATTGATTTTTTTCGTTCAATATATCGTTGTCGTGATAGCACACGATTATTATCTTCAACGGTAGGCTAGTTGTAATTGATTCGCAAAAAGATCTGCGAGGCTTCAAATGCAATGTTTATCTCAATGGTAGATTTCAAACTAGAAATGGGACTACTAACCAAGACAGCAGCGAGGATTTTATTTCAGGGGGTGTTTTCTATAAAAACATTTTCATCGCAAACTGTCTCAATCTGTCTCATCTATATTTACCTCAATTATTCTTGTCTTCGTCTATTTCACGAATCGACTGTTGTAACTCTCTATTGTTTTTGCCTCATAAAAGTTCGTCTCTCCCTCTTCACTCTGTTCCAAACGCTTCCCAGACAAATAGTCCAACTACTTTGCTCAATGCTCATCCCACATAATATTATCTGCTTTTATGTTCGACATCCTTCATTGTTTTTTGCTCATATTGCCCGTGAATGTGTGAGATGTTTTAAAAATCCGGAATAAGCAGAAATGTTACAGTATGGAGCGATCCAATTTGGGAGAAAACTAGATTTGTTTTAGAATGCGGCTATATTTATTATGTCAGTTAAATCAGTTTTGGAGGTGTGCGAGGACATTGCTTTTATTTCCAAAGTCTTGCCGTCCATCATGACTCACACACTAAGCAAATAATTCCAATTACACACTGCAGTATCGCGCAGTGCCAATCCCAAGCCTGGACAAGCGAGGCGGGCGCCCTAATAACCTTCATTGTCGTTAGTGTATGAGAATATCAGTGATTGCTGAAGTGTTCCGACACAAAGGCATTCCAGTCAAGCATTTATCCGTCCATCCAATGTAAACATTGTTATTTTCCAATAGAATGTCTGGATTGGTGGAGCGGATGGGCCGATGGATGGGCGTTTAGTGCACTCACAAGACGACTTTGGCTGATGCAATCATAAATTTGGGTCAGAAGGTGAAGACAGGTGAAGTAAATAAGTTTCATAAACACTGCGAACAAAATGATGTCTTTACACACCTCAAAAAAGGTGACACCGAGTTTTATATGTAACCACCGAATACAAATGGTCCCCTAACACACCTCGAAACCGAATAAAAGCGACGCAATAAATTTCGACATCGATTTCTGGAACTTAAACTAACTGGCGAAAAGAAAATTCGATGTAAAAATAACTGTGCAACAGTCTGCTCGTCAATCCATGCTTCACTTCACATTTCCTTCCTCCAATCATCCATCCATTCATACATCTATCCATCCGTCCGTCCGTCCGCCATATGTCCGTCCGTCTGTCCATCCATCCAGCCAGCCATCCATCCATTCATCCGTCCATCCATCCGTCCATCCATCCGTCCGTAAGGCCTACATCCATCTATCCATCCATTCGCCATACCATCGATATCGGTTGGTTGATTCATTAACATCAGCTCCCCCGACTTCACATTCTCCACCAGTATCCGTGATTTGGTTGTCACCTTTTGCATTTTGGTCTTTTAGTATCATTTGCAATTAACACGTGCGTGTTATTATCACTTGTCTTGAGGCATCTGAGAGTCATCAGAAGATCTTTTTTCCTCTTCTGTCTTTAAAAACCATTTTTCATTTTTTACATGTATCTGCTGTCGACTACTGCAGCTCACTATTAACTGGGATTCCCAAATTTCGCTTATCAGTTATTGACTAGGCATTGCTCGTCTACCTCACTACTCACACATTTCTACCTACATGACTGATGTTCTCAACAGTACTGCTTTCTTGTTGTTTCATATCCTAATTCCCCTTCCTTTCAACATACAATTTAAACTACTATTATACATGGGCCATGAGCAGTGGTGGAATAGTTTTTTCTGGACTATAATTGATTTCGTGTTTAATTTCAGACATAGTCGATGTCCGAGTAATTTTTACATAGGGAATGTATCGTAACTGGATGCTGCTGTAATCACGGATGAAGCCGTTTTTTTAATTTGTTGTTTCATTTGCTGCAGTTTTTAAGGTGTTTAAGCTAAGGACATCATATTAACTATAATTGATTCCAGTGTTTTTCAACATCATTTTGATAATTCACATTCTCTCTCACCAGTGATTGACTAAACTAGTAAGCAAATCTTCGGGTGATGTCAGACCCATGCCGATGATTAAACGAAGAGGATGGGAAGCTAGATGCACTAAAAAAAATAGCTTAGAAGTAACGTCGCCATTAATTAAATAGCAGGGTATAGTGCTTGTTTAGGAAAGACCAGAAGTATTTTTTGGCAAAGTTTAAGAAGCCTGACGCACTCACGCGTTTGCATTAGAACCGAGAACACACAGGAGCGGGTGGGGCTGGGTTGGGGGACGAGTAACCTAAATTCCACGAGAAAACACTGAGTATCCCATCTTGTATGTTTTATATATCGACCTTTTCAGAGAGTGATTGCATCAACGCACAATTTTTATTATCTATAAAAAATTTGGAAGGTGGATCCGATTTGACCAGGGTCTATGACAACAGAGGTCGTTACCCTGGACAGAAGTTTGCTTGGCGTATTACAGCACTTAAGGGCTTTTTTGCATCCATCATTTGATAATAGTATAATTTTACATATCGACCGTTGAAAAGGAATTAGGTGCTCATTGAATATATCCAATATTTTCTTACTACCTATATAACCAATTTGTTACCGCTTTGAAGGTGTCTAAAAAAGAGATCTCATGGATTCTAGCATGTGAATGCCTCTAAAAGCAAAGGGGGCGATGGGAGCAGAATGGCGCGATAGCGACAGGCAATCGCTAGTATTCCGCACCCAGTTTCCCAGATCCTACACTCCGAAAGTCCCACCCCCCAAAAAAAGACAAAAGAATCATGCGGGCGCCGGTGATTTTGCTGGATGTTTGAAAAATCTGGGTCATGGAGCAAATTATGGAGAGATCAAGGTTTTTGACAGAAAAACTTGATAATTTTAAGAACGAATCTCAATTAATTCTACCAATTCAATCAGTTTTTGAGGTGTGTAAAGATATCGTTTTTGTTTCCACTGTTTTCGCCTCCATCATGTCTCACACACTAAGAAAGGAATTCAATTACACACTGCAGTAGTGCGCAGTGCCAGTCCAAAGCCTGGATCAAGGAGGGTGCTCGACAAAATGATCTTTATTGTCGCTAGTGTATGAGAATATAATGTAAGTGCTAATTTGTTGAGACTCAAAGTCATTCATCCGTCCGAGCTGCCATATTTTGTTGTCATTTGTGATGCAATAAGGTGCCGTTTCGCCGAGATATTCACAAATCGTTTTTCGCTAATACGTGCATAAACACGATCATTTTGGATGTTTTTAGAAGTATCTACCATGAATATCTTCTCGTCGCAAAACCCTTTTCTTTCAATTTTATCAACAGCCGTGCGCGCTGCCATGCGCTGTTTTAGACGCAAAGAAACGGCTGGCTGCACGCAAGCTGTTTCGCTAGTCGTTTCTTGTTGGAGTGCTGTTGGACATCACGTCGACAAATAACTTTAGATCATCTTTTAGAATATGTTGTACCGTGTTTCTAGGACTACCTGTTTCGCGCTGAATGACCTGGGGAGATTTGCCTGTAGAGCCTATCCGGGTTGTTGTCTTTACGGCCAATTTACTCGGACACACCAGCAATGTTAGCGGATATGCGCGCCGTAATTCCCACGGTTTACGATTAGAAAGTCCTGTTTTTATCAATTTTCAGTAGCAGATAATTTAAGGTATTGTTAATTCCATCCACTGTTGGAAAATTTGTAAATCATGTCAACCGAATTAAATCCCTTATCAGTTCGTAAAATCAAGATCAAAACGCGATCATCGTCTGTCAACGGCGCCAGATTTCGTCACAAATGACAACAAAATATGGTAGCTCGCGTTGTTCCGAGCATATAATTAAAACCTAAACTTGTACCAGTTCCATTCTTCCAGGGTATATACTTGAGTGAAATATCTTCAATTTGACGCATAAAGTATAAATAAATTCCAAAAATTGGCGGAGTTATATGCATTCAAATTTGGTTCATTTATGCTGGACCTCCCTGTCTATCTACAAAGACTGTTGACGTCTTTAAAGATTTTAATGTATGTCCATTCACTTTTGTTCAACTGTTCAGCAGGTTTTTTTTTCTTTTTTCTTATCCTTTCCCCGAGGTTTGATGGCAATATTACTGTACATTTGCACATTTCATGCTGTTCACATAATACAACATCTATGCTTCTTAGTTAGGTTAACATCAAATATTTATCACATGTTTGCAAGCAATTTTTAGCATTCATTGCTAACTTGCTTTTGCCGTCTTGAATTTATATGGTTTTCCTAAAGTTAAAAGAGGTATGCAAGAGACATCTCCAATTGGAATCCTCTGTTTTACAAAATAATACCCGATTGCTGTCTTAACTGGTTTCGTAGCTGTGCAGACTGGTTTTATAGTCGTGTAAACTTGTTTCGTATATCTTAAAATGTTATCTGTTATACTTACTTACTTATTTACTTTCCGTGTTATTCCCAATGCCGAACATGACGTTGGTTCGAACCTGAGTAGTAGTAGTTGCTGTTTAACGTCACGGTTGCTTTGGGTTCTTCACTTTTATTGTTAGTTCAACCCTGTAACTAACTGTCATGAACTATGTTCACTTCTGCGGATGGTGAAACGTCTCTGCTACCTATATTTTACAAGATGATATTTACTTCTTCTTCTATCTTCTCCTCCGTCATCGATATGACGACAAGGACTTTATGAAATTTCTCCAAACTTCTCTGCTCCTGATTGCGTCTCCTGTTTCGGCTAAGCTGGTGCTTTTCTCTCTCAGGTCTTCTTTGATGTTTTCTATCCAGGTCTTCCGCTGTCTCTCTCTGCTTCTTTCTCCCTCTACATTTCCATGGAGTGCAGCGTTTGGTAGTCTTTGTTCCGCCATTCTTCTCACATGACCGAACCATCTGAGTCTTCTCTTCGGTATTTAGACACCTTCTAAATAAGGTTCAAACGCGTATGTAATTCGTGTTGCTCAATCGCCAATTATTATCTATCATCTCTTGAAGAACGTGGTTCGATTTCCTGTAATCATTTACATAAATCCCAACACTCGCAGTCATTTCCACAGGAGTGCAAAACTCGGTGATCTGGATTGTATATTTTGCTAGTGTCTCTTAAAATTGTTCCTGTGAGTTTGTGCATACTCAAAGCATAATATTTCATCTATGTTTTCATCGATCGTCCAGCTTCTGCCTTAGACATAACGTATTTCCATCTCCCGTCCAGATTCAACTCGTACTAAAATATATATTGATCGCTCAACCAACTTATTTCTTTACTGCCATACTTTAGCACCAACAAGCCTATCAATGTTCACTCGTTCATCCAGAAATAAATATATTTGTATATATATTTACTATATATATATTTACTATTATATATATTTACTATTATAAACATTATAGCATAAATCTAAATATAGTATAAAGTATAAATTCACCATATAAATTGAAATAAATATGCTCATCCAACTTTTTATGCTACTGCTGTTCATTATCGATGATTTGATATTAAAAATTATGTTTTGTACAGATGTCATTAAAATATTTAAAAAAAATCACATTTAATCACTTTAGAGAGATTCTCACGTAGTGCCAATGACGCTATAAAACTTTTTTAAACTGATGAAAACAAAATATCCCGTGCATTTAGTGAGGCTGTGTTTAACGAGCTTAGAATGCGAGGAAAAACACCTCAAAAAAGAATGTCAACAACAAAATATAAGAGTGACGTCGGCTCAAAGTAGTTGATACCAGAATGACTTCGTATTGCTCATTGCCAACTACATCATGTTGTAGGCTACGTTCCACCACAGTCGCACGAATGCTTTATTCTTCACTAGCATGGTGGGGTTGTGCAAAATTAATGAGGGTCAGAGGAGTCGTCTGTCGCTATTAATGGAGAGTTGATACGACAGGTTTTTGACAACTGACACTCCTACTTTGACATGTTATGTTCTAAGGCAGATGAATCCCTCTTTACGTCTATCCTCTTTGACCCAGGTCATGTCTTCCACGATCTTCTTTTCCACCTGAACGTAACAGTGTAATGTGTAACAGGTTACTCTCCTAGGCCCCACTGGCACAATCTGCAGATACCGCAATGTGATTCGTTGTTTGGAAATGGATTTATCACCAGAATTCTACAAAGTTATCTTGTTTGACGATTATAGTTTAATAATTATATTATGCTAGCTGAACTACCCGATTGTTAGTCCCAAGTCACGCAGACCCCGCTCCCAATCGCAATTCTCACCCCGCCTTTCTCACCCCATCTTCTTCAATCGGCCCCAACCCGGTCCCAGCATGCGGTGCGTGGCGTTGTCCACGAAATGCAGGTTCTTCGCCCCAACCCAGCTCCCACTCGCCCCTGCGGGGCGGGTTCGTCACCGTTGTCCAGGCTTGGGACTGGCAGTGGATCAATGGCGGAGTTTACCAATGCACTGTCAGATTTTTCGAGGTAGACTCATTTGACTGTTTTGAAGCTTCGACAAAGAAACACGAAACTAGACGTATAACAGCAGTTATTTACACGACACCTCTTTTAAGGTTTTCATGGCTTTATAAGAGTCCGCAGAAAATGTTTTAAAATTAATTAACATGTCGTCACGGTGGCTTTGGAAACCCTAGACCCAATCAACAACAAAGGCCTTGACTTCATCTCAGATTTGGGCCGGTGACACGAAACGGAGTATCCCCCCTGAAAGCTATCCGGGGGATGAATTAATCTATCCCCCGGATGGAATTAACCGGTTTATACTATCCGGGGGGATAAACCATTCTATCCCCTTTTTAAAAAATGCGCACAATATTTTTTTCTATGCTGCAATCAAAATTTAAAGTGACTCTGATTGTTTTAAGTGTCCAAAGCAATGCTCAGATAAAGGCAACTCAAATTTATTTAGTGACTCTAAGTGTTCTTAAGTGTTTTAAATGTTTTAAGCGCTCTAAAAACAGGGCAAAACAAATTATGTAGTAGGAATAAATATACCTGTTAGTGTCATTGTTCAATACAAAGCAGATGAAAATTAATTTGCCAAAAAAATACACGCCGAAGCGGTTTTTTCGACTTTTTTAAATTTGGGGGAATACAATTAATAAGAGGGATACTCTATTTCGTGACAGGCCGGCGTCTAACACAGGCAACCGGGGATCCCCGAGAATCAAGTTTCTTATTCCAAGGTATTTCCATGACTATACAACGCTTTAATGCTGTGGCTTTCACAGGGTCATTAATAAAGCCCTTAATTGACATGGATGAGGGTGGTTGGACTCGCCCAAATGCACACAGCTTTTGCACTGTTTGACTGTTTGCAATATTTGTTGAAACAAAAAAGATAATAATAATAATAATAATAATAATAATAATAATAATAATTATAATAATAATAATTATAATAATAATAATAATAATAATAATAATAATAATAATAATAATAATAATAATAAAAACATGGGCCCTCAGTCAGTATTGGTCAAGCTTGACATCTCGAATGCATTCAATAGCCTACACCGTGATTCCATGCTGGCGTCGGTTGATGAAATCATCCCTGAATTGGCCGCATACTGCCACCTTGCATACGCCGAGACGACATCTCTACAATTCGGCAGGTTTAATATACTATCGCAGGAAGGGTCACAACAGGGCGATCCATTGGGGCCTCTACTATTCTGTCTACCGCTCCATCCTATTCTAACTCGCTTGGTGTCGCCCTTGGCTTTTGGATACCTCGACGACCTCACCCTCGGCGGGAACCCAGAGATTGTGGAGTCTGACGTGGATTCGATCGAGGAAGGATGCTCGCGACTGGGGCTAACGCTCAACCGTACTAAGTGCGAGATCATCGCGGCCGACTTCGATTTCTACAACATCAACCGAGGCGCTATGCGACAATTCGCCCGAGTCGATCCCATGGAGGCCATGCTTCTTGGTGCTCCGCTCATGTCGTCGTCGGCCCTTCTATCAGCGCTCGACAAATGCGTGACCGACCTCGGGACCTCGATCGACAGATTACAACTCGTCGCAAAACAGGACGCTCTCTTAATCCTCAGATGCTCGCTTGGCTCGCCTAGGCTGATGCACCTATTAAGATGCACCCCTTGTCACGACCACCCTCGATTGCAGGATTACGATGAGCTGCTAAGGGGAGGTCTTGAACGGATATTTAACATTACTTTGACCGACGACCAATGGATGCAGGCCTCTCTTCCAATCAGATTAGGAGGACTGGGAGTTAGGAGGGTGTCTTCGTTGGCACTTCCAGCCTTTTTGGCTTCTGCCGCTGGCACCCTCTCCATCCAGTCTCTTATCTTGGGAGCGGCCTGGAACTTTAACGACGATTCATCCGATTCTGCGCGGTCCGACTGGATGCGGATTACTGAGACCGGAGATCCAACGGAGTTTCCAGGTCACAAACAGTCACTGCTGGACAAGCCGCTGCTGCTTAATACCGTGCTTTCCATCGAGTCAAGGCTTCAAGACACCTACGATCGGGCACGTCTAAAGGCCTCAATGGTACCACACGCTTCCGACTGGCTATACGCCCTTCCACTTACCGCGTTCGACCTCAGATTGAACGACGAGGCTGTGCGAGTTGCGATAGGCCTCCGACTTGGCGCGGCCATATGTGAGCCGCACACGTGTGTTTGTGGCGCTCCTGTATCAGCAAGGGGTTCACATGGTCTCTCATGCTCCCTTGGATTCGGTCGACAGGCAAGGCATAGCACCATCAACGACCTTGTCTACCGAAGTCTAAATAGAGCTGGCACTCCGGCAATCAAGGAGCCGTCGGGCCTTACGAGGTTGGACGGGAAACGACCGGACGGCCAGACCCTAATCCCCTGGAGTCACGGGAGAGCGCTGATTTGGGATGCGACCGTTGTTGACACAGTGGCTGCTTCCTACGTCCTCGAGAACGCGTCTGAAGCCGGGAGAGCGGCGGAGAAAGCCGCCACTAGGAAACTTTCAAAATACTCGGACCTCCAAAGGACATACATCTTCGTCCCCTTGGCTGTCGAAACAATGGGTCCCATCAACAATGAGGGTCTCGCCTTTGTTTCCGAAATCGGACACCGGCTTTCAAAGTTATCTGGAGATTCACGCGAAACTGGTTTCCTTTTCCAGAGCATTTCTGTTACAATTCAACGCTACAACGCCGTTGCCTACCACGGCACCTTGTCTGGACTACCCGGGGCCACGGACCGGCCACCCTAAACTAACTAAAATTGTTCTGTAAAAACTAAATCGAATTCTAAACCTAACATTCCAGTTATAATAATAATAATAATAATAATAATAATAATAATAATAATAATAATAATAATAATAATAATAATAATAATAATAATAATAATAATAATAATAATAATAATAATAATATTAACATTTTAGTAACTATATTATCATCGTTTCACAATCATCACTGCCACTTCCGCTAATATTTCGAATCTCTTCCAGAGTCAATAAGTCAGATGTCGATCCGTTGTCTTTAGTTTTGTAGTATTTTCTCAATGACGTCATAAACTGCGGCGTTCCATCCTCCTTTCAATCATCCTCCGGCGTTTCCATCGCATCCTCATCTTCATCTTTCGCTTCCTCATCAGACCGGATGTTACGGGTAACTGGATAATTCAGATGAAAGTCCCATTAATAAAAGTCTTGGCATTGGCAGACATTTCGCATTGTATTTTTTACAGATGTAATTATATATGATTGTCATAAACACCATGGCTAATGATTGACGCTAGACACCTTTCTTAGAGATTTACTATGTCTATATAAAGAAAATTGCAGTCAAGTTATCATAATATGTTCCATGGACAAACAATCACGATATGTCAATGAAGAAACAATAAGAGAATATTTCTTGAATAATTCATGAAGGGTCGATCAAGGTGGAACAACAGAGTTCTCAAAGATACGGTGGAGCTAGTCCTTCAATGCACCGCCTAACCAACGCACAGACCCTGTATGCAATCCGCTGTGGAGAAGGGAGCCAGTGTAAGATATCCCGCATATAGGATGAGACATGGCCATATTTTGGGATATGGCCAACAAGTCGCGCCGCAGAGCGGAGGACCCGTTCCAGGCAGCCAATCCGGTCAGCTGGTAGTCCATGATAGAGGGCGCTGCAGTAGTCAAGGCGGGAAACTATGAAAGAGTGAACAAGAATAGAGGCAGCACTAAAAGACAGAGAGTTACTGTCCCGGATTGCAGACTGAGAGGTCATCGGTTGAAATCCCTGTAGCAGAAATTTATTCATAGATGATGATGATGATGACGACGACGACGACGACGACGACGACGACGACGACGACGACGACGACGACGACGACGACGACGACGACGACGACGACGACGACGACGACGACGACGACGACGACGACGACGACGACGACGACGACGACGACGACGACGACGACGACGACGACGATGATGATGATGATGATGATGATGATGATGATGATGATGATGATGATGATGATCACGAAGACAAGGAACAGCAATGATGTAATTGTCCGCGGTTTTAACTTATATAAGTGTTTTTATACTTAAAAGAGGTGTTCAAGCTCAACTATGCTATTACTTCCCTCTACGATGGATGATACATTAACCTTACGTCCGTCCGTTTAATCCACCCGGTACATTTACTAGGTTGTAGACTAGGCCCGAACGCTACGATTTTCATACATTCTGGTGCCTAAGACCGTAGGTATCCAAACGCGCCTATTCCCGTTATCCGGAGACGTTCCGACGATTTTATATTAATTTTATAAAATGTATAGGAAATCCCATGTTAAATCGCAGCTCACGGTCGACCGCCATTATTTACACACAGAATTTTAACGTCGTGTGTGCCGATGACGTCACGTCATTTGTGTGTAAATATGGCGGCGGAGAGTCACTTGCGAATTTTAACATGGGATTTCCTATACATTTTATAAAATTAATATAAAATCGTCGGAACGTCTCCGGATAACGGGAATAGGCGCGTTTGGATACTTACGGTCTTAGGCACCAGAATGTATGAAAATCGTAGCGTTCGGGCCTAGTCTACAACCTAGTAAATGTACCATCCACCCGCCTGACAGATTAGAATCCCCGAAGACCCGCGAAAATATCTTCAGACGGTGGAGTTCTTTACATGTTTAAAGATGAACAGAACCACTTAAACACCTTTACAACGGCTTAGCTCTTCTCTATAAAATAATGTGTATTGAAATATTGCGATCTTCCGTCTCTCGACCAAGCAGTTGTTTAACGACAATGTTTTGACATCAACGATCATCATTAGCGTCGCCCTCCTTCTTCATCCAGAATTGTGACTGGCACTGTCAGAGTGCAAACATCTTGTTTAAAGAAGAATGGAGGTGGAGACTGAAAGTGACTTTGCGGCATATTCTTTTTGAATTATTACCGATGAGCAAAAGAGATTCTACATTTTTATGAAATATTTCAAGGACTTTGGGATATAGGCCACACCACAATTTTGGGTGAACGTCCCTCAAAGTCTCCGCCCGTGTATATAGGTTTCATTAGCCGAGAGCATAGATTCTTTGTGCAAACTGGGTACCGGGTATTGCTACATTTTTTGGAAGAACGTTAAAAGTGGAATTTACATTTTAAAACAAACAAATTAAATTAGCGTTCCGACGAATAAATCATAACAAATGATAAGTACAAATTTATTCTGTATTATAAGTTGCTATAGTGTAGCGTTGAAATTGCCAGTGCATGAACTGTTTGACCGTCGGGCTACCAAGGGTGGGGATGGTATCGCAAATCAAAAGTTATACCCGACATACCCAAGGTACCAGGAGGTGGATACCACTCCCCCTTAGATTATCGACTATAACTTTTGCGCCTTTTAATATGAAACAGTCTGACAACCGAAAGCATTTAATGAAAGTACACATGGAAATTGATCCAAGGAGTACCCGCAACAAATCAGCTGTCGCCATATCAATAATGACATTTACTGCGTTATGAATATTCAACATTGACTGCATATTGAATATTCATTAAGTCAATTGGGTTGCGTTAGTTCGGTAAATAGCAGGAATCTGTTGTAAACAGTGATTTTTGTTAAACTCGCCGAATCTACGAAATGACAATTCTGTGCAGAAATGTCGTTATACCCAATCAATCATTCTTTAGATACTCTTACCCCGAAGAACGTTTCCTGAATGAAGTTGCATTAATGAAAATAATGCTTGTAAAAATTGAAGATTACACGAAATAATCGCGTTGCTAACTAGAAGTTGGGTTGATGAAAATGCTTCAATTTTAGATAGAAGTCGGATTTAGATTGACTAAAATCGTCTTGTTAAAATTTTAGCGGTTGGAGTAAAGGAAACCGGAATAAGTATTTTCTTACCTGAAATAGAAGCTGGATTGATTAAAATGCCTTGCCTTAAATTGGAACTGGATTGATTAAAATGTCCTTGCTTAAACTGGAGCTGGATTGATTAAAATGCCTTGCATTAAATTGGAACTGGATTGATTAAAATGCCTTGCCTTAAATTGGAACTGGATGGATAAAAATGTCTTGCTTTAAATTGGAGCTGGATTCATGGAAATCTTTTTGATTAAATTGGAGGTGGATGGATGAGAATGTTCTTGCTCAACTGGGAGCTGGATGGATGAAAATTTTCTTCCCTAAGTTGTAGTTGGATGGATGATAAAAAGCTTAAGAAATGGAAGCGGGATCAAGGCATTTTATATCTTTTTTAGAAGCTGGATGGAGGTTTTTATATATATGAAATAGAAGCTGGATGAATGATAAAAAGCTTAAGAAATGGAAACTGGGTTGTTGATTTTCATTGATGTATTTCAACATGCATCCGCTTCCATTTCAGCTGGAAAGTAGATCCATCTTCTTTTTCAGATATAAATATAACTTCATCCAGCTTCAATTGAAGATATATAAAAATATCTTAACCTGGCTTCCATTTTTCAAGCGTTTTTCATTAATCCATCTTCCACTTCACTTACAAAAGTACCTTAATCCAGCTTCCATTTTAGATATAAATACCTTAATCCAGCTTCCGTTTCAGATTTTGTTTTGTTTTGTTCAGAGATTGTTTTGAGGATGGATGATCAAGGTGACAGTTAGTTGCAGCTGTTTCTATTCACAGAATCTGCAGATATGTAATATTATAATAATATGATCATATTTTGCAGGTTAGCGTCACTGTGTGATAACGAAGCTCACTAGCGACGCCCTCGTTCTTTATTTAGGCATGGGACTGGTATTTGCAGAGTGCAACCAGTGACGGAGTTAGACAGATGTATTTGAAAAGTATTTTAAAAATTTAAAATTTTGTCGTTAGACACCCTATTTTCTTGAGTACAGTTCCTTAATAAACGATCCAATTTCCAACATGAATTTTCTTTTCTAAAAATAGAAATCAAGTTCCTACTGACTTAACAGCGCTTCGTTAATAAAACACACGTTTTGTTCCAAATTTACTTGCACGCTCGCAATGTCTCTGGATCACAATATCACTTACATGCATAATATTACAATAACTCTTTGCATACCGAGTTATATGCTTCATGAAGCGAATTATTTCCAATAAACATCGAAAGGCAACCCGGATAGTATTTGTCAACGGATACAATTTCGCACGTATGTCGTGCGAGATTGTATCCGACATCGAAGTGGGCGTGGCCGGATAGTTTCTGTTGGCCGGATAGTATCTCGCATGACACCGGCGTAAGCTGGGAAGTAAACAGCAAGTCTTGCGATACACTGGTCTCGTGTCCAGGACCTTGGTATTCGTCCATTGCTGGCTCAGGGCCATGGAAAAGGAGATGAGCGCCTCCATATGTTCCTAATGGAACGGGATAGGACTTTTTACTTTTTTACTCCACTGTATGTGCTGTAACTTATTGTCGTCAACGGCCTTTGATGTCATAGGACGACGTTAGACTTTGGAGAAATAAAATAGACGGAATTTATTCACGATGAGTACGCGCGGTCTTTCAAAATACCTTTTTCAAAGAAGCTATCGAGGCAATAAGAAAGCGATACACTCTAACACCATATTTTAACATCATGGTAGCCTTCAAATCATTAATGTGATTCTACTAGTATTGCAAACTCCGACACTGGTTACACTCTGCCAGTGCCAGTCCCAAGCTTGAATAAAGGAGAAGGGCGTCGCTAATGGTCTTTGTTTCCACACAGTGACGTTAAACTGCAAATACCACCACTAGTATTGCACTGGTCTAGTTCCTTGCTCTTAAGTGCTGTAATATGCCGAGCAAATTAATTTTCTGTCCAGGATAACGAACTCTGTTGTCATAGACCCTGGTCAAGTCGGATCCATCCATCCACTAGTATTACAATGTTGTCTGTCCAAATACAGAGAAATCATTAAATGAGGCTTTCGTAACTAAATACTTCCAAGTCCAGCGAATTGCGTATAGGATCTCTACTCTAGTCTGGTCCGTTTTGAGCGAATAGTTAAAATCCAAGTGATATTACACTTCGATTTTTTTACGAATTGTGGAGTTTAAAAGGTCATAAGCCGTTCAGAAATTGCAATTCTAGTAAGGTTTGTTCTCGCTTTCTCATCACGTATCACTGACCTTAGACTACGTGTCAGGTTATGTAATGACAAGAGAGTTGCATGCCATTGCGGTGGATACAGAGCCGTCCACCTATGATTATCACTAAGACTCACTGACTATACTCATAAGAAAATTGCAAATCGTTGTCACCTATTCCTTTTTGTTTATGGCTGAGGTTAAGACAAATCAAGTCCCAATTTTATATAGCCTAAAATCACCCAGTTTTTAAGGTGTCTAAGTCGAACATGGTTCGCTGATGTTCAGACACATATCCTTTAAGAATGTAAAATCGGAAGGTGATCCGACCAATGTCCTACGACGGAGGTTCGGACCTGCCAGCGTTAGCTGTCTTTCCTAATGCCCTCTCTATTTCAGACCTTAATTGGTGGATGTTACTTCATCGCGTGTTCCAATTGTAACACATCCTCCTCCACCCCAACTCCATCCACTTCATTTTCCTTTTCTTCACACAGTTCTTCACAGTATTCTTTCCACCTCTCCACTACCTTTTCTTGTTCAGTGAGCAATTCTCCTTTTTTTGTTTTAATTACCAGTAGTGGTGCAGTATACTTCCCAGTAATCTTCCTCACCGTTTCGATACTTGCTTCATGTCTTGATTCTTGTCTCCATCCTCTATCCGTTGACACAGCTTGTTTATATTCTGATCTTTAGCACGTCTTATTGATTTGTGTGTAGGGCCTGTAGGCCTACCTTAGTTTTCAAAGCAACATGTTCTACCTTATCTCATCGCATCTTTCATTCCCTTTTCTTGTCAACTAAATCCAATGTCTCCCATGTGATCCAAGTTAATCCCTTCTCTTTCTTTTTGATTGGTAGTTTTAATTCGGCCGATTGCTTCATTGTGTTCTTCACCTCTTCCCATATGCCGTTCGGATCTCTTTCCTCTAGTATTGTCCGAAGTGTTAATACTGTAACCAATGGTTTTCCTCATCATTCTCCAACTTCAAAACCTGATTTTCCCTATGTTGACCGCTCGCCATGGTAGCGCTTCTGAAAGGATTTTGCTGAGAGAAACGTTTTATAAAATTGTCATATACATAATGGGTGGTATGTGCAGTTTAACGTCACTGTGTGGTAGCAAAGACCATTAGCGAAGCCCTTCTCCTTTATCCAGGCTCAGGACTGGCACTGGCAGAATGCAACCAGTGGGGAAGTTACGAAATTAATAGTATGAAGGAGACAGATAAGAGAGGGGACATGTTTCATCATTAGATACTGAATACACTGGGGAAAAATGGTGTCCTTATACACCTGAAAAACTGTTGCTGACAACGTTAGAAATTCAGGAACGGGTTTTACGATGATCCATATAAACTGGAAAATATCAACACCTGAAAAACTGTTGCTGACAACGTTAGAAATTCAGGAACGGGTTTTACGATGATCCATATAAACTGGGAAATATCAATGGTTTTTTCTGCAAGACATTGTATCGTCAGTTCAAAACGTGGAGTGCTGAGAAGAGAGGACGACGTTAATGATTGCCAGCCATGTACTCTGTACTCATTTAGTATAATATGCAAACCCGTATTATAGTAGGCTTCTGCATGTATTTTATCATTTTAGAGTGTATGCATGGACGCCTGGATGCCTGCTCTCCTTGAACTGCTATTAAGAGTCGCGTGGATCAATCTTTTAATCAGGCTGGTGATTAGCACATATATGGAGTCCAGGCAGTGGCTTAGTCTTGGCTGCAATCGAGGGTATACGCAGGTACACTACGTATACTCACATTAATATAATATATTGGCGTGTAATACACAGACAGGGCTAGGCGGCTCTCACCTCCAGTGATACCGCTACAAAATTTAAGAAACACCAAGATGGGTTCTTCAAAAAGCCAAGAAAAGCCAAGTTAATAATTATGGACCATGTGACCTATTTTATTTCAACAGAAGCTATTTTATCCGATAAATTGTGATGTTTATGAAATTATGTATAATTAATCCTGAAATTAATGTATGTTAAATTGTTATTAATTCGTTCCGTTCGATGATTTTCTAACATACGAACAACATTTTGGAACATATTGCGCTAGTTTTGAGAAATAAACGTCATCTTCACTTTAGTTGTTGTTGTCTTGAGTTATTTTTTTTGCTTTGGTGTGATCTTGTGAGCCATTAGAGCTGACTTGTTTGCATTTTTAAGATTAATGTCTATTGCTATTAACAGCCAATATAAGTATCTGTGATCAACTTATCATTTATCTTTATCAAGGTATTTGCGATATTGCGCGGAATCTCGCGAAATTGCAAGTGACGTCAAAAATAACTAAATTGTAATATAGTGGATTATTGCTAAGATTATCGTTATTTAGTGGGCAGAAAAAAGCCAGGTAAAAAAGCTAAGGTCCTTTGAAAAAAGCCAATATCCCAAGATACGATTGAAAAAGCCAAGATCTTGGTAAAAAAGCGAAGGAGCGGTAACACTGCTCACCTCCAATTTGTCTCGGTCCTGCTGTTTGCCTCAATTGTGTAAGCGCTCCTCTCTCCCCGAGATCTGCAATTATGTAATATTGAGAAAAAGAGTTTGTAGTGGTGTCACTTTAACGACTCTGTAATTTACAAGTTAGGATCATTATCCTCTTAAGTCCAGGCTTTCAATTGGAAGCGGTCAGAGTGGCGGATTGACGCGAAGTTCAATTGCGCTTTTATTAGTATTAATAGCAAGGGAATGATTTTAATACACACCTTTTAAACTTACTCAGCTAATACATATAAATTGTTGCCGAATACATTCGTTGACTTACACTTCAGTTAGAGAAGCACTGTGCAGCGAGTCATGAACGAACGTTTAAATCAGATGCATACAGTCGAAAACTGAATTCTATAAGTTTCAAGACCTTCGTTCAAGTATGACTCATTCTATTCATCCATTCTATATCAGCATAATAAAACTTTATGTCGGTTTCGAAACGAGTAGTAGAAGTAGTAGTTGCAGTTTAGCGTCACTGTAACGAAGATTGAAACAGGCACTGGCAGAGTGCGACCAGTGGCGGAGTTTACTTATGTAAGTGAAGGAAACAAGATTATTTATTGCTTTGGAGCTTTCGATTTAAGATAATACTATTTTATGATATGTGAAGACGTCTTCCATGGACACCCTTAATAGAGATACATATGACGCTTTAAATAAGTGGAGAAAATTGGGCTTTCCGTTTCAGCCTGTTAAACGGCTTAAGCCCATTGTTAGAAAACTTCTTACTGTTGACTAACTTTAGTGGATTACCTTTTTCGGCCCACCCTATGTAGTGAAATTGTCTCTCTTTCACTCGGATTTTTTAGTGCGAAACCATCGATTTGCTCTTGTCACTTTCTTCCAATGATGCTCATAATAATAATTATGACTGCCTCGGTTACAATTATAACTTTACATCTTAACAGCTTGTAGCTTGTACCAGATTGGTTTTAAATAGCGTCCCAAAGACATGCATACTTTTCTTCGAGCCGCCCAAAAGTGTTCGTATCTTGGCACACCTAATGCACATTCAGTTGGTCGATTCTTGCATTTCGAGATTTATTTAATATATTTCCCTAGGTTTTTCCAAAATCAAACTTGTTTCGCAAGGAATATAATTTTATCGTTTTATGTAGCTGTAGTCTGGTACAACATCTTCTCTGTCAGTTCTTCTCTATGTGTATC
Source organism: Lumbricus terrestris (assembly GCA_949752735.1). Classification (NCBI taxonomy): domain Eukaryota; kingdom Metazoa; phylum Annelida; class Clitellata; order Crassiclitellata; family Lumbricidae; genus Lumbricus; species Lumbricus terrestris. The sequence continues at coordinate 4,561,528 of OX457049.1, forward strand.
TGTCTGCTTATTCGCCTCTTGCTCTCCTACATCATCTGTGTCTCACATTTCCGATGCTAAGTCTCTCTGTTATTCATATGTTTTGTCTTCGTTCACCTGAGGCAGTTGACGGAAGGTAATGAACCGGAAAGTGTGGCTTGGTGTAAGTTCTGGTTAATGTAGAAACTAGTGCGCGAATACCTTCAGACGCTCCGTCGTGAAACTCCGACACAGTGTCAGCGTTGTAGCCACGAGTGGAGTAGTCTGAATAGAGAGTTTGAAAGTGGCGCTATAGAAATGGAGAATTAGATATATGAATAAAATACATTAATGTAGACAGCACCACGTGGCATAGAGTTTGTCATTTTAAACACCCTTTTCTGTGTTGCGATTTCTATATTAATATCTAACATCGCTTAATGTACTCAAAAAAAACTTCGAAAGAAGGAAGCTCTTAAGTGCTGTAATATGCCGAGCAAATTTCTGTCCAGGGTAACGGCCTCTGTTGTCATAGACCCTGGTCAAATCGGATCCATCCATCCATGTAGAGCAATGATGACGTTAGGCTTTGGAGTAGATCCGTTTTGACCAGGGTCTATGGCAACAGAGGCCGTTACCTTGGACAGAAATTTGCTCGGCATATTACAGCACTTGTGAGCTTTCTTCTTTCGAAGTTAGGCTTTATAAGAAGTTCCGCAATTTGTAGCCAGATGATATCAATTAAAAAGGTGTTATGTCGGTTTCGTAATTGAGATTCAGATTAAAATCTGTTTGTATGTTGTTGCAATGTTAGTTGCTTCAGTTAATCGACATTCCATGACAAGAGATATAATTAATGTCGACCTCTCCTTAGCCCCGGTTTTTCATTGGTTTGTGCTTGTGACTTTCGCCATATCTACGCCTATTAGCGAAATGCCACGCGACCCCCTTTGCTACGTTGTCTGGCATTGAGCCTGTCTATCTTCGTGAACTCTTTGTATAATAATTTTCGTTTAATCAACAATCCGGTTGACAGAACGCAACCGGTTAATGCGTACAATTATGCAGTTGAAACAATTTACAGGAACTCAGATTACTGAATACAGAATACATAAATCATAACTATACCAAATGAGCAGACATACTGCAATACCTGGCGCTAATAGCAGCCTACAAAGCATATGCGCCCAACTCACTACCTCTCACACTCTTGTCCAGCGTGTAGACATTACTCTACGCCGTGTGAACTTTTTTCTGGTCGCCGCTCTCTGCGCGAGGCCCTTGGAGTCCGTCGTGCACACAGCCATCAGACAGAATATGGTTTTCATTGACAGTTTTCTGTGATTCAATTTATTGCTTTATTGATCAACCCTGTGATAGATTATTGTTTTCGATAAAGTCTTTACTATTTGTAAAAACATGATATAATTAAAAAAGGTGTTTTAATGAGATATATTGGCCTGTCTATCTTCGTGAACTCTTTCCCTTAACTTCGCCATGCTCTGGTCGTCGCTCTCTGCGCTCGGTCTTTAGAGGCGACTTTGTGGTCCAACATTCACGAACAGCCATCAGACAGAATTAGAATTTCTCTATTGTGGTCCATCTACTCGGATAAGGTCTCTCTCGCACCCCCCCCCCATTGGCTTCCACGGGGAATTATCTTTTTAGGCGACTAGACTTTTCTCTTTTGACGTACCTGGATCGGGAGTTGCATAGATAATTTATTGTGCATGGTCTTGGAGGTAACTATGGTAAAGCTATATTATCACCACCCCATCTATGGCCCCGTAGCAGTCAGCTACAAGTGCTTAATCAAAACAATGAGAATGCACATGTACAATACCTTCAGACTCGAACTGATGAAACTTTTAATCATTAGCTTTTAATATGATGACAGCAGCTCAGATAGATGCTCTATCATTGATAATATTACATCCGAACCGGATTTTTCTTGTTTATAGCCGCAGTGGAATATATTTTGAGGGTGTTCAATTGGATACTGAATGGGTAAGATTTTTACTGCAACACGTTAGTGTTTGTTTTTAATTATAGCTGCAAGAGAGCCAATCTTCTTAATTAATCCATTCTAATCTCTAACGAATTCCATCGTTTGACAGCCTCTTACCTGACCTCTACATAAAGTGTTGTGGTTGCTGGGCGTGGTTCTCCAGTGGCTTTGGTACTTGGAAGCAATGCGTTGATAACCCGACTACATGTATAATAGACCGTGTTCTTCGCTTTGCAGTCCGACAAAAATCGATGAATCCCTGAGCTTCCCTCTGCTCGGTTTATATGCAAATTGCGGCGTCAAATATTAGCATAAAACTTATCTTGACCAATGACCACATTGAAGAGTGGAACAGAAATTGTAACTTGCGTCTCAATCATAGCAAGTCGTGTGAAGCCATATCTAGGCGCCACCGTTCCAAATCTTCTGATTGCCTTCACCTATAACAGGGATCGAACGAGTTGATGTAATCAATGTTCATGGTATCACATTTGCAGACAAGAGGAGATGACGCTATTAATTTTCTTTTATGACACATGGCGTCTTTAAACAGAAAGACTTCCCACCGATACAATTCAATCTACAATTTATTGACGTCGTCATTAAGTAGTGACGCCACAGAAGTTCTGATGTAGATTTAGAAAGGCGAAGGTATTGGTCCTTGCATAGTTGAAGACGCTTGAAACTCATGCGTTATTATTTGAACTTTTGCAACAGAGGTATTTATTAGACACCTTCAAACCATGTCATATGAGACAATATATAAATAAACCTTGCCTCGTTTATTATTTAACTGCTTCTTTTTGAATGAATAGAACTGTTGTCAATAATAATTATAATTGCTTATTTACATATAGGACATACCTATAGACAAAATTAATTCATAAAATGCCGACTTAATCATTAAATGTTATCGAAAAAAGTTGCACAGCAGTTTATGGGCTTGGGATCCGAACGGGCCCCACTTGGTAGGATGAGGGTTAATAAACATACAGCTTAGTATAAATGGATATGCGCATGCGTCTGTCCAATCAACCAATCAGACGTTGGCATTTTCATTTAACAATCATAATGTGCACAAGTGAGCGGGTGACGTCATCGGTCCAAAGATTCTGAAATCATTGGAGACCCAATTTAATGATGTCCTGCACACCTTAAAAACTGCTGAACCTGATATTACGTATAAGGTTTCGTCGCACAAAAATTCTGTAAATAATTGAAAATTCGTGATTAAGAAAGAAATATTTTTAGTTTCCACTTGGGAACGTAAATACGATGAATCGTCTTCTGTGATTGGTGGTTCTGCCATGAGACGTGATTGGCTGAGCTAAAAATAGACCGTTTTACTATTATAGCCGCAAGAACAAATTTAATGATGTTGAACCTAATATTATGTACAAAAATTGTTTGTGTTCATGCAAGTGGGTGAAGAGAGTGTACTTTTAGCCCAGATGATGTCTTTAATCATATTCATAGCCGTCCTCATGAACATCAGTTTGTTGTTCGAGCAGATTTCCTCTCCTCACCATATCCGAAGTTTCCAGCGCTCCTTTCCTACTTTTGCATTCACGTTATAATCACAATTGTTGTTTGTTTGTGTACGCGTACTTGATATAGCACCCCATCAATACCTCTACTCAGAGGCGCTCCCGACTACAGAGCGGACACTGCATCGGAGTTTCACGCCGAAGCGCTGAACAATTGCGAGTGAAGGACTTGCCCAAGGTCCCTACGCGGCGACTTGAGGTGAATTCGAACTCGCAACTCTTCGGCTGCAAGGCGATGAACATACCCACTACACCACCGCGCCCCACAATATAACGACATATATGCGTCACCCACCTCCTCCTCTTCCTCCTCCTCCTCCTGTCGTTTTGTTCCAAATTAACTTGCACACGCGCAATGTCACTCGATCACAATATCACTTTCATGCATGTATTACGAAAACTCTTTGCAAACCGAGTTATTTGCTTCTTGAAGCGAGTTATTCCAAAAAATATGAAGTTCCGAAGCTCATTCGTATTTCTTATTTATGGCTAGAGGCCTAACATGAATATTCATTAGGCAAATTCAAGCTCATTGTCTGATTGGTTGCGGGACTCCCTTGGTTCAATTTCCATGTTTACATTCATTAAATGCGTGGCGGTGTTAATTGAAATCTCATTCGTATAAAAAGTTATATTTAATACGTACAAATAGCCAGAAAGAAATTTTATAATCTTGAAAATATTTAATATAGTGGTGTCCAAACACTATTAGCAGCAATCAATTATTATGTTTAATAATTAAGCATTCATATTTACAAGCAAACTCCGCCACTGGTTGCAATCAGCCAGTGCCAATCCCATGCCTGGATAAAGAACGAGGGCGTCGCAAGTGGTCTTTATTGCCTCACAGTGATGTTAAACTGCAAAATAATACCTTTACAAGCAGAACCGGATGATTGTCCAGAAACATAAAAAATAGTAAATTTTGTCGTCAATTTCTTGGCCTACCACTGAACCATACAATAGGCGCCCTCCTCCTTCATCGAGACTTGGGACTGGCGTTGGCAGAGTGCAGCCAGTTCATTGAAATGTGTATTGAAATGTTCATTGAAATGTGACCTTAGAGAAGATTTAGATACATGCAAAAATAACCAGAAAGATTGTTATAACCTAGAGAATATACGATATAGAGGTGTTTAAACACTTTCAAAATCATTTAATGTCATGTCATGTCATGTCACTGCGCCGACGTCGTTTCGCGACGGTTGGCTGCATGATCGGACCAATGTAGGCCTACTCCAGCAAGATCTGTCCTTTACTGTCCTCAATAGCGCCGCTCCCGATAGACCGGTCCACAGCGTGATGTTATCGAGCCTGCATATTCTAGGTCTACCGCGGCTACGAGCACCCTCCACCAGTACCGTCATGACAATAGTTTCAATATTGTCTTGTGTCGCAGGATGTGACAAATGATTAGACACCTTAAAATCGCTTAAGACTTTGTTATAGATAATAAATAATTTATATTGCGCTTCTTGAAGAAGGGGACTTCTCAGAAACGCTCTAGACTCTTAGACTAGCACGGCAAAAAAGGACAGTTCTGAGTTTAATTTTAAAAATGTTCCAGTAATAACCCCAGCAAGAAGACGTAGTTCCTGTGGAAGCCCATTCCAGACAACTGGGTCGACCACAGAAAAGGCTCTATGCTGCATCGTTTCAGTTCGTGGAAAAGGGACCAATAGCAACCCCTTCTGTGCAGAACGGAGGGGCGGTGGTCTAGGATACTAGTGGAGCAACAAAGCTCTTGCAAGTAGTGTGGGGCGATTCCAAGCTGGCATTGCCTAACTAGGGCAGCGATCCTAAATTCAATGCGCTGCCGAGTAGGAAGCCAGTGTAATGTCTCCAGCATATAGCTGGACACATGATCAAATTTAGGGATATGTCCAATTAAACGTGCTGCAGAGCGTAAGACTCTGTTTAAGCACATTATTCGATTGGATGGGAGGCCAGAGTAGAGTGACGAGCAATAGTCAAGACGGGAAGTAATGAAGGAATGGACCAGAGTGGTGACAGCACTAGATGTCAGTGAACGAGCAATTGTGCGAAGCTGACGCAATTGATAGTAACAGTTTCGAGTAAGTCGGTGAATGTGAGGAGCAAATGTGAGCTCTTGGTCCAACAGGACACCAAGGTCACGGACCGTATCTGAAAAAGTGTAAGTGGGGAATTCAGTCAATTGCATGGATGTCAATTTTAGCAAGTTGCTTACGATTGCCTAGCCAGATAAATTTAGTCTTAGTTGGGTTTAGGCGCAGACGGTTCGACGACATCCATGTTTCTAGGACAGTTAAGGTCTCACTCATGTCCCGGCGACAACAACAACGACAACAACAACAACAACAACAACAACGAGGGAGATGATGATGCAGACAACGCCAGCAATCCAGATTATACCTCAGCAAAACCAAAATCAACAAAGACAAGAGAATGATGGCAAAAAATTAATGTCACCAACATTCCAAAAAGAAAAGAAAAATTATGCAAAATAATATACTCAATATAATGCTATTAATAATCATATGAATGACGTCATTGATGTTCAGTGTGGGGTTGTTCAACATAGCAGTTCCTCCGACCATGGGAATGGCACTGTCAAGGTGCGAGCAGTTACTAGCGAAGCGATGGGCTGAACGAGCTAATAATTATGTTACGCCGAAGGTAATTCCAATCATGATAATGGTTGCTAACACAAGAGTTACATTAAAGAAGCGTGTTCTATATTTAAATCGTCAGATGAAATTGTTTCTTAGGTGTCTAACGGGTACGCCATTTTCAAGTGCCTAATCATGGGACAGTTCAACCGGGGCAGGGGTCCATGATGATCTAGTAGCCACACAAGCGACAGTGTAAGAACGGTCCTGAAGGTAGGAAATAAGCCAGTTCAGAAAATTTCCTGAGACGCCAATAGAGATATCATGGTAAACTGTGTCGAAAGCTGCAATGCCAAAAGGGTGACCTGGGAATTGTCAATTGCCGCATAGATATCCGAAAGAAGGCGAAGAAGTAAAGTCTCCGTGGAGTGGTCTCTCCGGAAACCCGATTAAAAACTGGAAGGAGATCAATTTTATTAAAGTAGTGGGTGAGCTGAGCAGCTACAACTTTTTCAATTATTTTAGACAAAAAGAAACATTTGCTATTGGCCTAAAGTTTGTTGGATCCGCCATATCCGAACTTTCACTCTTAGGCACTGGAACAACAATTGATCGTTTCTGTGACACGGGAAGCACACCATCACGGAGAGAACTATTGCAGAGGAGCGTTAGGAAAGGGAGTAGTGTGTCAACTAACTCCTGGAGGAGGAACGTAGGGAGAGGGTCTAGATCACAGGTCTTCGGTGCAGAGGTAAGAATGATTCGTCGCAGCTCTTGAGCTGAGACAGGATCGAAGGAAGACAGCTCACAGTTAACGGGAGAAAAAAATCGATGGTGAACAGTTAGCCGTAGCGTCTCTGACGGTATTTACCTTCGTTGTGAAAACGTCTAAAAATGCATCAGGCGAGAAGAGAGGCGGGTTAGTGTTGCCTCCTGGTCGGGCACGTCCAAGGAGGTCATTGAACGCCGACCAGAGCTTCCTGGGTTCTCTTGAATGGTAGGCGATATTTTCCTCCCAATGCACTCGTTCCTTTTCTTTGTATTTTCGATGCATCTCACGGACGTATTTAACAAAGTTGGTGCAGTCGGTAGATGATTTGGTGCGTCTGTAACGCCTCTCTAAGCAACGAGCATGGCGGCGGAAGGACCGGCACTCAGCGTCGAACCGAGGTGTTAGAACGGAACGACGCGTCTTTGCCGGGTGTAACGGAAGTAAGGTGTCCAGAACATCCGTCATGGTTGTATCGTAGATGGCGAACAGGTCTGTGGTCGAAGCATCAGTCAGAGAAGATGGATTGGCAAAGGCAGGAACGCTCATTAAGGACTCACGGAATGCAGTACGGTCCAGTTGCCGCCAATTACGAACCTGATTTTCAACGAGAATTGGCGCCTGATGAAGGAATGGCACAGTGGCGATGACGAGGCTATGGTCCGATATTGTTGGTAGACGTAGCTCCTGTGGGAGCCCATTCCAGACAACTGGGCCGATCACAGAAAATGCTCTATGCTGCATCGTTGCAGTTCGTGCAAAAGGGACCAATAGCAATCCCTTCTGTGCAGAACGGTGGTCTTAGGTACTAGTGGAGCGACAAGGCTCTTGCAAGTAGTGTGGGACAACTCCAAGCTCTTGGTCCAACATTGCCTAACTAGGGCAGCGATCCTAAATTCAATGCGCTGCCGAGTAGGAAGCCAGTGTAATGTCTCCAGCATATAGCTGGATACATGATCAAATTTAGGGATATGTCCAATTAAACGCGCTGCAGAGCGTAAGACTCTGTTTAAGCACATTATTTGATTGGATAGGAGGCCAGAGTAGAATGACGAGCAATAGTCAATACGAGAAGTAATGAAGGAATGGACCAGAGTGGTGACAGCACTAGATGTCAGTGAACGAACAATTGTGCGAAGCTGACGCAGTTGATAGTAACAGTCTCGAGCAAGTCGGTGAATGTGAGGAGCAAATGTGAGCTCTTGGTCCAACAGGACACCAAGGTCACGGACCGTATAATACGGTCCGTATTTGAGAAAGTGTAAGTGGGGAGAAATTGCTTCTATTCATAGCAACGTCTCTGCGTGGTTGTGTAAACACTAAACGATCCAATGCCTATGTTTTGTTGTTATGTAATTGCATCGAATAAATTAGAATAACCATCAGTTGAACGTGGAGATTGTCAAAACGATCGAAACGTTAAATAACTAAATGATATCGAATGTCATTTTATTATACCGTTGGACATGATTTAGTCGACGTAGTCAATGGACACCCTAAAAACGCGTTCATTTAGCGTCTAAAATAAGGAAATTTTGCGCCAATTTATTCAATTACACTCCGCCTTCAGCGTCTTAACAGTCGTCTTATAAACATGTCGTTTTATTCCAATGATACAAACCCCAAAGTATTATTGTTGTTGAATGAATGTAATTGAAATTACGCAAATTGTAATTTTTCATTTGCGGTTTTGCATCAACGTAATTTGCAATTTGTAATTCAAATACAGTTTCTCTAGTAATTAGTAAATTGTAATTCAATTACAGGTTACACTGTAATTTGCTCATCCATGCCAAATGTACACTGTTCCAAACTCGGCTTCAATGAGTTCACTGACGAATACGGTGCGGAGACGAGGCACTAGTTGATTCGATAACTAAATATGATGGGTGGATCGAGATTTGACGTCGGCTTATGACAACAGAGGCCGTTTCTCTAAAAAAATAGGTTTGGCATAAAACAGCTGTGACACGTACCGAGAAAGAAACTTATGAAAATTATAGTTTCCCAACTACTCCGTAAAAATGTGTAAGCTTGAAGACATCAGGTTTTGATGGATGGATCAAATTTGTCGAGGGCTTATGACAACAGAGGCTGTTTCCCTATGAAAAAAAGTTTGGTGGTTGCTGCAATTTAACGACCATTAGCGACGCCCTCCTCGTTTATCCGGGCTTGGGTCTGGCGCTGCTTTTGTAAATCATTTGAATTCTATCCTTGTTTTTCAGGTGTTTGCAGACGTCACTTTCTTTCAATGTTTTATAACGTCCCAACGCCACTAAGGTCGAGGCTCAAAACAACGAAAACACCAAGTACACCACGGCACCCACAAGTAATATATATATATATATATATATATATATATATATATATATTCGTTTAATCAGAAATCAGGTTGACAAGCCGCAACACAGTTACAAGGTGAACAGAAAAATAGTTATATATGAAAATTTTAAAAAAATGTTTGTACATTGTTCAAGCGTTGCATTATTTATTATTATTATTATTATTATTATTATTATTATTATTATTATTATTATTATTATTATTACATAAATTTATTACGCGCGCAAGGTCACACCAAAGTGTGAATCTGAGGCGCGGATAGTTAGCCGCCAGAGGAAGATGCAGTTAAAGGTCCATGTGCTTGAAAGCCAAAGAGAAATAGTGAGTTTTGAGCCGTTTTTTGAAGGTAGGGAGTGAATTTGAGCAACGAAGAGAGAGTGGAAGTAGATTCCATTCTTTGGGAGCAGAGGCATGGAATGCACGCGAACCCATAACAGTTCTGCATCGAGGTTCAACTAAAAGACCCATGTTTGATGATCGCAGGCAACGAGGAGGAATATAAGGAGTAAGCAGTGACTGAAGGTAGGGAGGTGTTCCGGTAGAGAGGGATTTGTAGGTTAAACAGGCCAATTTAAATTTAATCCTAAACTCGACAGGAAGCCAATGCAGCTGATGAAGTAAAACTGAGGAACTTGATCGTAGTGGGACACGCAGCACAACCCGAGCTAAAGAATTTTGGATGCGTTGCAGCCTATGTAGCTCGTAGTCTGAAATGCCAACAAAAATCGCATTAGCATAATCAAGGCGAGAGGAGACAAGGGCGCAAGCTAAAGTCTTCGACATATCCTTAGTCAGAGCCGACCTAATGTGGCGTATTGCCCTGATGTGATAAAAGCAAGATCTACAGAGGTTAGTTACATGCATCCGAAAAGTAAGCATACTGTCCAGGGTAACCCCAAGAGTTTTAACAGAATCTGATAACGGTACTGCGGAGCCTGCGAGGTCAATGCTGGAAAGTGAAGGAAAAGAACGCAAGCGTTGTCGTGACCCGAACAAAATTGCCTCAGACTTGTTTGGGTTTATAGCCAGACCATTAAAACAGAACCAGGCATATAAAGACGACAGGCACTCCTCAAGTTTAAGTTTACCGGACTGATCAGTGTGTGACAGAGCAATATAGAGCTGAGTGTCGTCCGCGTACTGCTGTAATTGGACACCAAAATGATTAGCTATGCGATTAATTGGGGAGGTAAAGACGGTGAATAATAGAGGACCAAGGACAGATCCCTGTGGAACTCCAGCAGTGCAAACAGTGGGTTCAGACCGAGCGGTACCGATGCCCACCTGCTGATTCCTGTTACCCAGATAAGACGCTAACCAGTTTAAAGCAGTACCAGAGACACCGAAGCTTTTCGTGAGTCTAGAAAGAAGTAATTGATGGTCTATGGTATCGAAAGCTGCGCTGAGGTCAAGACATACAGAAAGGCAGGCCTTTCCATTGTCAATAGACGAAAAGATGTTGTCCAGCGTGGATGTAAGGGCAGTCTCAGTGGAATAGCCTTCACGATAAGCTGACTGAAAAGGACTGAAGTTGGGAGAGGAAGTGATATGTTTCTTGATGCGAGTAAGAAAGAGACGTTCAAGGATCTTGGAAATGTTATTTAGGTTCGAGATAGGTCTGAAGTTAGACAGATTATTGGAATCTAGGTCAGGTTTTTTAAGCAAAGGAGTAACTAAAGCAGACTTAAAGCATGACGGGAAACATCCTTCAGCAAAAGACAAGTTGGCCAGGTGTGCAATAAGGTGGGAGAAAACATCAGAACAAGAAACAATAAGAGGTGTAGGTATGAAGTCCATAGGGGATGATTTAGGTACCAATTATTAATTTAAACTAATCTCTTATTTTTATCATTTGCTTTAAGCAAATTATAATATTATACGCGAGTGATAGATTTGTTTAAGGAAGTCACATAGCAACCGTTTTCGTGAAGGAGGTTAGAACCCTAGGAATGTTGGCTACTGCCAGACCAGAATTATTTATCACAGTTATAACAGAGATTTTTGGGAAATGTGCAAACGATGTCCGTCGGATTGGAGTCGCAATATGCGAACCCCACACTTGCGGAGCCCAAATTGACGCCAGAGGCAACCATGGCCTGTCCTGCTCTCTCGGCTTCGGTCGAATTGCTCCGCATAGCACCATCAACGACATCATTCACCGCTCCCTTTCAAAAGCAGGAATCCCATCCATAAAAGAGCCACCAAGGTTACTACGCACGGATGGCAGAAGACCAGACGGTCTGACCATGATTCCATGGCGTGCGGGTCGCCATCTTGTGTGGGATGCAACTGTAATTGACACCCTTGCACCTTCATATCTCCAGGCCACGGCAACGACGGCGGGGGCTGCAGCTGAGATTGCAGCGGTTAGGAAAAATACCAAAATACGTCGATCTTCTAAACACACATTTCTTTGTCCCTCTAGCCCTTGAGACCTTAGGTCCAATTTGCTCAGATGGTCTTAACTTTTTGTCAGATTTAGGTCTCACCCTATCTTTGTTTTCTGGCGAACTGAGAGAGACCTGTTTTTTGCTGTAACGCCTCTCTATAACCGTTCAGCGCTTCAACTCGGTGGCCTTTCGAGGTACTTTAGTTCCAGAGAAGATATAACAATAGCCACTACTTCCCTAGTTTTTTTTGTACTTCCTGTAACTGATGATGTTTGTTGAAGACAATTAAAGGATATAATAACAATGACAATAATAACGGAATGTATTCACGATAAGCACGCAAGGTCTTTAAAAACACCTTTTTCAACGAACCTATCGAGGCAATAAGTAATCGATTCGCGCTAAAACCATATTTTTGACATCGTGGTAGCCTTAAAATTATTAATCTGATTCTATTAGTATTACAATGTTGGCCGTCCAAATACAGAAAACTCATAAATTGAGGCTTTCGTAGCAACATTCACGAAGAAACGAACTATAATTATTATGAGGATAAAAAAAAACTGTCAATAATTAACAACCATCTCTGGAGTTACTGTAATGGTATGAAATGATCGAAACATCGCGATTAACCCTCGAGTGCCCAAGAGGGGGGTCCGACCGGACCCCAGGCCCATTTTTTCCGGATAACTTTTTAACGGCTATAGATATGCAAAAATGCTTTTAGGTATTCCTAGAGCAACCATTTGGGCATCGAATGGTATATTTTGCGTGAGTATTGTCCTACCCTGTACCCCACAACCACATCGTATACTAAGGGTACCGCAAGATTTGCTGCTATTCCTTCGGTAAATGACGCCCAAGCAATATACTGTATATTATGAGATTTTTACACTATTATTTTGCACCAGGTGGTGCTATTGTGATATAAGATACATCAGTCGACTGAAAATTCATTTTGGATTACATAGAACTAAATTCTGTTATGATATTACAATCCCTTCTCAAGATTTTAGCATGAAAACGATAGACTTCCTTCGGTAAATGACGCAAGCAAACATAAAATGTGTATCAACAGATTTTACACTATTATTTTACACCAGGTGGTGTTATTGTGGTATAAGATACATCAATCGATTGCAAATTCATCTGGGAATACATAAAACTAAATTCTGTAACGATATTCCAATCTCTTCTCAAGATATTACCATGAAAACGCTGGGGTCCGCGCGGACCCCCCTCTTGGGCCTTCGTGTACCAAAAAATACCTTGGGCACTCGAGTGTTAAACGATGTAATCCAATCACAAGGATTGCATTGCATTGTATTATCAATTTATATATAGCGCCTCTCACATTACTCACCAATCAGTGTCGGTCCCAAAAAGACGAAGAGAGCGAAGAGAGGTTTTGACAGCGAAAAGAGGCAATTGGCAAATTGCCAGTGTAATAAGGAGGAACATGTCGAAGGTGGACAGTGGCGTAAACACAAGAGGGTTTAGGGGTTAACCCCCATTGGCTTAGGGAAAGAGTTTTAAACAGGTTATTTATCCACTAAAATAAGAAAAACAAAACAATTGTTTGTAGTAACAATTGTTTTTTCTTACTTTATTCCCTTTTTACTTACTGTAATACTAATGGGTTGGTGTCAGGAACGGCATCCGGCCAGGTCATTTAGTGCCACGCTTGTGACGCTAAATTGCAACTAATACTACACAGAGCTATGCTCATGAATTATAGTTGCCGTTTATGCGTCATGTTTGACTTTCTCGGCCAAAAAAGGTTTATCTTTTTTAGTCATTATGTTCTTCGGTTCAACAAATCTCGTGAAAACATTCCTTTTTCCTCGCCCCAAAAAGTTGAGTAACTAAGAAAACTTAGTTATTCGATCGAAGTTTCGTGAAAAGACTCATTTTCCCTGAAAAGAAATGTATGAGTCTGGTACTTCCTGGGAGGTTAAGTTCGTAAAGATACCATTTGAGCGGTAAAAAAGCTGAATCTGGGCCTTCTTGGTGGCTTAGCCTTCCTAGCCCATGATAAACTCCGCCCATGTCCACTGGCTCCCACTCAAACAGCGAATTAAGTATAGGTTCTCTACTCAAGTCTTGTCTATATTGCGCAAATTGTAAAAGTACAAGAAACATTACACTAATGTCACAAAACCGCTACTTATAGCTTCTTACGTCTCGCATTTAAAGGTGTATAACCTTACCTTTGCAGTGAACGACAATGTCGTCCCTGTATCTTTTGAATGGCGCACCCTGAGACCACAATTCATCCAATAGTTGACCATGAAATTTAACCCTCGGGCTACCAAGGGTGGGTGGTTGCCACCCCCTAGGTTTTTCCCAAATAATTCTTGTTTCGTTTCGAATAAAATTTTGACATTTTAGGTAACTGTAGAGGGTTCATATGCACACATTTTGAGGTAAAAGTTTTCATGATACTCCATACCGTTCAAAAGTTATACCCGATATACCCGAGGTACCAAGGGGGGTGGATACCACCCCCCATAGATTATCAGCTACATCTTATCCGTCATTTAACCCTCAGGTTACCAAGCTTTTTTTAACACGGACTACCAAGGGGGGTGGTTACCACCCCTGGATTTTGGGTTTGGTTTGAGATATCGTAACTTCTAATACACCCTTGGATTCAGCATTCATTTCTGCACAAAATGGTATATTTAAGTTTAGAAAATATGCTGTTGTCCATCCTACATACATGTCCAAAGAGATCTAGGTTCCTGGTTATTATTTTCTGCATAAGGTTCTCTGCGTGGCCTCTTCGTCTATACAATTCTGCGTTTGTTACATTCTGCATCCGTCCAAAAAAGATGTGGCTATAGAGCCATCGCAGATTTTACCCCTGGGGCCAATGGTAGTCATTTTTCAACATGGCCGACCGGTTTACAGATTTTAAATTAGTTCAGCTTCCATTACACTTAGAATCGTTATCTTGGTGTCTAAACATACATAGTAATGGGCGGGAATTCCAATAGAACTATTGTAAATGCTTCCCACGTCTTCATATGGTTCTGGAAAAAATTATAGTTATCTACGTCTTCTATAGAGTAGTATGCGCGTAGCAAATAAATTCTAATGAAACTGCGTCATATACAGAATGATTAGCGTGGTCCTCCTTTATTAGAGATTGGGAGCATGGGATTGGCACTTCCCCGGCGTGGCGATGAATGCAATGAAAGTTTGTGTCGACTAAGACACCTTTAAAACAAGATTGAATGCTACTATAATTAAAATTATGAAGACACAGCTACACTTGACTCCGTGCTCATCAAATAATTTGTTAGCAATTTCGAATGAAGTCAACGGTTTCCGATTAATAATCTTCATTTTGAAATGAAACTTTTAAATGAAGATTTTCCCCCTAGTTTTATAGAATTTCTAGCAATATTTGAAAGCTTTTTACAGGTGTATAAGGATCACAATAATAATCTTCGTTTAATATAGGAAAATAGACAAATCGAGGCGACACACCGCACCCTGTTACACGTCAAAGCATATTAAACATCAACAACGGCAAAAGTATAATTGTGAACATAACAATGTCTGCCATTAATTGAAGGCAAAGGAAACCCTCGGAATAAAGTTTCTGTTATCTTTAAATGGTAGAACAAAAGGATGCGGTCTAGGGCGGAAGTTTTAGGTGGTATATACTAGAGGTGGGAAAAGGTTCCTCAGGACGTGATTGACATTTAGCGTTACATTACGAAGCAGACCAGCATCAGCTACTACAGCTAACTTCTGTATGTTTGGGAACATCGCGGGAAGGTATCCAAGTCGTTGCATGCGGTTCAACATTCGTTCTATTTTAGTTCTGTCGTTGCTAATGGTGAACCCCACCTAGTTGGGGCAGCATAGAGGATCCTCGCGACAGAAGTGGCTCGAGTTACTTCGTGCAGAGCATCAGAGGGCAGTCCATGGGGCTCTAAGCATTCTCAGTGCATAGAGCGATCTAGAACATCCCTTCAGCAACTCAGAAGCATGTTTTGTAGCTCGAAGATTGTCTTGGATGATAACGCTCAGGATTCGTATTGATTCGCTATCCGGGTGTCTCACCATCAACGATCATCGTTGCTTCATAGTTCGTGATTTCAATGACGGTTTTCTTGACAATGTAACAACGGTGGTTTGCCTTCCTCTGGTTTTGCCTGTCGTGTCCGCTCGCTCGTTCGTTCGCCACCACATCGAAATGGTACTAACAGTTCGCACCATGTGAAGGTGGACACGGAAGTGTTTTTGATTCAGCAACCCAGGGCGGGTTCGAACCTCCGTCCTAGGACATTGGTCGGATGACATTCCGGTTTTATTTTCGTAAAGGTTATTGACTGAACCTTAGCGAACCAGGTTCGACTTAGACACCTTAAAAACTGAGTGAATTCAGGCTATATAAAAATGGGAGAAACCATTTGTCTTCAACCTTCAACCCTTAATAAAAAGTAGTAATAGAGAAATTAGAAGCGACAACGATTTGCAATTCCTTCTCATGAATATTTGTCAGGAAGTCTTAGTGATAAGTATAAGTGGATGGCTCTGAATCCACCACAATGGCATGCAACCCTCTTGTCACGACTGGACAAAGGAGGAGGGCGACACTAATCATCTTTGTTATGGCAGTGTCGCTAAACATTATAACAAGAGTCTCTTCCCGCCCGCTCCGGTCTGCTGTTCGACTAGCTCTTGGCAAGGATTTCCATGGCCCAACACCGTGCCTTTGCCATTGTAGGCCCTTCTTTGTGGAATGACCTCCCTCCCACTATCCTAGTAAGATCTTTTTGGGGTGTCCTGGATGGATGGATCCGATTTGACCAGAGACTATGACAACACAGGCCATTGCCCTGGACAGAAATTTGCTCGGAATATTACAGCACTTAAGAGCAAGGTATACTGAACCATTTTTTATCGTGTGTCATCTTCAGCGCTTCGCTATTTGAAGTCTTTTTTATATCCTCGGGCTGTCACGCTGAGAGCGCCTCTGTATAGCTAGTCTGTAAAAGGAGTTTTATAAATGCATATATACAAAACAATACAAAAGAATACAATACAAAACAATGCAATACAATACAATGCAACACAATTCAATACAATACAATGTAATGCAATGCAATACTGGAATGACACGCTGTTTTATGATAGCATTAAATGTTTTCTGTTTTGTCACAAAATTCTCCGACATGCACCGAATCTTTATACATAATGCAAGTATTCAGCATTAAAAAGGTGTCTAAGATGATTCACAGCGTTAACCATGGCCAAATTCATGGGCTATAATAATTATAGTTCAATGCACAGTTAAATGCAATAAAATGAAGTCGTTTCTGCGTACACGATCATCTAGTGCACATTATTTATACTACATAGTGCTTTTAGTGTAATATTATATTACCTCAAGCCGTCGCGTAGGAACCTCGGGCAAGTCATTCATTCGCAATTGCTCATGCGCTTCGTCGTGACAATCCGGTGCAGTGTCCGCGCTGTAGTCGGGAGCGCCTCTGAGTAGTATCGAAGGTTCGATAATCGCTGTACTCAACCAGATGTCGTTCATCCTCTCTTGTTTTGACCATCCGTCCGATCATTGATGTCGTACCCGTCGTATGCTTGTCAAGCTCCCAAGCATCTACTCCTCCTACAGACCATTTAGCTGTTCAACTTCTTTTATTGGCACGATCTAGGACAGCTATTGATAAAATGCGAGTCCTTGCTTTCATACCTCTCTTCGCTCTCTTCATCTTTCGCATTGAGACTGACTCTGATTGGTGAGAGGCGCTGTAGAAATTGATAAATATTATGCAATACAATGCAATGCCTGGGTTTGGATTACCGCTTTTAATCGCACTTTTGCGATCATATCATTAGTCCAGAGATGATCGTCATAATTATAGTCCGTTTCTACTTCTTCGTGAATATTTTTACGAAAGCCTCATTTTATGAATTATCTGTAAAACTAATGAAATTTCATCAATACTTTTAATGCGACGATGACACATATCTTATTGCCTCGAAAGCTGCGTTGAAAAAGGTATGTTAAAAGACCATGCGTGATTTTCGTGTTATTCCGTATTTACAGCACCAAGACACTCTCTTATAACGGTGTTCAACGCGTCATTTACAAATATTGCATTTTGCGCTCAGTAACAGTTTCATTGCAAAACAATTTGGCTGCTTTTTCACAAAATACAGTGCAATTAATGCATCTATGAAACTGCACACGCTATTATTGTCCGGCCTCTAAATCTAAACAATCACTCTAACTGTTTTCTCCATAATTATTATATAAACGCAATTCGAATTGCCCATTGAGGTGAAAATTGCAATTTTTTAACAATTTGTTCGCCCTCTTTGGATCACCTCAAATGCAAAGGGATAACTTAATTATGCTCTTTAACTCCGCCACTGGTCGCACTCTGCCAGTGCCAGTCCCAAGAATGGACAAAGGAGGAGGGCGTCGCTGATAGTCTTTGTTAAGACACAGTGACGTTAAACTGCAAATACTACTACTAATTATGCTATAAAAGCTTCAAAAGAGTGAGAGGGAGAAGACAAGGTGGTAAGCAGAGGAGGATGATGATGATGATGATGAAGATGATGATGATGATGATGATGAGGAGGAGGAGGATGAGGATGAGGATGAGGATGAGGAGGAGGAGGAGGAGGAGGAGGATGAGGAGGAGGAGGAGGAGGAGGAGGAGGAGGAGGAGGAGGAGGAGGAGGAGGAGGAGGAAGAAGAAGAAGAAGAAGAAGAAGAAGAAGAAGAAGAAGAAGAAGAAGAAGAAGAAGAAGAAGAAGAAGAAGAAGAAGAAGAAGAAGAAGAAGAAGAAGAAGAAGAAGAAGAAGAAGAAGAAGAAGAAGAAGAAGGGGAAATAATATAAGCATGTTATAAAACAAAGGATCATATCCAGTTGTCCACTTAAAAAAGGGGAGCTCCAAAGGGTCAGGTCTCGCTATCAGGAATACCGCAGCATCAGTAGCTGGCGGAACGGCAAACCAATGAATTACTTTTCCTATTCAGTCTCTCGTTCTTTAAAATCATTTCTTTCCCATCTGATGATAATAGTCATTCTGCGAGAGGCGACACATGAATTTATAGATACGATACAATACAGTTGTGATCGTAATCGTAATCTGCGAATTTCTAAAGCGCCACTCGACTCGACAGCCAAGAGCAGGGCACCATCTTGTTCATGAGCGCTGATAATAATATTATTTATTGTATTCAATTCAATACAGCAATAAATTATTATTACCATTGTATGATTTGCAGTGGCGGCGCCAGGGGGGGGGGGCTGGAGGGGGCTAAGCCCCCCCTGAATGCGGCTCAGCCCCCCCAAAGCAAAATGCTGAAAATGTCTATAACGGATTATTTCGTAATAAGAAAACTAGACAATGATCAATGGCATCGAAATCTACTTTGAGAATGAAGTTAGCGACTTCATTTCTTGACCTCAGTCTATGAAAACGGGTGACAAGTTTGCACCCTTACCTTTTGACCATACCACGGGACAGGGCTGTCGACATTGTCGAAGAATAACGGCTCTTTATGGCTCTTAGACACCTCGTTTCAGATTGAAACCGTTTTATAAGTATCAGACGTATAGAAATATCGAAATTGCCTAGTCCTTCAAAAAGTGGTGCAAAGCTGTATTTTCTCTTGATTTTTCGCATATTTCACAAAATTAATCATCGTCATAACAGAATGTTTATAATTTTCTCCCTACTGCAATCAAATATATAATCATAGCGTAGATGCTTGCGCCAGTGGCGTCGTCAGAGGGCTAGGGGTTATAGCCTCTAAATGCGGCTCAGCCCCCCAATGCAAAAAGCAGAAAATATCAATTTCGGCTTATTTCGTAATAAGAAATCTAGACAATGGTCAATGGCATCGAAATCAACTCTATATACAATATTATATATACACCGTGTCTAAAAAAAAACTGTGCAGAATTGTTTTTGTCAGAACTTCGACCAAATTTCCACCAATCTTAATAACTTTTGGTAGGTAGACGGAAAAATGGCTGAAATTTTATGCTATATATAAATTTTCCACCTCACCTGACTCATATCACCGCACTACCTTGTTAAACCCAGATTACCAATTTTTCACATAACGGCGCCTCGAAGCTTGGCTGCACTGAAATCCATTGCATCGAGCCGGATGTCAAAGTGAATGGGGCATAGGCCTACGACAACCTTCTTGCACAGAAGATACCGTCAGACATACGGCGAGTATCCCAGGGCGAGTTTATTAACCTTTTGCAGTCCCCGAAAAAATTTTTGTCTAGCCCATCAGGTCTGAAAAAATTTTTTAGTCTTCATTATTTACACAACAGTTATTTTTCATTATAAGTAGTTTTTATATAATTTGAACATCCTGTTATGCATAAAAACAGTTGACACTTTTGCTTGTCAGGCACCATCTGTTATGCACAAACTGTCGAGACTTCTGCCTGTATTATTTGCAAGAGGTGAACACAGAGAAATGAACAGAATTTACAAAGCAATTGTTATACTGTTATAAGCTATAGGTACTAGCAACTAGTTAGCTTGTTTTTTGTTTACTCTGTTTACTGTATTGGGCGATATTGGGCCTTTGTGTGATAAGCTTCGAAACAATCTGTGGGGTGTAGTCCTGGGTGTCTGGTACAGGTTTTACAATAAAAGACTGTCTTTCGTCGCAACCCAGGTGTCTTCCGATCACTACATACTGTACAGTCCTTCGTGTTCTTATTGGGCAACTGAGCCACAAAGTGTGGTTTTCTATTCAATCGTTCCTCGGTATCAAGAGACGAACGCCTTCCCGGGCGTCCTGGAGTGTGTCGTTGAGTTCCAATAAGTTGCTGGAGAAGTTCTTTTCGGTATTTGAAAAAGTCCAGCTCTGTTTCTAAATCAGGTTGGGGTCTAGCATTTCCAGCATCGAAAGACTGTACTTGAAACTGCGGGTGGTTTAGTTGCATCTTTTGCCAACCTCCGACAGTCGCTGTCGACGACGCGCCATCATCATCGATATCATCATCGTCATTATCATCGACTTCGTTCAGATCATCCGACAACGACGATACTTCGTACAATTCCGTGTCCGAACTGTCATAACTACTTTCATTTTCTTCATCATCTGAACTGATTTCGTCTATTCTTTCTAAAACTTCCGTCCCCCTCAAACGTTTGCGAGACATCTTTACTTTTCTTGTTTACTCGTCTTTCATGCATGCAAACGATGATAGAAAATACCGTGCACCCTAGAATTGACGACCTATGTGTATATAAATACCGTATTCGCTATAAATAAGCCATTTGTCCCACTAGGAAGGACACAAGACTTTATAGGCTAGTCCTATGTGGATGTCCCACCAGGTGGGACATAGTATCGAATCCACATTTTTAGAATGTCCCCTGGAGGGGGACAGAGGACTGCAAAGGGTTAATAGTCTGTCAACAGGACGGCGCATCAAGCGCGCGACGCCGTTTCTTTCCTGGAGCGAGAGACGCACGACTTCATCTCTCCAACACTGTGGCCGCCGAATTCACTGAATATTAACCCAGTCGACTATAGCACATGGAGTGTACTGCAAAAGAAGGTTTACCGGTCCAGAATAGCCAACGTCGACGAACTCAAAACGTTTCTGCTTGATGAATGAGCTCACTTTGACCAGTCAATCGTTGATGCTGCTATCGGCCACTAGCGTCGCCGTCTAAGTGCTTGTGTTCGTGTATTCGGGGCACATTTCGAACACCAATTCTAACACTTTTAAGCAGATCTGTCATAGCAATTAAACAACTCTGCTAAGTAAACCATATTTCACTTTGCTGCGTGTTAGCTCAGCCGTCAGATAATTTGTTGCAGGCAATAAAATGTAAGCGTTATATGAAAAATTGGTACATCTGTGTTTAACAAGGTAGTGCGGCGAAATGAGCCAGGCGAGGTGGAAAATTTACATATAGCATAACATTTCAGTCATTTTTCGTCTACCTACCAAAAGTTATTAAGATTGGTGGAAATTTGACGAAGTTCTGACAAAAACAATTCTGCACAGTTTTTTTTGAGACACGGTGTATATTATATATATATATATACTTATAAAGCCCGCGTTTGTGGGGACTTGCGTACCCAAAACTACATGGCCAAACGCTTATGGGGACGTCCCCATATACCCATTTTCAAAGTTGCTTAAAATGCCTTGATTCGTGCTCATTTCGTGTTTTTGGAAAAAGTCCCCATAAACGATTTTATTATAAATCGAACTTTTGTTTATTTAGAGGGTCCATCACCTTGCGCCACCTATCCCCTATATAAAGAACTAGTGCATGCAGATATGTCGGGTGGTTAAAGCGGACTTAATACGGCAAAGTCATTGAAGCCGTTTATGAGGACTTGACAAGTATAGCCTAAGGCTACTGACTAGCGACGGTAATATGGCGCTCAGTGCGTCTATTCTTGCTTTATATGGAAATTGCTTTGATATTGATTATTACAACAGCAGCAAAGAGCACATATATTTGATTAACCTTGTTTGGTTCCACCACAACTGGTCTACAGACAACAGTTTACTGGTCTGACTACAACTGGTCTGCATATATACAACTCATCTACGACAACTGGTCTACAAACAACTTGTCTAATTTTAACTGGTCTACAGACAACTCGTACACGATAAAAATTATGTTCGCTGGAATTTTTTATTCAATGGTTACTGCCGCTTGAGGAGAAGCTGTATTGATGAAAAGAACTTTTGAGGTGAAAACGTATAATGATGAAACCCAAAACAGAAACCAACGAAATGATCGTCTCTTTTAATGAAGCCGAATCGATATTTATAATGTTTCTGAAGTTGAAGATTGCTTCACGAAATGACCGCGTTGCTAAATAAACGTTTCATCAATGAAAATAAATTATTTGTATATAGAATTGGATTTAAGCCTTTTTTCTTCAAACCAGCTTATATTTTATCAGTAAACTAGTCTTCATCCAGGTTCCATTTCTTAAGCATTTCTGTGCAATCCGACTTCGACTTCATTATTAAGGGGACCTTAATCCGGCTTCCATTTCTTTAGCAGTTTTTTTATAATCCAGGTTCTATTTAGCATCTAAAAACACCATCCAACTTCCATTTATTTATCGTTCTATTCATAAATCCAGCTGTTTCATATCTATAAATGCATTTATCCAGGTTTCAGTTCTTTAGCGTTTTTTGTCAATCCAGCGTTTATTTATTAGTAAAGGCACCTTCATCCAGCTTTTCTTTCTTTGAGTTTTTTTCTGTCATAAATCCAGCTTCTACTTCACAACTATAAATAGAAGCTATATTGATTAAAAACGCTAAAAATGGAAACGGGATAAGGGTATTTATAGCTATGAAATAGAAACTGGAATGACGAAACCACGCTAAAAAAAAATGGAAGCCAGATAATAATAATATTTTTCTTTAATTAAACACCTGAAACGCTCTGCGCTTTACATTTACATGTGCAAGTTATGTAGTGGCCTTAATTAAGATCAAACTTGGCTACCAACAGAAAAGATTACACTGCGCTAATAGCAGCCTTCAAAACATGTCCGCACAACGGGGCATAGAACTCGTTAGAGTCGTTACCTCTCGCTCTCAACGCCAGCGTGTTATCCGCACTACCGGCCCCAGGGGGAAAAGAAAATCGAGTACAGAAAAATGAATAGAAATTTTAAAAGTCGGTAAAAACAAAGAATCAAAGATCCATCCCCCCATCGAATGTTGTGGCTTTGCTTAGCTTCCCTTGATCACTATGCTGTCAGCGTCACTCTCAGAATTCTTAGTTAGGCACTAAACAGAAGTAGACCTACATGTATAGAAATTTTGAAGAGGCATAGGTGTAGGCGCGATTGCATTGTTCTGCTTCATAATCCACCTCAAGTCGTCGCGTAGGGACCTTGGGCAAGTCCTTCACTCACAATTGCTCAGCGCTTCGGCGTGAAACTCCGATGCAGCGTCCACTCTGCAGTCGAGAGCGACTTTGATTAGAGTGCTTGATGGGGCGCTATAGCAAGTGCACGTACAAACAAAACAAACAAAGGCATTATAATTATGGTCTAATAAATAAACCTGTTTTAGCCGACCGCCCTTCGTAATCATTGGACGTATTAGGACCTATGTTAATCATTAGCAACCATAAATATTATAGTCTACACTGGTGTAAAACAATGGACGACTAGAGTTATCGAAATTAACCGACTTAGAATAAAATTTAGACACACACCATCAATGTCACGACCGGCTATAAAAACGCACCCATACATGCATATTCTTCACATTCATTCTGTGCATCTATATAATATACCAGCTGGGGTATCCGGCGTTGCCAGGGAATTTTAGGATCCGTGTCGTTTCCCGCCAATCCCTCCCTCCGTCCCTCCCTTCCTCCATCCCACCCTCCCTCCTTCCCTCCCACCTCACTCACTCTCTCCCACCCTGCCTCACTCCATCTCTCTCACCCACCCCACCCAAACCACCCAACCCCACCACACCCCACCACACCACTTTACCCCCCCATCAAACTCCCACCTCCATCGGTACGCCACCCGTGAAATTTAGGCCGAGGTGTGTGTTTGGTGAATGGGAGGCGTCCCGTATAAAATATGTGTATTTGTAATGTTTGAGGTGAATAAGTGTGAAACTAAGCATGGAAGAGTTAGAGTTTCTTGAAGACAGAGGATTGGAGCTAAGAAAGGCAATAGAACTCGCAAGAGACCGGCCGAAATGGATAAGTTTTGTTAGAGCCTCATCGTCGGTGAACACTTGACGGAGGAGAAAGAAAGAAAGAAAGAAGCATGGAAGCGTCTGAAAAAGTAGAAAAATGAATGTTTTGTTCCCCACCCTGGCCCCCATGGCAGCAGAAATTCGCCAAACCCCCCCTCACCCATTGACCTGCTCCGGGTCGACCCCGACCCTATACGAAAGATTGTAATCGACTGCTTTAACACTGTGGCCGTGCATAGCTAACCCACAAACCCACAAACAAACAGACACACAGACTTACTGACAATATTAATAAGATCTTCTTCTTCTGGTTCTCTGCCGCTATGCAGGTTCGGCTGTCCAATGTCGCCACTCCTCCCTCCGCTGGGCCTTCTCTTTTAGATTTTGGTATCCAATCCTCGTCATCATCGTGCCCAACATCATCTGTCGTGGTCTTCCTCTTGTTCTTTTCCCCTCCATTTTTCCTTCTATCACCGTTTTTACCAGGTTGTCTCCTCTTAGCGTATGCCATATCCAGTTTTTGTCTTTCTCTGATTGTTTTTATCATTTTCTTTCCTCTCCAATCCTTTCCAGAACTTCCTCGTTTGAAATAAGACACGCACGCATTTATAGGCCTCGCAAACACAATGTGCGAAATGGTCTATTATGGTTATTTCACGAACAATCAATCTAGAAATCGGGTTTTGTTCAATCCTAACACTAACTTGCGGCAGACATGTCACTGAATTTCTGCACCACCTTCGCCATATTTGCCTTAGGCCTAATGAGATCAATGATCGTCTAATTAGGCCTACGCTTTCGTAGGTCGGATTATCAGACTGAGCAAATAAGTGTTTAGAAACTTGCTAAGGCGAGTACATGCTACTGAGCACGTTTCACCCACCCGTAAATGAGTCCATTAATCTCTGCTGCTCAACCATAAATTATACACGTTTTAACCCTCATAGGGTCACCGGGAGGTAAAAAATACCTCCATCTCGGTTTTGCACGGATATTTTACTCCCTGAAAATAGTTGAAGAAATCGCTTCTGTGACTTTTCCTAAATATGTTTCATGCACAGAATGCATCCAGTTTCATTAATTATTCATGCACCCAAATCAACTACAAAGTACGATAATGCACCACGTCCTAGCTATTTTACTCAGGAATTTTTAAAAAGCATTATGCATGCTTTACACATGAGTGTCTTGCTGTTAAAATGTCTCCTTTTCATTCATTCATTCATTCATTCATTCAAAGTATTTATATAGCGCCCCTTCAAGAAACTACTCAGAGGCACTCCCAGCTCAACCACGAACAAAGAATCAGTATCTGGACATTATGATAGAAATCGTTTTGGTTTCATAAAATTAGGATGAATAAATGAAATTGTCTTCAGCAAATCACGCGAAGTTAACAAATGTAGCATCAAGACCTACTGCTGTCGAAGTGCGATCTTGCCATGTACACTTGAGCGCAATTGCATTGACAGCAACAAGACCTGAATTATAGACTGTATACCCTTTATCTGTCAAGTCATGAAACATTGAACTATTGATAGATAGAGTTATGAAACATTGAAGTATGAATACGGCACATATATAATGCCAGCAATAGTTAAACTGTAGTGTAATCATAGGCTACTAAAAATTTCGACTAGATATGATAATTTCATTGCATAATAGGCACAATGCTACATATAGAATGTGGCTTTCATGAAATTATTTGATCAAGAAATTATTAAATCATATTTTCATAAGATACAGAATTTTACTGATAGCCAATTCAAGAATCTGGCCGCCATTTTATCCCAATTGTGGTTTCCTTGCAGTGTCATATAAGTGGAATTGGTTCCATCGCATTCCTTGACGTAGAAAATGTTGATTTAGGCCCTGAGATCATTTTTCCATTGCACATGTGACTTCAATAGTAGCCATTTTAATATTCTGGCCGCCATTTTGTCCGCCATTTTGATTTTCTTGCAGTGCCACATATGTGACATTGGTTCCATTGCATTCCTTGACCACGAAAATGTTGATTTAGACTCTGAAATCATGTTTCCATTGCATACATAGCATCACTTATAGCAGTGATTCCCAACCTTTTTTGACTTGGGGGCCACTTTTTCTAAGTTGGAGGCCACGAGGGCCACTTTTTCTTAGTTGAAGGACATTAGGGGGCCAAAAGGTTAAAACTGTATAAACCAAAAGCATATAAAATTGGTATAATTAATTCAACATATAATGCTTAATGTTATTTATCGACGTTAAAATAAAATAATTTGTAATAGAAAATAATGTGTTCTATCCTGTCCAAATTGTTAATTTTTTCATATATTTTTGATAATTCTTTGAGAGATGAGGTCCATTTTCTGAGGCCTGGCGGGCCATTTCCTGAGGCCTGGCGGGCCACTTTTGGCCCGCGGGCCACGGGTTGGGAACCGCTGACTTATAGCCATTTAAGATCCTGGCCGCCATTTTGTCCGCCATTTTGAATTTCCTGCAGTCCTGCATATGTTACTTTGGTTCCAGTGCATTCCGCGAACCTTCTATAAATAATTTCTTTTAGTTTTATACTTCAAAATCGGGGTTTATCATAGAAATCATGCGAATCACAGTGGGGGTATTTTTTTTACCCCCCCCCCCCCGTGACCAAAATCGGTTGAGAAAAATCGTGACCCTATGAGGGTTAATTTTACTATGCTTTACGTTTGATTAGGCTGCATTTTGCTGAATGGACGAATGGATATATCGATGAATGGACTGTTGGGTGTATTGATAAATGGATTGACAGGCATATGCATTGTTGAATTGATGGGTGAATGGAAGGATGGGTTATTGGATGAATGAACGAATGGATGAATGGACGGATGGATGGGTGCATGTATGGGTTTATGGATGGACAAATGGATGGATGGATGGATGGATGGATGGATGGATGGATGGATGGATGGATGGATGGATGGATGGATGGATGGATGGATGGATGGATGGATGGATGGATGGATGGATGGATGGATGGATGGATGGATGGATGGATGGATGGATGGATGGATGGATGGATGGATGGACTGGTTAGTTCATGAATGACCGATTTCCTGAATAGCGAACTGGCTGATTGTTTCTGTTACTGAATGAATGATTCGTTGGTTGTATGACTGCATGGCTGACTCACTCATCCATTGGCTGACTGCTTGGAGCATTCCGTGAATGAGTCACTAACTTTTTAGTTGTCTGATTGCATGACTGAATGAATAACTATCCTACTGATTGTCTTGCTGGCTGATTGGATTTGTCATTGATAATGCTTCAGTTTTGAAAAAATGACAACGCATTTTAAATTAAAGACGCTAGGCCGTGACCGGGTGATTTTTAGAAGCCTTGACAAGACCACGTGAGTGATTAGGCTGTATAATACACAATGGCAGACTGATCGTGAAGAGCAGCTAAGAGGTTTTCTTAGAGCACGTCTTTTGAGGAATTGGCCACCAGTAATACCAGGATGGTGCAAGATTAACCCTCAGATTACCATAATTTTTTTGATACACTGAGTACCAGTGGGGTCAAAAATGACCCCAACACAATTTTTTCAATAAATTCCTTGTTTTTTGCATTTTTATTAATTGCCAAAAAACAAATAGTAGTAAAGCAATTGGAACATGTTCAGGCTGCTTAAATGAATTAAATTTTTCAAAGTTATAGGTATGTTTTAATGTTCAAAGTGATCGAGTGTTCAATGTTCAAAACTAACAACATAGAAAATATCTGGTCATTTGCGGTTACAGTTTACAATTCACGCATGTATACTGGGCATGTTCCTTGCACACATTGCATGTAACAGGCTGCACAGATTATGCTGGCCTTTTTATCCTTTTCCATTGGACAAATGGAACATCGCGCACGAGAGACCTGCTGAAAGCGAGTTCTTGTCATGCTCTTGTTGAAGAAAAGACGACCGTCTTCAACACTCCACAGCTGTTGAACTGATTCATTCCGAGATTTATATACGCCTGTCAAGACGGAGAGCCACAAGAAGCACTGTAATTTCTTATCAGTTACATCTTTCCAGCTATCACCATACACCAGATTACCTTCTTTGTCCATTTCACAATTTCTTGCATAACTGAATTTCTCATGAATAGCTGGAAAGCACTCAGAGGACTGTCCACATTTCGACTCCTATATCGGGTTGGACCAGGTATATAAATATTTATCTAACACAGATTTTCTTCAGATAATACTATAGAAAGGATTTATAAATTATAAAAATGAATTATTTCAAAGGATACAATTGAAAGTATTCAAAAAAACTATTGGGGTAAAAAATGACCCCACTGGTACTCAATGCTATAAAGGATTGCCAGCGCCCTCTGGTGATAAACAAGGGAAATATTAATTGATATTTCGATAGAGACTAGGTACATCTTGAAAGTCACAAATATTCAATAAATTTGCACGAACAGATTTTGCGCAGTGTACAGTCAAAGTGGGCTTGGGGTCATTTTTGACCCCACTGGTACTTGCAGGGTTAAAGTGCATTATAAATGCACACGCTGGTCGGTGTCCGGATGGTTGATTGACTGACCGATTGAATATGAAAATGACTAAGTGTCTACTTGGTAGGCTGAATGTAGCCTACGCCAAGTTGTCAGACTGACTGATCGTCTGGTTGGAAATTAACTGAATGACTCGCTGACTTCTTCTATGTTTTTCCTAAACGCAGTGCAATTTGATTTCTATCTAGCTGACTGACTGACTGCCTTGTTGGCTGAATGAATGACTTGGAAATCTGTTTGAAAGATATACTTTTATTATGACTAATTTTTTGCTTGAATAACAGCTTGTATGACTTATGACTTTCGCGTCTCAGATTCACACTTTGGTGTGACCTTGCGCGCGTAATAAATTTATGTAATAATAATAATAATGGACTTACATATTGAATGTAGACCTGGGAGTCCACCCCAATAAGTCTACCCCAGTCGACTAGGTCATCCCAAGTCAGGTTGGGTCGTTTCTGCTCACCGCAACTGACACCAAGTCGAATTATGTCGAGAGAAGTCACTTGTTGTTTTTACCACAATATTCGACTTAATTCGACTTGAGACACAAGCATAGTTAAATTTGTCACTTCAAACCAATAATCGTGAGACCAGGACAACATTTCGCAGCCTTTGTAGTGTGTTTGCTAAACAGATGCTTAGCCTACTGATTATTTGACCGGTAGGCTATCTTGCAGACTGCCGTCTGCCTATCGATTAATTTAAAGTGTTAGTCTATGCTAAAACGTCACGCGCATGCATGCGCATAATTAAAATTATGAAATTTCTTAAACTAAAATATTTGCACGTGTTGTTATAAAGACATGAACATCAGCAAATCAGAGAACTTCAAGTGGTCAATGAATTCGGTGTAAAAAAGCTGGATCTACATGTACATTGTACAAGGCCTACTAATGGTTCGATAATTCGGCGCTATAGTGTCTACTTTGGTGCGCTGCATCTGCAGTTGTCTGCAGAAGGAAAACTACTGTTGGATAATTACCAATTGGATTACCAACTACCAATTGGATAACGAAAAACCTTACTGTCAGTGAGTAGGCCTAGCCTACTAGCAGTAGCCGACTGTATGGGATAATTCGCTTGCAATGATATTTGCTCAGTCGCGGAATGATGGTAGTGGCCGGATAATTATGAAAGCAGACTTACAAATTAGGCACATCATAAGATTCATAACACGGAATTCAGTGCAACCAGTCCGCCGTCCTCCGCTTCATCTTAGACATTACACGTGTGACAAATCTATTTAATATAAAATCACTAAAATAAATAAATAATAATAATGATGAGTAAAATCTGAATAATCACAGGCAATGAACAAACTAAAATTCATAGGCCTAATAATTTTCCGTCACATTGTCTAGGCTATTATAGGCCTATCAGAATGCCCAAAGCATAACGAAACAATTCAAACTGAAGCACAAACAGCCTGAAATGGGTTTAATAAAACTTTAACAATTGTGTGCATTAAGTGTTGAGGCTTCATTACTCATCGGTAGGCCTATTTGAAATTGATGCTTGCCAGTCACAATTGACTTGAGTCACTTGACTTCTTACATTATTAGCCGTAGCCTACTTATGTTAATGGTTATTACCATGTCAGACGTCGATTTCAAGTCGGAAGTCGCTTGTTTTTCAGCCAAGTCCGGTAAAGTCGTTTTGACTCCAACAAGTCGACTTCAAGTCGACCTGAAGTCACTTTAGGGTCAAGTGAGATCAGATTAGCTGACCAAAGCCACTCCCAGATCTGATTGAATGGTCATCTGGTAAACTGAATTGTTGTCCGATTAGCGTGCTGACGAATGCCATTTTCTGAATGACGAGCTGACTGGATGACTTAATTATTGAATGACAATTAAGATAACTGTTTTAACAGGTTTGCTCACTGAATGATTCATTGAATAGCTCACTGACTGTCTGACTGTATAGACCATTTATAAAATAACAAACTGGATGTTTGGTTGAAGGAATGGATATCATAATTAGTGAATGACTGACTTTGAATTCCAGACTGATTGCCTGATTCGTTATGTGACTGATTATCTCTGTTACTCCGCGACCTGTTGCATGGCTGAATGACTAAATGGTTGACTCATTGACTGAATGATTTTCAGATCATTCAGTGCATGACTCATTTATAACTTCGCTGCTTAAGTGAATGAATGACTCAATTATTAAATTATTTACAAACTGACTGACATGGTTAGCTCATTTACTGAATAATTGATTACCCTTAATTCTTTGTACTGTCAGAGCCTGGAATCCAGTGAAGTAATAAGGTGAATGTAGCCATATGGAACAGTCGAGGAAGACTGGACTCATGCATGCATACATACATAAATAAATACATACATACATACATACATGCATTCATGCATACATACATACATACATACATGCATACATACATACATACATACATACATACATACATACATACATACATACATACATGCATGCATGCATGCATGCATGCATGCATGCATGCATGCATGCATACATACATACATACATACATACATACATACATACATACATACATACATACATACATACATACATACATACATACATACATACATACATACATACATACATACATACATACATACATACATACATACATACATACATACATACATACATACATACATACATACATACATACACACATGCGTTATGTAGGCCTAACAGCTCATTCTTTGTATTGGCGTTTATAACTCTTAGAATATGTGGGGTGGCAAATCTTAGTGCCCTCGGGTATTATCGCACCTCCCCTCCGCATTTGCTGGTTCACAAAAACCCTTGAAAGACCTCTTTGTGTCGGCTCTGTGCAATTTAATTATCTTCACATGAAAATGGTGACTCATCCCCTCTACCTGTTATTATTTCTGTGAGTCGCTAAATTCCGCGCTACTCCAGACTTTGTGGGAGCGCGTCCATGTGAATAAAATTGGGAGCTATATAAATTGCGACTGATCCTTCAACTCCGACATCGCCAGTCACAAGCTAGCAAATCATCTTTGAAATGACAGCGTCGTTAAACAACAAGCTGTTGATTGGCTTGACTCCAGTGTGTTGTGTTGCTTCGACATAAAGTTAAACAAGGAAGAGCATTGGAATTTAGAGGGTGAGGAATGGTCACATTTTCAGGACTGTCCAGGTGATCATTTAGGGCAGCCGTACTCAACACCTTTTGGTATGGCGACCCGTTGATAAGGCTTCAAAGACGTTGCGGCACCCCGTCACTGCAATTTTACCATTGTCCGTCGTTATTCATTTTCACTTCGTAATTTGAAATTGCTTTTGGCAATAATATTGTGGCTGTCGGGCTATTCTCGGTGCTATCTATTAGGCAGTTTGAAGTTGAAGTTTTACTAGTGGAATAAACACTTTGTGACACTTAATCAACTGGCAAGTCTTGCTGCTGGAACTCCCAACCATCTTTGTGTCATCAGTTTTGTTATTAAAAATACTCGTCATGCTGTCCTACATGCAATCATATAATGTATTTAGTTTTTACAGCATCCATGTGGCGCTTTTTTATTGGATAACATCGATTCGACAGGCAAAGTGTCATCTTTATATTTTCGTGAGACTGTGTGTTTGTTTGTTAGACGAACACGGCCACCGTTTTGAATCAATCGACCCAAATCCTTCGCAGCGGGTCAGAGTCGACCTGGGCAGATCATGGGAGATCGAGTAGGGAGGGAGGGAGGGAGGGAGGGAGGGAGGGAGGGAAGGAGGGAGGGACGGACGGACGGACGGACGGACGGACGGACGAAAAGGAAAGGGACGGAGGGTCGGAGGGACGGACGGACGGCGGGAGTGGCGGGTGTGCGGACGGACAGACAGACAGATAGACATATAGAGAGACATACAGACACACATACAGACAGAAATACAGACATGCAGCTAAATGGTTCGATGGATGGTTGGACAGACGGATTGGCGGATTGATTGATTTATGGATTAATGGATAGACAGTAGACATAGTCAGTTACCTTTTTATGTCACATGACCGCCATTGTAAAATGTTTGATTTAATTTGTTATTAGTATCTCTATGTAGCTAAAACTGTAATCTTTCTGTGGCATTTCTTTTGTTACCACAGAAACTACGTTGTCATAATTTGTTTTTTTTCTTGCGCATGGCTACAATAGAAGAATTGATTGATCTATCGATTGATTTATTTATTGAGTGACTGATCAGTGGCGTAGGCAAGGGGTGTTTCGGGGGTTAACCCCCCATTGGCTCCGGAAAAAAATGTTTTTTAGGGTTATTTTTTAAGTAAGAAAAATAGCAAAAAAACAGGGTTTCCGGCCATAAAACTCCATGAAAAATTCCTGGCTACGCCACTGTGACTGATAATAATAAAAATGATGATAATAGCAATAAAAATTGTAATAGTAACAATAATAGTAATAATAATAAAATAAAAATAACAAT
>OX457049.1:4597360-4607360 GCA_949752735.1 Lumbricus terrestris
TGTATGTATGTATGTATGTATGTATGTATGTATGCATGCATGCATGTATGTATGTTTGAATGTATGTAAGTATGTTTGTATGTATGTATGTATGTATGCTTGTACGTACATATATATAATTATGTATATGTCTGTTTGTCTATATGTATGTACATGTATGTATGACCAGGTATATATGTACGTATGCTTGCATACATGTATTTGTTTATTTCTATTTTTATGAACTTTGTCTACGTATGGGTTAATGTCCTACTTCGAGGGGAACGTCCGGGGGGTTTAAATGTCAGGGGGGATATGTCCGGGGAATATGTCATGGTGGTAATGTCCTACATTCACTACACAAACTGCGACCAAAACAGATTCAAATTATTACATGATTGTATCTGACTACAATGATAAAATGCTGTTTGTCACTTTCTTATGCACATGTTTAGGCAGTGGCTAATAGGCTAATAATATTATTGTTTATGTGCACTATGTGAAAAGCTGTTCTTAGTATACCAGGCAGTGCACATTTGCATCATTTTCTAGGCACGTACCAGTACACAATTATGCTTGAAGTTATTTAGAAAACGAAAAACACGAAACCGTTTAAATTATTTAACGCACAGTACTCTATTCATGAAGATTATTGTTTTTAATATTATTTCTAATCCACTGGAGTGCATAATTCGAATATGCGTTATATTGTGGTTTCGACATGAACTGATCTATTTTTCTTTTCAAATCTGAGAGACCACACTCAAAATAATATTATATGATGATAACATAATGTACTTATTATACATGTTATATATGCATGAATCACGAGCGCATGTACATGTATGTAGGTTGTCTATTGTCTTGTATGGTATTCTATAATTACGGGAATTTATTAAGCGCCTTGTACGCTATATATTAGCTATTCCGTGGCGCTCTCACCTTGACAGCCCAGAGGAAATATGAAAGACTTCAAGCAGCAATGGGTCTCACCCTCAATAAGATCTTACTACCGATAGAGGGGGGAGTCATTCAATATCGAATTAAGGGTATACAGTGGCAACGGCTCTTTGTTGTAAGATCAAACCACACACAGGTCGCGCCGCTGAGGGGCTTATGAATAATTATGCGTGAATTGGAGTGGTGAGCCGTCACGTCACATTCCTGGTCGACCTGCGCTGCTGGCAAAGACACCTCCTAGGTCTCTTTATGCTCTATCGGTTTCACTTAGCCTACATGTCACTTAGACTCAGGCCCGCCGAGAGGGGGAGCAGAGGAGACAAATGCCCAGGGGCCCGGGAGCTTTTAGGGGTCCCGCGCCAGACTGATTATTATTTTATTATTTATATTAATATTATTATTTTAATAATAATAATAATAATAATAATAATAATAATAATAATAATAATAATAATAATAATAATAATAATAATTATCAGCAAGAGGCTCGCATGGTCTTTCATGCTCCCTTGGTTTCGGTCGTCAGGCAAGACATGGCACCATCAACGACCTTGTCTACCGAGGTTTAAATAGAGCTGGTACTCCGGCAATCAAGGAGCCTTCGGGCCTCACGAGGTTGGACGGGAAAAGACCGGACGGCCAGACTCTCATCCCTTGGAGCAACGGGAGGGCGTTGATTTGGGACGCGACCGTGGTGGACACGGTGGCCGCCTCGTACGTCCACGAGAACGCGACCGAAGCTGGGAGAGCAGCTGAGAAAGCCGCCACAAGGAAAATTTCAAAGTACTTAGACCTTCAGAAAACATACGTCTTCGTCCCCTTAGCCGTGGAAACAATGGGGCCAATCAACAATGAGGGCCTCGCCTTTGTGTCCGAGATTGGACGCCGGCTGTCGAAATTATCTGGAGATATACGAGAAACGGGTTTTCTTTTCCAAAGCATTTCAATCACTATCCAGCGCTACAACGCCGTTGCCTTCCAGGGCACCTTGTCTGGATTACCCGGGGCCATGGACCGGCCACCCTAAACAAACTAAAATTTGTTCTGTAAAAACTGAATCGAATTCTAAACCTAACATTCCAGTTATAATAATAATAATAACAATAATAATAATAATAATAATAATAATAATAATAATAATAATAATAATAATATTATTATTATTATTATTGTTATTATTAGTCTATTATTATCAAACTGCCATTTATAAAGCAAGCGCCTAACAAAAGAATCTTGCATGAAAGCGCGTAACAGGAACGTCTACTCATAATAACTCTTAAACAACAAGGCCTAATTTAAGTCTTCAAGTTTTTCTTGAAGAGTGAACTAATAAAGATGACTTGCCTAGGTCTATAAGGTCCCGAAGTTTATTCCATTCAGTGACCAGCCACTGTTTTTTGTTGCCCGACTTCAATCATAAAACAAGCAAATCTAGGTTATAAAATAATGATAGCCTAAATTTCTTTCGTAGACTAGGCTAAAGATTGAATAAAAATAAAAATCTGGAGGACTACTGTAAAAGAAAACAAAAAGCTAATAATTATGAGCGTTTGAATAGGCAAAAGTCGGCAGTAGCATAGGTTACGTGGGCCTAGGTCTATTCTATCTAAATTCTGAATATCAAAGTTAGACAAATCGGATGGTTAATCACACCCACTACCATGCGGAGTTTATCAGGGGCTGGGGGCTATGCCCCCCAAGAAGACCCAGATTCAGTTTTTTTCACCGTGTAAACGATATCTTTTTCCAGGCTTAGCTGCTCCCCCCCCAAAAAAAGGCGCGGACTCATAAGTTAGCCCCTCCAAGAACGAAAACCAAACTCCGCCCATGCCCACTACGCTTGATTCTAGTGAATTAAACGTGCCTGATGAATGTAGGCTAAATGAATGGATGAAAGTGAAGTTTGTGGTGTTAGTATTGTTATTGCAAAAGATGACATTATAAATAAAACTTACGAAAACTGAAATTATAGAAATTGTGGAAAGGCTTGGTTTTGATCTTGGCACTCTGCCAGCGTACGAGGCGGGGTACAGAGGGGGGAATGCCCCGCCAAATTTCGGGCAAATATGTTTTCGGGCAAAAGAGGCATGGACGGGCCAACAAATTTCGGAAATAATTTTGAGGCATAACAGATACGGGAGGATTTTTTTCGGGCACCAGATTTTTCGGTCGAGAAAATCCTAATCTTTTTGGGTGGATGACTAAAGAAAAGGTCATCAGGTTTTTCTGGCACAAATTTTTTACCCCCCCCCCCCCCCCCCCACTGCCGAAACGTCCCGTACGCCTATGTAAGGACGTGTGACTGTTACGGAAGCTGACAAATCGTTCAGCAAGCTCAAACAAATTAAAAATATTCAACGATTTGTCATTAAACAAAATAAACTGAAAATAGGCCTATTATACTCTTGCAGTCGTAAAATTAATGACCTTGCAAAATCATTGAACTACGAGGATAAGCTTATTGTAAACAATTTTGCTCTAGTTAGGCCAGGGGTTCTCAAACTGTGGTACGCGTACCCCTGGGGGTACGCCAGGCGTCGGTAAGGGGTTCGCGAAAAATTCCAGAAATATATATTTTTTACTTTATGGACTTTGTGTCCATCTTTCTTTGATTAGCATAATATCATAATATTCTTAACGTTGCAACATACAACAGCATCGTCATTTCTTTCTTTCACAACATTATAATTAGACTCACATACTATACAGTGCATGCAACATATTTCTGTTTAGGTCTATTAAATAATTTTGAAACGAACAATGTATGAATAATTGAGACAACCAAAGCCCAGAAATTCTCAGCCTATGTAAAGCTCAAACAGGGAGAGCTGAATTGGCCAAAGGATTTATTTCTGGTCGAACTTTAAATTTTGTGATTCCATATCTGGGTCAAACAGGTTTCTATACAATTCTTGATATAAAAAAAACTACATCACAATTGTCGCCAGAGCTCCAAGAGCTGACGGCACCAGGTGACCAGGTTATAGCCTATATTTTAAATGTTGCTCCCTATAATAGGCCAATATACGACTCTAGTACACGATGTAACCTGTGATTAAAAGGACGTTAGTTGTCACTGCAAGCCGCAAGGGCCTTTATAATGGCATTTTGTTTCTGATCTGACTCTGCTTGGGGTACGCCATCATTCAATGTTTTTACTTGGGGGTACAATAAAAATAAAGTTTGAGAACCCCTGAGTTAGAGAATATCTAGAAAAGTATTTTGATTACCATAAATTTGAAATTTTAACTCATAATATTAAGAACTGATTATATCAAAAATCATAATGTAGCCTATATAGATCTAACAGCGTACATTCGCACCCACATTTTTGTTATTTTTATTTGCTTTATTTAAATTTGTCCAGAAAAATAAAAGGTAGTTTTATGACTTTAGGGCCGGTGACTGCTCAGCCCATGGGCCCGGAATTTCTATCGGCGGGCCTGCTTAGATTTCCTACTAATCCTCTGCGTGTTGGCCTACACAATTTATAATTTGAATCCTGTCAGTCTGAGACGAATAATCAATGGCCATGGTGGATTGTGAACATAGGCACAACCACCCTACGAGACCCACGGGACCGTCCCCCCAACTTTCGACGAGAGGCCTCCCAACTTTTGCCACAGACTGCTACCAATAGCCATTTCAATAGGCCTATAGATATTAAGAGCGTAGCTTCACAGCATTAACACAACATTAATACCGAATCAAAAGCGTTTTAATCCTACCTGTACATCTACATCTTACCCCGACAGCGTTGGCGTCTCACACAGCTTGCACGTGAAACTGTTGCTATGTGTGAATCACGTAAACTGTTCTTTGGTGATAATAATTTATTGTGTTACTCTTGAGTTTTGACTTTCTTTTTTCGTGTCCTGTGCGAATGTTTATGTCTTTCCAAATGCAGAGTACCAGGTCATTTGCAGTCATATCATGTGCCAGAATGTATAATATCATTATTTAGACCTACATCCATACATCCATCCATCCATCCATC
This sequence comes from Lumbricus terrestris, assembly GCA_949752735.1. Taxonomy (NCBI): domain Eukaryota; kingdom Metazoa; phylum Annelida; class Clitellata; order Crassiclitellata; family Lumbricidae; genus Lumbricus; species Lumbricus terrestris. The sequence continues at coordinate 4,602,297 of OX457049.1, forward strand.
CATCCATCCATCCATCCATCCATCCATCCATCCCTACATACATACATACATACATACATACATACATACATACATACATACATACATACATACATACATACATACATACATACATACATACATACATACATACATGTACATACATACATACATACATACATACATACATACATACATACATACATACATACATACATACATACATACATACATACATACATACATACATACATACATACATACATACATACATACATACATACATACATACATACATACATACATACATACATACATACATACATACATACATACACACACACACACATACATACATACATACATACATACATACATACATACATACATACAAACAAACAAACATACATGCATATATAGAAACAAACATACATGCATATATACATACGAACTTACAAACATATAGCACCCACTAATTTGTATTTTTTCTACCCCACTGGTGAAAATGATTGAGCAAGTTACAAATACCCTTAAAGTCTGCGCCCATCGTGTAGACGTGCATTACCACAGAAATATAACAGCAAGAAAAAAAATAGCAAGAACCTAACTAAATCAATCCTATGTTTGTCTAAATAAAATAATAAATCATCATGGAGTCGCTCAGGCACAACATTTTCTAAAAAAATATCATCACATCTTTCGCGCCCCCCCCCCCAATATGACTGTGAATTGATATTTTGGAAAGATAATGGGAGAAGAAATAATTCATGAAAAAAAATTATATGTTTCAGTTGGCTTATTTTCATGTCTGGTGTGAATGTTTCTGTCTTTCCAAATACAAGACACCTCGCTATTTGCAGTCAAATGTGCCAGAAAGTACATATCATTATATTTAGACCTACACAGGATTCATTTAGCTGGGTCTGCTTATATTTGGCGACAAAATGACGGACATTTGGGGCACGCGCCCCGTAATTTTCTAAGCAAAATACAAGACGCCAATTTATTATGTAAAAGTTATTGTAATACAAATAAAATATCATCGAGTTCCTGCATCGAGTGTTCATTCGTAATCGTATAAGACTTGCGCCTCCAAACTTCTAAATCGCCGCTCGAAAGTCAAACTCGGGGCACTAGCTTATTCAAGAGTGCTGCGTTAAGTCAATAGGGGTTGCCGCAAGACTGTAGTCTAAAGAATGCCGGGTCGGTTGTCATAGAGTCAGAGTGGGGGGTAGTAACTGTTAAGGCGTGTGTCACCTGTGTCGAGAATTGGAAGGTGGATGATCAGATGAGACAGTGCAGAGTTTTTGAAGAAGAGTGTCTTCAATTTCCAGTGAAAAGTCTTAGTGTGATTGATAGATGTGCATGAGGCAGATGATGGTATGAAATTAGTAATGATGGTGGAGAAAGTTAAAATGAGCAGAATTCAGGATGCAGATCATTCAAAAGGCGTGGTGCTGAGTTGGATATGGCTCGGTTTGAGAACATGGGATGACTTGTAACAGGCGGTCGAGCAAGAGTAACACAAGAAGTTGATCGGGTAGAGCGGTTTGGCTGAGTGGTGAACAGTTCTCGAAGACAATTTAGGCTGGGATCATTGTAGGGAGTTGTAGGTCAAGGAGAGAGCTTTGAAGGGGATACACTCTGGAATTTTCAACCAGCGAAGTGACTTATTTGAGAATGATGTGATGAACTGATTATGTCTGGGTGTTCTGTTGGCTAATGAATTTTCGATGAGTGGGGGCGCTTATGTTGAGCGGATTCAAGGCTTAAGAACAGGGAATTACATTAACCAAGCTTTGAGTGGACGATGGATGTAGCAATGGTGGAAGCAGTTTTGAAATCAAACCTAGTTCGGATGCAGCAGAGGTCCCGTATGTGAATGAAGCAAGAGCGCATAGGTTAGATGTGTGGTTAGACAAGTATAGGTATGAATCAAATATTACACCAATATTGCGGACAGGGGCATCAGAGGTAAAGGTACGACTAGGAAGAGATGAAGAGTTAGCTAATAGTCGGGTATTTTCTTGTTTTGGTCAGGAGGCCTAGAAAAATTAACTGTATTTTGGAGGAGTTGAGGCAGAGGAGGTAAAACGACATCTATTGAGGGATTATATTGACCACATTGTGAAGTTGAACAAGGGGAATGGCAAATGCATTGTGGAAAAGGTTATAAAGCTGGGCGTCGTATGTTATGCAAGAGATGGTGGTCTTCTATGAGTTGACTTAACCCTCAGGCTACCAAGCTTTTTTGTAACACTGACTACCGAGAGGGTGGTTACCACCCCCCCGGATTTTGGGTTTGGTTTGAGATATCATAACTTGTAATACACCATTTGATTCAGCATTCATTTCTGCACAAAATGGTGTATTTAGGTTTAGAAAATATGAAGGCACCTCGAAATTATGAATTTTTTGCCATGGTACACGTCGATTCCACAAAATGTATACTTACGCATAGGGAATATATTTAATTCTGTGTGTTTTATACATGATTTATATATAAAAAGTAGTTTACATATAATAAAGTCCAATATTCAACTATAAAAACTAGTAATAAGTCTGTTTTATGTTAAATCAAAATAAGAAAACATGTTTTAACCGCTGAAAAACGTTTACGCAGACATAATCGGTTCGCGTTGCGAAAAAACCCAACATTTTTATACATTTTAATTTATTTTGAGCACTTCCGGTCATTAAATTTTAAATTATTTAGTATTACAAAATAGTCCTAAATGCCCACTACAGAATGGCATAATTTATTTATATTAAAAAATAAATTATGGATAAGTTATAATAGAAAAAACATGACAATTTTATGAAAATAAAACACCTTTATATATATTTTAATTTATTTTGAGCACTTCCGGTTGTCAAAAGACAACTCAATGAGCATCGAAATGTAGCCCCACATTCCCTCTATAGAATGGTATAATATGTGTCTCTTAATATTTAGGGGTGGAAAAGTTACAGACGATATTCCAGGGGGGTGGTGGTATCCACCCTCTGGTACCTTGGGTATATCGGGTGTAACTTTTGAACGGTAGGGGGCATCATCAAAAGTTTTAGCTAAAAATGTGTCCCAATGAACCATCTACAGCTACAAATATTTTTTCAAAGTTTTATTCCAGACGGAACGCGTTTGATTTGCGAAAAACCTAGGGGGGTGGCAACCATCCCCTCCTTGGTAGCCCGAGGGTTAAAGGAGTGGTGTATAAAATGAAGAGCTGTGGATTCAATACGGAACATTGAGGAATGCAACAAGAGAGTGGAAGGGTTGCGAATAATGGCTGTAGGCTCTAAAAGATAAAAATCTGGATGACAAGTAGTACTGGAATCATAGTACAGCAGAGGACAAAGCCAAATTCATATTGAAGGTAGCCTATACGTACAGGTTGCACCAAAAAAGACCCCCTAGGTTTTTTGCCAATATCTTGACCTAAAGTAAAAATTTCAAAATGAAATTTTACAGCCTTAAAGACAATTCATATTTACACATGATGGTCAGATTTCATCAAAATATCTCAAACACAACAAAAGATACTCCACTTTTAGTATTACAATCATTTACACATAATAAATGGTCGCTTTGTATTTTGGTTAGAACATTATGGGTCACGTGTCCCAACTGTTCATCCCATCAGTCACCAATTATAAGTAGGTCTTTTCGAATGAAAAACACTTTATGCAGGATCTCAAGAATATTTTTTTTGTATTAAACATTCATACAATTATTGGTCGTTTTGGATTTGCTTAAAACTTCATGGGGGCACGTGCCCCAACTTCCCATAACCTGTCAACAAATATAAGTAGGCCTAACTGTAATGAACAACACTTTATGCAGGAACTCAATAATATTTTATCTGTTTTAAAATATCTATACATAATAAATGGTCGCTTTTTTGTTTAGAACATTATGGGTCCCGTGCCCCAACTGTCCCATAACCTGTCATCAAATATAAGTATGCGTAACTGTAATAAACTACACTTGATGCAGAAACTCAAGGATAATTTACTTGTATTACAATCAAATCAATTATACATAATAAATGGTCGTTTTGTATTTTGCTTAGAACATATGGGGCACGTGCCCCAACTACCCCTCGAGTCTCCTAATAGTGCATGAGTATACTTATAAATGTTCTGAGAAGGGCAACCAACAACATTAATCTTGAAAACATCACTTTTCAGCCAGCACATCTAAGTCATCAGCAGCCCGACATTCAATGTAAAATCACACTAGAAACCGTTATATTTTGAACTCCATTTTGGGGGTATGACCCCATGGTCGGATTTTGTCGGATTTGGATATGTTATTCAGGCAGTGATGTGGTCTCGAGACCGCGGTCTTGGTCTCGAGACGGTCTCGAGACCAGAAAATTGAGGTCTTGGTCTTGGTCTTGGTCTTGAATGAGGCGGTCTTGGTCTTGGTCTTGGTCTTGAAGGTCCGGTCTTGGTCTTGGTCTTGAAGGTACGGTCTTGGTCTTGGTCTTGAAGGCAAAAAAGGAATGTCATAAGAATTTTTCGTGAAGGAAAAGACAGCAAATTTTAAAATTTTAATCATCGGGCGACTAAAAAAAGGGTCGTCAGAAATTTCAAGCCGGAAAATTGGAAAAATCCATGTATTTTTCAGAGAAATCATCAATCTAGCCTTTTTTCGACCGGTCTTGGTCTTGGTACACTCGGTCTTGGTCTTGGTCTTGGTCTTGGAACACTCGGTCTTGGTCTTGGTCTTGGTCTTGGAACACTCGGTCTTGGTCTTGGTCTTGGTCTTGGAACACTCGGTCTTGGTCTTGGTCTTGGTCTTGGATTTTTGGTCTTGTGCACAACACTGTATTCAGGAACAAATTCTGAACGGGAAGCCGTTTGAAAAGCTTGTGTGCCAATTTCGCACAGGTTTGGCTGTATTTATTTTTTATCTAGATAGCCTTAACTAAAATCTAGATATACACGTAGGCCTACCAGTCTGTGCAGTAATAAATGCTCTATTATTTTGTAAGTTTACTGCAAGTGTATCGCACTTGCTCTCAAGCTCATGATATCTAGGCTACTGTGACAGTTGACATTATGCGTGTGAAGCATTTT
>OX457049.1:4612360-4715013 GCA_949752735.1 Lumbricus terrestris
CTTGGTTTACGTGGTCCACAACGAATGTCCCCACAATGCACCCATGGTGAAAATTATATATAGGTGGTTTACGTGGTCCTCGACGAATGTCCCCACAATGCACCAATGGTGAAAATTATATATAGGTGGTTTACGTGGTCCTCAACGAAAGTCCCCACAATCCACCAATGGTGAAAATTATATATAGGTGGTTTACGTGGTCCTCAACGAATGTCCCCACAATCCACCAATGGTGAAAATTATATATACGTGGTTTACGTGGTCCTCGACGAATGTCCCCACCATGAACCCATGGTGAAAATTATATATAGGTGGTTTACGTGGTCGTCAACGAATGTCCCCACAATCCACCAATGGTGAAAATTATATATAGGTGGTTTACGTGGTCCTCAACGAATGTCCCCACAATGCACCCATGGTGAAAATTATATATACGTGGTTTACGTGGTCATCAACGAATGTCCCCACAATGCACCCATGGTGAAAATTATATATAGGTGGTTTACGTGGTCCTCGACGAATGTCCCCACAATCCACCAATGGTGAAAATTATATTTAGGTGGTTTACGTGGTCCTCAACGAATGTCCCCACAATGCATCCATGGTGAAAATTATATATAGGTGGTTTACGTGGTCCTCGACGAATGTCCCCACAATGCGCCAATGGTGAAAATTATTTATAGGTGGTTTACGTGGTCCTCAACGAATGTCCCCACAATGCACCCACGGTGAAAATTATATATGGGTGGTTTACGTGGTCCTCGACGAATGTCCCCACAATCCACCAATGGTGAAAATTATATATAGGTGGTTTACGTGGTCCTCAACGAATGTCCCCACAATGCACCCATGGTGAAATTATATATATACGTGGTTTACGTGGTCCTCGACGAATGTCCCCACAATGCACCAATGGTGAAAATTATATATATACGTGGTTTACGTGGTCCTCAGCGAATGTCCCCACAATGCACCCATGGTGAAAATTATAGATATGTGGTTTACGTGGTCCTCGACGAATGTCCCCACAATCCACCAATGGTGAAAATTATATATAGGTGGTTTACGTGGTCCTCAACGAATGTCCCCACAATGCACCCATGGTGAAAATTATATATAGGTGGTTTACGTGGTCCTCAACGAATGTCCCCACAATGCACCCATGGTGCAAATTATATATAGGTGGTTTACGTGGTCCTCAACGAATGTCCCCACAATCCACCAATGGTGAAAATTATATATAGGTGGTTTACGTGGTCCTCAACGAATGTCCCCACAATGCACCCATGGTGAAAATTATATATAGGTGGTTTACGTGGTCCTCAACGAATGTCCCCACAATGCACCCATGGTGAAAATTATATATAGGTGGTTTACGTGGTCCTCGACGAATGTCCCCACAATCCACCAATGGTGAAAATTATATATAGGTGGTTTACGTGGTCCTCAACGAATGTCCCCACAATCCACCAATGGTGAAAATTATATATATGTGGTTTACGTGGTCCTCGACGAATGTCCCCACAATGCACCAATGGTGAAAATTATATATACGTGGTTTACGTGGTCCTCGACGAATGTCCCCACAATGCACCCATGGTGAAAATTATATATACGTGGTTTACGTGGTCCTCAACGAATGTCCCCACAATGCACCCGTGGTCAAGGGTATTGTAATGTAATGTAAATCTTATATATAGGTGGTTTACGTGGTCCTCAGCGAATGTCCCCACAATGTATCCATGGTGAAAATTATATATAGGTGGTTTACGTGGTCCTCAACGAATGTCCCCACAATGCACCCGTGGTCAAGGGTATTGTAATGTAATGTAAATCTTCGAGAATTTCTCAGCGCCTACAAAAGCCACGTCAGGGAGACCAGCTTATTCACCGGCGCTTTTTCAAATCAAGTCCGCAATAGCTATAGCAGCAGTGTTCGTTCCTGTCCCAGGTCAAAATCCCGGGAGGTCAAGCCCAGGAGACAGCGTGGTGCTACGGTGGTTGTGGGTGATGTTGGTAGTTGGATGATGGAACCTAATTGAAATCTGGGTAGGACAGCTTGAAGAGTTCGGTTTTCAGACGTGAATGTAGTGCAGCTGATGGGATTGCAAGCGGAGGAGAGGTTGGAATTGGAGGGGAGATTGGAGAGATAGGAGGATGAGCGAACAGCGGAGATATGTTGGGAGTCCGTTCCTGGTGGAGCGTGGACTAAGGAGCGGTTGCAGAATTTCAGAGAGGATGATACTGGAGGCCGAGAGAGAGAAAGATATGACGATGAGCGAGTAAATTTGGGCGGTTGGATGGTGATTTGTTGACGAATGTAGAATGGCTGAGAGGTTTGAAGAGCGTTGTAGGTTAGAGAAACAATTTTGTAACGAATGCGCTGAGGGACTTTTAGCCAATGAAGAGACTTGAGAACAGGTGTTATGTGGTGATGTTTTGGAGTCTTAGTGAATGCGCGGGTAAGAGCATTCTGGATAGTTTGTAGGGGTTTAATTTGACTATAATCAATTCTATGAAAGAGCGAATTGCAGTAGTCGAGTTTGGAATGAACTATTGAAGTGGCTATTGTGCAATGTGCATGCGGTCTTGTAGAGTACATATTGTATATACGCAAGACGATGAAATTACACTTGTGTCGGACATGTTTATGGGGCCAATAATATTATTAACGTAGAACTGTACAATCGCATACACCTCAAGGAAAGCATGATGCAGAGTATAATCCGTAGGAAACTGGGTCTGTTCGGTCACATATGCCGAATGAGCAATGACAGGAAAATAAAGACATTGGTGTTTGGAATGATGGACGGACAAAACAAAAGAGGGCGACCTCATAGAGAATGGGCGGATGATTTAATTCTGGGGTTGCAAAAGGGCGTGGCCTATGTGGTCGGCCATATTTGTGTACACGGTGAATTGTTAGTTGATGGAATAAAGTTATCGTCATAGGCCTATTGATCTATCCATAGGCCTATGCCTTAATAGATATATCGGTCTAAACACCATCCAGCCTGGATCGACCCGAATCCCTGAAGCGAATTTCGGCCGGAGCCCAAATCTGCTATAATTAACAAGTAGGCCTAGGTCGATCTATGCTTTTTGCTGCTTCACGGTCTGTATACATGGCTGGGCTTCTTCCAACGTACATAGGGCTGCCAACCGTCCCGGATTCGCCGGGACAATCCCGGAATTGGCCCTGTGTGTCCCGTGTCCCGGACTGATCCCAAATAGTCCGGGAATTTGCTGTTAGGACCCACATTCCACAATATTGTTCTTATTTTGCACACTAAACTTAATAGATTGTTCGATGAATTTGACGTTGTTGGCTGAACATCAAATGTTGGACAGCGCTTGTTTGAAGTTTCAAAACTTTACAAACCTCTGATACTCAGTATAGGCCTAGCATATTTTGTCCTTCGTAGGCCTATATTCTCTCATTCCGTTTTAATGCTTTTTGCGAGAGAGCGTTCAGCATTATGGACGACCTGTTGTCTAGCAATCGCAATTAAACCTAGCTGAGCATCGACCTTGTAAAAGCGGAACTGTCAATAGGCCTACACATCAATTTTGACATGACATGTGCTATTTTCTACGACTTTGTGACCAGTGTTCTGGAACTGCTTAAATATCAGCAGAGTAAATCGTTTGGGCTAAGTTCTGCTGTCCGGCAGCCGACTTAATCATTTCATAAATTGACATTAAATTTTGTAATCTGCATGCATGCACGATGTCGCTTATAATTTTGTAGGTTAACTTTCAACATCGCTCGTGCTGGGCTCATAAGTCTGCTTACTCTGGTATACGTAGGCCCAAGTTACTGGAACTTACATTTATTTTTTTTAAATCCCTTCTTGACGTCGATTCTAATCCTAAATTTAGGCTACTTGTCTTCTGGCAATTTATCTAGAAAATTATTAACTAGGCCTACTCTTTTTGTAGATTTTAGGTTAGATCGTATAATTGGACTGACACAGCATTAGTTACATTAGGCCTATTTTGCTTGCGATCGATTGCATGTCTCTGGCTGTAGTTTTTAGCCGCCGATGCTCTTCTCGCGTTAACCTCGACATTCAAGCTCGTGTACTTTGGACTTCCCTAATTGAACCTTTATCTCTGACAGTAAGTTTGCCGCAGACAAAACAGTGAAAACACAGAAAATCATTTTTATAATAAGCGCCATTCGCATACGTATCCAATGTCAACAAGCATTGCCTGCGAACCAATATGGCGCAGGCCATTATGCAAATGAGCCGTTACGTCATTAGGCAAGGGGTGAATAGACTGGCGCGGAACATCACTGCAGAAGCTGAGCCACATCGCACTGGAAAGAGAACAATGGAAGAACATGCTAAATGGCGTCAGACACCTACGGGCGATGAGCCCATGGTTCATCAGGGTTGCCAGGTCGTCGCGAAAAGCGCGAATTGGGCGACTTTTGAAAGTACTCGCGACTGAAAATTTCGTCCTCGCGACCTCGCGCTTTTTGGGCGACTTTCGAATTGTCTCGCGGTTGCCACGGCGACTTTTTGAAATATCATAAATTCACCGCTTGTAGATTAAAATTACCGTGACCAGTTGTGTGTGGCGTTGTCTACGTAATAAAAAGGCATTTAGTCTCTAAGGAGCTCGGATTAATTTACCGTAAGCACCAAATTGCTTGTCATCTAAATTTTTACGTCAATGTTTTCATCATGTATCTTCCGACTGGCGCGTTTCTATTAAGCTCCAAGAAATGTGCCGCCAATAATTGTCGCAAACTTAATCTTTCATGCACGAGGTACGCGGGCACCTGGCCTATTTTGGAAAAGTAAAAGTACTAGGGCCTATAGATAATATTTCTCTAACTCACGTTAATGGAAAGTGGGTGAAAAACGTTAAATTATACAACAAGAATTGGGAACGACTCCCAGATTGTGAAGGCAGGTTCGATCACCCCCAATTCACGGCAAAACATAGGCCTATATACATGTACATGTACGATTCTTTTATGGTTTCAAGGCCGTAGCTAGGGGGTGTTTTGGGTGTTTGAACACCCCCCGAACCGGAAAATGCGAAAAAAAATAATGCATTTACGAGCACATGATGTAAAATGCATGAAATAATAACAATAAAAACACTCACCGAAATGAAAAATGGTAAAAATAATTAACTAACTGGTCATATTTGTCTAGAATTTTGGTCGATGATCAAAAAGTCATCAGTTTTTGGGAAGGGAAATTGAACACCTTTTTTGAAGATTTCGAACGGATGACTAAAAGTCATCAGTTTTTTTAAGAAGGAAAGTTGAACACCTTTTTTGAAGATTTCGGACGGATGGCCAAAAAAGTCGTCCAACTTTTCTGGGAAGGGAAATTGAACACCTTTTTTTAAGATTTCGAACGGATGGCCTAAAAAGTCATTAGTTTTTTTGAAGGAAAATTGAACACCTTTTTTGAAGATTTTGGCGGATGACTAAAAAATTCATCAATTCATTACTGACTGCAAAAATACTTAATGTGTAACAGACTCCCGGAAAGACTCATGGCACCATTAAATCATTAGTGACGTGTTTTTTACGACATGATGACTATCCAGTGATCCCTCCGGCGAGGACAAAGCGTTTTGTGAGGCATGTAATCTCGCGATTTTCGCGACTTTTGTCTTGATAATCTCGCGATTTTCGCGACTTTTTGTCGTGATCTCGCGACAAAGTTTTTCCGAAATCTGGCAACCCTGTGGTTCATGATGATCATGATGAATATTTTTATTTGATCAGCCGGTAGTTTTTCGTTTAGGTCGCTGTAGTAGACAATGCGGGGACAACGAAAGAGTGAGTAGGGTTAGACGCGGCTCCAATAGTCAGAGAGCGGTGCTAATGGCGTTTGATTCGTTATCTCTCGCTATTTTTGCCACTTTACCCGATTTCCTTGTATTCATTGGAAGTGAAAATGTTAATAATTTTTTTATTGCCAGCTTTTCCATAGACCTAGATAAACGCACATCGTGGCAGAGTGTCACGGCGCATTGGTTCCTATGTGCTGCTGCGGGGGGCGGTGGTGTAGTGGGTATGTTCGTTGCCTTGCAGCCGGAGAGTTGCAGATTCGAGTCCATCTCAAGTCGCCTCGTAGGCACATTGAACAAGTCGTTAACTGGCAATTGCTCAACGCATTGGCGTGAAACTCCAATTCAGTGTCCGCGCTGTAGTCGGAAGCTCTTCTGAGTAGAACTTGAAGGAGCGATATAGCAACTCCACATACAGTGTACTTACATACTCAATACGAGTAGCCCCTATTGTTGGAAACGGACTGAATATGCCTATTATATACTAAGTGATCTAATGCTGCCGTTTTAGACTGTATTCGACATGGGGTACAGGACCTTAATTTATTGCCTGAGTGGATTGTATCATCTAAATGCAAAATTCGCTGAAGATTTGAGACATAGTGGACATTGTTGAGAACCAGAAGTGACTAGGTAATGATGCTGCTGCATAGTCTGCTTAAATTCTCATTTCGCGAAGTGTATGCCTCAGCTCACCTGAATAATAATTATTTTTAATATTATCGGTTTAGTGCTAAAAAGTAAAAATTACTCGCCAGATGCAACATAATTATTTTTCAGCAATCTGACCTCTACTTTTTCATGAAATCTTTTCAAATATCCAGCTTCATTTGTGCATATATTCCTTAATCAATCCAGCTACTATTTTGGACTAAATAAAATTATTTATTTTTACAATCCAATTCCTGTATAATGGTATTGCTACGCGTGCGTAATTTTTAGTCCATATAGCTACGTACTGTAGACCTACGATTATTGCATCAATATAGCTCCAATTCAAGCAAAAATGCTTTCGTAGGCTAAATCCCGCTTCAACATGTATTTCAAACAATAATATTAATCAATCGTTCCTTTAGTCCATCTAGTATTTAGTGTTAATCAATTTAAATTGAATGCGACCAACGTTGAAACCCATGCAATGGAGAGTAATTATTTTAGTACGCTAATGCGATAGATTTCCAGTGAATTATTTTTGGTGTGAATTGGAACTTCCACTGAGTGTTGATTGGGCAAAATAAAGTTAAAATAAATTAATTCTAGGACAAGATACCTTATTGCGCTGTACTAGACCTACAGCGCAATAAGGTATCTTGTCCTAGAATTAAATGAGACGAAAGAGGCTACATTGACCAAAAAATGAAATAATTTTATCGTAATGCTATGGCGCTTCTTGATCAGTTCCAGTGAATTCCAATTCATTCAGATGAACAATTATTCATCCTAACGAACTTTTTCATCATGTAATGCAAAGTCATTAGTGGCATTGGATAATATCTACCTATGGAGGGGCAATGGTTAATGTAATACTCTTTTTTGCGCCGAATGTGGCTTCCTGTTTCAGAGTGCGTCGCTTGAATCTGACTGTGTAGCCTACTTACGTTCATCGTGGCGCCTTTGTATAGATGTGTGCTGTGTAACTGTCCCATAAAAAATTAATTGTGGTCATCATCATTATTATTATTGAAGTCTATTGAAACAGGAGATTTGTGTCATACTGTAAGTGCGCAACTTTTCAGATAATAGATCTACGAAGAATACAAAGGTCCAATGCTTATAGTCAATCATGAGAGGACTCATACTGAAGCTAATCCTCATTAACTGCTGGAAATCATGAGGTATTGTTCCAGAAGCTTAAATATTCATGTTATTGGGATCCCGTTAAATGTTACATCGAATCTGCCAGTGGAATACTTTGTCACAGATGAGCAAATCGCTGATGTCAAATTAAGCCCTGCTCTTTATGCTATAAACAGATTTCGTGGAATACTTCGTCACAGATGAGCAAACCACTGATGTTATATTAGGTCCTGTTCTTATTGTCGCCAAACTGTATGTGAGGCACCAACTATCAATACTTATTCTTCTTCTGCATCAATCTAGGTACTTTGTTCACAGATAACAATACACACATTAAGTTTTATTCACCTTGAAGAGAATCTTGCTAACAAATTGTTTTTTTTTATTGTGTATTAGAAATGTGCTACGATTAATTTGCAGTTAATTGCGATTAAAAAATCGTGCGATCGATTTCGATTAAATCTTTTAGTCGGTTTGTATCGGCGTCCACAAGATTTAAAGTAAAGCACACTGCTTACGATTATACAAAACCACTTTACAGGTTATTAAAATTTTTAAAACCTACCCTTATTTGGCGAATAAATTTTATGTCGATCTAAGTGGAATTATAGCATACCTCACTTATGAGTTTGCGAATATATGGTGTTTCAAATGACGACATTGACAATTGAAGACGTCATTGATGATGTCATTGAGGATTGTTGACGTCATTTGTGACGTCATTGAGGATTGAAAACTTCCATGAAGACGTCATTGATGATTGATGACGTCAATGATGTCATTGACGACTGAAGACTTCATTGAGGATACATGCCTTCATCGATGGCGTTACTATTGATGTCATTGACGATTGACGACGTCATCCATGACGTCATTGACGACGTCATGAACGATTTATAACGTTATTTACGACCTCATTGGCGATTTATGACGTCAACGTTAGTATCATCAACTACCTCATCATCATCATCGTCGTCGTGGTTGTCATCTTCATCATCATCATCGTCGTCCTAGTCGTCATCTTCATCATCGTAGTCGTCATCGTCATCATCGTCGTCGTCATAATCCTCATCATCGTCGTTGTCGTCATCATCATCGTCGTCGTCATCGTCGTCGTCATCATCATCGTCGTCGTCATCTTCATCATCATCATCGTCGTCGTAGTTGTCATCGTCATCATCGTCGTCGTCGTAATCCTCATTATTAGTCGTTGTCGGCATCATCAGGCGCAGTGACTCGTGGTCAGTTATATATAAGTCCGCATAAACCAGGCGCAGTGACTGGTGGTCAGTTATATATAAGTCCGCATAAACCAGGCGCGGTGACTCGTGGTCAGTTATATATAAGTCCGCATAAACCAGGCGCAGTGACTGGTGGTCAGTTATATATAAGTCCGCATAAACCAGGCGCAGTGACGGGTGGTCAGTTATATATAAGTCCGCATAAACCAGGCGCAGTGACTGGTGGTCAGTTATATATAAGTCCGCATAAACAAGGCGTGGTCACTCGTGGTCAGTTATATATAAGTCCGCATAAACCAGGCGTAGTCACTCGTGTTCATATACATATATGAGTCCCCACAACAACGCTGGTCAGTTAAGTCCCCTCAAACCAGGCGCGATAACTATATATATATATATATATATATATATATATATATATATATATATATCAAGTTGTATAGGTCATTTAATTCGTTGAATAGCAAATGCAACAAATTTAGTGAACCAGTTTTGTTGCATTTAGTAGCTGCCTACGGTACTGTAAACCGTTTCTTCTTCTTTATGGAATGGAAGATGTCAGCCCTACCAAAAGTGAGCTGAACTATTTAGAGTACACTTACTGCTCTGCAGTATGTGAAATTTTCAAAGTATTCCATAGTAGTGTTGCAACTGTAGCCTACTGCACATCATGCATGAAAATAATATTACAGACCAGTAACTGATGGTTATCCAGAAATACCTTTGACACAACAATGTAGTTGTCAGATTTGCGTCATGTTTCTCTTACACACCTCAAATCTGCGCGCTCTTGTTATTTTCGGAATAATAATTATTATATTCTTATTGTGTATACCACCACTGTCTAGAAATGTAGGTCTACGTTTGATATAATGGTCAACTAAAAGTCCTAGTGCTAGTAGCATATACATGTAAAACATTAGCGTACAGATAAAAATATATATTTATATATGTATAATAATAATTGTGTGCATATATTTAAGCATGCATATTTTTGTATAAATGAAACTTAAACTGTTTTCTGTCATTAGTAATATGCAGGCAGATAGTTATAATAGTGTCCTTTGAATGCTGTTGGACACCTTTATTGTGATTTATTTTTATTTGTGATTATTTTAATTGAATGTCCATGGTAACGGCCTCTGTTGTCATAGACCCTGGTCAAGTCGGATCCATCCATTATTGTGATTACCTATTATTGTAAAATTTCTGAGTAATAATACTGTGTTGGACACCTTTATTGTGACAACTTGGATCTCGAGTCTGTGTCCATGGTTGACTTTTTAAACAATAATACTGAATTGCACACCATTGTATTGTGGAATTTCTGAATATTAATTCAGTGTTGGACACCTCTTATTGTGATAACTTGGAACTCTAGTCAACGTGGATTTTGAGTGCTTGCTTATCGGTATGTCAAAGACAATAGGGACTTTACATTACCTCACTGTCTGCACCACATAGCTACTCGGGCTGCTGTGTGCACACGCACTGTATATACTGTATCGTCTTTGCTCAGCTCGGTCACGAACTCGGCTCAGATGACTGAAATTTCGGGGTATGGTACTAGCGCGGGCACGGCATAGACTTTACGCGGATGCGTTTGAGGACCTCCCGTTCTCTTTTGCTACCTTAGTTGGACACCTTTGTTTATGATAATTCGGAACTTAATCTAGAATTGCGGTCGGAAACACCAAAAATCAAAAACCTCACCAATCAATTATTGCTGACTTCGTTTAAATAAACCATTCAATCTCCAACTACATCTTGCAATGGAATATTTATGTGGAGTGCGTTTGTGTGATTGCACAATTTCTTGTAAAACCCTTGGTCGGTATGTGCTTCGCTTATGCATTCGGAACTCGCAGCTTCGCGCGATTGCAATATGACCGCCCTGGGAAGAAAATGTTCTAGTTGCGTCTCTGGGAGGAAGGAAGGCTTGGGGCTTCAGCCCCCCCAAACCTGAAATCCTGGCGCCGCCACTGTTTCGGATAGAAAATTAAATATTTAAAACTCGAAAAAGGTAGAATTTTTGGATCGCGAACCACTTATGTTTGTTCTCAGGTGGTAAGAAATACTTTCGTGTAGTTTGGGAATAATCAGCCTCGTGGATGAGACGAATTCTTACTAGAAATATTGCTACACACACTCGTTTCTACTTTACAGGTATCAGTTACTCATTCAAAACGTCATTTCACGGAAGGCCTATTTGTAAGACGAAGACATTGTTGAAAAAGGTGTTTAAAAATCGGTTGCTCCGGCATGATTTCCAACTTCTCCTCTTCCCCTTCCCTTCGTCCTCGTCATCCTTCTTCTCCTCCTCCTTGTCGCCGCGTAAAACTTTGAGCAAGTCCTTCGCTCGCAATTGCTCATGCTCTTCGGCGTGAAACTCCGATGCAGTGTCCAATTCTTACTAGAAATATTGCTACACACACTCGTTTCTACTTTACAGGTATCAGTTACTCATTCAAAACGTCATTTCACGGAAGGCCTATTTGTAAGACGAAGACATTGTTGAAAAAGGTGTTTAAAAATCGGTTGCTCCGGCATGATTTCCAACTTCTCCTCTTCCCCTTCCCTTCGTCCTCGTCATCCTTCTTCTCCTCCTCCTTGTCGCCGCGTAAAACTTTGAGCAAGTCCTTCGCTCGCAATTGCTCATGCTCTTCGGCGTGAAACTCCGATGCAGTGTCCACGCTGTAGTCGGGTGTGCCTTTGAGTATGGAGCTTGAAGTGGCGTATTACAAACTCCACGAACTATCTTATTTATATCACTTATACAAACAACAAAAAAGGTGTCAACGATTTCGGCTTAAGCCCTAAGTTGGTAAGACTTAGGGCCCCCAGAAATTCGCGATCTTGCGCAGCGCAAGTTTTGCGCAAATTTCCAGGTTTAGCGCAGCAGCGCAAATATTGGCAATCCGCGCAAATTTAGCGCAAATTTTGACAAAATCTTGCTAATTTATCTATATTGGGCTTTGATTGACTTAAAATCACCGCAGCCCATGACAGTTCAACGTAGCAACAACGACCGATGTACGATAATCAAAATGGCGGCCGCCGAATGGGATGAAAATATAGATGAATTCTGAAATAAAGATCGATATTTTTGGTAGTAACGCACAAACTTATACTATAAAAAATTCCAGAACTTCACGGCCACACAATAAAATGTATTAGACGAAGTTTATCAAAGCGGTCACACGGCAGCGTCGCTTGCTGTCCCGGCTTATGACAGAATTAACGCATTTAATCTATAGGCGTCAGGCGTGCACACAAAGACGGAAGACTAGTAGGCCTACTCAGCACGTTGTGTAACTTGGTGATTCATTATAATATAGGCATATGCATGTAAAATACTATTTTGAAGTTACATTTGTAATGAGCGTAGATTTCGGTGGGCGCAAATTTTTGCAAAATTAGAATTATATTGCGATCGTCTGAATCATGAGCGGAGTTTATCAGGGGTTAGGAGCCCCCCCTCCCAAGAAGGCCCATATTTAGGTTTTTTATTATTGTATTGAAGACAATTTATATAGCATCGTCGGTAGCAAGCTACGTCTGCTGAATGCAGTGGCGTTTTTCTTGTTCTTGTAGCACGTCAGGTTTGTGAGAAAACTGAAATATTTAGCTCTGACCTACATTAATTTTTGCAATTGCACACCTTTTTTATTAGAATTTTAATTATGAACACCTCAAAACAATAGACTTTTTAGTTTTAGCACGCATTTGCAATTGCACACCTTTTTTAGTTTTGGCACACATTTGCAATTGCACACCTTTTTATTATAATATCAATTATGAACATTTCAAAACAATAGACTTTTTAGTTTTAGCACACATTTGCAATTGCACACCTTTTTTTAGTTTTAGCGCACATTTGCAATTGCACACCTTTTTTGTTATAATTGCAATTATGAACATTTCAAAACAATGGACTTTCTAGTTTTAGCACACATTTGCAATAGCACACCTTTTTTTAGTTTTAGCACACATTTGCAATTGCAAACCTTTTGTCGTTGTAATTGCAATTATGGACATTTCAAAACAATGTAGTTTTTAGTTTTAGCACACATTTGAAATTGCACACCCTTTTAAAAATTAATATTGCAATTATTGACATTTAAAAACAATGGACTTTTTAAAAGAACACTCACTGTCCGGAAAAATGGTTTGTTTTTATGAGGTTTTCAAATCGATGACCAAAAAAGACATCAACTGCTTTGGGCCGAGAATTTTTGTTAGCCCCCCTCAAGATCGGCAACCAAACTCCGCCCATGGTCTGAATACATTAATCTTATGGTTGTAGGAACTTTATAACTTTATAACTGCATTTTTTGCTTGATTGTATAATTTCTAGAGCGCCAAACCTTTACACTAAATGGCAAAAACACTGTTAGATACTTTGGTACACTGATACAGTGAAACAACCGAACATTTTGATTTATTTAACTTGCGCAAAATTCGCGCAAATTTCTGGTTTCGTGTGCGCAATTTTTTCAATTTTTTGGCGCAAATTTCTGGGGGCCGTAAAGACTGTATTATGTCATGTTATTCCATTATCGTCGCTTAGCGACGGTTCACTGCATGAATTAATCCTCGCTGCCCAATGCTGTCTGTCTCATACGGTGCGAAGCAGATTGACCTCTGATAACCCTGCAGTCCATGCCTCGATGTTGTCCATCCAGCAGATTCTTGGACTGCCTCTATTTCCCTCTACCAGACCTGTCGTCAAGCTGCTCTCTATGCTGTCCAGTTCTTGTTTCATCACATGCCCAAAATAACGCAACTTGCGAGATTCAATGTGACCCAGTAACTCGCTTGTTTTTCCTGCGAGTCTGTTACAAATGTTCTGTTGTCTTCATTTCAGTCAATGAGATACGCAATAGTTTTTTTTAATTACATTTATTCTCAAAAGACTGGATGCGCTTCTCTTCATCTTTCTTTACCATCCACTCTTCGCATCCATTATATGTCGCTACTGGTCACACCATGACCTTCATCAGTCGCAGCTTTGTAACTGATTGACTTTGTTTTTTCACAACTGAGTTAACTTTATCATGACTTCCATCCCCGTGGTCAGCCTTGATTTCACATCTTCTGCACAATCCGCATCCTTAATTCCTTATTCTGCTTATCAGATACACAAAGGAGTCCATCTGCTCTATAGCTCGCCTCTGGTAACCTTGATCTTGAGTACCTACTCCGTACTTGTCATCACTTTTGTCTAAATTGCTGCATTGATCCACATAATTAAGTTATATTCATTGGCGACACTTTCCACGCGTTTCATAAGTTCCTGCAATTCCAACGCAGCTGATGCCAGCAAGACAATGTCGTCGGCGTATACCTGAGATTGCTGATGGTCTTTCAACCGATACGAAATCATCCTGTGAATCACCAAAGTGTTTTCCTCATTACTTTCTCTGCCATGATGTTAAACAGATAAAGGGGAGAGATTACACCCATGCCGTACTTCATTGTCAACCCACTGTTGTTTGCAAAGACTGTAGCAATTGGATAATAATATACACGCTTACAATTTAACTTTGTGTCAATGGTCACCAAAGACACCTTTAAATGGTTTCAAACGATGTTATAATAAAGAATCTGCGATACCAAGTACCTTGCTCTTAAGTGCTGTAATATAGCGAGCAAATTTCTGTCCAGGGTAACGGCCTCTGTTGTCATAGACCCTGGTCAAATCGGATCCGTCCAAGTAGAATTCTGTGCAACCCGATTCATTCTCAAAACTATAAATGCATGTCTCTGCACTTGATACAGCGAGATAACTACTCAGAAGCGCTCCCGACTACAGCACGGATATTGGTTGCATATAGTTAAAAAGTTTAGCGGTCAAAGATTCCATCAACAACGATTATAAAATTATATAT
Source organism: Lumbricus terrestris (assembly GCA_949752735.1). Taxonomy (NCBI): domain Eukaryota; kingdom Metazoa; phylum Annelida; class Clitellata; order Crassiclitellata; family Lumbricidae; genus Lumbricus; species Lumbricus terrestris. Next base: position 4,627,113 of record OX457049.1, read on the forward strand.
AAATTTTTTTCTCTAAAAAAAGGTGTCAAAAATTCACGTCGTTTTTGAGCAAATGCATTAATTCTGGAATGATCTTAAGTTAGTTGGTTTGTTGCTGTTTAACGACACTGGGTCCTGTGCGGTAATAAGAAATTGAGGATTAGAGAAGGTTTGAGACTCTAGAGAGGCTAGAGACTGGCGTTGTATATATTACATTTTTACGACATTTTAACAAAAAACAGACAATTATTCTGTAAGTTAAGTGTATTGATTTCCTTGTTCTACATGCGTGCATTTAAGCTACTTCTGTGTTACTATAAAATGATCTACAAACATCTGAGGTGCGAACAAATAGTCAATATCGAATTCGATTAAATACAATTGACACAGGCCACTCTTCCTGTAAGAGATGGAGGTCTGGGTGCGAGAAGGGCTTCCATGCTGACTTCTTCCGCATATCTAGCATCAGCTGCATCCAACAAATCACTCTGGTCAACCATTCTTGGTATGGAGAACCATGGATTCTTTGTGGCAATGGTCATCAAAGACACCTTTAAATGGTTTCAAACGATGTTATAATAGAGAATCTGCGAAAACGTGTTGACTTTAATTTGTGCAACTCAATTCATTCGCATAATATTATAATTGCATGTCTCTTAGATTCTGGCATCTTCTGCATATTTAATTAGCATCAGGACTGGACGGATTGATACAAGAACCAGATCCTGGCAGCAACGTCCACTGGATGAATCGTCCGGGATGAATCCGTCCGGGGATGAATCGTCCGGGGATGAAACGTCCTAGAATCGGCAGCACGTAATCCAACGCTACACGTGGGTGTCAGCAATAACCGTGCAGAGTGTTTGGGACAGAACAAGGTAGAAGTCGGGAAGGCATACACCGACCCGTGTAGCAGGACAAGACTTGTGTCAGTGTCCTCAGCTCAATCTGGAGACTTCTTGTTGACCTTGCAGATTTCATCGTGTGGCTTGTGTCTTGACAATGAGGCTCTTGGATGTCTGTATGCTTTCGCCTCTGCCTTAAAAAGCTCTGTGCACCAACCACACTAATGCCAGTGTCGTGAAGCAGTCGACCCGGGAGGACATCACGGTCTGGTGTGTAAGCTATCAAGTGGTCGTGTAATCTGACACTCTGCGATGAACGACTTTGAAGATGGAGAGAACTTCAAACGACAGACACACATTCCCTGCTGGATGGAACCGTCTGGACTTTTTCGTTGTGATGACAAATGACCGGATGGAGCCACGCGAGTTCCTTGGTCAGCATGAAAATACATCGTCTGAGACGTGGCCAATGTCCATACGTGAGAAGCTTCATATCTCCATCGGACTTCGACAACGGCTGCTGCTCGTAAAGGGGCAAAATACTCGGCATCGCTTCATTTGCTGCCAATGAATCACTTAGACCAATCAATCGTTTTTATCAGCAATTTCTGGTGACCAACTTCAGAGAAACCACCTTTTCCAAAGCTTTTCGATTTGCACCAAATGCTTCAATGTGAAGGCCTTCAGAGGCACATTTGTGGACTTCAGTGGGGACGAGTCTCGGTAGTTCCAGAATTTTAATCTTAGCATAATATAGCTTTTGAAAACCTGAGTGACAATATGTACCGCGGGTAAAAAAATAATAATAACGATGTTTATTCCGTGCACTATAGTTTTGAGACATCTTGCTTAATTTAGCGTCATTTGGTAATGTCGAACAGTCAATGCAAATGAACGCCTTGAAAAGCATATTTATATGACATGTAAAAATCAATATAAAGGTGTTCAATGATTCCTGACGTGGCAAAACCAGTAGTTCTGGTCTTTTATTATGAAATAAGTGTGTGAGTCATGAAGGAGACGAAAGCAGTGGAAACAACCAAACACGTCTTTACACACCTCAAAAAAATGATTCAATCGATAATAAAATAAATTCAGACTCGTTCTCAAAGATAATATCAAGATTTGCCTACAAAATCTTTGCACTCTCCATAATTTGATCCCACGACCAAATTCTTCATACATCTAACACAATCACCGGCGCCCGCATGATTCTTTTTTTGGGGGAGGGGGACTTTCAGTTTGTAGGATCTGGGAATCTGGGTGCGGAATACAAACAACTGCGTCATGCTATCGCGATTATGCTCCCATCGGTCGGACCCCTGTGCGTTTGGAGGCATTTCACATGATAGAGTCTATGAGATCTCTTTTAAGCGTTTCGGGATCTTGTTTTCTGGTATATCTGAACGTTTATTTCAAGCGCAAAGCTTAAATTTTCTTTGTTAATATCGATGTCATCTTCTTGACAAGAATTTTTAAAATGCGGCCGAAATTATGGCATTAGTAGTTGTAGTAGTTTAAGTTTAACGTCACTGTGTGATAACAAAGATCATTAGCGACGCCCTCCTCTTATATCCAGGTTTGGGTTTGGCACTGGCAGAGTGCAACCAGTGGCGGGGTTCTCACTGCATTCATTGTCTTAACAAAAACACATTACGTGTCGGAGCATGTTTTAAAGATGTCTACTGGCATAAGACATTTGTTAGACTTTGCCTACCATACGTTAACGCTGAGTTTCTTTTACGTTGCAACAGGGTCGGTCCATGTTACATTAATTAATTGAATCAAACCTAACCTAAGAGTTTCTACAGCGCAATTGTTTTTAACACGGCCGTCATCATTTTAATTAAATCTAATTAGCTAAGCTTATCGTCACATCGACATTACAATGATTATAATTAACATAACCTTGGTCGCTTATTTATGATTACAAGGTGAAAAATAAAGTATAACTATGAGGCTGACCTCGTGACAAAAAGATACAACGCAAGTAAAACAACATTTGTCACGCACAAGAAATGTAAAAAATACACCTCCATGAAATAATTCGCATTACCAAATTTAAACTGTCTGTTTACAAAATCTGATCTTTAGTAATTATCTAAGCTAACCGATAAACTTCGACCACTCAGAAGTGCCACCGGCTCCAATACGACCGAAAAGAATAGTTTTGAAAGATAGTTACTATCTCAGTTTGTAATTTTGACTTTTGTGTAATTGCTTCGTAGTATATTGTGAATATTTCTGAATTTCGTGTCAATATAACGGAATGCTACGAGACAAGAGATGGTCCTTGAGTGCGAAATTTAGTTCATTATGCTATTTATTGCGCTTCATGAGATTTGTTTAAAGGTGTCTAGCGACCACCGTCAATTTGCTGGGCTTTATCTAAAACAACGTTGCATGAGGGTCTATAAAAAATACAATCTTCCATTACTAATCTAGAGTTTCTTTTACGTTGCAACAAGGTCGGTCCATGTAACATTAATCAACTGAGTCAAATCAAACCTAATAGTTTCTACAGCGCCATTGTTTTCAACGCGGTCGTCATCACCTCAATGAAATCTAATTAGCCAAGTTTATCGTTACATTGTCATTTACAATGATCATAATTATAGCCTAACCTTGGTTCGCTTATCTGTGCTTGCAAGGTGGAAAATAAAGTATAGCTCGTGACAAAAGGATTCAGCGCAAGTTAAGATTTGCCAGATGGGTGGCGATACGCTAAGCGCTTCGGCGTGAAACGCCGATGCAGTAGGCCCTATCTGGAGCGCTTATGAATAATGACCTTGAAAGGACGCTATAACAAGTGCACGTACAAACATTTCCCAAGAAAGATGAGACAAATAAGAGAAAACATTTTTGTCATCATTTGAATCTGCTGAACACTGAATTTTCTGAGGGAGAATGTTACCATAATACATGTATATGTGATCTATATTTAAGGTTTGGGAATTGTCTGTATGTTCATGTTAAAAACAGCTGTCGGATTTTTCTTGGCGAAGGTGGAGACGTCATTCCTGACGTCTAGTTTGCGCACTGCATCATGAGGGCGACACTATTGTAAGATACATCGATGTAAGAATAGAGGGGCGGAACTCACATGGAAGACTATAAGAACGATGCTACTGGACTGGATGATGAGAAGGGAAGACTACAGGAGAATGAGAACAGAGAAGAAAGATGACTGGCGTCGTTGGACACACTGACAAGTGCACATACAAACATACAAACACTAACGTGTCAAATTAATGAGGATATATACAAATCGAATGTAGTAAGAATGTAGCAGAAACGCAGATAACAATGATTTGTGATCTCTTAAGATTTATTGCATCGATTACTTTGGTTAAATGGGTGTTTACCGAAAACTTTGCAATCCCACGCTTTATATTTCCAGACACTTACACCTTCGTCACCTTTTAAAGAGATTTAATTCTCTTTCTCTAATAATCAACCTTCCGTTTGGAATGCGCCTACTCCCTAGAAACAGGGATGTCACTCAAGGTTCTCTCCACTCGAATCCCATAGATCTATTTTTCTGTCTTGTCAAGGTTTCTAGGTTTCTTGTGAGGATCTAGCTTTTCTCACGCGGTTTTTGCAACTTTCTATGTAAATAAAGACAGTTTTATGTAAAAGCATGGGTTTCGTTAAAGCGGAACAATATTACATGTATATTATAGCACAATTGTATTTTCTAGTTAAGTTCACTGGAGTATGTCCGTGTAAATAATTTCGGTAGAGGAAGAGAATTATTATGTGGAGCATCTCAGGTAATTATAGAAAAGATTCCTATTCTTTAAAAGGTGTGTAAGAAAATCCAATTTTAACTCTTATCGTATCTGAGTGTTCCAAGTCCGAATATTAGCAATTGATTTCTACGTAAACTGCCCCGCAAAGCCAGAGATACGTGATCATCTTAGACACCGTTTTCAATGTTTTCATTTCCGACAATTTCCACTAATCTAAACTAGCGCAGCAATATGCCAAACAAAGTTTTGTCGAGAGCAAAGGCCTCTGTTGTTCAAGAACCTGGAATTGTCTTCCCTTGACTGTGCGACACCTCCAAAGCTGTTCTCAGTTTCACAAACTGTTGAAGACCGTTTTCTTCGCTTGATCTCGGCCGGGATCGACTCTGAGTAGGTACCTTGGAGAGGCGCTGTGTAAATTTTTATAGATTAATTGATTGATTGAGTGAATGAGTGAGTGATTGATTCCAAAGAAGGCAAAGCCTCGAATTTTGGCAATAGCAGTCATTGCTTGAGGAACATACTGATCATTATCACGTGAGTGTGGTGGACGAAGAGAGGTTGCTGAAATCAGCAGACGAGCCAGACGCATGAGATCACGAAGATAATCAGGCGAGATAATAATACCGGTAAATTAGATTATGAACCACGATGGGAATTCGAGCATTAAAGTGAATGTGATCATACATTATAATATTATGATCTTTATTATCACACTATCGTTAACCACACACCCGTATTTTTTTATCAAAACCTTAATCACAATGATAAAGTAACATGATCTCCCTAAACACCCTTTTCAACGATATTTTCACATTATAAATATTAGAAGACTGCTAAATATCGAGAACTATCAGTTCGTCTGCTCAAAATTTATAAAGAACTGAAAGAATATCAAACGATAACGAATTACCTTGGCAGTATGCATAACAAACAGATGCCAACATTCAAACTTCAAACACTCTGCCACATGTGTCGAAATCAAGCAGATCTCACAAGGTTGTCTTTAAACTTCCATTGCACAAACATTCAGTCGATTCTAAGTTTCACTGAATTTGCGGCTCAGTGCTTTCCATCAACTGCTTTAGAGCGCATAACTTCTGTTTGTGGCGCTAGATGACTGCCTGGCAAAGTCCATCAATGCTCTTGTTGACGTTTTTGTTGCTGTTGTTATGCTAGTCATCATCGTTGTCGCTGATATTATAGTCTACGCCACAACTACTGCAACTTACACCCCACAACAAGCAACCGATAACACCACTGTTTGCGCTACTACACTTATGCTTCTACGATTGTCACTGTTACCATTATTAATACTATTGCTGCTGCTACAAAGACAAAAAGCAGCAATTTATATTATTACTCGCTATGATACCCGGCGTAACCCAAAAATTGCGGTTTTTTATATTATTACTCGTTGTGATAACCGATGTTGCCCGAAAATTGCGGTTTCCCCTTCCCCCACCGCCCCTGTAAGCAGAGTCGCAATTCGCAAAAATAAGTTTTTGATTTAGTTATGCTGGTTTCAAAGTGCATTTGCAAGCTTCAATCAGAAAACTTGCAATAGTCATACTATAGGCTTCTCTAAATGTTTGTTTCAAATAGCGTATTGTTCCAAATAGGGTGACAATGACATTTCAAATTATTTTTAACTGCACAAGAATGCTTTTAGAACAGAAAGCATCGATTTAGAACATATTTATAATACCTGGAAGATTCGTGTTATGGGTGTTTTATTATAAAACCTTAGAAGTTTTAAAGGCACGACAGGCAGAACCTTGTGTAGCTTAGTTACACTCTGGCTTAGTTATATGCATGGGATAACACACGTATCATTAGAATGGTTTTATAGTTAACTAGCTGGGGTACCCGGCGTTGCCGGGAAATTTAGGATTCAACCCGCTCCCGGCCACGACCCCACCACCTACAACCACCCGACTGCACCCCACAACACTCCGACCTCCACTTGTACGCCACCCGTGAAATTTGAGTTTTCGGCAAAATTTCCTCCCCACCCACCACCCCCCACGCACTCCACACACCTCGGCCCTGCGGGCCGAGGTGTGTGGAGGCGAGGTGGCCCGTGTAAACATCTGTCTAGTTGTGGCGTTTCAGATATAAGTGTGAAAATATGCATGGCAACGTGCAGTTACGCTGGTACTCTGTTTCTTTATAAATAATCATCCCAAGCATTATATAAAAATATACCAAGCATTTATAAAAATAGAATCGAGTCTATATACTCATTGGCTGAAGGCATGTATCTTTTCCCAGGGTTGTACGACAGCGTATGCTTTTCATGGTAAGCGAAAAATGACGTCAAAATATGACGTCAACGGCAACATGCAGGCCGTTAATGAAAAACGATCGAAATACGGCGACGCGACAGGCTTGCCGCTAGCGCATACATTAACACAGAGAAGTTTAAAATGTCTATTTTTTCGAAATCTAAAGTGAATAAAAAGCTGAAAATAGCGTACTTGGATTTTTGTGGTGAACGTTTATCTAAATAAAATGTTTGAAATCAGTAGCTGCTAAAATGCGAGCGTGCATAACTGACAAATAAGCGCACATCCTTTCTTATAGATATAGATATACAGCACTCTAATTACTTTTCTTTACTAGCATAATGAATCAATACCATTAACTTGCAATCATTCCGCATTGTGTCAATTTCAAAAGTCAACAAAGATAATACATTCTGCATGACATTTATAATGAGACAGGGGTTCCATTGGCATATATACCAACATAAGCTTTCAGTGAACGCTCGTGAATAAGCTGGTGCCCTACGCTTGACCTTCGAGTGACGCTTTGGAAGTTTTGAAGACAACGAGTTTTCGGCTTTTAACGAATTTCTTTGTATAATCATCAATCAATAAATTTATCAATCTTTTTTCTACTTATTCATTCATTCATTTCAAACACTTATATAGCGCTTCTTCAAGAGTATCTACTCAGAAGCGCTCCCGACCCAACCACGGTTAAAAAGAATAGTTTTAAGAGCAGAGTAGAACGTAGTCTCAAAGGCTCTAGGCACAAGACGTAGTTCAACAGGAAGCCCATTCCAGGTTATAGGGCCAACGACAGAAAAGGCACGGTTCTGTGTGATAGAAGTGCGTGACCGGGGGACAAGAAGCTGAGCCTGTTTAGAAGAGCGGAGAGAACCACGGCGCTGGACGTTCAGGGTGGAGCAACAGAGCTCCTGCAAATAGACAGGGGCCACACCCGCGAGACAGCGCCAAACCAAGGAAGATATCCGGTAAGTGATTCTTTGTGAAAAAGGGAGCCAATGCAAGACATCCCGCATATAGTCAGTAACATGACCGAATCTTGGGATGCGACCAACAAGGCGTGCCGCAGAGCGCAAGACCCGATCCAAGCACCCAACCCGAGTCACCGGAAGACCCACATAGAGGGCGCTGCAGTAGTCCAGACGAGAGGCGACAAAAGAATGGACTAGCGTTAAGGCAGCATTGAAGGTTAAGGAGCGGAGCACCACTCTAAGCTGACGCAATTGGTAGTAGCAACTGCGGCATAGCAGGTTGATATGCCGCGTAAAAGTAAGTTCTTGGTCCAATGTGACTCCAAGATCCCGGACAGAGGAAGAGAAGGTAAAGTGAGGGAATTCTTGAGCAAGAACCTCCAGGTCAATTTTAGCGAGCTGTTGGCGTGTGCCAAACCAAATAAATTAGGAGCCATCAGACAGCTACGGGCATTAGGCCCATGGTTGCTGCTGCTAACTTGCAGGAAGGTTGAGGTGATAAGGTGTGTAAGTGCCGCCCGGAAAGTTTGCGCTCTTCACCTCCACCCAGCTCCGTGGTCCTGGTGGTCCTCTGTCTAGCCCTCATCCTGTCCCCAGGTAGTTCTTTAATTATTACACGTCGTCGTATTTTACTAAATGAATTCCAATCATGCTAATAATTGTGGGGCGCGGTGGAGTAGTGGTGGCGTCGCCGCCTTGAAGCCGGAAGGTTCGAGGTTCGAATCCACCTCACGTCGTCGCGTAGGGACCTTGGGCAAGTCCTTCACTCGCAATTGCTCAGCGCTTCGGCGTGAAACTCCGATGCAGTGTCCGCTCTGCATTCGGGAGCGCCTCTGAGTAGAGAGCTTGAAGGGGCGCTATAACAAGTGCGCATACATACATACATACATACATACATACATAATAACATCCAGTAAAATGGACTATCTTAAAATAAATGCAAATTTAATTATTTATAGCTTCAGGTAAGTATGTTTTAATGGTGTCTTGTGAAATATGTCTGCATGCTTCAAGAGTTTAAACAGAAATAGATTTAAGCTTCAACTTTGCAAGAAGACCAATACTTTTACATTTCCTAGTTTGAGATTATTTTACGGATCTTACCTGAGATTATCTCCACCGCCACTATTAATGGCGACGTCATTTGTAAGCTAAATTTAAATGGCAGAACTTTCTGATTGATGACGCCATGTCATAAAAAAGAATGTAATTATTGTCATTATCTTTTCGTACCTTGCGACCAACCCTGAACTAGCTTTCATTTACTTTTTTTAAATCGCATAATGTGCGTGTTAAATCAATTCCAATCATGCTAATGATATAGAGCCGAAGAGATAACTTAAAATAATTGCAAAATTAACTATATATAGATTATTATGAATTGGTTTCAACGGTGTCCCCCTAGCACAATATTGACGTCAAAAGTGAATTCAAGAGCAATGGGTTCCTGGAATAATAATAATAAGATGATATTAGCTTTAATCTTCTTCTTGATCATTAACATTCAACCTGACAGACCACAGAATGATTACAAGGTGCAGATTATACGAAATATGACCCACTATAGCACGACACGCAGGTCGGTTTTACAGCAGGTTCGGTAGTTTAACACTAATAGCCTAACAACGGGAACGCTACTGGATCGGCCAAGCCAGGAATGGGAGGGGCGATCTTATTTTCAACAGACCAGAGGCAAACAGCACAACAGAAAGTGCCACTGGCATCTAACAGAAAATTCAAATAAATTTCCCTCTGAGCGAGGCTTGAACCCAGGCAAGAAGATGTCGTCGGCGCATACCTGAGATTGCTGATGGTCGTATACCTCCGATACGAAACCCTCCTGTGAATCCACAGAGTGCATTCCTCGTTACTTCCTCTGCCAGGATGTTGAAAAGGCAAGGGGAGAGATTACGCCCTGCCGTATAATCCTTAGCCAACCCGGAATAATGATGACACGAAACTGTCCGTCCTCACAGCAGCTATGTTTTTTGTAAAGACTCTGTTACAGTGGCAATTGGATCAAAATATAATGCATGCTTACAGCTTAACTTTGTGACAATGAACACCAAAGACACCTTTAAAATGATTTAAAACTATGTTATAAATAAAGATTCTGCGTTAACGTTTGACTAAAGTGTTTGCTTCATTAATTAATAACTAGGCCTACTCAGAAGCGCTAGCGCCTAAAGCGCGGATATTGCATTTAGAACGTTTTGCTGTAAAAGATGATTCCATCATTATTTATTACTAGCTGGGGTACCCGGCGTTGCCCGGGAAATTTAGGGTTCGATCCGCTGCGGCCACAACCCCACCCTACCACACTCCGACCTCTACCGGTACGCGACCCGAGAAATTTGGGTTTCACGAAAATTTCCATCCCCATCCGACCCCCACTCCAAGCCATCCACCCCACCGTTCCACCCCAAACCCCTCCCACCCCATTCCACCCCACGCCATCCCACCCCACTCCTCATCCCCATCCACCTCCACCACACCCCCTCCTCGACCCCTCCACCCCACCCCTCGACACCACATCTCGCCAACCCCCAACTCCACCCCTCCACCCCCCTACCATCCCAACCCTCCCTCACCCCGCCTCTCCCTGTAAGCGACCCGTGAAATCCGTATTTGCAAAAGAGCTAACGTTAGACACCTTTAAAACGGTTAAGATTACTGCTTTTATACGTTGCAAGCGATTGAAAATTTATAGCCAAAATTAGTGTTTTCGACCCCCCCGCACCCTGGCCCCCCTGGTGGTAGAGATTTGCCAACCACTGATCCGGGGGGTTCTGATGGACCTCTATCTAGGAAAAAAAATCAAATCAATAGCTGGTTTTTTTTATAAATTTTTGGGGGTTTCGCTCCCCACCCTGGCCCCCATGGTGGTAGAGAATCGCCAACCCCTCGCCTTTGCGTCTCGTGCCGAGACCTACACAGTAGTGAAGGTTTGGAGTGAAAAGCTCAAAAACAGTGAGCGTGCATTCTGGACAAAGTCACATACACACATACAAACATAGTCACATCCTTCCTTATAGATAATAGATTTATTGTGATTTTAATAATCAGCAGTTTGACGACATCTTATAGCTACAAAGGCTGTTGATATTAAACGACGATTTTAACCGACGATATAAAACGACGATATCAAACGACGATATTAAACGACCATATTAAGCGACGATATTAAACGATGATATTAAACGACGATATTAAACAACTATATTAAACGACGATATTAAACGACGATATTAAACGACGATATTAAACGACGATATTAAACGACGATATTTAACGACGATATTAAACGACGATATTGAACGACGATATTAAACGACGATATTAAACGATGATATTAAACGACGATATTAAACGACGATATTAGACGACGATATTAAACGACGATATTAAACGACGAGATTAAGCGACGATATTAAACGACGATATTAAACGACGATATAAAACGACGATATAAAACGACGATGTCATACGACTATATTAGTAGATATTCGTTTAATTCGTGAAAAACGTCCAGGTTGACACACCGCAGCCTGGTTACATGGTGACATCAAGAGAGACAAACATCATAAAATGAAATTAAAATGTCTTACTAAAAAACAACAGATCATTGTTAATGAGATAGAATGATTTAATGGTTGTAAGCGTTCTTGTAGAGGACTCTGGAAATAAAGTTTATGTTGTCCTTGTGCGGAGCTGGAAATTATGACGTCGGGGTCGAAGGTTGTAAACCGTACTGGTCATTTGGGGAAATTGGTCGCGAAGGACATGGCAACTGTTCCATATGACGGCGCGGAGCAAGCGCTCGTCAGATTCCTCAACCATAATATGGTTGAGGAATCTGAAGAGCGCTTGCTTGATATTATCAGCAGCAGAGGGCGAGGCATCAGTGGAAGTCCCATCCGCTGGATTCGGCGCAAGAAACGATCCAAGCGCGACCGATCTCCTTCCGTTGTAGACCCCCACCAGGCAGGGGCGGCGTACATGAGGCGGGCAACAGTTGTGGCCTTCGTTACCACGTGTAAGGCGTCAGCAGGCAGGCCATGAGTCCTCAAAACCCTCAGGGCGTAGAGTGAGCGAGAGCATGCCTCAAGCACCTCGTCGACATGCCCCGAAGCACGTAGATCACTCCGGAAGATCCCACCCAAGATCTTCATCGCATTGACCCTCTGAACTCCGGAGATCAGATCAGGAGTGTACTGGAAGCGACTGCGAGTTTATCTTGTCTTGGTTCCTCTATAAAGCATAGGCAGTTGCGGAATTATGTTTCATTTAGTGATTGTTTCGAAAGGTAAAAAACTCCGCCTCTGATTGCACTCTGCCAGTGCCAGTGCCAGTTCCAAGCCTGGATAAAGGAGGAGGGCGTTGCTAATGGTCTTTATTACCACACAGAAGTTGAACTGCAAATCTTCACATCCTCTGTTTTAAATGAGTTTCTTGCAGCTCAAGCAGAATTTATAACAAAATTTTAAAGGTTTTTCGGGTGTGTAAAGACATCACTTTTTGTGTCGACTGTTGTCAGCGTATTATGGTCTTTGTAGTCGACTTCACAACAACCAATTGACAAATTAGGATTCAAACAGTTGAAGAACTTTTATGGCATGATATGCATTATTGTATTGTATTGTATTGTATTGTGTTTAAACATTTATAACGCACCTAAAGTGGAGGCAGGGTAGGGTCCAGTTAGGGACAAAAATCCAGCCATGCCCCCAGTGAGAAATGTCCAAAGAACGTGCCTCCTCCATTAGGTTTCAGCAAGCTTACAACAGTAGGTTTCAGTGATCTATTTTCCGGACAATTCGGCTAAATGGTTAATGGTATATGTTTCAAGGCAATTTTGAAAAGTGCTGTATTATGCTAAACAAACTTTTTTCTGTGGCTACGGCCTCTGTTGTCATGAGCCCTCGTCAAATCTGGATTCACCAACAATCATGGGCGGAGTTTGGTTGCCGATCTTGGGGGGGGGGGCTAAAAAAAATTCTTGGCCCAAAGCAGTTGATGACCTTTTTTGGTCATCGATTTGAAAATCTCATAAAAACATCCCATTTTTCCGGACAGTGACAGTTCTTTTAAAAAGTCCATTGTTTTGAAATGTCCATAATTGCAATTATAATATAAAAAAACGTGTGCAATTGCAAATGTGTGCCAAAACTAAAAAAGGTGTCTAATATCAAATGTGTGTTAAAACTAAAAAAGCCCATTGTTTTGAAATGTTCATAATTGCAATTATAGTAAAAAAAGGTGTGCAATTGCAAATGTTTGCCAAAAATTTAAAAAGGTGTGTAATTGCAAATGTGAGCTAAAACTAAAAAATTCATTGTTTTGAAATGTTCATAATTGCAGTTATAATTTTAATAAGGTGTGCAACTGGAAATGTGTTCTAAAGCTGAAAAGTAAATTTTTTTGAATTGTCCATAATTGCAAATATAATTTTTAAAAAGGTGTGCAATTGCAAATGTGTGCTAAAACTGAAAAGTCCATTGTTTTGAAATGTCCATAATTGCAATTGTCATAAAAAAGGTGTGCAATTGCCAATATTTGCAAAAACTGAAAAGTAAATTTTTTTGAAATTTCCATAATTGCAATTATAATAAAAACGGTGTGCAATTGCAAATCTATGCTAAAACTAAAAAAGGTGTGCAATTGCAAATGTGTGCTAAAACTAAGAAGTCCATTGTTTTGAAATTTCCATCATTGCAACTATAATAAAAAAAAGGTGTGCAATTGCAAATGTGTGCCAAAACTAAATATTTCAGTTTTCTCAAAAACTTGACGTGCTGCAAGAACAACAAAACACCACTGCATTCAGCAGACTATAGTGAACTATAATAAAAACAGCTGAAATTTTTCCAGTATCAAAAAGAGTTCAAATTTGTTGGCCAGTGTTACTGGAGTAATGTTGTGCAAACCAGCTTCGCAATTACCGAGGCAGCTGAGATCTGTGTCTCGCTCTCTCGGACAAGACGTGACACGCCATTTGGTGCAAAGTTTGATCCTGAGCCGAATTGATACCTGCAATGTTGCCTTTGCCAGCTCGCCACAGCGCAATATCATTCGGATTCAGACGGTCATCAATGCTGCTGCTCGCCTAGTCCTGCGATTAAATAAGTTCGACCGTATTTCTACCACGATCCGAGACCAGTTTCAATGGCTTAGAATGGTTCTAGGACGTCTGGCCCAATTACCGCTAGTAAAGAGAAACATCGTCTGCTTCTGTTAATTCTTATATAATTATACACAAATAGCAAATAGCACATCAGAATATTAATTACGCATCCAAATAAACGTCTTTTGTTCTTTACGATTAAAGGCCTATCGCAGACCATCAGAGTGCTACGTCAAATTAGGCCTGATTATGCTTTACCCAAAACCCTCAGTTCTTGTTGTTGTATAAAAAAGTTTTGTAAAAAGGATAAACAAATGCTCTTACTTAGTCTAATTGACTAGTTACCTGTCTAATAACGCTTGCCATTTCAGTATATTTTCACATTTCACTTCTTAAAATTTCATTACAAATTTAGTACAATCATTTTGTGGTAGATTGAGTCTGTGTCATATCGCTTATATATATATATATATATATATATATATATATATCGCTTTATATAAATGTTTTTCTTTACTCTTTCATGCTTAGTTAATAAATTGCATTGACCACTAGACCGGTGATCAATCGTCCGGTGATCAATCGTCCGGTGATCAAACGTCCTCAGTGATCAATCTACCGGTGATCAACCGTCCGGTGATCAACCGTCCGCGCACCCTTGGAATAGGCGAGCGCATCAAGTTCAAACTTTGCACCATGATGCACAAAATGTCTGAACAACCGCGCACCACCCTACCTCGTGGACAGCCTCAGATCGCTGGCAGATGATCCTATTAGGTCACGTCCGCGGTCGTCCAAGACCGACGACGTATCCGACCATGCAACCAAAACTAAAGCCCGTGATCGTGCCTTTCGATTATCTAGCCCATGCATGCGCTTGGAACAGTCTTCCAGCACCAGTTCAAGAAATAAAAACTCAATCTGTTTTAGAAAACAGTTGAAGTTGCACTTTGACAATAATATAATTAGGATATGTTTGTAAAGCATCCTAGAAGTAGCTTTCTACCGACGATGCTATATAAATTGTCTTGATTACAATGGCAAAAAACATGAATCTGGGACTTCTTGGGGGGGCTTAGCCCCCCCTAGCCCCTGATAAACTCCGCCCATGCCAACAATTGACTAACAAGGTCATCAGTTTTTCCGGGCGAAAGATCAAACAAATTTGTCCCAAAAATTTTGCCGCCTAATAAAATGTCTGTATTCTCCTCTAAAGTCGGGCAAATCGTACTTAGACACCTTTTAGACAGTTAATAACACAGTTTGGATAACAATTAAATTGCCATAGACTATCGAATCAATGCACCTCACTGTGGCAAATAGCCGCTATTATAAATAGTATAGCTGCTAACGATGTCGTTAAACGTTTGAATAATAATGATGCTCAAATACTCATCCGCGCATGCATGATTACTTGTATGAGGCATCCATTAACGCATATCAATAATATTTAATGATATATTTTTCCTTTAACATGCTTGCAAACGCACAGCGCTGTTCAGATAGACGTGGATGCAGCTGATGCTAAATATGCAGAGGAAGACACCCGTCTCAAATCCAGACCTCCATCTCTTACAGGAGGAACTCCATCTCATATAATATTATATCATCGTTTTCGATAGAATCTTTGTCCGGAAAAAGTCTTAACTATAAATGAAGCATTAGTCGCGCTGTTGTCGGGAGCGCTTCTGAGTAGTTATCTCGAAGGGAGCTGTAGCAAGTGCAGAG
This sequence comes from Lumbricus terrestris, assembly GCA_949752735.1. NCBI lineage: Eukaryota > Metazoa > Annelida > Clitellata > Crassiclitellata > Lumbricidae > Lumbricus > Lumbricus terrestris. The sequence continues at coordinate 4,642,803 of OX457049.1, forward strand.
ACATGCTATTTTAATTATGATAATAAATTGGCTTCCAAAAATCAAGGCTTTAACGCAGATTAGCTATTATAACATCGTATAAAACCATTTCAAAGAATTTTAACACGTAAACGCAGATTCTATATTATAAAATCGTTTGAAACATTTCAAAGGTGTCTTTGGTGACCATTGCCACAAAGTTAAATATTATTGTAAGCATGTATTATAATTATTATGTTCAAAATTGCTGCAGAGTCTTTACAAGCAACAGCTGCTGACAGGGCGGACTGCAAAGGAGTCCGGCAGTGATGCAATCTCTCCCATTGTCTGTTTAACATCCTGGCAGAGGAAGTAACGAGGGAAGCACTTTGGGGATTCACAAGAGGGTTTCGTATCGGTGTAAAGACTATAAGGTATGCCGACGACATTGTCTTGCTGGCATCAATTATTGCTGGAACTTGCCAACCGTGTGGAAAGTGTCGCCAATGAATATAACATATGCGGATCAATGCAGCAAAGACAAAGGTGATGACAAGTACGGAGGAGTTACTCAAGGTCAAGGCGCCTCTGAGAAGTTTCTTGAAGGGGCGCTATATAAATGCTCTGAATGAATGAACGAAAACAAATTAAGTAGTGTCAATGGACTGTTACACACCTGAAAAATGTTGGTAAAAAACGATAGAAAAATAGCGTAAAATTAAGCGAAAAACATCTGTAATATGTACGTTCAGGTCTGACGTTGCATCCTTAGTTGCGCTCCATCTTACCAACGCGATCTATCTCGTTCAGTCTCTGATGTTGAAGCACAATGAAGATTTTTCATAAATGGATGCGAGGATGAAATTTCTTCATTTGATGAATTGCTTTTGAAAATTGATGACTTAATGAAAAAATTGGCTGATTCTCATTTGATTACATTCATGATAACAATTGTTGATTTATTTATATACTGTTGATGTCGCTGACAAGACACGGGTTATTACTACAGCGATTAAAATACTGAATGTTGAAGTTTTTAATCAATGATCCATTGAAAGAACGCATACGTATATAAACGAAAATTCCATTCAAATACTTATTATTCATTATTTCCAATGTTCTAAATCGCGGGCACCAGCCTATCCACAAGCGCTGACCGTGCTTACATATAGATGACTGCAGTGCTAAAAAGCAAGCATTCCAAATGGTGGACGTTTCCCTTCGCTCTCATCAAACGCAGGAATTCTCTTTGAACATGCCGAAGAGTATCCCGTTGTACCAAAACACCTATTGTATTATTCCTATGGCTGTATTATACGCACAATCGGTTTTATAAACGGTCTCTAAATTACACCTTCGACAAAACCAAAGTCGTTTATCGTTTCTCTTGTCTATCTCTCTTCTGAGCAGTGTGATAGTTATTATAGACAAATAACTGGGTGGGGGGGTCAGACGTTGATTGATGTGTAATCGGGATTTGCAATGAAGACTTTACTAACCTTTACCACTCATGAGGCCGCTCACAGCGGACATTTGAAAAACCGCTTTAACTCATATGTCCGGTGTGGGCGGACATTAGTTTGTGAAGGCCGAAGGAGTTCCTATGATACATACGATAGTAGGGGAGATATGATCGTATGACGACCACTTCTAGGAAAGGCGCCTTCTAGGAAAGGCGCTTCTAGGCTTCTAGGCTTCTAGGCCACGCCTACCTAGGCTATAGGCTTCTAGGCTTCTAGCCCACGCATACCTAGGCTTCTAAGCTACCCCTACCTAGGCTAATAGGGCTTCTAGGCTAGACCTAATTAGCATACAGGCTACCAGCGCACTTCCAGGAACGCCCTACCTAGGCTAATAGCGCTTCTAGGCTAGCCCTAGCAGGCTTCCAGGAATTCTAGGCTAGACCTAATTAGCATACGAGCGACCAGGGCTTCTAGGGACCGGGCTATAGGCTACTAGCGCTTCTAGGGCTAATAGCTCGCTTATACTAGGGCCTCCCTACTCGGCTTGCAGCGCTCCCAGGAACTCAAAACGCTAATTTATTATGATAATTATTATGTGCACGCGGCCTTCCGGATCATAACATGATTTTCAGCGCTATACCAGGAAACTATCCCCCAAGCGGCGCGAGAATTCTATAGAGCACCCAGGAAGCTGCAACCAATCAGAGTGCGAGATCCACTATAACCCAGGAACCTGCGACCAATCAGAATGCGAGAATTTCTAAGAGCACCCAATCAGCATGCGAGAATTTTACTAGGGCGGGCATGAATCTAACTAGTGAATTTCTAAGTATGAAAGAACACAAACGATTGGTTGGTATTTTTTTTTCCCAACACAAAACTCTTTAATATGCACAAGAAATCAATATTTCTCCAAATGTTCAATGAATATGCAAGAATTATTTACAACATGAGCTTCATAACAAACATTTCGAGGTGATTGCGCAATACTTTGCGCCAATGTCTTCAACTATTTACAATGGTCATTTCTACTAACTACAGAGTTCGACGATTTTTCGCAGAATCCATTATTTACAGAGTTCGACGACTTTTCATATTTAAACTAACTACAGAGTTCTTGATTTTCACAATATCTTCCATTATTTACAATATACAGCGACCTTTCGTAATAACTTCAACTATTTACCACAATTTCTCTATACAATATTTACAGACGGAATTTTTATATGTCCATAGGCCAAGGAATCGGAAGAATTCAGCAGGAATCTTTTATCATCATAGGGCGAGAGAGCCGCTTTCCGCAATTCCACGGTATGCAATTCGTGTTTTCGGCTCTGAATCACATGGAATTTGGAGCTAGTAGGCTTCTCTTCAAGAATGCAAGCCCGATATTCGGCATGCCTGATGCACTTCTTGACGAATCCCCTCTTTATCCCCTTTGCAGTCTTCTTTTCTTTCTCTCCAGCCAACAGCAAACTATACATTTTCGATCTTAGCCCACAAAATTCGATCACAGCGTCCCCATTGCATTCGTCCTTGAACTTCCCTATGACCTTAGCGTTGGTGCGGCTATGCAAAAAGTGCCCACAGGGGTAGTCTGATGTATCATATTCGTCTAAATTGCCCTGCATATCTGTATATATGTCGTGTGTGAAGATATGGCAGCAGAGGCTGTCGGTGTCTGTGAAAAGGAGTTTGCAGGCAGATCCATAAATGGGAATTATATGCTGATAGTGGAACTCGTACATTTTTAATTTTGAAATGTCCAAGATGCACATACCAGCATATAGGGGTTTGTTGAGTAAAACGTTAGAATTTGTTTATTTTATAACGGTCAAATCTTCATTTATTATATTGTACGACTCGAAATTTGGACGGGCCACGAAGCGTTTGGCCCGTTTCGCGCTAGTTACAAGTTTCACCGCTAGGTGTTTTCTGTTGTTTTGCATTGTTTTGCCGTAAATTGAGTTGTTCATTAATTTGAATAGGTCTTTTTCAAATGCAGATTTGGCAACCTGCCGTTTGGAAGTGTTGAAGTCGATATATGGCTTCAGCCATCGACTTTGGCGAAACTCGAGGATTTTATGAATTTTAGACAATTTCAGGCCCATTTTCAGGTAGAACTGCAAATTTCGATAATGAACGACGTACCGAGTCTTTGCCATGAGATTGGGCACCAATTTTTCGACCCCGGTACCGATTTTAGCCGAAATTTTCAGTGAAACAGATTTTGCGTACGGGGATATCATGTCCGGTCGTATGTGCAATGTCTCTGGAGCAAGGGGATAGTCGTTGTGTGCGTCGTGAAGATGGGAAGGATAGTCCAAGTCCACGTCCAAAATATATCCCAAGTCGTCGTCGGTCGATTTACTGTCCAAGTCAAAGTCGCTAATTTCGGCTTCGTCCAAAAATCTAAATTTACCCGTCGGAAGCGGCTCGGACATGGCGTATCCATACAGATTGTTACAGTCCAAATACATGATGTAACTGTTTGGAATGTTCGGGTCGTATCCTTGAGCTAGATACGGATTGTTGGCCTTTGCATATCTGTTTGATATCATGGATACGCCACCTCTCATGCCCCGCTCCACAAACAGGTAAATGTCCGGGTCGGTGATCAAGTCCAAATTTACGTTTGTCATGCGCAGACACGCGTCAAAGCTAAGTCCGGGGCTGCTGTAGTAGTGAAGCGGGTCCAATTTATAAAAGTCCAAGGACATGGCACGAAAAGATTCGAAAACATCTGCCAGTAAAATGACATCTGTCTTCAAATACAGATCGTGATAGTCCTGCATAGTCGTCATGTCGAAAGTCTGCCAAATTTTCTGTGCATATTCGTAGTCAGTCTGTGATATGTCCTCGTCCGTCAGTTTACTGTAGAAGCAGCCTTTGGGCGGCAGAGTCCTTTCGGTCATTCTGCAGGCTGAAGTCATGTATTCGTAGGGAAATACCCCTTTACGCAAAAGCAATTTGTAATCGGTCGGAAAAAGACGCGCAAATGTTTGAATTTGGAGTCGTCCTCTTTAGATAAATTTTTTACCAACACGTCCAAACCGCAGTTTAGAAATTGGAGGGAATCCAAAAATCTGATGTTGTTAATTTCGAAGGAGAGATATTTCTCCATATTGGTGGCTATCACATTTATTTCCTGCTCCGCAAACTCCTTTGTCATGTTTTTGAGGATAAGGTGAGAATCGTAGCCTTTAAGATTGTGGAAGATGACAGGAAGAAGGTAGTTTGCAGATTTGCCTTTCTTAGATTTGGTGGGCTTTCGAAATTTCAGTTTCAGATTGCAAGGAGAGCAGAGTGCAGAAACAAAGTTACCAGTCATGTGACAGTGGTGTCGAACTTTGTTGGCGCCAGAAAGAGCGACAGAGCAAGAAGGACAGACAGTGCAAGATTCAAATTCTACCCGCTGCTGCTGGGACATTGGAATCATCGGTTTGTTGGTAGCCAAAATTTTATTTATGCGATTTTGTTCTGCTTTTATGTGTTCAAAGAAATGTTCCATCACGTCTGGTCCCGAGTACGTGTGTGGAAGAGCGTCGTTCAAGTGTGGAAAAGAGGATACTGTGAGACAGCAGAAACCACTTGGTGTGTGTGTATCAAGAATTTTTGTTGAGTTGGTTGTAGTTGCAGGGTCGTTTGGAGCCAAGTAGCTCTCGAAGTCTGAATATATTACGTAGGGCACGGGCATTTCGTGTTGTGTGTTTGTGAATGTCAAATTAGAATTTTCGGGAGTTGGGTAGCGCACGGACTGTAAGCCGTGCTTGCCGCATTCGTCCATGTGCGCGTGTTTCCCAGCAGCAGTGGTGAAGCAGTAGAGGCAGTAAGGGCAAGGAAAGATTCTGTGAGTACCTGAATTTCTTCTCCTTAGAAGAGCAGCAAGATTACGAATTGTAATATAATGCCGCTTAGCGCCATCATCGAGAAGAAGAAGATTGACAATGTGTTTTCTACCCCTGTGAGCACTTGCGTATAGGGGGGTAAAGGTTTTGTCGTCCGGGTTTGAGTACATGACATTGATGGAATAATCAGGGTTCAGGGCCTCAAACATTGGAATTTGATCGATCGTCATTGGGAATTTCATCCCTTTGGTTTCAAGTTCGTCCAGATACCGCCGGTAGATACTAATTCGCTGTGCATGATCTTTTTGGAAATGGCTCACAGCTAGCGTTGCATATAGAAAACAGAATTCGTCATCATTGTGAAGATTCAGTGTGGCGCATTTATTAGCTATGTATTGCGGGGGTGGGAATATAGCTGGATGCGCCTATCGGATCGAAGATTGCATTGCAAAGTTTGAATTCTGCCACCCCATTCACTAACCACCCGGAACTCTGACTCGTGAAGACGTCCACAAGTTCATCGATGCGATGTACTGCATCTTGTATCTGGTCGGCGATCTGCGAAGGATGTGTAAGTGCTGACGGTACGGATTTGAAGTATCCGGTCACCTGGGCTTCCCCGTCTGGGGTAGGTCGCTTGAAGTCCACATCAACCGCTACATACCATTTCACCGGCCTAAAGAAATATATTGAGAAATTGACTAAGTTCGAGTGTGCATGCGAAAATTTTTCTAAGCACAGAATCAATTAATTTTTAAGTTCAACTTATAGAAGTGAAAAATTTCTAAGTCCAGATTTTCAGAGAATCAAATAATTTCTAAGTTCAGCGAAAAATTTCTACCTTCAAGAAATATAGTAGCACGAATTTCTAAGTCCAGATTTTTCAGCGAATATTTTCTAAGTCCAAAGCACAGATGCGAAAAATTTCTAAGTCCAACTTTTCAGTGAATCAAAAGTTTCTTAGTCCAGCATTTTAGATCGAGAAATTTCAATATTACAGAATCAAAATTTCTAAGCCCAAATTTTAAGATCGAAAAAATTTCTAAGTCCAGATTTTCAGTGAATCAAAAGTTTCTAAGTCCAACTTTTTAGATCCAAATTTTAAGAGCCAAAAATTTTTCTAAGTCCAAACTGTACTTGTAAGGTAGACTCACCCTTCATCTCTGAATGTGTCCTCCAGAGCGGCGGTCATGCGCGAAGCTTCATCCAACAGCATACCGTGAACATCGGTTGTTTCCGGCACAGGAAAGGTCATATCGATGAATGTGTTCTGTGTCGATGTGCGTATCCCCGGATTGGTCGCTTTCTTCAAGCACGTGACGCAGAGGTCTTGGCCAGATCTGAAGAATCGGGATGGGCGACGGTTCTTGCATTGCGCGCACTCTTTGCGCAGCAGACAGATTCCACAGAGCCCGTTCGTCAGGTTCTGTTTGTACGATCGACAAGAGTCGCATCGACCTAAACATACAGCAAATTGTAAGAATACAAATCATACAAGCAAAATGTATGAATAGTATGATTGGTAATAAGAACGCCAAGTAAAGAGAGAGAAGTGTCTGTGTGTGTGTGTGTGTGTGTATGTGTGTGTGTGTGTGTGTGTGTGTAACACGCGCGAAGAATGTAAAAGTTAGTCTATTCAAAAATGTTAAAGTCCCTTACTTGATGTGCCGGGCTCTGCCGGCGATGCCGACCTCGCGTCCCTGTCGCTGGAGTTGGTCCCTGCATCCGCCGCGCCGCCGGAGCCGGAGTAGGTCGCCGCAGTCGCCGCCGCTGCCGGCGTCGCAGCCGCCGCCGCGCCGCTGGTGTCGAAGTTGGTCTCCGCAGCTCTCCTCGTGCTCAAGTCCAAGGCTTCCGAGTTGTCGCATTCCATCGCAGGCATCGCCGGCGCTCTCCTCGCGCTCAAGTCCAATGCGCCCAGGCTGTCATTTTCATTCAGATCTACAACATACAGAAATTTCTTTCGTTGAAATACTAAAGGCCATACGAATATTCCTCTACAAAAATGCTGTGATTGTATTTGAAATCGTTCAATGATGTTCAAATATATAAAATAATATATAAAATAATATGATTGTATTTGAAATTGTTCAATGATGTACCCATAAATTGTGAAAGATGGACTTACAGGCTCGCTTTGATGCACGATCGGTTTCCGGCTCTGCCTTTCGCTTGAGTTCTACAACTCAAATTATTCGTTGTATTACAATTCATTTTAAAATATTATGTATTTTTCAGAATTTTTACATAATATATTTTATTCAATATAATTTTAGATGCTTAAAAATTAACAATATTAAAATTAAGACTTACCCATTTCTCGAATTCTCTCTTTAAGTTGAGCTTCGATCTTGATCAGCTCGTCGATTTTCGCCCGTAGAATGCTCGCTAAAGAAAAATAAAGAAAATATTTTAGAGTTGAGAAGTTGTGCACGAGCTCTAATTCTGCTAAGTAAGCAAATATTAAGAAAATACTTTACCAGATTCCATGATAACTTCTTTTTGTATTGGTACAATCGGAAATTTTTTCATATGAGCTCGCATATACAGATATCTACTACTTAATTCTTGTATGCACCGTCTTACGCTACTTTCTCAAAAAATTCTAAAATCTAAGGTAAAAGTAATAAGTCAAGATCTGCTGGACTCTGAAGATGCTGTGTGCTGTCCACCGTCTGGCTGGAGAGTTTATAGTTCAGGGACTACTTTCTTGGTGTATTCCTACGCGAAATAGTTCCCAATGCGCATGCGCGCGGAGGGGTATTGATATGGCTGTGATGCGGTCAATCGGATGTGTGTGTGTGTGTATAACACATAGAAAAAGAGTTCGCGGTAAAGCTTACTTGAATCGCCAGGTGGCGCTGTTGTTGGTGTCGCCGGGTCTGCTGCCGAGGTCGTGCGTGGCGCGCCATTGATCAGATCTACAAGAGATAATAGTATATGGCATAAAGTGAGGACCTTTGCATGCTGTAAGTTCGTGAGGACTTTAGTAGAGAAAAAGGCTAATACTATTATTAATATTATTATTATTATTATTTTCTATCTTCAAAATGCTGTAAGAAAGTTCACTACAAAGCTGCAATATGCTAGAAAAGGCTTGTTGTAGTATACAAGCGCCAGACCCAAGCCTGTAAATGTCTGCGCGTGCTAGTAGAAATATCTCTTACAACTATCACCACTCAGACAATATTTTAAAATAATTAAATTCGCTTGAAGTCATTCTGCTAGAAATGCCTCTTACGGATATCTCCGCTTAGTAAATTTGTTTTAAAATAATTTAACTCACGAGAATTCATTCTGCTGTAAGCTTTCGAATCTGAAGAAGTCGTAGAAGCTCGTGCCGTATTCGAAATCGTCTGTAGATCGTAGATGCTGCTGTAGATTGAAGATCGTAACGTCTGTCCTTCGGAATCGTCTGTGAAAAGCTGTTGCGGTGGAATGGGCTTTATAGCCAGAGATTACACAACATGGGCGTGTGTTGAGCAACATGTTTGCGTGGTTGTCTGTCTATGCATGTTGCTGTGTATTACTGTTGATTGTGCAATCGCCGGTTTTTCCTCTATACCCATGCTATACCCATAGCCTTTACGCGCACTATAGGATGACTAATAGTCTGCTGCTGCTGTATGTACGCTCGCCAGCTGTATGATGAGATCAGCGTCTGAGTCAGCAAAAAGCCCAGCATCTGCGCGGTGATTAACGGCTGGCTGATGTAAGTGCGTTCGCCAGGCATATCATAATATCAGCATATGAATCATCAAGCTCTGCGGTGCATACTATGAATCATCGAGCATAGTCGGGCAAAGACAGACAATTTCGGGTAAGAGTGCGGATTCACATAGATCTGCTTTGTATATGCATTCGGGCAGAATGATTCAAATTCGGGTAAGAGTGTGGATTCCCAGCATGAAAGCGTTTATAATTAGGTATCGCGCAGGCCTCATTCTTGCTGATCCGTAGCTCTCTGAGTCAGCTTCTGCAGATATTAAGAAGCAAGAGCTGGTTGTGTGTTCCTGGAGTTGAAGGGCTGTTGGTTCGAATTCTCGCGCCGCTTGGGGGATAGTTTCCTGGTATAGCGCTGAAAATCATGTTATGATCCGGAAGGCCGCGTGCACATAATAATTATCATAATAAATTAGCGTTTTGAGTTCCTGGGAGCGCTGCAAGCCGAGTAGGGAGGCCCTAGTATAAGCGAGCTATTAGCCCTAGAAGCGCTAGTAGCCTATAGCCCGGTCCCTAGAAGCCCTGGTCGCTCGTATGCTAATTAGGTCTAGCCTAGAATTCCTGGAAGCCTGCTAGGGCTAGCCTAGAAGCGCTATTAGCCTAGGTAGGGCGTTCCTGGAAGTGCGCTGGTAGCCTGTATGCTAATTAGGTCTAGCCTAGAAGCCCTATTAGCCTAGGTAGGGGTAGCCTAGAAGCCTAGGTATGCGTGGGCTAGAAGCCTAGAAGCCTATAGCCTAGGTAGGCGTGGCCTAGAAGCCTAGAAGCCTAGAAGCGCCTTTCCTAGAAGGCGCCTTTCCTAGAAGTGGTCGTCATACGATCATATCTCCCCTACTTACGATACATGATATATATAATATATATATGACATATATATGATATATATATCATGTATATATATATCATATATATATATATATATGATTTATATATGATAAATATAATGAGAATTAGTATATATATATCATATACACATATCATTTACATATCATATATATCATATATATATAATGTATATATCATATATAATATATATCATATATATCTTATATGTCAAATATATATATGATATATATGACAAATACATGATATATATGATATCTATCATATATTATATATATGTTATATGATATATATATATCATATATATCATATATATATCATATATGTTACATAATGATATATATATCATATTTATGATATATCTACATGATATAGATGATGTAGCCTATATATTGTTAGGTTCCACGACTCTATACGACTGGTTCTTGTCCTAGGATGGGCTTTAGTCATGGACAGTTGACTTTCGTAGCCTAATATGTGACACCTGGTGACAGACTTGTTCTATATAAGGTTTGACTCCAGGGGGCGTGGAAATATAGAATAAGCTAATAAGCTGATAGTTAAGCTAATGGAAGAGTCTCTGATGTTTTCGGCTGCAGGGTGGCTGCATGCGCATTCTTCTTGTCAGAGGTCTCGTTAGACTAAGTGTAGTTAAGGTTTGCTTTTCGTTACACCTAGACCAGGTGTCTTTAGTTAAGTTAATTCGTCGCCAGCCTGTTGCTGTTCGAAAATGTTTGTTCGTACGGTCGTCGCTGAAAGAACAACGCCGTTGACGACTTTCCACTGAACTGCAGTGTGGTAACTGTATCGGTTCGTTCTTATGTTGAATCATACCTGTAAACTAGACACGAGTTATTTAATCGAGCTGAACCTAGAAGGGACCTTAACATAGGGGGCGCGGCTCGTAACAATATATAAAGATGGGACCTCTAGAGATCAGATAAGTAAGACGGATGGAACAACAGAGTTCTCGAAGATAGAGTGGAGCTAATCCTTCAATGCACCGATTAACCAGCGCACAGACCCTGCATGCAATCCCCTGTGGGGAAGGGAGCCAGTGTAAGATATCCCGCATATAGGATGAGACATGCCCATATTTTGGGATATGGTCAACAAGTCGCGCCGCAGAGCGGAGGACCAGTTCAAGACAGCTAATCAAATCAGCCGGTAGTCCATGATATAGGGTACTGCAGTAGTGGAGGCGGGAAACTACGAAAGAGCGAACAAGGGTAGAAGCAGCACTAAAAGACAGAGAGTTAGTGACCTGGATTGCAGACTAAGAGGTTATTGGTTGAAATCTCTTTGGCAGAAATTTATTCTTAGATGATGATGATGACGATGTTGACAAGGCCCACATGGACGTCCAATGTTGTCATAGTTCGCGTTTTGAACTTATAAATAAAACTATTACCTTAAAAGTGGTGTTTAATTTCAACGATGCTATTTCTTCCCTCTACGAAGGGTGATATGTCCATTTCATCCGACCGCCTGACAGCCACACAGATTAGGATAGGTGGTGGTATTTGCAGCAGGTTTCCGTTGAATTGAGCGCGCACATTTAGCCGACCTTCATCTCAGCGACTTCAATTCGTTATATAGATTAGGATATCTGAAGACCCGCGAAATTATCTTCAGACAGCGGAGTTCTTTCCATGTCCAAAGTCCATCAGAGCCGCTTAGACACCTTTACAACGTTTTAATTGTTCTCTATAAAACGATGGGTTTCCGCAACTTTTGCAAATTTCTGCTTATGGATCTAGCACTAGTTCTAGTATAACGAAACTGTTTGACATCGCCCTCCTCCTTCATTCAGGCTTGGGACTGGCGCGGTCAGAGTGCAAACATCTTGTTCAAAGAACAATGGAGGTGAAGACTGAAAGTGACCTTGCGGTACATTCTTTTCGAAAATTCTAAACCACATTTTGATTGAAGCGTTTTACTGGTGAGCAAAAGAGATTATTGACGTCGCCCTCCTCGTTTCTCCGGTCTTGGGACTGGCACCTCTATAGAGAATAGTCAGTTACGGAATTACGTTTCATTTAGTGATTGTTTCAAGAGGGAAACAGTATCTTTAAATGGATCAAAATTTAGCCCTCGAATAAATTTGTTTGGCATAATTCAGCTCATTTCAAACTCAATGATTGGACCCTTTATTTTATGTGAGTTTTCTGCAGCTCAAGCAGAATTTTTAACATAACTTTGAAGGGTTTTTCGTGTGTGTAAAGATTTCACTTTTTTGTGTCCAGTGTTTTCAGCGTATTATTATGGTCTTTGTAGTCGATTTCACAAGAACCAATAGACATTAGTATTCAAACAGTTCAACGACATTTGTGGCATGATATGCATTATTGTATTGTGTTCAAACATTTATGACGCACCTCAAGTGAGTCAGTGTGGGATCCAATAAGCATGGGCGGAGTTTGGTTTCAGCTCTTGGGGGAGAAGGGGCTAAAGCATAAATTGCCATCGTGGGTTTGGGTGGAAAACCGAGCGGCAGAAGGACGATCGCCGAGACCCCAGCAACATAAATTGTTTGAATTTCCACACTGCAATGGTAGTATTTTAGGATGTCATTTTAGCGACAGAGTATGATGGAGGATGAGCAATCGGGACAAAGAACATTTCCCTATAAGCCGAGCGTGGGGACCGACAAGTCCGAGTGCTTGACACAGACAGAGAAAGATCAAGTAGGTAAGTTGGAGCAAGACCTAGCTGGCATCGCCATGTATAAGAAGAGATTCTGTATTCGATGCGCTGACGGACAGGGAGCCAACTGCACGCGCGGAGGTATAGTCGGGAAATTCAGCAGAGCGGTTAATCAGATGAAGCTTAGACAGCTGCTGCCCGGAGCGCAGTCAATTGAATTTAGTTTTAGCAGGGTTTAGTCTAAGACGGTTTGATGCCATCCATGCTCTCAGGTCAACCAGTACTTTACCCATAGCACTAACTGTTAGAGGAAGCATTAGGTGAGAGACAGTGCATGTGCGCCTGTGTGTCTTTCGTCCTATCAGACGACTTCAAGATCCAAAATAACTGTTGTGCCGTACATTTCTTCCAGAAGGCTTTGAATTACTGCACTGCAATTATAATAAACTGTTGAATCCTGTGTATGACTGCAATAATCTGTAATCTAGAAAAATAATATGTCTGTCGGAAGCAACCACCATTGTTATAAGACGTCGTTCAAATGTGCATTGATGACGATGACATCCAAATCAAAGAGTGAAATGTCTGCAGTAATATTGATTTTGATTTTGTGCATCATGCTGATCGATTGCTTGCTGGCTCGTTTGATTTATCGATTGAATGATTGATTGATTAAAATTATTTTCTTGTTGCTAATAACTCTTCATGATGAAATTTGAGTAGTTCTATTTGTAGTTTGCCGTGGGGTAACAAAGACCATTAGCGACGCTTTCCTCCTATATCAAGAGTGCAACCGGTGGATGGATGGATCCGATTTGACCAGGGTCTATGACAACAGAGGCCGTTACCCTGGATATAAATTTGTTTTGGCATACTACAGTACTCCATGAGAGAAATGGAAGCCAGATATTTATACAAATCATTGCTATCTTTTCTCCTCGCTGTCTGATCGACCCATATTTTTTTCGATTCTATGTACGATTAATAATGCGCCTCTCACGGTACAGACTATTCAACGGGGTTCATATATCATTCACAGGAGTTTTTAACGGCCAACACGAACATATCCGACTTCTTGAACTCCATCTCGGTCGACCAGCTCCTCCCAATATTGCATATCCCTGGAACGAAGCTCACCATGCATCCTCCGAAGGCGTTGGATCCAGATGAGGCGGCCTTGCGCGTATTATTCAGCGTTTTACGACATCTTACGGCTAAGAACGTCGCTAATGCAGATCCAAGTAGAGTGGTAGACGATGGTCCTAATGAATATAATAAATCTTCCACGAGCTTATATATAGTAATTGTGACAACCTTTTATAGGTGTCTAAGAATGACGTTATAGTGAATTAGAATTTTCAGAAACCGCGTCATCGGCTTAAAATATATCCAGTCAATGAAGGTCGACTTACTTATTTATTTAACCGCGTTGTATCGTAATGTTGACAGGTCCAGAAAAGAGACGTATATAGTTCAGTGAATTATCGAGTCAACATGGAAGAATTAGCCGGTCCAGACTCTCCGGGGGGATTAACCATTCTATCCCCTTTATTGAAATATGCGTATAATTCTAAACTTTATGCTGTAATCAAAATTTAAAGTGACTCTAATAATTGTGTTAAGTGACCTAAGAAATGTTCACAGAAAGGCAACTCGAATTTACTAAGTGACTATGAGTGTTCTTAAGTGTTTTGAATGTTCTAAGTGCTCTAAAACCGAAGCAAAAACAAATATCTAGTAGGAATAAACATACATGTTAGTGGTTTTGTTTAAAATAAAGCAGATGGAAATTAATTTGCAAAAAATCAACACCCGTGGAAGTGTCTTTTTTTCGACTTCTCTTCATTTGGGGGGAAACGATTATTACGAGGGATGGATCCGATTTGACCAGGGTCTATGACAACAGAGGTCGTTACCCTGGAAAAAAATTTGCTCGGCGTATTACAGCACTTGAGTTCGAAGGATACTCTATTTCGTGAGACGTTGAAATGACACGACATAAGGTGATGCCCTTGAACACCTCAAAAACGATTACACGTGACGCTACAAAAATTCCATATGAGTTAGAGAATTCATAATATTGCCTGCGTAGAATTTTAGTGATCTAAAAAAGGCGTTAAAAAATCTCAATAATTTTATTATCAAATTCAATTAAGCATTGCTTAGTATAATATAGGAAAGGCAACTTAAATTGTCGATAACAAAATATATGCGCTCTAACAGTGCCAGTCCCAAACCTGAATAAAGGAGGCTGGCGACGAAAATGATATTTTGATGTTAAAAAGTGTCGTATGCAGTAATCTTAATTAAACTTAATTATACCAACAGAACAGACAGTCTTGTAATTACAGAGGGCTAATAGCAGCCTACAAAGCATGTCCGCCCAATGGGGGCTCGAACCTGCAACCTCTCGCACTCTACGCCAGCGTGCTATCCATTGCGCTACTACCCGTCATTTATTAGATTTCGTCTGCAAATACGCAGGCGTTGAGCCTCTTTACCTTTCAAAAGAGTCAATCCATTTTAGCTTCATTAAGTTAACAGAGCCAGTTCATATCTTAGAATTTCCATTTCGACATTTTTAACTGACCGTCAGCAATTCTATGAAATCCAATGAGATAAAAAGTAGATTTTGTGATTCGACGATAAATATTTTCATAACGATGATTATAATAAGCGACATGCTCATCCCATGTCAAGAAGCTCAGGATTGGCGCCACCCGAGGATTCTCTTGTTAGCCTAACGACACTTTATCATTACAATGATGAACAGCTTTACATTCTGCATAAGAATCAGTCTTGCCCCGCTGGTATTGTGCTATCATAATCTATTACACTATTATTATGTCTTTCTGCCTTCGGTCAATAACGGGATTTATCTTCCGCTTAGCTAGCGTTCCACTAAAAACATTTCCATATTTATACGTTCGCTCATTCAACTTTTCAAGGTGTCTTATGGCATCTGTCATTTGTTACAGTGTACTGACAAATACGTTGAATTTGATCATCTTTTACGTTGAATCAGCCGACTTAGCAAATGTTATATTCTAAATCTTATCCAAGAATTTCTGTAGCATCAATTTGCATCTCGAAGACATTTCTACAAAGTTTAATCGTTGCCATCTTTGATGACCGTCATCAAGTTATTGCGCTGTTGATTAACGACAAATAATAATAGTTTATTATCTCAACATGTTAACAGTTGGTGTTTCTGTTAGATAAAAAAACCTGACGAAATTTTCAGCAGTTTTATAATTTACATTAATTCCTTTTAGAGTCAACATCAGTTCTTGCTAACACTATGCTTTTCAATTATTTGACAAACTAATATCATCTTTTAAGCGCGCGTTGAATATATAACATACATGTTGAAAATTTTAAAGGTATCTAATTTCAACGGCTATATTAAAGTCATGTTCTAATTTTGTTTGTTTGTATGCGCACTTGTTATAGCGCCCCTTCAAGCTCAGAGGCGCTCCCGACTTCAGAGCGGACACTGCACCGAAGCGCTGAGCAATTGCGAGTGAAGGACTTGCCCAAGGTCCCTACGCGGCGACTCGAGGTGGATTCGAACCTCGAACCTTCCGGCTTCAAGGCAACGACGCCACCACTACACCAGCGCGTCCCACACTGAATGCACTGAATATGAAAATCTTCAACACTCCAATCAGAGTAAATTCCAGACATCAACTTGTAACAATAATGGTAAAAATAGCAATATTCACGATATTTCCCTTGGATCGCCGGAACTGCGTCACCACGGCGGCCCATAATTATTATTTGCAAAGAGATGACCGGCTGTTCAAGAAAGTGGGAAAGGAGGTGGGATGTCGGTCGTATATACAGTAGGATAAAGAGCAGAGGACCCAGGACAGAGTCTTGAGGAACTCCCAGTTGAACGTGAATCCAATTAGTTCTTGAATCACCCGAAAATAATAACCATGAGGGAACGGTCTAGAAAATATCAAAATCAGCAAAGCATTAATATTAACCACATATATAAAATAGTTTACTTTCCAGAATCAGGTGTCCAAGTTTGTATGGTCATGTTAATTAATGATTACTGCATGACTTCTACCTGTACACAGTGTACAGCGCTGTGCGTTTGCAAGCGTTACATTTAATGAAAGAAATATTATTAAGTAGTATTAGTATGCTTTAATGGATGTCTCATGCAAGTAATTAAGTATGCGCGGATGAATATTTATTTGCGCATCGTGCAGTAATTAAGTATGCGCGGATGAATATTTATTTGCGCATCGTGCAGGGCTAAGGTATTGGCCCACCGTCTTACGTTGTTGGGGCATCGGATCTTCATCCACGTTTACCGGAGAATAGGACATTAACCCGTTAAATAGGATATTAAAATACGCTGATGTAGACGAAAAAATAAGAAATGCCATCGGAGAAGAACCAAAACATGTTGAACGTTGGGCAGAACAAAACAACTTGCGTTTTAATTCAGGAAAGTCGCGAGAAATGTTGATAAAAAGACGAAATATTACGTCACCACCTGACCGGATCAACAACGTTGACAGGGTGACATCAATACGAATCATGGGCGTTACCATCCAAGACAATCTTCGAACTACAGAACATGTTTCTGAGCTGAAGGGATGTTCTAGATCACTCTATGCACTGGGAATGCTTAGAGCCCATGGACTGCCCTCTGACGCTCTCCACGAAATAGCTCGAGTCACTTCTGTCGCGAGGATCCTCTATGCTGCCCCAGCTAGGTGCGGTTTCACCATGAGCGATGACAGAACTAAAATAAAGCGAATGTTGAATCGGATGCGACGACTAGGATTCCTTTCCACGATGTTCCCGAACATTGAGAAATTAGTTACCGGAGCTGATGCTGGGCTGCTTCGTAATATAATGCTAAATGTCAATCATGTCCTGAGGAACCTTTTCCACCTCTTTCAAAAACCACCTATAACTTTCGACCTAGACCACATCCCTTTGTTCTACCAGTTAAAGATGTTAGAAACTTTATTCCGAGGGTTCTCTTTGACACCTATTAATGACATTGTTATCTTCACATTATTTAGCTGTTTACTTTTAAAGTGTATTGACATGTAACTGGGTGCGGTGTGTCACCATGATTTGTCTAATTAAACGAAGATTAATTATTATCATTTGTTCGATTTATTTATTTTAAATGACATATAATGCAATGCATGTATAACGTGTGTGTGTGTGTGTGTGTGTGTGTGTGTGTGTGCGTGCGTGTGTGTGCGTGTGTGTGATATAGCCGCCATTTAAAAATAAAACTCAGAGTCTAAAGCGCGGACACTGAATCTGAGTTTGACGCCAAAGCGCATGATGTATTTGCACAGAGATCATACTCGGCGGCTTGAGGTGTTTTTTACGATGTTCTGGCATTTTCACCTGATTTCATCAAACATCATGTGTGAAATAGTTTAGTAGCAATTGCTCTTTGTCGCGTCGTCGTTGACCTGCTTATTTGCTCATAATATTATCACTTATAGGCCGACTCTTCATCGATGCTATTTCTTTTTAGAGCGCCGCCCTTATGTCGGGCGCCATTTTGTCGGCGCCCCTTTGTCGGCGCTCTTTTGTCGGCGCCCTTTTGTCGGGCGCCCTTTTGACGGGGTGCCGGATAAATGAGGGTGATACTATTCATCTAATCATCTCGACAACAGTTGTAGGATGTTGAAAAGCAACGGAAAAGAAATGATGTCTTTGCACACCTCAAACACTATAACAATTGAAGTCATAAATAAAGCAGCGGCTTTAACTTTTTACGATGTTCTGGAATCTTCTCCTGGTCATTAACTGTTGCTGTACAGTACAGGCTACACGAAAATAAGACAGCTTGTTAGCCTAATTTCTATTATCACAAGAAATTTTTTTGCCATTCCTATTATATTATTATAGAACTCTTGCTCTATGGTTTCTATCATCTTTGGTTGGAAGCTTAAAAAAATTATGCGGCCTAATGGCGAAGATTTTAATGATTTTGCACTTCTACCGTAGTATTTAAGTTCTCTAATCAGGGTTTCATGATCTACAGCATTAAACGTTTTCTATAGATCAAGAAAGATACACAAAGATAATTTTTTTTATTATCTATCGAATCAGTAATATTAGATTGTACATGTATGTCCAGTAAGCCCATGTACGTTGTGAAAGGTGAAACGCTGAAAGCTATACTGCGCGGAGTATAATGTCTAAACTTACTAAGATCATCAGTTACACCATTTGACATAAGTTTCTGAATTCTTTTCTGAGAAAATAAGAGAGTACAAATATTGATCGATAATTACTAGTCATCTTCTTATCCCCAGGTTTATAGATTGGAAAGATTTTTGCAAGTTTTAACTCATTGGGAACTAATCCAGTAGCGAATGAAGCGTTTATCATGCGGCTGAAAGGGGTAGCAATGGCATGTATTGTAGATTTGGCTATTAAGAGACTTACAGTATATCATCAGGGCTGGCGGAAGATGCTCTTAATAAACAAGAAACTTGAGTAATCTCAAAATCAGATTAAATGAGGTGTTTTAATTCATCTATGCATTACTTTTGTAAGCTAATTTGTATAACCTTGAATGGTCAGCTAATTGTTGAGCGTACAGGTAGGCCAGGCGGCTTAATGGCGGGAAAGTTTGCCGCTGTACGGTCGTACGCCTGAGAGCAAGAGCGACAGGGACAGAGAGAGGGACAGAGCGGCTGAGGGAAGGATGTACGCTAAGAGTGATATAGGCATGGGTAGGAGTGCCAGTCGTGTGTAGAAATAGTGTAGTGAGAGAGAGAGTTTGATAAGATGGCGAAGTTGTCTTAACGTTGTTTTGTTTTGATACAGTGATTGTCGTGTCGTTTATGTTTCCCTGCGATTGATTGGATTTTTGAAGAACAGAAAACAGAAATACGAAGAAACTTGTTGTTTGCGTAACAAAGTCAAAGAACTGTAGATATGCCTACTTATAACTAGCCATAGCTACCGAATTAAAGTTTAAGAAATTGGCTAGGCTCACAACTTTCTTCTACGACGGATGATATAATTAATCTCACGTCCGTTTCGTAGGATCTCTGATTTTTTGCTAAGCACGGCAGTGAAGACCTGCGAAATTATCTTTCCATGTCCAAAGTTGAACAGAGCCACTTAAACACCTTTACAATGTTTTATTTTTCTCTATAAAATGATGGGCATCTAGTAAGTGCTGCAATATGCCGAGCAAATTTCTGCCCAGGGTAACGGCTTCTGTTGTCATAGACCCTGGCCAAATCGGATCCATCCAACTATTGCATCTTCTTCAGAATTTACGATATAGCAGTAGTTCTAATTTAACCCTTTGGAGGTGAGGTGACCATTTGTAACGCCAGAGGTGAGGTGGGGTTTGACAAACCCCAATACATATTTTTATTTTAAAGCCGCGATATCAAATGGAAAATACTAAGTTGAGTTAAACTATTCTTCTATGATCAATAATCAACTAAACAGACGATTACCACGAACAAATATCTGCTTTCAATCCTTATTAGATGGCCATAAGGTGAACCCATCCAATGTGTACTTAACCCATGCAAGTTTGGGTCCTCGTGTGCAACATTATCAAATGCACAAATAACCATAATACAAATTATATATATTTTTAATACAACATAAAATATTTTAGCCATCATTGTCGTCAGCCTTCTCAATGCCAACACAGAATTGACGTGTTCAAGGCACACTCTCATGCCAAATCATGGCTCATAAAATCAACATGTATAATTTTTTTCTACGAAAAAATGCAATTTCCTTTAAATATGCAACAAAATTAAAAAAAACTGTTCGTTCAAATTACCTGAAATTGTGGTAAAGTGTCCGTATTTCATATTCACAAAGGTAGAAAAAAATAATTAGAACTGGCTCCATGTTTTCCGCTAAAAATTTAAAGTAGAATGCCTCTGGGGTGTGTCACACCCCACCTCACCTCCAACGGGTTAACATAGTTTTACAATAACGATCATGAGCGTCGACATCCTCCTTCGTTCAGGCTTATGACTGGCACTGTCGGAGTGCAATCATCTTGTTAAAAGAACAATATTCGAGAGATGATGACTAAAAGTGACCTTGCGGCGCATTCTTTTCGATAATTCTAACCCAACTTTTAATTGAAACGTATTACTGGCGAACAAAAATAGATTATTGACATCGCCCTCCTCGTTTCTCGTGGCTTGAGACTGGCACCCTTATAAAGCTTAGGCAGTTGCGGAATCACGTTTCATTCAGTGATTGTTTTAAGAAGAATCATCTGTAGACAAGTTTCTTTCAACTGGAGCAGAATTTCTAGCATAACTTTGAACGGTTTTTCGGGTGTGTAAAGACATCGCTTTTTGTGTCCAGTGTTTTCAGCGTATAATTGGGTCTTTGTAGTCGATAGACATTAGGATTCAACGCCGAAAAAGTCCATTTAGACCGACGAAAATACAAAAGGCTACAGGAACGATTGTCTAAAATCCTGCGAATGCAAATTTCCAAACAAAGGTTTACAGGATTTTTTTTACCAATTATACCGGACTTGCAGAAATAAAACCCGAGGACACCGGAGAAGACTAAAATCCCCCAGAAAGTTAAAGGAAGAAGAAAACCTCTACTGACCATGCTCTGTCAGTGCCATTCATAAGACATCAATGATCTTTGTTGTCCACAGTGTCGTCAAAATGAAACCACTACTTCTTATGAGCTTTTTTGTCTGTTATTCGGCTTCACCATCATACTGTAGTTTAGGACTGGCAGAATTGCTGCGGAGTGAAACCCCTCGGAAGTGTCCGCGCTGTTGTCGGGAGCGCCTCTGAACCGAAAGCTTGAAGGGACACTGCAAAAAGTTTGTGTGTATGTTTGTATCTGCACTTGTTATAGTGCCCCTTTAATCTCGATACTCAGAGGCGCTCCCGACTACAACGCGAACACAGTATCTGAGTTTCACGCAAAAACGCTGAGCAATTGTGAGTGAAGTTCTCTATGCGGCGACTAGACGTGAATTCGAACCTGCAACCATCCAGCTGCAAGGCGACGAACATAACCACTATACTGCCGCGCCCCACAAGTGCACAGAAAACAAAACAAACAAATATCATTGATCAACATAAAAAGGGTTACGATGTAAATTCGTAGAATTCATCAAAAAATTGAGATTGATAGTTAAAACGGGCGTTATATAGATTCTTAGATATGCGTTAGATTAGGAATGGCAAAGTGGATTGATCCTTTTGCAACGTTAAAATATAGGCTCAATGTCAGCGTATGTGTAAATAAAGTTCAAGAAATGACGAAGTTATTAGACACCTTTAAAGATTGTTTTAACTATATTATAAATAGTGGAATATATTATTTTGTATTTATAATTCCAAAATATTTTTACCGATTCGTTATAATTATACGAAGGCAGAAAGAAACAATAACATGGAAAATGTGAAACGACAGCCTAACTTCGCATTATCACATTATCGCACAACAACATTGTTTGAATATTGTTAAAATGATAACAATCTTTCTAGGGGCTTAGTTTTTTATGCCTCACGGTGTATATTGCGTATGTTATAATTATGTATATGCTAGTTAAGATGTTATTTTCAAATTCGGCCGTATTTTCATTTGTTTCTCCCAACGATCTCAGGTATCCCTGGCAAGCGGAACCTTTTTGGTCTCCCATGGGAAAGACAACATTATCGTCGGGTATAAAATTTTCGTCTTTATTTTCCAGGAAAACCTGTTTTACGGGTGTCTAATAACACGTAGGCAGCGCTGAATCGCGTCCGCTACCATCCCACGCTACTTTATGGGAGCGAAACATGGTTTGTATACCGCAGACATAATTATAGCAAAGCTAGAGAAGTTCCATCTTCGCTGTTTGCGGTGGATCCGATCCGATTTGACCAGGGTCTATGACAGCAGAGGTCGTTACCCTGGACAGAAATTTGCTCGGCGTATTACAGCACTTAAGAGCAGTTTGCGAAAAAATGCCGGTATTAAGTAGCAAGGCGTGATAACAAACACATCTGTTTTGGAAAGGTGCAGACTTACAGGAATCGAGGCTCTGTTGATCTCAAATATTAATATATTTTCAAAATTAATTAAAAGTGGTGTCTTATACATGCAAAAAAGCATAATAACTAACAGGCGATCTCTGCACAACTGCAATGGTCCGGACATGTTGCCCGTATGGAAGACACTCGAAAACCAAAGCAAGTTTTCTATGGTCAGCTAGCGGATGGATCGCGGTCCCAGGTTGTGCGATTCAAGTCACCTGTAGGATATTCAAAATTAAGTCAAATTGACAGTTGACTGTTTAATAAATACATGACATGACAAAGTTCACTAGCGTTGCCATTCTCTTTATTTCGGCCTTGGGTCTGGCACTCTGTCAAAGTGCGAGCAGTGAAGCAGCTATCATGTAATTTTTAAATTAGTTTATTCAGCGTAATGAGGAAGTTCATTGCGCAGAGAGGTAGGTTTCATTATTTATAGTCGATGTTAATGATTAGAAAAAAGGTCGTCAGTTTTCTCGTCGCCGACTAGCGACATTTCTCGTGAAAATTTTCGAAAACGATGAGAAATTTTCACCAAAAAAGCTTTACTCTGGTATTGCGTCGTGAAAATATACCGTTATAAGAACGTTTTGTACATAATGAATGTTCCGATACTCCAGGGCTTTTTTTAAGAAATTTTTAGAACAGCACAACTTCCATGGACGAAGTTTGGATGCCGATCTGAGAAGGGGGTCCTAAAAAAAATTCTCCGCCAAAGCAATTGATGACCTTTTTTGGTCATCGAGTTGAAAATCTCATAAAGCCATACAGTTTTTCCGGACAGTGATAGTTCTTTTTAAAAGTCCAATGTTTTGAAATGTCCACAATTGCGAATATAATAAAAAAAAAGGTGTGCAATTGAAAATGTGTGCCAAAATAAAATATTTCAGTTTTCTCAAAAACCTGACGTCCTGCGAGAAAAACAAAAACACCACTGCATTCAGCATTAATTGCCCTTATATTTTTTTAAAAAGGTGCGCAATTGGAAATGTGTGCCAAAATTAAATATTTCAGTTTTCTCAAAAACCTGACGTGATTGAAGAAAAACAAAAACACCACTGCATTCAGCATTAATTGCAATTATTGTAAAAAAGGTGTGCAATTGCGAATGTGTGCCAAAATTAAATATTTCAGTTTTCCCAAAAACCTGACGTACTACAAGAAAAACTAAAACACCACTGCATTCAGCATTAATTGCAATTATAGTATAAAAAAAGGTGTGCAATTGCGAATGTGTGCCAAAATTAAATATTCCAGTTTTCTCAAAAACCTGGCGTGCTACAAAAAAACCAAAGCACCATTGCATTCGGCATTAATTGCAATTAAGGTAAAAAAAGGTGTGCAATTGCAAATGTGCGCCAAACTTAGATATTTCAGTTTTCTCAAATACCTGACGTGCTACAAGAGTAACAAAACACCACTGCATTTAGCATTAATTGCAATTGTAGTAAAAAAAAGGTGTGCAATTGCAAATATGTGTCAAAATTAAATATTTCAGTTGTCTCAAAAACCTGACGTACTACAAGAAAAACAAAAACACCACTGCATTCAGCATTAATTGCAATTATAGTAAAAGAAGGTGTGCAATTGCAAATGTGTGCCAAAATTAAATATTTCAGTTTCCTCGAAATCCAGACGTCCTACAAAAAAACACCACTGCATTCAGCATTAATTGCAATTATAGAGTTAAAAAAGGGTTTGCAATTGCAAATTTGTGCCAAAATTAAATATTTCAGTTTTCTCGAAAACCAGACGTGCTACAAAAACACAACTATTACACTGAGGCGGCTGAGATCTGTGTCTACATGTAGCTGTCTCACAAGACGTGACACGCCATCTGGTGCAAAGTTTGATCTTGAGCCGAATTGATATCTGCAATGTCGCCTTTGCTAGCTTGCCACGGCGCAATATTATTCAGCTTCAGGCGGTCATCAATGCTACTGCTCGCCTAGTCCTGCGATTAAATAAACTTACTTACAAAATTACTTACAATCAGTGCAAACCGGTGTCATTAAATATTAAATAGCATACTGTCAAGTTTTTTTTAAACTGAAAAGAAGACAAATTAATTGAAATTATTCCAGAATCTTGCAGCGTTCGTACACATGTCGAGTGATTTTAGCGAGATAACGCTACGCCAACTTGCGAAAGAAACTAAGAAGGACTCATCACACGTACACTGGTTTACAGCCTCGAGTGGGCGATCAATTTTCCTTCCACTCAGTTCTTCTACTGTAAGAAGAGTTCCAAAATGAGTTAATGATTTGGTTAGGCTGGTTTCAAAGTGTAGCTACAAACTTCAATCACAAAACTTGCAACTACTATAGGCTTCTCTAAATGTTTTTTTAGACTGGCGTATTATTCCAAACAGTGGCGGCGCCAGGATTTCAGGTTTGGGGGGACTGAAGCCCCAGGCCCTTCCTACATACCTTGGACGAAACTAGAAAAGTTTCTTCCACGGGCGGTCATATTGCAACCACCGTAGTCGCGAAGCTGCGAGTGCCGAATACATGAACAAAGCACATACCGACTAGGGGGGTCTGAGGGAGCGTCGTAAGCTCCTCAGCGGGGTCTGGGGCGGAGCCCCAGAAACAAACGTTTTTTTGGCAGTTGACATTGACTATAGCACGTTACAGGCTCTTATTTGCTAGCTGTTTATGAACGATAAAGTCCTGGCAATTTTTGAATTTTCACATTGCAAAAGTAGCATTTTAGGCTAGCGTTTTTATGAAATGGCTCATCATTTCGTTGCTGAAAGTCTTGGTTTAAGCGCTGTCCTTAAACACTTCTAAAACGGTGTAAACCGCTGCTCTTATGCGTTTGGGACCGAAAGAAAATCTCTTTCCTTAAACACCTCTTAAACGGTGTCAACATCTGCTCTTATGCGTTTGGGACCGAAGGAAAAGGGTTGGCCATAAGCACCACTTAAAAGGTAAAACCTAAAGAAAAGCTCTGGCATTAAACACCTCTAAAACGGTTTAAACCGTAAAGCTTTTATGCGTACAGGACCGAAAAAAAGCGCTTGACTTAAACACCTCTAAAACGATGTCAACATCTGCTTTAATACGTATGGGACCGAAAGAAAACCTGTTTCCTTCAACACCTCTAAAACGATGTCAAGCTCTGCTCTTATGCGTATGGGACCATAAGAAAAGGGTTGGCCTTAAACACCTCTTAAACTGTGAAACCCGAACCCTTATATGTATGGGACGGAAAGAAAAGTTCTAACCTTAAACACCTCTAAAACGGTGTCAACCTTTGCTCATATGAGTAACCGAAAGAAAAGGGTCGGTCTTAAACTCCTCCTAAACAGTGAAAACCGAAAGAAAAGCTCTGGCCTTAAATTAAACACCACTAAAACGGTGTAAACCGTAAAGCTTTTATGCGTACGGGATCGAAACAAAAGCATAACTTCAAAAAAAGCTCCTAAGTGCTGTAATATGCCGAGCAAATTTCTGTCCAGGGTAACGGCCTCTGTTGTCATAGACCCTGGTCAAATCGGATCCATCCATCCAACAAAAGCATTAACGACTATTTGAAGTGGTTTAGTACCTTGCTCTTAAGTGCTGTAATATGCCGAGCAAATTTCTGTCCAGGGTAACGGCCTCTGTTGTCATAGACCCTGGTCAAATCGGATCCATCCATCCAACAAAAGCTCTGGTCTTAAACACCTCTAAAATGGTGTCAACCTCTGCTTTTATGCGTATGGGACCGAAGGAAAAGGGTTGGCCTTAAACACCTTGTAAACGGCGAAAACCGAAAAAAAAGCTCTGGTCACAAACACCTCTAAAACGGTGTCAACCTCTGCTCTTATGCGTATGGGACCGAATGAAAAGTGCTGGCCTTAAACACCTCTAAAACGGTTTAAACATAAAGAGAAGCACTGGCCTTTAAACACCTCTAAAACGATGTCAACCACTGCTTTTATGCATATGGGACCGATAGAAAATCGCTGACCTTAGACACCTCTAAAACGATGTCAACCGCTGCTTTTATACTTATAGTCTCGAAAGAGATGCTCTGGCCTTAAAACCTCTTAAACCGTGTCAGCCTCTGCTCCTATGCGTATGGGACCGATAGAAATGCGCTGTTAAAAACCTATAATACAGAGCAAGCCGAAAGAAAGCACTGGCCTTTAAACACCTCTAAAACGATGTCAACTTTTAGGCGAATGGGACCGAAAGAAAAGCGCGGACCTTAGACACCTCTAAAACGATGTCAACCACTGCTTTTATGCGAATGGGACCGAAAGAAAAGCGCGGACCTTAGACACCTCTAAAACGATGTCAACGGCTGCTTTTATACGTATGGGCTCGAAAGAAAAGCTTCGTCCTTAAACACCTCTAAAACGGTGTCAGCCTCTGTCTTATGCGAAAGGGACCGAATGAAAAGCGCTGGACATAAACACCTCTAATACGGTGTAAACCGTAAAGCTTTTTGCGTATTGGACCGTAAGAAAAGTCCTGTCATAAGCTTGTGAAAAAAAGGGCCAACAGGGAAAATGAGGGGTTTAGCCCCCACCCTGGCCCCCATGGTGGGAGAGATTCGCCGACCCACCCATTGACCAGTGTCGGTGTGGCGAATAGGCCTACTGACATTGGGTTGTGTAGCGAATAGGCCGACTAGGGTCCTTAATTTAGGTGCATTAGAGAGTGCACACCGAAGTGGCCTTTTGTGATCGATGAACCGTGACCTAGGCTGGATGTAGGAGCGTGTGTGTGTGTGTGTGTGTGTAGTGTGTAGGCTGTATGGAGGTACGACTGAGAGGAGGGTCTGTAGTCGTTGCGGGGTTGACTAGAGGTAGTTGTTGTGGTAGTGACTAGAGAGTTAGTCGTTGCGAACTGAAGTTGGTTTTAATTAAAATAGTTGAAACATTTCTCGAGGAAATTCTTCACAATTGGCGAGCCTGCCAGGAGTTTTGTAAATACGAAAACGTTAATACAATCGAAAAAAAACCTGTTATGTCGACGGTGACAGATTTGATGGTTTTCGGCAAGGAGTGTGGATTATCCGGGAAGGAGCTGCTGGACTGGGTGTCCCAGAAACAGGCCGAAGAACGGGACGATAGACAGCAAATTCGTGCTACCGAGAAAGAACGAATAACGCAACAAAAAGAGCTGGAGGAATTATCTCTTGCTCGGGCCAAAGTAGAGCGAGAGACGAAGATTCTACAGCTGAAGACATCGGAAACTCGCGAATGTGCCAGTGAAGACGAGTCGGCGACGGGGAACATACCGAATCGATTCGCTGAATTGGAAGTTGGGAACTGGACATCAAGAGGCAAATGTTTGAAAGGACCAAAAATACCTCCATTCGAAGAGGACAAAGATGAGTTGGACAGTTACATTTTTCGTTTCGAAAGATACGCAAAACTACAGAATTGGAAAACCTCCGAGTGGGCCGTGTATCTGTCAGCACTTTTGAAAGGTAGGGCTTTGGACGTATATGCTCGTTTACCAGTAGAAGAAGCGCTAGACTATGACCGTCTGAAGCAGGCGTTGTTAAAGAGGTTCAACCTTACAGAGGACGGTTTTCGTAGCAAATTCCGAGGGGCCAAGCAGGACAAGGGGGAATCACCTCGACAGTTCGTCATCAGATTGGGATCCTATCTAGACCGCTGGATAGAGATGGCGGACAAAAACCAGACCTTCGAGGATTTGAAAACGCTGATCGTGCGAGAACAATACGTGAGTACTTGCTCAAATGACCTGGAAGTTTTCCTCAAAGAGAGAAAGCCCGCAACATTGGAGGATCTGGCAGAGATTGCTGAAAACTACTTGGAGGCGCATCCTGATAGAGTCTGCAGCAGAATTGGAGCGCAGGAGATGGAAGAATCTCCGAAAAGAGTGGATTCGATGCAAGACAATGGAACAAAATCGAAAGAACTTGTCCGACGGTGCTTCCTCTGCAACAGCAAAATGCACCTGGCACGCCAATGTCCAGACAGAGTGAAGGTAGCAGCTATGCAGTACGGGGATGTTAATGGTTTTGAATGGAGAAGACGAAGTGTCGAAGGAAATACGTCAGGAAACTTGGAGAACAACCGGGAACCAGATAAAGATTACAGTCGGGAGCATGGATCGATTGGTGGAGACGATCGGCAAAAGCATCAAAGAGGGCTGGAACTAAAGTGCCGAGCACATGCCAGATTCCGCTGCCAGGAATGCCTCATGACTGCAGAGGATTGTACAGAGCATCAGTGCAATGCCATGCTCGCGGATCAGGTAATGCTGCGATGTGGATGTACACTGCCTGTCATCGCCGATGCCTGTCAAGATGGATGCGGAACCGTGAAGATGCCGACGGCTGAGGGCATGGTGGGACAACACAAGGTGTTGGTTCTACGAGACACCGGATGCTCTACCGTGGTCGTGCGAAGAGATTTGGTTCCGGATGAGTCTCTCACGGGCGCTATACAAACTTGCATAATGATTGATGGAACAGTACGACGTGCACCTGTAGCTATCATCGAAGTGGATTCGCCATTTTTCAAGGGAACTGTTAAAGCTATATGCATGCAAAAGCCTTTGTATGGACTTATCATCGGGAACATTCCTGGGGCTAGTTTGATGACCGGAAAGGAAAGTGGATCGTCGGAGGACATTCAGGTCGTGGTCACTCGCCAACAGGAACAAAGCAGAAAGGAAAGCACACGATTAAAAGTGCCCGAAGCAGAGTTGCAGACAGAGCGGGAAACGTCGGAGAAGCTGAGAGGAGAGATCGACTGCTTCCTACGATCAGCCACGAAGGAAATGCTGAAGCCATGCAACCAGACCAACAACGACTTCAACGCTCGAATCCAAGAAATCACGGATGCCAAGAACCGACTCCAATTGGAAAGGACGAAGAATGAGATCCGGGACATGGATCGTATCGTTCAGCTGATCCGTCGATTCATTCACGACAAGGAGCTGCTGAGTCGGGAAGGAAAAACCAACCCAGGGCAAAGCAATGGGCGCTTCAACCATGCTGACCTACCGAGTCGAGTCATCAAGGGACGCGAAAATCGAGGCACGGATTCCTTCAGCAGGAAATCCTAGTGATTTCTTGTATACCAGTGTGTTTTGTTTGTTTAGGAAGATTTAACGTTTACTCATGCACTAATATTTCATGAAGCCTTGATTAATGCGACACAACTGACGCAGTGATATGTAGAGCATCCGTAGACATCGTTAAAATTATTTGAAATGCATATTATGAAGTTGAATGATTGGATGAATGTTCTAGATTCTAGAAGTACATGTAGGCCTAACAGAAGTTAAATATTGTAGTCCTAATTCGCCTAAGTTTGTTTAGAGTGAAATGTTTATGTCCACTGAACTGTTAATTTCACTCTCGGAAATAGGGAGTATTGTGGCGAATAGGCCTACTGACATTGGGTTGTGTAGCGAATAGGCCGACTAGGGTCCTTAATTTAGGTGCATTAGAGAGTGCACACCGAAGTGGCCTTTTGTGATCGATGAACCGTGACCTAGGCTGGATGTAGGAGCGTGTGTGTGTGTGTGTGTGTGTAGTGTGTAGGCTGTATGGAGGTACGACTGAGAGGAGGGTCTGTAGTCGTTGCGGGGTTGACTAGAGGTAGTTGTTGTGGTAGTGACTAGAGAGTTAGTCGTTGCGAACTGAAGTTGGTTTTAATTAAAATAGTTGAAACATTTCTCGAGGAAATTCTTCACAGTCGGGTCGAACCTAACCCCCCTGCGAAGGATTGGGGTCGATTGCTTGAAAGCTGTGGCCGTGCATAGCTAACACACAAACAAATACACAGAGTTTCCAAAATATGCATGTATATTAGACACATATAATTATCTGCACATAAATGTTTTATATGCTAATAGCAATTTCTAGGTTGACCATAATTATATCAAACGTACATTCCCAGACAGTCACTGGGGTGGAATACCGAACAAGAAAATAATATTATAGCGAGCAAGAGCACACACATTTTGAGGTGTGTAAGAGAAACATAATGCAAATCTGACAACTGCATCGTTGTGTCCCGTGTCCAGGACCCTGGGATTCGGCCTTTACCGGTGTACTGCGAGATTCTATCCGGCAGCAAAAACCATCCAAAAACTATCCGAAAATTAAAAAATAAGCCGCTATAGACATTTTCCGCATTTTGTTTTGGGGGGGCTGAACCGCATTTAGGGGGGGCTTAGCCCCCCCTAGCCCCCCCCCCTGGCGCCGCCACTGATTCCAAATCGGATGACAATGAAATCTAAAATTATTTTTCAGCTGCACAAAAATGATTTTACAACTGCACAAATCCATTTAGAACTGCACATTTTGTGTAGAACTGCACGTTAAAAAAGCCCTGTATAACAGTAAGACGTGACTCAATTACCCAGGTAGTGATACAGAGAAACACAGACATACACAACAGGAGCGGATACAGACATTTGCGAAGGGGGAAGGGCCACAATTTTCGGTGATCTTTGCCAGAGAAATCTGATGACTTTTTAGTCGCTTGGTCGAAATGTCTGGACAATAATAGCAGTTTTCCTTGCAAATTAACTGATGACCTTTTTTATAAATCAACAGTTATCCAAGCAATAATATACTATTGAATTTTATTAAACGAATATATAGATAGATGACCGGCTGTTCAAGACAGTCGGAGAAGAGAATGGTTATCGTCCCTACGTAGAATAAGGAGCAGGGGACAGAGCCTTGAGGAGTTCCCAGCTAAACGTGGGTCCACAATATACAAAACAAATGTACATGCATGGTAACAAAGACCATTAGCGACCCCCTCTCCTTTATCCAGGCTTGGGGCTGGCACTGGCAAAGTGCAACCAGGGGTGGAGTTAAAATACAACTCCTTTCCAACTTGCCTTGAAATATGTACCACCGGCTATTTTGCCGAATTGTCTGGAAAATATACCATTGAAACATACAGTTGAAATCTTGTTGAAACCTAATGGGGAGCGCGTTCTTTGGACATTTCTCAATGGAGGGGGCATGGCCGGATTTGCCCCTCCCTCTATCCGACCCTAATCAGGAACGAGAATACAAGAGAGAAGCTGGGCGCAGAGGAAACGGTTGTGGCTAAAATCAGGAAAAGAAGGATCAGATGGTTCGGTCATATAGAGCGAATGAAGGGAGCCAGACTACGACTCGCGCCCTACATGGGCATATGGAAGGAGAGAGACGCAGATGAAGACAACCCAAGACTTGGATGGACAACGTCAGAGATGATCTGAAGAATATGGATATTAATATGTCAAGAGCAAAGGATTTCATCAGAAATAGACAAGTCTGGAGAAGTCACGTGGGAGTCTCATCGTCGTCGCATGACTGACGGAGGAGAGCAAAGAAGCAAAGAAGATAGAAGATCCGACCCTGCTCCACTTGAGGTGCGCTATAAATGCTTAAACACAATACAATAATGCATATCATGCCAAAAAAGTCTTTGAATCCTAATGTCTATTGGGTGTAGTGAAGTTGACTACAAAGACCATAATACGTTGAAAACACTGCACACAAAAAATGATGTCTTTACACACCCGTAAAAACCTGTAATGTTATGTTAGAAATTCTGCTTGAGCTGCATAAAAGTTATGTAAAACAAAGCTATTGACTCCCTTTTGAAACAATCACTAAATGAAACGTAATTCCGCAACTGCCTATTCTCTATAGACGTACCAGTCCCAAGCCCGGAGAAACGAAGATATGTTCCGAGAGGTCATATAGTGCCAGTCCAAAGCCTGAATGAGTGAGGAGGGCGACGCTAATAATGATCGTGGATGTCAAACAATGTGGTTAAACTAGAGCAGGAGAAGATTGCAATTGTTTCGGATACTCGTCTTTTTATAAAGAAACACTAAAGCGTTGTAAAGGTGTTTAAGTGGCTTTGTTCAACTTTAGACATGGAAGGAACTCCGCCGTCTGAAGAAAATTTCACGGGTCTTCAGAGATTCTATTCTGTGTGGATGTCAGTCGGGTAAACGAAACGGATGTAAGGTTAAAGTACCACCCGTCGTAGAGGAACGTAATAGCATAGTTGAACTTGAACACCTCTTTTAAGGTTTAATTCACCTATATAAATAGAAAACGCGGACAATTACAACATTGGTGGTTCTTCTCCGACATCATCGTCATCATCATCAAAGAATAAATTTCTGTCCCATGGATTTCAACGAATGACTTCTCAGTCTGCAATCCAGGACACTAACTCTGCCTTTTAGTGCTGCTTCTACTCTTGTTCACTCTTTCGTAATTTCCCTCCTTGGCTACTGCAGCACCCTCTATCATGGACTTCCGGCTGACCGGACTGGCTGCCTGGAACGCTGCTCTGCGGCGCGACTTGTTAGCCATATCCCAAAATATGGCCATGTCTCATCCCATATGCGGGATATCTTACGCTGGCTCCCTTCTCCACAGCGGATTTCATACAGGGTCTGTGCGTTGGTAAGGCTCGGCATTGAAGAACTAGCTCCACCCTATCTTCGAGAACTCTGTTGTTCCACCTTGGGAGTTCAGGGTCGATCCACCCTTCGATCGGCGAACCACGTTGAGCTTCTTGTTCCCCGCTCACGGACTGCTATCCGACAGCGTCGTTCATTCTCTGTTGCAGGTCCTGCAACCTGGAATGGTCTCTCTGTTACACTGCGCTTAATTCCCAGGGGTCACTCCCTCTGTTCCTTAAGAACCTAAAAACTGTTTTTGTAGCCTACCTGGAAGAGGCGCTATATAAATTTATGAAATAAATAAATAAAATTACTTTCGTAAGATGACGATTCATCATATAAATTATGTCAATTATGACGAATGCCATTGAACTCTTTCAAGACGCACTCAGTTGGTGCAAAACATTGACACCTTTAAAATTTGTTCAAATAGTTGTTTAACCCTCGAATGCCCAAGGGGGGGTCCGACCGGACCCCAGGCCCGTTTTTCCCGGATAACTTTTTAACGGCTATGGATCTGCAAAAATTCTTTTAGGTATTCCTAGAGCAACCATTTGGGCATCGAATGGTATATTTTGCGTGAGTATTGTCCAGCCCCATACCCCACAACCACAGCATATACATTGTACTAAGGGTACCGCACGATATGCGGCTATTTGCCATACATGCGTATGGCTACTGGCCAATAAATAAATGGTCAGCGCACGTTATATGCAATAAAGATTCATATAAATTATTGTGATATAAGATACATCAATTGATTGTAAATTCATTTGGGATTAGATAGAACTAAATTCTGTAACAATATTCCAACCCCTTCTCAAGATACAAACATGAAAACGATAGGCTTCCTTCGGTAAATGACGCAAGCAAGCATAAAATGTGACGCAGAAGCTCGAAACCCGTCGTTTGTCGCTTCCTAGATATTGCGCTAGACCCGAAATAGGCGAGAGGGGTAAAGAATGCAGTTTATTCTTCAATTCAGTATATGACTGTGAATTCGCCCTAATTTGCGAAGTAGTGAACTGATTTTGATGCCGTTTGGGTTATCTGATTCAGAATATATGCCTCTAATGCCCAGACAATTTTCAGAATAATAACTTAGTGGATTCAGTAGACTTGGATGACACGAATATTCAGTAACTTTAATTTTTTTTTCACTATAAACTAATGAAAGAATCAAACGAGCACAACTTTTGTTAGAAAAAAGATAATTTCATTGTGTTAAAAGCATTTCAGAGCATGGTCATTGTAGCATATGACTAAATCAAAAGGTCAAAAACCGACATGTGACGGGTTTTGAGCCCCTGTGTCACAAATGTGTTTTACGATATTTGACACTCCTATTTTACACCAGGTGGTGCTATTGTGTTATACGATACATCAATCGATTGCAAATTCATTTGGGATCACATAGAACTAAATTCTGTAACGATATTCCAATCCCTTCTCAAGATATTCACAAAAAACGTTGGGGTACATAGACACCATTAAAATTTGTTCAAATAGCTGTTGAAATGAAGACATTTTGCCGTTTTTTTAATTTCCACACGTTCGATGTTCAAACACCATCATATTGCAGAAGATAATGAAAATAATTATTGATTTTATTACAAATTAAACTGATCAAAGTATGATCACCATAAAAAGTTACCACTGTAGTTGAATCATTCAAACTCTTGAAGACGATATACTTCGTTAGACACGTTTATATTAATCATAACAAAGCTAATGGACAAAGGAGGCAGTGGAATTTATGATGGGGGTTATGGTCTGGCCTGATGCCCTTTCTGATACCAACCCACCAGTATTACAGTAAATAGAAAGAGGATAAAGTAGCAAAGGGAGGAAAATAAGAAAAACAATTGTTACTACAAACAATTGTTGTTGTTTCTTATTTAAGTGGATAAATAACCTTTTAAAAAACATTTTCCTGATCCCCCGAAACCCCTTGCCTACGCAACTGAAAAAGGATTGATTAGTTAATCATTAATGTTATGGCATATTAATCCCCTGCTTCATGGGTGGAGACTTAGGAGGGGGCAGATATTTCCTTGGCATATTTAACCTCCTTACGGATTTTTGATGAACAGCGAAAACGTGGTTGAAAATTATGTCTTAAGTAACTTAACAACGTCGCATCCATTTAAACTTAAACATGATGTTCAGAGAATTTGGAAGCGTTTATTCTTTGAGAAAGCTGCTTGATAATTGTACAAATGCCCTGATGTTTTTATGATCTGTATTTTCGTCGTTCGCTTTGAAAGTCGATGATGTCAATGACTAATCATGCTGTTTGACTCGGACTGAGCGTCAGCGTCAGCGTAGGTGTAGATAAAGTTCCGGAAGATACAAAGTTATTATACACCTTTAAAGATTGCTTAACCTAGCCTGTAAATAATGAAATATATTATTTTTTTACTCATAATTCAAGAAAATGTATCACACGTTACACACGAAGGCGGAAAGAAACAATAACATGGGAAATGGGAAACGATAGCATAACTTCGCAATGTTACATTCTCGCATAACAATGACATAATCACAAAACTCCGACACTAATTAGGATTAGGGCGGAGTAGTAATTTGCCAATCATCTTTGCAATGACAAAGTGTCGGTAGACGGCTATACTCAGCAAAGCATCTTCTGGTGTTGCCAGACCTGAGTCTGTGGACAAAGGAGGGACTCGTCGTTTATCAACATCATTATGATATATTTATCATCGTTTAATTGAAATTGCAAAATTTTAACTCATTCGATTTCACGGAAATGTTGACGGCGATTTAAATTGACGAAATAGAAATAATTGCTAGAATTGATTCGAATCAGATTTGAGATAAAATGAATCGAATCTGATGTAACGGTGGTGTAGTGGTGGCGTCGATGCCTTGAAGCCGGAAGGTTAGAGGTTCTAATCCACCTCGCCGCGTAAGGACTTGGGCAAGTCCTTCACTCCCAATTGGCTCAGCGCTTCGGCGTGAAACTCCGATGCAGTGTCCGCTCTGCATTCGGGAGCACCTCTGCGTAAAGAGAGATTGAAGGGGCGCTATAACAAGTGCACATACAAACAAACGCATAAGAAGTTAAAGCCTAACAAGACCAATGACGAATGTCATTAGACACCCTTAAAACTTATTCAAACGCGTAATAAAAAGTAAATGTTACCACATAATTACCTCCTGACGTTCTTTACTGGTTCCCACTCAAGCAGCGAATTGAGTATAGGATAACTACTCTAGTCTGGCGCTTCATGCTAGGCCTTGCTTCTGCATACCTTTGTGAGCTCTGTAGCCCTACTCTTAGTTCTCACCATTTCCGCTCCCTTCTTTCGAATCGACTGAACAAATTCTGCTCTCAGTCCCATTATTTTGCTCGTACCTCCACTATGCAGAACCGTGCTTTCTCGGTGGTTGGACCCTCTACCTGGAATGGTCTTCCTCTGATCCTCCGCTCTCTTTGTAAAAATACTTCTCAGGCTTTCCTCTCCCATCTTAAAGGCAGTTTTATTTATAATATTCGTTTATTCAAATTCAATCTGACACACCGCAGAACGATTACAGGTACAAGGTTATACGAAATACGGCCAGCTTCGCACGACACGCAGGTCGGCTACAACAGGTTCGGTAACTTAACACCAGTGGCGGCGCCAGGATTTCAGGTTTGGGGGGGCTGAAGCCCCAAGCCCTCCTCCCTCCCAGAGACGCAACTAGAACATTTTCTTCACTATGCGGTCATATTGCAATCGCGCGAAGCTGCGAGTGCCGAATGCATGAACGAAGCAAATACCGACCAAGGGTTTTACAAGAAATTGTGCACTGGCACAAACGCGCTCCACATTGCAAGATGTAGTTGGAGATTGAGTGGGTTATTTAAACGAAGTCAGCAATAATTGTTGAGGTTTTTGATTTTTGGTGTATCCGGCAGCAATCCTAGATTAAGTTCCGAATTATCATAAACAAAGGTGTCCAACTGAGCTGAGTTGGTGACCGAGCTGAGCAAGGGCGATACAGTATATACAGTGCGTGTGCACACATCAGCCCGAGTAGCTATGTGGTGCAGACAGTGAGGTAATGTAAAGTCCCTATTGTCTTTGACATACCGATATCCAAGCACTCAAAAACTACGTTGACTAGAGTTCTAAATTATCACAATAAGAGGTGTCCAACACCGAATTAATATTGAGAAATTCCACAATACAATGGTGTGCAATTCAGTATAATCGTATAAAAAGTCAACCATAGACATAGACTCGAGATCCAAGTTTTCACAATAAAAGGTGTCCAACACAGCATTAATATTCATTTATTTTACAATAAAATGGTGTGTAATTCAGTATTATCGTATAAAAAGTCGGCCATGGACACGTACTCCAGTTCCAATTTATCACAATAAAGGTGTCCAACACAGTAATAATATTCGTTCATTTTCCAATAAAATGGTGTGTAATTCAGTATTATCGTATCAAAGGTCGGCCATGGACACGGACTCGAGTTCCAAGTTATCACAATAAAGGTGTCCAACACAGTATTATTACTCAGAAATTTTACAATAAAAAAGTAATCACAATAATGGATGGATCCGATTTGACTAGGGTCCATGACAACAGTGGCCGTTACCCTGGACATTCAATTGAAATAATCACAAATAAAATAAAATCGCCATAAAGGTTTCCAACAGCGCATTAATATTCAGAAATTCCACAATACAATCTAATCTAATCTAATCTAATCTAATAAAGCATTTGTAAAGCGCTTCTCACAGCAGAGCTATTCAGAAGCGCTCTCAGCGTGACAGGCCCATGAAAAAAGAAAAGTCTTCAAGCAGCGAAAAGATGCAGGTGAATTTCCTACAAGAATCCTGCCACGAATTTCAGAAGGAAGGTGATTCCAAATTAAAGGACCAACAATAGCAAAAGCTCGGTGTTGGGTTAATGATGTTCGTGATCTGGGTACAAATAGATCAAAGCGGTCAGCAGAACGAAGAGGGCGTGAAGATCTTGCAGAAAGAGGCTTACACATTAAGTCACACAGGTATTTAGGCGCTAAGCCCTGCAGGGACTTAGTAACTAGAAGCAAGACTTTGTATCTGATTCGGGCAAAGATCGGAAGCCAGGGAAGGTCATCAGTCATGAATGTAGAGATGTGCGAGTATCGAGGAAGTCGTGCAATAAGTCTAGCAGCAGAATTTAAGACAGATTGTACAGATGACAAGCGAACTTTAGGAAGCCCAATTAGTAGGGAGTTACAGTAGTCAATTCGTGAGGAGATAAAGGCATGTACCATAGTTGTAAACACCTTGGAGGACACAGATCTTCTTATTGCCCTGAGGCGTCTCAAGTGGTAGTAACAAGAACGGGTCAAGAGTGACAGGTGTTCAGTAAATGTCAGAGCACTATCAAGTGTGACACCCAGATCACGAACACTAGAGGAAAAGGTAAAATGAGGGAATAATGTGGCCAGTAATTGAAGATCAAGCTTATGTAATTGTTGTTTGGTTCCAAACCAAATTAATTGGGTCTTGGAAGGATTAAGGCTAAGTTTGTTTGACGACATCCAGAAGTGGAGATCTTGCAACAGAGAGCTCATCCTTTCAACAATGGTGTGCATTTCAGTATAATCGTATAAAAAAACTAACAATAAACGCAGACTCGTGATCCAAGTTGTCACAATAAAAGGTGTCCAACACAGTATTAATATTCAGAAATTTTCCAATAAAATGGTGTGCAATTAGTATTATCGTATAAAAGTCGACCATGGACACGGATTCGAGTTCCAAGTTATCACAATAAAGGTGTTCAACATAGTATTAATATTCAGAAATTTTCCAATAAAATGGTGTGCAATTCAGTATTGTCGTATAAAGAGTCGGCCATGGACACGGACTCGAGTTCCAAGTTATCACAATAAAGGTGTCCAACACAGTATTAATACTCAGAAATTTACACTAAAAAAGTAATCACAATAATGAATGGATCCCATTTGACCAGGGTCTATGACAACAGAGACCGTTACCCTGGACATTGAATTAAAATAATCACAAATAAAAATAAATCACAATAAAGGTGTCCAACGGCATTCACAGAACACTATTATAATTATCTGCCTGCATATTACTAATGACAGAAAACAGTTTAAGTTTCCTTAATACAAAAATATGCATGCTTAGATATATGCACACAATTATTTTATGTATATATATATATATATAATTATCTGAACACAAAATGTTTTACATGTATATGCTAATAGCTCTAAGACTTTTTAGTTGACCATTATATCAAACGTAGGCCTACATTCCCAGACAGTGGTGGTATACACAACAAGAATATAATAATTATTATACCGAATATAACAAGAGCGCGAACATTTGAGGTGTGTAAGAGAAACATGACGCAAATCTGACAACTACATTGTTGTGTCAAAGGCATTTCTGTATAAAACGCAAAATTCTGGATAGCCAGCAGTCTGTAATATTATTTTCATGCATGATGTGCAGTACAGATGCAACACTACTATGAGAGACTTTAAAAATTTTACATACTGCAGAGCTGCAAGTGTACTCTAAATAGTTCAACTCACTTTTAGTAGGGCTGACAGCTTCCATTCCATAAAGAAGAAACGGTTTACAGTAGGCAGCTACTAAATGCAACAAAACTGGTTCACTAAATTTGTATCATTTGCTATGCAACGAAATAAATGACCTATACAACTTAATATATATATATATATAATATTGTATATATAGTTGATTTCGATGCCATTGACCATTGTCTAGCTTTCTTATTAAGCCGTAATGGATATTTTCTGCTTTTTGCTTTGGGGGCTGAACCGCATTTAGAGGTTCTAACCCCTAGCCCTCTGACGACGCCACTGGCGCAAGCATCTACGCTGTGATTATATAGTTGATTGCAGGAGGGAGAAAATCCTAAACATTCTTTTGTGACGATGATTAATTTTGTGAAATATGCGAAAAATCAAGAGTATTTACAGCTTTGCATCACTTTTTGAAGGACTAGGCAATTGCGATATTTCTATACGTCTAATACTTATAAAACGGTTTCAATCTGAAACGAGGTGTCTAAGAGCCATGATGTTTCTTCGACAATTTCGACAACCCTGTCCGGTTGTATGGTGAAAAGGTAAGGGTGCAAACTTGTCACCCGTTTTCATAGACTGAGGCCAAGAAATGAAGTCGCTAACTTCATTCTCAAATAGATTTCGATGCCGTTGATGATTGTCTAGTTTTCTTATTACGAAATTAGCCGTTATAGGCATTTTCCGCATTTTGCTTTGGGGGGGCTGAGCCGCATTTAGGGGGGGCTTAGCCCCCTCCAGCCCCCCCTGGCGCCGCCACTGCTTAACACTAATGGCCTAAGTGTTGGAACGCTCCTGATCGGCCAAGCCAGGAGTGGGAGGAGCTAACTTATTTTTTTTCCAACAGACCCGAGTCAAACAACACAACAGAAAGCGTCACTTGCAGTTAACAGAAAATTCAAATAAATTTTTGCCCTGAGCTGAGTTTGGGAGCGCCTCTGAGTAGTCCTCTCGATGAGGCGCCATATAAATGCATAAAATGAATGAATGAATTGAATCATGTGGACACTGTGAATTAACTGGCAGTGAGAGTTGTTAGCGTGAATCTTCGCTAAATGTATTGGTCTTCTTATATTGCATGAGGTCTGCTCATTTAGTATAGTTTAGATTTGTGTATTCTGTGATCTCCGTTCTTGTGACTTGTTTAAACTGCATAAGTGTACATTGTAACCGGTTGCGGTGTGTTAACCGGATTGTTAATAAAGAGAAAATTATTATTATTATTCTGGCACAGTTTATGGAGTTTGAAGAATAAGCGCTGGCATTCCCGTGCTTGAAGCTGACACGTTTTAATTACACACCTTTGAAAGCCATTTAAGTGATGCTATAATTATAAAAACATTGCATTTGTAAAATGACTATCTTGACTCACGTGAGCTTGTTTGGAACTGCTGCTGTTAAATCATACGAGTAATTAGATAATTACATGTACTTAATATCTCCGCCATGCAATGGGAGTGCCAGACCAAGGTTGGGAAGGA
This sequence comes from Lumbricus terrestris, assembly GCA_949752735.1. Classification (NCBI taxonomy): domain Eukaryota; kingdom Metazoa; phylum Annelida; class Clitellata; order Crassiclitellata; family Lumbricidae; genus Lumbricus; species Lumbricus terrestris. Next base: position 4,683,802 of record OX457049.1, read on the forward strand.
GTATTGTCACACCGAGTATCTTCGATACGATACAGTGTATTCAAGTCATTACAATGGCAATGGTGATATTCATTCATTCATTCATTCATTCATTCGGTCCTTCGTTCGTTCGTTCGTTCGTTCGTTCGTTCGTTCATTCATTCATTCATTAGAGTATTTATATAGCGCCTCATCAAAGAAACTCCTCAGAGGCGCTCCGGACTACAGCAGAAACAGAGTGAATATCATGCATGAAACGTGCATGCATTGCCACCCGCACATTAGTACGTAATTGCATAATATGGGTAAATTAACAAAATCGAAAGGAATAGGTCACACAGATGGAGGTGTAGAGGAAGAGAGTAGGACGGAATAAACAGAGCATGCTTATTGTCTAATAGCATAGGACTGTTTTAATTTTGTATGAAAGATCAGCTCTATCTGGTCCCCCTCAAACTGACAAAATATCCAAATCAAAAATCTGTTCACAATGAAACGGCAAAATGATTCAAGAGCAAGCGTAAGAGAGGAAGAAAGTAGAGGGAGAACGTGAACACAATTAACACACACGCACGCACACAAACACACAAACATACACGCACACAAACACACACACACGCACACACACACACGCACACTAACACACACACACACACACAAACTCGCACGCACACGCACGCACACTAACACACACACACAAACTCGCACGCACACGCACGCACTTTCACACACGCGCAAAGCGCAGGTATAGTGCAGTTGAATTTAAATCAACTGATTTTTAAAAAGTACTGCATTCAAATTAGAAATCAATTTATAGGACGCTGAAAACATGGCTTCCATCTCCGCCCTACCTAAAGCTTTCCTCGTTTTTTCCTTCCACTCTCCATTTATCTCTTCCTCGTATCCTACGGTTCTTGAATAATTATTCTTTGTAATGTTTGCATCATTATGGGTCGTTTACGAAACTTCGTCGTAGCATGGACAGATTCAGATTGGTTAATTTTATCTTTGTGTTCCTATGGATTATTATAATTATTCGATACAAAAGGATGATATCAGAATGTCCTGGATGGATCCGATTTGACCAGGGTCTATGACAGCAGAGATCGTTACCCTGGACAGAAATTTGCTCGGCGTATTACAGCACTTAAGAGCAAGGTACTTGACCAGTACTTTATTTGATAAAGACAATAATTTATAACGTTATTTGTGGCTATTTCTGAGGTGTGTAAAAACATAATTTCAGTGTTTATGGTTTCATGACACTGATACATATCCTTTACGATTATTATGATTGGAAGAATAATTGCTGTCGTTACATCAGATGACATAATTATAAAAAATCTGTCGAAGTAATAATGTCTTCGCAAAACTGAGTTATAAATACCATCTAAAATTAATGTAATAGAGGTGTCGAATGGTCAACCAAAAATCAGTACTAAAATTTATATTTTTAAGAAGTTTTATAACCTCAAAGGTCACTGAAGTTAAAATAAAATCCTCTTCGGAACAGTTATTTCATCATTCTGTCCTTTCATTTAATGGTCCTTTCATGCAACCGTTACGGTAGAGTGGGATGATAGCGGAAGCGATTCAGCATTGCCTAAGTGTTATTGTCATGTCATGTCACTACGCCGACGTCTCTTCGCGACGGTTGTTTGCATGAGCGGACCAATTTACTCCCAATAACTTTCGCGTATATAACAATGGAACCACCGTGATAATAGCGTGGCAACCAGTTTACAGTCGCTATACTCGTCAAGCAAATGTTTTGTTTTTTCTTATTTAAGTGGAAAAATAGACTTTAAAAAACTTTTTCCTAAGCCAATGGGGGTTCAATCCCCGAAACCCCCAACTCCCTTGGCTACGCAACTGGAAAAGGATTGATTAGTTAATCATCGATGTTATGACATATTAACCCCCTGTTTCATGAGCGGAGACTTAGGAGAGGGCAGAGATTTCCTTGGCATATTCGACCTCCTTATGGAATTTGGATGAACAGCGAAAACGTTGTTGTAAATAATATTATGTCTTAAGTAACTTAACGACGTCGCATCCATTTAAACTTAAACACGATGTTCAAAGAATGTGGAGGCGTTTAATCTTTGAGAAAGCTGCTTGACAATTACAAAAGCCCTGTTGTTTTTATGATTTGCATTTTCATCGATCATTTTGCAAGTCGATGATGTCAATTAAATAGAGGAGTTCCACTTAGACTTCGCCACTCAAACGTTGATCTACGTAGACGCGATAAAACATTTTTAAAAGGTGTCTAAATATCGTCTGTAAAATAGTGGTACGAAAAATTTCGAACCAACGGCAGAATTAACAGAATATAGCATTATAAATAGGATTTGGACTCAGAATAAATGTGCGTGGAAAGACAATGGTGAGATTTTTGTCAAGTCTGGGCGAAGTAGGAGGGCGTCGCACATGATCTTTGTCATCACACAGTGACGTTAAACTGCAACTACTAGCCTGCTACTACTATTTGATAAGATATCGCTATCAACTGTGAACACCATAAGGTGGACCAAAAAAGACCCCCAAGTTTTTTTTACCAATATCATGACCAAAAGTTAGAATTTCGAAATGAAATTTTACAGGCTTAAAGACAATTTTTAGTTTTGACCATGGGGTTCTTTTTTGGGCCCACCCTTTAGACTACGAAGACGAAGACACGCGCGAGATCTAGCGAAGCACAAAACAACGTAAACGACATTCACTGAGATAGGAAGGAATTGGTTCATAGTGTTGTATGACAAAGAAACGATCAATGAGGCGTGTCGGTGTAGTGGTATGTTCGTTGCCTTGCAGTCGGAGTGTTGCAGGTTCGAATCAGCCTCACGTCGACGCGTATGGACATTGGGCAAGTCCTTCACTCGCAATTGCTCAGCGCTCCCGGCGTGAAACTCCGATGCAGCTGTTCGTTTTACCATTAAATCTTTCCAAATCTAAATTCTAAAGAACTATTGGAATGCACACATGTTACATAGATTCAGTTTGTGGATAGGTGCGTATGTGTGTAGGCCTATTTTTTGTGTGTATGCATGTGCGTGTTAGTTCGTGTGCAGGCGCGTATGTTTAAAATTTTAGTGATTGCAAAGGCACTCCGAGATTCAACCCTGACGTGTCCTCATTATTAAACTCTGTGCAAATGATGAATTGCATTTTGGACACCCATAAAACAATACTCGCTGGACAATAAATTGTCGATATGTGCGCTAGGATATTATTCTTATATTAAACAAAGGATATAACTATCGTCTTATAACTGACACAAAGTTGTCGCCATATCAAACCCTTTGGACCAACGTCCGTTTAAAAAAAATATTTTATGACGTTACATTGGATGACGTCATCAATAAATCGTCTTTATGTGTGTTCTTGTGTCAGTAGAAAGGTTGGTTGTCAGATAGACTGCAAATATTTGTCGTTTTAAAGGTTTTGCAGTTTATCATGGACATAATTGTATCAGAAGCTTTCCTGAATTTGTTGCTGAATTACAACCTATCCAAAATTCCCCGATATCCGACAACGGGGTAACCAAAGAATGGATTTCAAAATGTAATGGGTTTCGTGTTTTTTAATGAATATTGGATTTCTGTCGACCTCAGTATGCTAGAAAGTAAAGTTTTCTAAGAATGACGTGAAGAAATTACTTCTTTGTTCCTTTCAATCTTTACATTTTGACATTTACTCTTTGTAGAGTCTGTGGTCAGATACAATGCGACCACGTAACAACGTAGGCTCATAAATGAAGCAACGCAAAATAATTCACAATATTTGGTGACAGAAATGCAAAAATTAATGGTGAATGTGAGATAAAGAGGTGTTCATTAAATATGGCTGCGAGCGCCAAAGGCAACACGTGTTGATATTAATATTTGAATGCTTACCGTACCATCTGCAGAAATTGACAGATAGGTTACACGACAGAAGGACTCAGAATTAATGTGAAGAACCAAATCTTAAACCACATAAGGAGATGAAAGTGGAAGAATAATTTGATGATTTTCGTTAGTCTGAGGTCGGAGGTGTTTTTCTTTCCCACCTTTTATGTGATATCTATCTCAATTTCATTTTGACTCAATAGTGACGATCAAGAATTTGGAGACGCATTTACTTTCATAACGTTGTTTGGTATAAAGAAATTCTATATTTTTAATTTCATGATGTACTGACCTTTGTTTCTTTGTTTTTTTTATGAATCTCTTTGCAAATCGGCGATGTCAATAAAATCGAACTAGGACAACCATAACTAATTGGTGATTGAGCAATACTAATTACATACAGCGGTTGAAAATTATTTAAAAGGTGTGTAAATATCGCCTTGTGAAATAGTGGTAGCAGAGACGTTTCACCAACCGCAGAAATTGACATAGTTCATGACAGTTAGTTATAGGGTTGAACTAACAATAAAACTGCAGAAACCAAAACAATGTCCGCTGTAAGCAATAAAATAAAGAGACGAAGTTGATGGAGAGAAGTTGAAACAAGTAACGGACTTCAAGGACCAATCAAACGCAAACTGTGTTACATCATCAAAAGTTCGCACAATCTTCCTTCCAATCAGATTTTCTACTGTAAACAGAGTCGCAAAATAAGTTACTGATTTAACCCTAGGGCTACCAGGGTGGTGGTTGCCACCCCCCCTAGGTTTTTCGCAAATAAAACGCGTTCCGTCTGGAATAAAATTTTGAAAAAATTGGTAGCTGTAGAGGGTTCATTGGGACACATTTTGAGCTAAAACTTTTGATGATGCCCCCTACCGTTCAAAAGTTACACCCGATATACCCAAGGCACCAGGGGGGGTGGATACCACCCCCCCTAGAATATTGTCTGTAACTTTTCCGCCCTTTAATATTAAGAGACACAAATTATACCATTCTATAGAGGGAATGTGGGGCTACATTTCTATGCTCACTGAGTTGTCTTTTGACAACCGGAAGTGCTCAAAATAAATTAAAATATATATAAAGGTGTTTTATTTTCGTAAAATTGTCATGTTTTTGCTATTATAACTTATCCATAATTTATTTTTTAATAGAAATAAATTATGCCATTCTGTAGAGGGCATTTAGGGCTATTTTCTGATACTAAATAATTTGTCTTTTGATGACCGGAAGTGCTCAAAATAAATTAAAATGTGTAAAAATGTTGGATTTTTTTACAACGCAAGCCGATATGTCTGCGTAAACGTTTTTCAGCGGCTAAAACATGTTTTTTTGTTTTGATTGAACATAAAACAGACTTATTACTAGTTTTTATAGTTCAATATATGGACTTTATTATATGTAAACTACTTTTTATATATAAATCATTTATAAAACACACAGAATCTAATATATTCCTTATGCGTAAGTATACAATTTGTGGAATCGACGGGTACCCATGGTAAAAAATTCATAATTTCGAGGGGCATTCATATTTTCTGAACCTAAATATACCATTTTGTGCAGAAATGAATGCTGAATCAAATGGTGTATTACAAGTTATGATATCTCAAACCAAACCCAAAATCCAGGGGGGGGTGGTAACCACCCCCCCCCTTGGTAGTCAGTGTTACAAAAAAAGCTTGGTAGCCCGAGGGTTAATTAGGCTTGTTTCAAAGTGTAGCTGCAAACTTCTATCACAAAACTTGCAATAGGCATACTATAGGCTTCTCTTAATGTCTTTTTTAAATGGCGTATTATTCCAACTCGGATGACAATGAGATTTCAAATTATTTTTTAGCAGCACAAAAATGATTTTGCAAATCCATTTAGAACCACTGCATAAAATTATTTTGGGTAAAAATGCACGTTAAAAAACATGAGTTGCGATTCAACAATGGATGGATGGATCCGATTTGTCCAGGGTCTATGACAACTGTACAGAGGACCTAAACCCTGGACAGAAATTTGCTCATCATATAATTTTCAGCACTTAAGAGCAAGGTAAAAACCAGAACCAGTTTTTTTAAATATAATTTTAACCAGAATTCTTATTTATAGTGCCAGAAAGATTTCGTGTTATGGATGTATTAGCAAAATAATAAAATCAATAATATTTTGTGTAGAACTCCTTATTACGTCAGCCCAGGCTGATAATTCAACAATTTAACAAGAATGGCTTATTTATAGCGCCATAAAGATTCGTGTTATGGGTGTTTTAGTGAAACCTTATTGGTCATATAATTAGGAAAAAGGAAGCTGCATGGAAAAAGATCTGATACAGGGCACGGCACCGGGTGGGCGAGGAAGAGGAAGACCTAATATGACGTGGATGGATAACATTCGAGCCTGGACTGGAATGACGGTGGAGCAGATCACGAGGAGCACAGAAGGTCGACAACAATGGAGAAGGATAATTCATGATGCGGCCAACCCTCGCGGCGAGAATGGCTGAAGACAAGACAAGACAAGTAAAACCTTAGAAGTTTAAAGACACGATAGGCAGAACTTTGTGTGACTTAGTTATCTGCATGGTATAGCAAACCTATAATTAGATTTTATTGGTATCATCCAACACTCTATAATCATTGATTACTTTTCTTGTTTAGCATAACGAATTAATACCATTAACTTGTGATTGTAAACATTCTGCATTGTGTCAATTTCAAAAGTCAACGAAGATTATTATTATTACAGTGGTCATAGCAGCTTCTCATAAATATACAGTACATTTACAGGACACAAAAAATACAGGATATTTTACAGGACATTTATAATGAAACACACCCAGTACAAATTGATGCTTCTACAGACAAACGGTGAACGGCATTTCCTCATCAACAGCATCGCGCCATAATTTCATTACTGTCAAAGACAATTTTACTTCTGCATTGACATTATTTATAACGCTAGTTGCAATCATTTTTAAGGTGTGCAAAAACATCATCGCATTGTTTACGTGAATCATTATCCGATATCTTCACTTTTTCATTTACACCCTAAATTAAGATTGCATCAGACCAAAATCGTCTTCTGAGATCACTGAACGTCCAATCCATCCGCACATTCTATGTTTCGATTACACGTCACATTGTGATATAAAAGATCATTAACGTCGCCCTCCTTCTTTATCCCGGCTTGGGTCTGGCACTGCCAGAGTGCAAACAGTTGCAGAGTTTCAACTCAAAATCTCCTCAAGTCCTTTTTATTTACGGTGTGAATTTAAGCTAAAATGAACATAATGACCTTTTCAACACATGCAGATCAATGATCTTAACCATCAGACTACCAGACCACCACTTCTATTTATCCCATCACGAACCTGTTTCATAATATGATCTTTCATTTTAACATTTTAAGCAGCTGACGGGAACTATTATTTTGCACACATTTTGAGGTAAGAATTGAGATGGTAATCCGAACCTTAAACTAGGTATACCCGATGTAGTCGAGTTGCCAGAGGCTCAGTGTCCACCCGCTCTTTAGTTAATCGACTATGTGGAATTCACAATTCTTTCTGGATGATAATCAAAGATGACTGGCGTCGCCCTCTCCCTTCTTTCAGACAGTGGACTGGCACCTCTAGATCATGAAGAGAGGAAGAACGACTTTCACTTTTCTGCATCTTGCACTAAACGACGATATTAAACGAAGATATTAATTCTGCTCTCATTGGTCTCTGTGCTTTTGGAGGCATTTCACATGACGGAGTCCATGAGATCTCTTTTAAACGTTTCGGAATATCGTTTTGAGCAATTTGAGGTATACCTGAATGACAGTAATAGAAATTCTACATGCTGTTGTGGACACCTTTATATCTATTTTATAAAATAATATATTATTTGGTTGGCGGATGTAAGCATTCAATTTCTTCGGTATTAGCCGTATAGCCTACACATCAACATAAAAAACTTATTTAAATCCGCCACTTTTCGCACTCTGCCAGTGCCAGTCCCAAGCCTGTATAAAGGAGGAGGACGTCGCTAATGGTCTTTTTTACCACACAGTGGCGTTAAACTTCAACTACTACTACTATAAAAAACAACAGATGGATTTGTCTTACTTCGAACTAAACGAATATACAGCATTGTCTTCTATTAACCCTCGGGCTACCAAGGGGAGGCTGGTTGCCACCCCCCCCTAGGTTTTTCGCAAATCAAACGCGTTCCGTCTGGAATAAAATTTTGAAAAAATTGGTAGCTGTAGGGGGTTCAATGGCACACATTTTGAGCTAAAAGTTTTGATGATGCCCCCTACCGTTCAAAAGTTGCACCCGATACACCCAAGGTACCAGGGGATATGGTCTGTAACTTTTCCGCCCCTCAATATTAAGAGACACAAATTACACCATTCTATAGAGGGAATGTGGGGCTACATTTCGATGCTCATTGAGTTGTCTTTTGACAACCGGAAGTGCTCAAAATAAATTGAAATATATATAAAGGTGTTTTATTTTCATAAAATTGTCATGTTTTTTCTATTATAACTTATCCATAATTTATTTTTTAATATAAATAAACTATGCCATTCTGTAGAGGGCATTTAGGGCTATTTTCTGATACTAAATAATTTAAAATTTGATGACCGGAAGTGCTCAAAATAAATTAAAATGTATAAAAATGTTGGATTTTTTTGCAACGCGAACCGATATGTGTGCGTAGACGTTTTTCAGCGGCTAAAACATGTTTTTTTGTTTTGATTTAACATAAAACAGACTTATTACTAGTTTTTATAGTTGAATATTGGACTTTATTATATGTAAACTACTTTTTATATATAAATCATGTATAAAACACACAGAATCTGGCACCCTGTCATTACCGCGCAGGACGTTTGCGCGCCGTCATTTGCGCGCCGTCATTTGCGCGCCGTCAGTTGAGCGCAGCAAAAAATGCCCGTCATTTGCGCGCCGTCATTTGCGCGCGCGCGCAGCGTAGACTTGTACTATTATATCTACTATTATATATTTTCATCAATCCAGCTTCCATTTAAGCAAGAATATTTTCATCAATCTAGCTCCGATTTAAGCAGGAATGTTTTCATCAATCCAGCTCCAAGTTAAGCAAGAATATTTTCATCAATCCAGCTCCAATTTAGGTAAAAATATTTTCATCAATCCAGCTTCCATTTAAGCAAGAATATTTTCATCAATCCAGCTCCGATTTAAGTAAAAATATTTTCATCAATCCAGCTTCCATTTAAGCAAGAATATTTTCATCAATCCAGCTCCCATTTAAGCAGGAATGTTTTCATCAATCCAGCTCCCATTTAAGCAGGAATGTTTTCATCAATCCAGCTCCAATTTAAGCAAGAATATTTTCACCAATCCAGCTCCAATTTAAGCCAGAAAATTTTTATCAACCCAGCTTTCATTAAAGTAAAAATTATTTTGTATCAATCCTGTTTTTATTTAGCGAGAAATCTTTTCTTCAATCCAACCTGCGTACTTAGGACCGCCGTTTTATTTTGAGAGTAAACACTTTCGCTGCGCGCAAATGACGGCGCCCAAATGCCCTGCGCGCAAATAACGTTGCGCGCAAACGACGGCGCGCAAATGACGGCGCGCAAATGTCCTGCGCGGTAATGGCTGGACACCACAGAATCTAATATATTCCCTATGCGTAAGCATACATTTTGTGGAATCGACGGGTACCCATGGTAAAAAATTCATAATTTCGAGGTGCCTTCATATTTTCTAAACCTAAATATACCATTTTGTGCAGAAATGAATGCTGAATCCAATGGTGTATTACAAGTTATGATATCTCAAACCAAACCCAAAATCCAGGGGGGGTGGTAACAACCCCCCTTGGTAGTCAGTGTTACAAAAAAAGCTTGGTAGCCTGAGGGTTAATGAACTCCATTATGACGGAGACAATTATGTGAAAACTAGAAACCATTATTTTACACACCTCTTTTAAATGAATTCTTATCTTATAAGTTGAAGTTGCGCATTATAAATACTGTTTCCCGCTTCTCACGGCGTTAAACATCGAAAACGAAAATACCCGCTGACACGATGTGCCAGCGACTTAATTTTCTCGACCTCGGCATCAAATAATGAGCGTAGGTGGCTGGTCCTCCCCTTCGCCACTTCCTCCTGCACTCGACAGAACAATGTTCATTTTAAATCGAGTTTGCTTAGAGCGTGCAACAAATTAAATTTGGTCTGGTTACACTGGTCGACAATGACAATTATTGATGATGATGCTGTCCATCCTCATTTCTGAGGGTCGGAGACCAGAGACAACGACAGCAGCTTCCTCCATTCCTCTCTGTCCTGCGCCCGTCTGACACAGTCCACAGGTGGTAATCCGGTCCAGTCACAGACATCGTCCATCCAACGCCTCCTTGATCTTCCCCGTGCTCTGGTACCCTCAATTCGTCCTTGTATTAGCAGTGTCGATATGTTGTCTGCCTCATCAGGTGTCCGAAGTATCGCAGTTTCCTTTTCTGCACCCTCTCCAGCAGTCTCTGTTTCGGCCGCAGCTCCGCTAAAATCGAGGCATTTGTTCTGTGTTCCCTCCAGTCGACCTGCATCATTCTTCTATACGTCATCATCTCAAATGCCGTCAATCTTCTTCTATCCGCCGCCTTCAGAGTCCATGCCTCACTTCCATACAACGCCACTGACCACACCATCGCCTCCATAACCCTCCTCTTCAGTGCATTTCCGACCGAACGATCTTTCCACAGGCAGTCCAGTGACCCCATCGCCGTCCGAGCCATCCCCAATCTAGCCCTGATTTCTCGGCTTCCGTCTCCAGTGTCATCTATCAACGCTCCCAGGTAGCGGAAAGCCTCAACCTGTTCTAGAGGTTCCCCATTGCAGGTGATCTGAATTGTTTCTCTCGTTTTGGATACTACCATAACTTTTGTCTTTTTTATACTTATTTCCAAACCGTATTCCTTTGAGACCTCATTTATCCTATCTATCAGTTGTTGAAGTGCTGCTGCTGACGTCGCAATTAGAACAATGTCATCCGCATAACGCAGGTTGTTTATTGTGCGTCCATTTATGGTAACTCCTATCCATCCCAGCTCGTCCGCCGACTCCCGCATCACGCACTCTGAGTAACAGTTGAAAGACAGCGGCGACACCAGACAGCCCTGCCTCACACCTTTTCCTATCCTAAACCATTCCGTTAATTCTTTGTCCACCCGAACCGCAGCTTGTTGATTGCTGTATAGGTTCTTGATTGCATCCACCGTGTGACTACTCATGCCCATCCTTTTCAGCACCGACCATAATTTACGATGGCTTACCGAATCAAACGCTTTCTTGTAGTCAATGAAGGCCATGTATAGGGGGACCGAAGCTTCCCGCGCTTTCTCCATAATGATTCGCAAGTTGAAAATTTGATCTCTAGTGCCCACCCATCGACGAAAACCCATCTGCACATCCGCCAGTTCCTCCTCCGCCGTTCCCTGTATCCTGTTAAGTAGGACTCTAAGTAATATCTTGCTTGCATGACTAATGAGAGCAATTGTTCGATGTTCCTCGCATTTTTCAGTACCCTTGACTTTTGGGATGGTTACAAAGATGGCCTTAGCCCATTCTACAGGCCATGCGCCCGTCTCAATTATTTGATTACATAGTCTGCAGAAGGCTTCAGCCACCACATCGCTGTCTATCTTCCATAATTCCGCTGGTAAGTTATCAATTCCTGTTGCTTTCCCCTTCGGTAGCCTTTTGATTGCATCTCTGATCTCATCAACAAGTATAGGTGCAAACCTCTCCGTGTATCCACCATCTACTGCTGCGCTGTCATCCTCCTCCTCCACCTCAGTCTCGTCGTTCTTATACAGTCCTTCGGTGTACTGGCTCCATCTCTTTTTGATGCTTTCCATATCCGTCAGCAATCTGCCTTCTTCATCTTTAATATTCCGTTGCCTTGTTACTCGGTTCTGTCTACGCAGCTTCTTTATCGTGTCGAAAGCCCTCTTGGTGTTTCCTGTTCTCATATTGTCCTCAATATCAGCGCATTGTTCTTGAAGCCATTTCTTTTTGTCCTCCCTCAACTGTTTCTGCACTATTCCTTTCGCCTCAGCATATGCTCTTCGGTCCTCCTCTGTCCTGTTCTTTGCTGTTTTTAGTGATCTCCTCGTCTCAATAAGTCCCAGCGTTTAAGACACCTTCAAATCATAGCCACCAGATGCTATATATAATTGGGACGCGTGAAATTTATCTTAATCAAACAGCTCATCGCGTTGCAATAAAACTCATTATAGAGCAGATTTATTTATTAAGAAAATGTTATGTAGCGAAACTTTTCAAGGTAAGCTACTTAGAAGCGCTCCGGACCCAACCACGGCTAAATAAAACAGTTTTTAGATACTTAAGAAACACAGTGGAGTGACCCCTGGGAATTAAGCGCAGTGTAACAGGGAGACCATTCCAAGCTGTAGGACCTGCAACAGAGAATGAACGACGCTGTTGGATAGCAGTCCGACAGCGGGGAACAAGAAGCTCAGCTTGGTTCGCCCATCGAAGTGTGGATCGACGCTGAACTCCCAAGGTGGAACAACAGAGTTCTCGAAGATACGGTGAAAGCTAGTCCTTCAATGCAACGCCTAACCAATACAATGACCCTGTATGCATAGGCGCAACCACCCTATGGGACCCACGGGACGCGTCCCCCCAACTTTTGAGTGGTCCCATTGACTTTATCATTATGGTCCCCCCAACTTTTAGGACGTGATTCATTTGGTCCCTCCCAACTTTTAGGACGTGATTGCGCCTATGCCTGTATGCAATCCGCTGTGGAGAAGGATGCCAGTGTAAGGTATCCCGCATATAGGATGGGACATGACCATAATTTGGGACATGGACAACAAGTCGCACCGCAGAGAGGAGGACCCCCCGTTCCAGGCAGCCAGTTCAGTTAAAAGAAATTAATGGAACGGTTAGTCCGAAGGTGACAGCAGTCAAGGACAAAGACGGGAGAGTGTTGCGAATGAAGGTGGACTTTTAAAGACAGATGGAAAGAATAAATGCTTCGATCAACTGTGTTTTTGACCATGTGGCATCGAAATAGAAGCTCAATTATACTAGCGTTTTTACAGGTAAAGTCTAACAATTGATGGATATCATTTTACACCTTTAAAACACTTTCAGACTCATAATAAAGAAGAAAACGATTACTGTTAAGTGTTGATCTGTGCCCAAATTTTGGCGACTCAAGATCCGAAGTAAGGTGGACTTAAAAACAGAATAACTACGACGAACAACTGTTATTTTAGACCATACGACATCGAAATAGAAGCGTTTTCACAGGTAAAGTCTAAACATTTATGGATATCATTTAACACCTTTAAAACACATTAAGAGTCACAATAAAAAATAAGTAGGGTTGAATTTTTGCTATTTCTTATCACACAGTTACCGCAGCATAATATTATTATGAAACGAAAGCAATCTTTTTTTACATGAATGGCAGTGCTAATGAGACGTCAACGTCTCTAAGATGTTAAAACACAATGTAAATTAAACGCATATAATATATCTAATAATAATAGATGATCCTTAGTTAGAGGGATTATTTATCTCTCAATAGAAGCGCTGTCCAACATTCTTGACATCGCGAACCACAGACGAACTTATTCTTGAAGCCGTGGGCCGCACCGTCAAATTAAAAACAATTAAAATTTACTGAAAGCTATTAACCGTATATTATTATAGGTTATTAGAATTTACTCATGATTATCCGAAATGAATGAGTCGTTATAAATGAATTCTATGCTCGGATGGCAATGCAACGGCTATGCAAGTAGGTCAGTAGTTATGTTTTCCCGCAGCTAATTTATATCACGGACAGAAGTGTCATGGTCAATAATATTGCTCTTTCTGAAAAAATTGACTTATATAAAGCTTCGGAATCAACTGGTTTGAAGGTGTCTAAAGATTTCTGGCAAAAGGTGGTAAATGAATTGGCCATGTCATTTACAGCATGACCACTACGCGGCGGCCAACGTGTTAAGCGAAAGCAAAACTATAGCCCGCTTCCGAGAATGCTTCCCCAATGCAGTATCACAAAGTAACAACAAAAACGGCAGAAGATCATCCACGAAGTCCTTGATGAGAAATGACGGCAGCGGGTCGAGCTCACACGACTTCGATGGCGAGGACAGCAACAACTGGCGAAGGTCTTCTGCAGAAAACGGCTTCAGTTGAGACATCCTGCAGTCAGTTGGAGGGAAAGTCGGTGGTATCGCACCTTCAGTTGAACGTCGGACTGCGTCAACCTTATGTTCCATAAATTCCAGGTAAGCCGTAGCTGTAAATGATGGTTCAATGGGGCTTTTTCCAGAAGTCGAACGACCGAAGATGCTTGAGATAGATGCCCAGGGTCGACGAGGGTTGTTAGAGTCTTTCTCAATCAGCTGCTCCCAATTATAGTACATCTCTTTTTCTCTATACACTGTATGCATATGCCGCATGTGCTTAATCCAGGCCACACGGTCTTCAGTGCTTCGTGTTCGCCGAGAGCGTCGCTCAAGACGTCTCACCTCCCGACGAAGATTACGACAATCCTCATCAAACCATGGAGTGAGAGGTCTTTTGTGGGCCTTCACTGTTCTGAGTGGGAGGAGATTATCGATTAGTGCGCGCATTGATGACTCGTAGAAGATTACGACAATCTCCATCAATAATTATCTAGTACTCGCTGACCCCAATAAGAGGCACTCCCGACTACATCACGTCGAACTGCCGAGCAATTGCGAGTGAAGGATTTGACCAAGGTCCATACGCGGCGGATTGAAGTGGATTCGAACCTACAACCTTTCGGACATACCCACTGCACCACCACGCCAGATGACTGTTCGCAAATTATCGGGAAAGTGGGAAAATTTGTGTTTATGTGAAATTGTAAGGCTATGAAATTATTTGGCACTTAGACACCTTTATTTTTTATATATTACATACTGCGTTCTGTCAGCCTGAAGTGTTGATTAAACGAAAATTGATTGACTGATTTATTTATTTATTTCTCCTGGCTAACGCACTGGGAGCGCCTCTGATTGGTGTGATTTGCGAGAGGCGCTATATAAATTTATTAATACAATGCAATGCAATTCAATACAATACAATACAACTGATAGAAACTGGACGGGATAAGGCGACTTAGGAAAGGTGAATCGACAATGTGAAATTTCAGTAACGGTCTACGGCAAGATAATAAACATTCAAGCATAATTTTAGACACCTTTATGACGTATTCACAGACTTTATAAGGTGCAATTTGTGAAAATTTTGCTAAGATCGACGTACTTTGCCTATTAAGGCCTACATTTAGAAAGAACTCAATTATTAATGGAAGCTAAAACAACCAATGTCAACAAATGAATCATTCATTCATTCTATGACTTCATGTAGCGCCTTAACAAGATATCTGTTCTCGAAAATAATGAATCATTCATTCATTCTGTGCCCTCTGCACAGGCGTATATTATTTATAATTCATTCATTCATTCATTCGGACATTTATATAGCGCTTCTTCAAGAAAAACTACTCAGAGGCGCTCCCGACTCCAGCGCGCACAAAAAGAACAGTTTTAAGTTTAGTAAGGAAGGATCCTGGTAGAGTCCCAGGGTGTAGGCGTAGCTCAAAAGGAAGACCATTCCAGACCACTGGTCCAACCACAGAAAAGGCTCGATCCTTCATGGTAGTAGTACGAGCAAAAGGAACTAAGAGGACTCCCCTATCAGCAGAGCGTAACTGACGATGTCCTTGGATACCCAATGTAGAGCTGCATAGCTCACGGAGGTAAGTGGTGGCAAGGCCCTGACAACATCGCCATACCAATGCAGCTACCCTGAACTCGATACGCAGGCGAATAGGGAGCCAGTGAAGTACCTCAAGCATGTAGTTTGAGACATGATCATATTTAGGGATTTTCCCAATTAGGCGCGCAGCAGAGCGCAACACCCGGTCAAGACAAGTCAATCTGCTGGATGGGAGGCCAATGTAGAGCGAAGAGCAATAGTCGATGCGAGATGTAACAAAGGAATGCACTAAAGTAAGAGTAGCAGCAGACGTAAGAGAACGGATGACAGTGCGAAGCTGGCGCAGCTGATAATAGCAGTCTCGAGCAAGACGGTGAAGTTGAGGAGCAAAAGTTAGTTCTTGGTCAAGTTGGACACCGAGGTCATGAACCGTGGTTGCAAAGACAAAGCCAGGAAACTCAGATGCAAGAGAAAATAGATCAAGCTTGGCAAGCTGCTGCCGTGTGCCCAACCAAATAAATTTTGTCTTAGATGG
The DNA here is from genome assembly GCA_949752735.1 of Lumbricus terrestris. Lineage (NCBI taxonomy): Eukaryota > Metazoa > Annelida > Clitellata > Crassiclitellata > Lumbricidae > Lumbricus > Lumbricus terrestris. The sequence goes on from OX457049.1 coordinate 4,699,979, forward strand.
GTTCAAGCGTAGTCTATTGGATGACAGCCATGCCTCTAGAGCATCCAAAGTTCCGCTCATTATCCGAACCGCTTTGACAGCATTAGAAGGGAGACAATGGGTGTAAGCCTGGACGTCGTCAGCATACTGCTGACTCAAAACCGAATGAGCTGTTAGTAGTGTGGCAAGACCTGAGGTGTAGATAATATAAAGTATGGGACCAAGGACTGAACCCTGGGGTAGACCATATTGTGCAGGCACCCATTAGGACCTAGAAGAACCATGGACCACGCAGAGAGAACGCTCGTGAAGAAAAGAATCTATCCATTTGTAAAATGCACCAGACAAACCAAAAGAAACACTCAGCCTCTCTAACAAAATCTCGTGGTCTACAGTGTCAAAAGCGGCGCTGACGTCAAAAAGAGCCAGCAGGGTCAGCTGAGCTCTGTCAATCGCTCCGTAGATGTCTGAGAGGAGTTGGAGCAGAAGCGTTTCAGTTGAGTGGAATCTTCTGAAACCGGACTGATTCTGAGGCAGCAGATTATTCCCTTCTAGGTAAGCGACGAGTTGCATGGCGACGACCTTTTCGATGAGCTTCGAGAGGAACGTAACATTCGCTATCGGCCTATAGTTCCCGGGATTAGTCGGATCCAATCCACCGCTTTTCAGAGCAGTTGGCAGGTTTGTACGTCCCATGATGCCAATCCTCTCGTTGTTGAATTGATCCTCTTTTAACCGTTGATATCCTTGATCAATCTTCTGTCAACGCGTCTTCCTCTTCCTTCGTCAAATCTGAATCCATCATTGCATTTGCATGAAAAATAGAAAGAGTACGTGGCGGATCCTGGTTTGAATATTGATACGAAATCCATACAGTTGATGTGAATCATATCGACAAGTCAACAGGATGATAATCAACATAATACATTCATTCGGACATTTATAGCGCTCCTTCAAGAAAGAACTACTCAGAGGCGCTCCCGACTCCAGCGCACTAATTCTCGGTTGCTGGCCCTATGACCTGGAATCTGTTCCTCATTGTGCTCCTCATGGTGCCTAGAGATCACATCACTAAAGTTCCTTATGAACTTAAAAACTGTCTTATATAGCCAAGGTTGGATGCGTAGTGCTTCTCATAAAATGAGTCCTGTCGTGGTCTGTGAGTCATACAGTTGATGTGAATCATATCGACAAGTCAACAGGATGATAATCAACATAATACCGGGTTGTTGCAATAATTTTACTGCAGTAATGCTAAGGATGGGAGGATTGGCATGTCGTCAAAAAGAAAGCTATACATATACAGTTTAGGCTACAAAATTATGATGTCAGCATTGAAAGTGGCGCCATAGAAGTTCTTTTGTAAGACAATGCTGGATTAGAAAAGACAAACCTATTGGTCGTCTTGCATCGTAAAAGATGTTTGAAGTGTTTGAAGCTCACGCTTTCTATTATTTTAAACTCTTTAATTGGACACCTTTAAAACTTTGCAAGATTTTGCAATAAATAAAGAAACTTTGCTGTATTCAGTGCTGTATCCTATCTGCGAAAGTTAAGGAAAGAACACTGACGCTAACTTACATCAAGGCCGTTAATAACTAAGCAATTGAAACAGAACTGTTTATACATAGATAGCTATGAGAACTCATCAAGTTTAAGTCTACCAGACTGATCAGTGTGTGACAAAGCAGTATGGAGCCGAGTTCCGTCCGCATACTGGTACTGCTGTAATTGGACTTCAAACATGATTAGCTACTAATTGAGTAACTACTATTAAGATCGTTAATCTTCGACTAATCTTTCGTTCATGTAGATTCAACGACTGTAATTGTTTGCAGCAAAGATGTTTAGTGTTGTGCTTAAACGTTATGACCAAAGGCTTAGGTCTAAATTCTACAGAAGATTAGCTTAGAGACAAATCATCTCTTTAGTAATCAGAATTAGAACGAGCTACAAGAACAAAATTAGCTACAAAATTAACTACATTATTATTATCTGATTATTTAGTTTGATAGCATAAAATATTTCTAATTAATTATCTATTCATGCGGGTAAAATCAAATTCTTTTGATAAATATTTCACGGATAGTATTTATAAAAATTATTAATCAACTTCATGAAATCCTCAGACCATACAAACGTTGTTTAAAATGTTGGTTGCAGCTACTTTACCATCTTCGGACGGGACAAAAGATTAGACACCTTTTTGTAGCTATGAATCTGGCTATAATTGTGCTAGTTGCTTTCGCAAAATCGATCGCTCTTTTTCCGTTTAAATTACTCATGATATCAATAATTTATTGTTCGATATTCTTTACATAATTGTTGTGTGAAACTCATCGATGGCAAACATTGATCCATTCAACGTCTGTACAGCTGAAAGAAGACATAACGATTCGATTCAACAGGAGCCAATAACAAGAATACCAATTCTACAACAACCATGATACTACAGAGACTATCGACCGACGCTCGACTACGTCTCTTTTGCCCGTTTTCAACTGATGCAGCTCGGAAGCAGACACCTCCCACCGTGGAACGCAAATGGTCGCCCCACGCAGCCTGGTAACCTGTTGAAAGCAAATAGGCGTATACGCGGAAATGACTGATGATGGTAATTCTCCTAACGCATGCTGAACCTGAAAAAACACTTATGGTAAAAATACATGTACAGAGGAGCAACATAGACCACAACCAACATTAAAGCACGGCCACATTAAGTTCGTAATTAATTTTAATAGAGACACTGAAAACAGATCACTATTATAGTCAACCGACGATCCTACCTTGGCCACTACAGATTCCAACCCTCCGAGAGACGCTTGAGCATGTGTAACTTTCCTGTCTCGAAAACTAACCCTATCCCAATCCCCTTAATCAACTGTTTTCTGCCAAACGAAGTGGTCAATAATTACGAGGAGGAAAAAGAGAAGGAGCGTTTTTCAGCTGTGTGAAGATATCATTCAATTTTCATTTTTTGCAGCGTTTTTGGTCTGTATCTCGCTGTGTCCATGTAGCGAAATAATTCCTGGTTACTGATCATTTTATTACAAAATTGGTCGTTGCTGCTGTCATCTTGAACTTGTTTGCTCATCAACAACAACATTGTGACACAAAAAAGATGACCAGTGGCGCCCTCCTTCGTTCTACAGGATCTGTGACTTTTGATTCGATGACGAAGTGGTATTGTTGTGAAATTCCCAAATTATCATCCAATGTTGTATATGGTATTTTCGGTTTAATCACACGGTGTGATTTCATATTCGTCGCCCTCCTACTATCTCCAGGCTTGGGTCTGGTACTGCCAAAACAGAGTTGGTTGGAAAAATAGAGTGATGACATCCAAAAATGTGCAGAATGTAAAACAAAGCTTCTGCTCGAATGCACTAAAGTTGCTTGCATTATGGGAAGATGAAGTTTGCATTATGGAACAAAATAGATCAACACTCAACGCATTTTATTGTTAGCTACCGATATATATTTTAAAGAAGGAAATCTTAATAGAGGTGTGTAAGGTACTGATTATAAACTATAGTAAGGCGTTTGATTGCATTGACCATACACTACTGTGGAGGACGTTGATCGAGATGGGAATTCCGAAGAATCTGGTTAAACTACTGAAAGGTCTTTATGTGGATCAAGAGGCGGTAATAAGAACTGAATATGGAGACACAGGGAAATTTAAAATAAGGAAAGGAGTGAGGCAGGGGTGCATTCTGTCTCCTTTCCTGTTCAATCTATATGCCGAGAGAATTATGAGGAGGGCGGGATTGGAGGAGGCAACAGAGGGGTTAAGGATAGCGGGGAAAAAACTGAATAATTTGAGGTACGCTGATGATACGACATTATTGGCGGGGAAGAGGGACGACCTGGCCGAGTTAATAAGAAGAGTCGGGAAGGAAAGCGAAAAGGCGGGACTATACGTCAATGTAAAGAAAACAAAGGTTATGACAACTGCAACATGGGAAAACTTTGAGGTGGATGGAGAAACGATAGGGGTAGTATCGAGCTTCACATTCCTGGGATCTATGTTAGAGAAGGAGGGAAGAAGTGATATGGAAATAAGGCGTAGGATAACAATGGGAAAAACGGCAATGAACGGTCTGGGAAATATTTGGAAAGATAAATACGTGAGCAGGGAAACAAAGAAAAGACTGGTAAGAGCACTGATCTTCCATGTGGTCCTATATGGATGCGAGACATGGACAAAGACACGGGATATGGAAAAGAAAATCAACGCGTGCGAGATGTGGATTTGGAGAAAAATGCTAAGGATTTCATGGACGGAGAAGAGATCTAAAGAATCGGTGCGCGGGGAGCTCGGAATAGAGAAAGAGGAGACACTAGAGCAAACAGCAACTTGGAGGAAATTGAGCTACTTCGGCCATGTGAAGAGATCTAACGGTTTGGAAAAGGAGCTGATGACGGCATGCGGTGAGGGAAGGAGGAGACGCGGAAGACCGAGGAAGAGATGGTTGGATGAGGTACAGGAAAAGTCTGGCATGAGCCTGGAGGAGCTGAGAGAGGCGACAAGAGAGAGGAGTCACTGGAGAGGATACATCACGAATGTCGCAAGAGCTCCAAGAGCTGACGGCAGCAGGTGTGTATGCGACAGAATAAGTTTTAGGGGTGTCTAATGACATCCGTCATTGACGTTAGGTTTTAGCGGCAAATACGATGGATTGGTGGATCCGATTTGACCAGGGTATGACAACAGAGGCCGTTACTCTGAACAGAAATTTGCTCGGCGTATTACAGCACTTAAGAGCTTTCTTCTTTCGAAATACGATGGAATTAAGCTTATGTAGCAACTTTTTTCTTTATTACGCGTTTGAGCATGTTTTAAGGGTGTTCAATGACATTCGTTATTGATCTTGTTAGGTTGTAGCAACAAATAAAATAAGATTGAATTTAGATTCTTAAACGTTACAGAAGTTTCGTTTCATTTTATCTAAAATATCAGATTCGAATCAATTCTTGCAATTATTTAGGCTATATATCGCCAATCTAAATCGCCGTCAACATTTCCGTGAAATCGAATGAGCCAAAATTTGTCAGCTTCAATGGGACGATGACAAATATGTCATAACGATGTTGGCCCGGTGGTATGGAATACTTACCCACTTGAGCTGCGACTGTTCCCTAGATCACTGTCTGATACATTTTATAAGCACTTTCAATGGAAAGATGATAAATATTTAATATGTCATAATGATGTTGATAAACGACGAGTTCCTCCTTTGTCCACAGACTCAGGTCTAGCATCACCTGAAGTTGCTTTGGTTAGATGATGTCTAGTGACATTTTGTCATTACAAAGATGATTGTCATTGCCTTCCGCCATACTCCGCTGGTTAGTGGCGGAGTTTTGTGATTATGTAATTATGTCATTGCTGTGCCATAATGTGATATTGCGAAGTTATGATATCGTTTTACATTTCTATGTTATTGTTTCTTTCTGCCTTCGTATATAACGAACAGGTAAAAAATATACTGGAATTATAAATTTAAAAAAATATATTCCATTATTTATAATTTAGTTGAAACAATCTTAAAGGTGTCTAATAACTTCGTCATTTCTTGAACTTTATTTACACACTAGCTGAACTACCCGGCGTTGCCCGGAAAATTTCGATTTTTAGTTCCCATCCACGACTGACCCCGCTCCCACTCCGCCTTTCTCACCCCGCCTTCTTCCATCAGCCACAACCCGGCCTGGCGTTCTCCATGAAATGTAGGGTTTACGCCCAACCCATCTCCCAGCCGCCTCTGCGGGGCGGTTTCGCTAGGCATTTGTCGGTGAATCTTGGTTCTTTTGCCTAAACCCGTCTGCCCTAAATAATGTCCAGATGGCCTACATACGACGGCACAGTATAATATTAATTACTGGTTTCCATTGTTATTATCTTGCGATCAACCATTCATAATAATTATCAGCGTTTTTAGTATAATTATTTTGCGAAAGCGCGCGCTATAAAATCGGCCGTTTAAAGTGAGGTGAAGAAGTGATGACGTCATAAATCTATGGATTCTTTTGAAAGGGTTCTGAAACTTCCGGCGACCAATCTTAAATATTGCGTTAACTTTCGGAAAGAAGATTAAAAGTTTCAAACTCGGGAAATGGTAAGATTTTTGGATCGCGAAGCCCGATAGTGTTCCCCGGTGATGCTAAAAAGTATTTTTGTAAATATTGAGAAAAATCGGTCGGGTGGATAAGAAGAAAACTGGTTCATTAAATTGTTACGACTTGGTTTTATAGGTTCAGATACGCTGACATTGAGCCTATATTTTAACGTTGCAAAAGGATCAATACACTTTGCCATTCCTAATCTAAGGCATATCTAAGAATCTCTATAACGCCCGTTTTAACTATCAAACTCAATTTTTCGATGAATTCTACGAATTTATTTGTTTGTTTTGTTTTTTGTGCACTTGTGGGGCGAGGTAGTGTAGTGGGTATGTCCGTCGCCTTGCAGCTGGATGGTTGCAAGTTCGAATCCACCTCAGGTCGCCGCATAGAGACCTTCACTCACGATTTCTCAGCACTTCTGCGTGAAACTCGGATACTGTGTCCGCGCTGTAGTCGGGAGCGCCTCTGAGTAGCGAGCTTGGAGGGGCACTATAACAAGTGTAGATACAAACATGCACACAAACTTGTTGCAGTGTCCCTTCAAGCTTTCAATTCAGAGGCGCTCCAGACAACAGCGCGGACACTTCCGAGGGGTTTCACTCCGCAGCAATTCTGCCAGTCCTAAACTACAGTATGATGGCGTAGCCGAATAACAGACAAAAAAGCTCATAAGTAGTAGTAGTTTCATTTTGACGACACTGTGAATAACAAAGATCATTGATGTCTTATGACTGGCACTGACAGAGCATGGTCAGTAGAAGTTTTCTCCTTCCTTTAACTTTCTGGGGGATTTTAGTCTTCTCCGGTGTCCGCGGTTTTTATTTCTGCAAGTCTGGTATTGGTAAAAAATCCTGAAAACCTTTGTTTGGAATTTTTTTCCGCAGGATTTTAGACAATCGTTCCTGTAACCTTCTGTATTTTCGTCGGTCTAAATGGACTTTTTCGGCGTTGAATCCCAATGTCTATTGGGTGTTGTGAAATCGACTACAAAGACAATTATACGCTGAAAACACTAGACACAAAAAGCGATGTCTTTACACACCCGAGAAACCGTTCAAAGTTATGTTAAAAATTCTGCTCCAGCTGCAAGAAACTTGTTTACAGATGTATCCTCTTGAAACAATCACTAAATGAAACATAATTCCGCAACTGCCTAAGCTTTATATACATGTAAGTGCCAGTCCCAAGCCAGGAGAAACGAGGAAGGCGACGTCAATAATATCTTTTTGCTCACCAGTAATACGTTTCAATCAAAATTTGGGTTAGAATTTTCAAAAAGAATGTGCGGTAAGGTCACTTTAAGTCATCTATTGTTCTTTTAACAAGATGTTTGCACTTTGACAGTGCTAGTCCCAAGCCTGGGTGAAGGAGGAGGGCGACGCTAATAATGATCGTTGATGTCAAACATTGTCGTTAAACTAGAACTACTGCTATATCGTAAATTCTGAAGAAGATGCAATAGTTGGATGGATCCGATTTGACCAGGGTCTATGACAACAGAGGCGATTACCCTGGACAGAAATTTGCTCGGCATATTGCAACAATTACTAGATGCCCATCATTTTATAGAGAGAAAAAAAACGTTGTAAAGGTGTTTAAGTGGCTCTGTTCAACTTTGGACATGGAAAGATAATTTCGCAGGTCTTCACTGCCGTGCTTAGCAAAAAAAACACACACACACACACACACACACACACACGCACATCCACACACACACACACACACACACACACACACACGCGCGCGCGCGCGCACACACACACACGCACACACACTTTCAGATAATCGATATCGTGGATGTTAGCTCATAGAGTTTTTCATGTACGCCTACCTGTTTTAAAGGTTGACTTTGCACAATAACTAAAATTTAAACGGATTTGACATTGATAAGTGCTTCATTGAGTGAAGTGGATCCGTTTTGAACAGGGTTTATGACAATAGAGGCCGTTACCCTGGACAGAAAATAAATTGCTCGGCATATTACAGCACTTAAGAGCTTTCTTCGTTCAAGAAATTAAACTTGTTCATATAAAGTGGTTACGACACTGAGAACAGGTGTGCAACTATTACAACAGTGCACAGCTGCAGTAAAAATTGAGATTGTGATGTCTCTGACCTTATAACAGTTGGACCAGTGCCGAGGTCGAAGGCAAATAGGACGAAACCATCGATAAGAGCGACAAGAATGAAGTCTGAGGTACGATCAGAAGAATAGGCGTTGCATACAGTCATGGCCAAAAGTTTACGAACACCAATTTTTTCATAATTTTCGTGGATATTTCAGCACTGCGCTCTACCATGGTCACTCCTGGGCTACTTTTATTAGTGAAATGTGCTGCCACCAAGCTGCCGCCAACCTGCCATGCTGCCACCAAGCTGCCAAGCTGCCAACAAGCTGCCACCAAGCTGCTGCCAAGCTGCTGCCAAGCTGCCGCCAACCTGATGTAATGATGTAATATTTATGAGTTTAATAATTATTTCCGTCTAGTCTATGGTATTCTTCAGTGTCCAGTTATATTCTATTCTATTCTGATCTAGTTTATAGTGTTCTATTCTATGGTATTGTTGGAGATCAGGGTCATGGAGTTTAATTTGAGTGACCGTCCCCGTGTCCGTCTGGGTATCTGTGTCTGCCTGAAATAGGCATAGCCCATGTCTACCTCTAGCCTATGTCTACCTAGCCCATGTCTACCTAGCCCATGTCTACCTAGCCCATGTCTACCTAGCCCATGTCTACCTAGCCTATGTCTACCTAGCCCATGTCTACCTGAAAGGGGCGTGGCCTCGTGACGCATAAGTACGAGTGCGTGCGCAGGCACGGCAGTCACCGAGTCAGTCATCGAACAGAGTCAGCGATCAAGTCTTCGAGTCAGCCGCCATCGAGAAACAGTCATCGAAGGAACACAGTGATCGAGGGTCGTTACAACAGTGGCTGAGTGAATCGCCGTGAAACAGTGGGAAGACGCGTCGGTCGGCTGTTGCGGGATCGAATCGCACTGCAGTCAGCAGGTGATCGTCTGAAGGAAAACGCTTTGGAGAGCGCGACGACGATTTGACGACGCTGCCGAAATTCAGCGCCTGTCGACGAAAGGTTTGGTGACCTTTGCTGTGCACGACGACGCTTGGATTCGAAGCCTGACCCGTGCTGGAATGTCTGGTGATCTCCGCTGTGCAACGCCGACGGTTTGGAGTTCCATGCCGCTGCTACCGACGTATTCGATCGGGATCCGACGCTGTCGACGACGAAAGGTTTGGAGGCCTTTGCTGTGCGACGCTGTTGACTGGGGTTCGATTCTTGACCCGCGGTCGTACTCTTCGGGAATCCGACGCCTACAGACGACGGAAGGACTGGTGATCGTCGCTGTGCCGCGACGAACAGGATTCAACGCCGGAGCTGCCAACGCTGTCGACCGGGTGAGCGCAGTGGTTCAGTTTCTGTCTTCGACGACGCCGATTCGGGTTCGAAACCCGACCCGCTTCACAGATTCTCTGCGAGCGCTGGCGAGGCAGCGGTGATCTACACGACGACGATTCGGCGTTCTGCATTGACAATTGCTGTGAACAGTGGTGCAGTGGTTAGGGACAGTGGCGCTACATGAATAGCTCCGAACATTGCTCCGAACATTGCTCCGAACTTGCTCCGAACACTGGCGCTATAAGAGTTGGTAAAGAACTGCTTTGCGAGGTTTTCTTGAAGTCGAATAAAAGTGTTTCAAGCCTGACTGGCTAGTCGTCAATCCACAGTTGACGCCGGACTACACGGACGGACGATCGCCTTGAGGACTAGGGTTTGGGGTTCGGTCCCTGGTGTAAATTGCCCAAACCTAGCTCCGCTACAGTATTCTACTCCACTCCATCCTATCCGATTCCATTTTGTTCTGCCGTACTTTATTTTATTATCTTCTATTCTATGATCATCAATTCAGCTCTACATGTATTCTCTTCTATTCCCTTTTATCATGTTCTATTCTTTTCCATTCTATGACATTGCTTTTATATAGCGCGTTTCGCATGATACAGTGGCCGATCTGTTAAAGCGTTCCTCTGCACGTTGAGAGTATATGGCAAAGGTCAGCGGGGTCCAGTTACTGTGCTCGTTAGATTTCGCTGAGTGTTGAAAGTAGATTATTCGTTGGTCATGTTAGACACCTTTATCTTTGTTGTACATATGTAATATATTCAATCAACTGCTTCTAGCATCCGATAAATCGCAATTGCGTCTAGCTCTATTGAGAGGTCAAAACATTGAGAAGTGTTGACGTTTCTGAGCAGAAAATTGACAATGAATGTCGCACTGATCCAATAACACATTGAATTCGTTGCCAGATATTTCTGTCTCGATGTAAATGTACCAGGTTGCGGTTTGCCAACTTTTTTGCCCATTAAACGAATATACATATAACAAAGCAACAATTGCAGTATAAGCACAAGTCTAAACAATTAAATAGGAACTGAAGGTTGCTAGTAGACACCTTAATAGCAATTTATCATACGTTATATAGTTACAATCGCCCGACGTCTTTTTAGATGTTAATGGATGACATTGAGGCGGGACTATTATCTGAATATCGCGCTGCGCTTGAGTGGACTTACCCATCGCATAGCGTTTCAAATTCGTGACATGAAGGAATAAACGCATTCGCACCGACCATTAATAATTCTCGACTATAACTATGACGATGAAGAACAAAAGCCGATATTTTCGCATTTTTAAACCTTTTGCGTAACAGAACGTCTGTTAATTAATCGTTCCAGTGAATCCCAGTTTCAGTTTCAGTTTCAGTTGAAAACTCGCAGCAACAATTTCCAAACTGACAAATCAAGACGTTAAACCAGAAAATATTTCCGCTATGAATCCTAACTGATTAGGTATAATTGGAAACCTTAAAAAAGGTTTACTACTTGGCTCTAAAATACTTTGGTTGTTATGATTTTAATCAGTGTCTAGATAGATCCATTTTAAAGTGTCTAAACATTGCCTCTGTCAAAGAGGGTAAAACAACGGTTTATAAGATAAGATAAGATAAGATAAGATAAGATAAGATAAGATAAGATAAGATAAGATAAGATAAGATAAGATTCTTTAATATACAAATTGCTATTCGCATTTTGGTGTACAGACATGGTATAACAAACAAACGTGGGCCTACATCATTTCTATATTCAATCATGAGCAATAATCAAGACGGGAAGTAATGAAGGAATAGACCAGAGTGGTGAGAGCACTAGATGTTAGTGAACGAGCAATTGTGCGAAGCTGACGCATGTGATAGCAACAGTCTCGAGCAAGTGAATGATTGTGAGGAGCAAATGTGAGCTCTTGGTCCAACAGGACACCAGGGTCACGGACCGTATTTTGGGAAGTGTAAGTGGGGAATTCAGACACAAGTGCATCGAAGTCAATTTTAATAAGTTGCTTACGATTGCCTAGCCAGATAAATTTAGTCTTAGTTGGGTTTAGGCGCAGTCGGTTAGACGACATCCATGTTTCTAGGGCAGTTAAGGTCTCACTCATGTCCCGGACCGCTGATATGGCGCTAGACGATAGGCAATGCTTGTAGGCTTGTACATCATCAGCATAAAGCTGACCCAAAACTGCATGTGTTGCAAGAAGAGAGGCAAGATCAGAAGTGTAAATTATGTACAGAATTGGACCAAGGACAGATCCCTGCGGCAGGCCATATTTGGCAGGGACCCATGTGGACCAATACCATTACATGATGTTAAATTCTAAATTGGTTTGGCTGGGGCGCCTCTTGCGCCGATTGGGTTGTTAAAATTTTTTTAAATGAATTAATTATTAAGAACATTTTAGAGGCTAAGTAAGTGAGTATCGGTGTAACACTAAGTGGGAAGAAATTCTCGCTTTAATTTGCTACAAAGTATGCAGACTTTCTAATTGCGAGGAACGAGTCAATGGACAGAGCTGGTTCCAAAGTACATGACCAATGAAGGAAAAAACAAGAGTTTTGCTAAAGCGGAACAATATTATATTGTAGCAAATTGGGTACTATAATTTTAATTCACCCGAATTAATTTCAAATTTATTCTATAGGCATAGGTGCCTATTATAACCTTATTTTTACAGAGCTGTCATTGCTGCATAGACTATGTACAAAAATACAGACTGTTTCAAGAGGGTAGTCTTTGTCGTGAGTGTCGGTTAGTTCAGGTTAAGCGTCGAGAAGGTCGGTTAGGGTTAGTGTTAGGTTTAGTGCCGTCCTTAGAAACTCCGGTATATTGATGGAGATAATTTCTGGTGAAATAGAACTTGGATTGATGAAAATAATGTCACGGAATCAGAATTTGGATTTGACAATTTTTCCGAGATGGAATGGCTCTTGTGATAAATCCGCATATTGTCTTTACAAGTTTGGTTCATTGAAGTTTGTCCGTGTAAAATGTAAAATGTAAATCATACACCTGTGGGGTTGATGGAAACTATGAATATGTAGATGATCTCTGGTATTTATAAAAAAAAGATTATAAGTCTTAAAAAGGTGTGTAAAAAATCCAACTTTAAAACAAGACAGTCACTCGCAATTAGACGAACTGATAAAAGAGTATTATTTTCATTCACACATCCCGTCGTGCATTCATATATGTAAGCTCGTGCTGTCATAATTATGTGACAGCCGACAAGCAACCAAATGAATTGACTAAAGGTTTTAGTATAATTCAATCTATTCTAAAATTTCACAAAGATATATGAGCTTCAAAATGAAACCCCCTTTAGTCCTTAGGTTTACATAATGATTGTGTTAATAGCCTTTATTCATTTTTTCACAATATCATTATATCGTTGCGGGGTGATCATCAAAATAGGAACTGTGCTACGCCAGGACATGGCAGGACAATGGTTTGCGGACGCTTCGTTAACGGAGTCTTCGTTAACGGATGATTCGTCACGGATGATTCGTCAAGTGTACGACTCGTCCACCAATAGTGTCCAATGTTCTCAGCAGAAGTTACACGGTAATTCGGACATCAACCAACAAACCTGGAAATATAACTAAAATTATTATTACGCGATTGACAGCTGTTAAAAGGTGTCCAACAACATGGAATGGTCTTCCCTTGACTAATACGACACCTTTTAAGCTGTTCTCATTTTCACAAACTGTAGATGACTGTTTTCGCTACTCGTACCTTCTAGGTACCTACTCAGAGTAGGTACCTAGAAGGGGTGCTATAAAAATTCTGATTAATTGATTGACTGATTCCAAAGTGCATGTCCAATGAAGGCAAAGGCTTGAATTTTGGCAATAGCAATCCTTGCTCGATAAACATATTGATCATTATCACGTGAACGTGGTAGACGAAGAGAGGTTGGTGAAATCGGCAGACGAGCCAGACGCATGAGATCACGGAGATAATCAGGCGAGACTAAAACCGGTAAATTAGATTACGAACCTCGATAGGGATTCGAGCATTAAAATGAAGGTGGTCATACAATAAGTCTTTAAGGTACAGATCTACTTTAAGTTCAATTTCGCGCAACGTTATTTACTCGTGGATGAACTGGGGCCGCCACTTGGTAGATTTCTAAACGGGGCGCTATATAAATCCATTGAATGAGTGAACGAATGAAGTGAGTTTTATTATTCTTGCAGGAGTCATTGTGTTAGGCAATACGCTTACTTTTCATTTTTATATCTATATAAGCGTCAGAATTAAAGCATTTAAAAGGTGTCCAGAAGTAAGTTATAATTATTTTCATTCAACATAAGCCTGTTTTAGCGACATTGTGGCTTGTTATGCTGTCACTGATATCAATTATAGGGACTACAATAAATTATGTTATGAAAATAGGTGCTGTGTGAGTGCTTCTGAGTAGGTATCTCGAACGCGCGCTGAATCAAGTGCAGATACATTCAATTATAGTAATGAGAATGAATAGGCAAGTCAACACGTGTACGCAGATTTCTTATTATAGCATCATTCGAAACCATTTTAAAGGTGTCTTTGGTGAAGATTGCCACAAAGTTAAATTTTAAGCATGTATTATTGTATTATAACATTATGATCCAGTTGCCACTGTAACAGAGTCTTTACAAACAACAGCGCGGTTTCGTATCATTATTATTTCAAGTTGGCAAAGGAGTCTGTTTAACTCTGTTTGGCAGAGGAAGTAACGAGGAAAGCACTTTTGGGTTTCATATGAGGACTTCGTATCGGTGGAAAGACCATCAGCAATCTCAGGTATACGCCGACGACATTGTATTGCTGGCATCATCAGCGTTGGAATTGCAGGAACTTGTGAACCGTGTGGAAAGTGTCGCCAATGAATATAACATATGCGGATCAATGCAGCAAAGACAAAAGTGATGACAAGTACGGAGGAGCTAAGATGTTAAATATCTACCAAGTGGTTGATTGTTAGGTTCTTAGGTAATGCCATAACGTCGCGGAGGATGGCTACACGAACCGATTGTCATTGACCAAAGTATCTTGCAAGGAGCCGCCTTCAGTCGTTGTCCAATGTGTTGAAATCATGGGCGCAGTTTATCAGGGGCTAGAGGGGGCTAAGCCCCCCCCAAGAAGACCCAGAATCTTTTTTTCACCATGTAAATGGTTTCTTTTTCCCGACTTAGCCCCCCCCCAAGAAGGCTTTAGCCCCTCCAAGAATGGAAACAAAACTAATTCACAATGCTAGTTTAGTAAAAAAATTGCGCTTCAACAACTGCTGCTTGCTAATGTTCGATGTTGTGAAAATTGGGAGTTTTAGAATGACACTTGATAAAGGAATTAGTAGGAAAGTTATTAATATTTTCAAAAACATATGATAAAAAGCTGTCTAAAAATGTGTTTAAAATAGGGCAGAACCGTGCTTTCTCGATGGCTTAGGATAATGGCCTTCCAGATCTTTTTGTGGAACTCCTTGTCAGTTATCCCTCTCTTATTTTAAGAAAATTTCAGTTGGGAAC
>OX457049.1:4715213-4720213 GCA_949752735.1 Lumbricus terrestris
CTCAGAGGCGCTCCCGACTCCAGCGCGCCCAAAAAGAATAGTTTTAAGCTTAGTAAGAAAGAATCCTGGTAGAGTCCCAGGGTGTAGGCGTAGCTCAAAAGGAAGGCCATTCCATACCACTGGTCCAACCACAGAATAGGCTCGATTCTTCATGGTAGTAGTACGAGCAAAAGGAACTAAGAAGACTCCTTATCAGCAGAGCGTAACTGACGACGTCCTTGGATACCCAATGTAAAGCTGCATAGCTCACGGAGGTAATTGGGGCGAGACCTGACAACATCGCCATACCAATGCAGCTAACCTGAATTATTATGAATGTAACACATATATATATATTATATATAAATATATATACATGTATATATAAAATGTGATTTGATATATGATTTTTATTTTATATGAATATATTCGGTGTTAACTTGAAGTTCAAACTGACTGTTAGTAGTTGATTCACTAGTTAATTATAATCATCTGTAATATTATATATCTTTAAAAGCATCCATCATAAAAAGTACTTCACTCACAGCTGTTCTGCGTCATCAATTATATTGAATTCTTATAATAGCTTACAACTTTGCATGACGAACTTATTTGAAATATGACGATCAGATCACTCTTATTAGTGTGCTTAAATTTTATTAAAGGTGTCTAGATGTGTTAATGTTGTTCTTTTCATAATTTGTACTCAAAGATTTAACGCAGTTGCATTTCGAGGCACATTCACTCAGTTGTTGTGTGATGAGGGCCCGTTAACTCTTCAAAGAACATTTTTGCGCTGTTTCTTGTAAAACATGTTTCGTTAATAAATGATTGCATAATAATATAATAATAATAATGATAATAATAATAATAATAATAATAATAATAATAATAATAATTACGCTTTAACAAGTACGCTTTGACTCGGCTGGGATCATTCTTCGCCCCATTCCAGGTGGGCATAGCAGCACCGGGAGGCGCCGAGGCGGCGGCTCGCGCCGCCAGAAGCTACGTTTCGGATATGCCTCGGGATCACGTCTTTGTAAAACTCGACTTTGCAAACGCTTTTAACACCCTGCGGAGAGACCGTCATGTTAAAGACAGTCCACGACACTATTCCGGAACTCTACGCATTCATCCATCAGGCGTACTCGGCGCAATCCCTTCTACAGTTTGGGCCCTTTGAGGTACGGTCACAGATGGGGGCCGCAACAGGGTGACCCTTTGGGCCCGCTGCTGTTTTGTCTGCCGCTGCAGTCGACCCTACGATCGCTGCGGTCCGGTTTCAGACTCGGTTTCCTGGACGACCTCTCGCTGGGCGGAGGGCTGGAAGATATGCGACATGACCTGTCCGTTATGAAGGAGCTGGAAACCTCGCTCGGCATCTGTTTGAATAGAAACAAGTGCGAATACTAACTCGGAGGTCGAACTAGCGGTGAGGAATTTGATGATTTCCGAAGGATGGACCGCGATTCATTGGTCCTCCTCGGCGCCCCACTGTTCAAAGGGGAGGCCCTGGACGAAGCGCTCCTCGAGCACAAGCAATTCGCTCGAACGGGCCTTGAGCGACCTGGCATGTCTCCAGGCTCAGGCGGCACTGATGCTGCTGCGGTCGTGCTTTGGAGCAGCCAAAAATGACATATCTCTTGAGAGTGGCACCCGTGCTGGAATCATCCCTTACTAGTGAAGATGGACGAACAAATGCGGATTGGACTGGAAAAGATCATTAACATCGAGCTCAGCGATCTGCAGTGGATACAGGCCACTCTTCCGATCAGAGACGGCGGACTCGGGTTCAGACGCGTTTCGATGCTGGCTTCATCAGCTTATTTAGCCTCAGCTGCATCAACCAAGTCGCTCGTGCACGCCGTGCTCAACGTGGATACGTGGAGCGACGCTTACGCGGTGGAAATCCTGGAGGCCCGCGAAACAACGCGTCCGAGAGGAGAAGAGCCAACCCTTACCAGCCAGAAGGCCTGGGACAGGCCTCTGACTGACGCTGACAAGGTTGCAGTGTGGTCCGCCAACACCGACCCTCTAAGCCGGGCAAGGCTGGGCGCTGTGGCATCACCCCACGCGGGAGACTGGCTCTCGACGGTTCCCGTGGTCTCGTGCGGTTTGGGCCTCAGCAACGAGGCCATGCGAGTCGCGGTGGGTCTTCGGTTAGGACTCAATCTTTGTGCACCTCATCAATGCAGTGTGGCGAGCCCGCCGATCTCGGAGGCAACCACGGGTTTGTCTGCAGACGATCTGCGGGTAGAGCGGCACACCACTTCGCCATGAATGACATCATATGGAGAGCACTGGTAAAATCGGACATTCCAAGCACGAAGGAGCCAACCGGGCCTGATCCGCACGGATGGCAAGAGACCGGACGGAGCAACACTGGTTCCATGGGCGAGGGGCAAGTATGTCGCATGGGATGCAACATCCATCCACACCTGTGCTGCCTCCTACCTCAACATTTCGGCTGCAATGCCCGGTGGGGCAGCCGAACACGCCGCAAACCGGAAGTGCGCCAAATATTCAACACTCCCGGCCACCCACGACTTCGTCCCCATCGCCATCGAATCGCTGGGCCCCATCAATCGGTCAGGTCGCGAATTCCTGTCTGAGCTGGGGCGCCGTATGACCGCCGCTTCTGGTGACCCTCGTGAGACTGTGCACTTATTCCAACGGCTATCGATATGCACTCAAAGATTCAACGCCATAGCATTCAGGGGCACTTTCACACAACCAACCGGAGTCGAGGACGACCAGCCATACCAACAATAATTGCATTATGTATTAGGCTTTGCATGCATCTGTGGGAATACAATTAGCACATTTTGCTAGTGTCTAGCCTAGTGCTCACCGTTAATCAGTTCCAGCCAGTTGATGTTGCTCTGTTGGTTTTGAAAATAAATGATGGTTTTTTCATAATAATAATAATAAAAATAATAATAATAATAATAATAATGATAATAATAATAACAATAATAATGACAATAATGATGATAATGATAATGATAATGATAATAATAATAATAATAATACTAATAATAAATAATAATAATAATAATAATAATAATAATAATAATAATAATAATAATAATAATAATAATAATAATAATAATAATAATAATAATAATAATAATAATAATAATGAGATCAATTCTGCGTGTTGGTTACCTGGATGACCTGACATTGGGTGGTAGCAGGGAGACAGTGGCCGCTGATGTCCTTCTGATTGCGCAAGAATCGAGGAACCTTGGTTTGACATTAAACCGCAGCAAATGTGAAATCGCCTGCCACAACTCACATGCACTACTTGATGACCCGGCGTTTGAAGGTTTTACGAACATGACCTTTGAGGAGATGACTTTGCTGGGTGCACCTCTGATGCCAGGTCCAGCCGTGGAGATGGTCGTCGGATCGAAGGCCAACGATCTTGATAGGGCAATCGCAAGGCTCTCCATGCTGTATACACATGATGCTCTGGTTCTGCTCAGAAACAGCTTAAGCGTTCCAAAGCTGCTTTACAGCTTGCGCACAGCTGTATGTACTGACTGTCCGGGCTTGGCTCGGTTCGACAACTTATTAAGAGTAGGTCTGTCAACCATCTTGAACGTGGACCTTGACGACGACCGCTGGCTCCAGGCTTCTTTGCCTGTCAGAGATGGTGGCCTTGGAGTTCGTTGTGCATCAACGCTGGCACTTTCTGCCTTTCTGGCTTCCGCCGCTAGCACGAGCGAACTGCAGGCCTGCATCCTACATACAGAGTCAGCTGATGTTCCATATGTTCTTGCAGACTCAGCTCTCAACGCTTGGATTACCCTGACAGGCGCAGACCCACCTACTGGAGCAGCATCTCACAGCCAAAAGGAGTGGGATTCTAGATTCACTGTAAAGGCATGGACCGGTCTGCTCGAGTCCACCAGCGTCCCATGCGACCGCGCTCGTCTGCTAGCTTCGAGAGCCCCTCATTCTGGAGACTGGATGCTCGCTCCCCCTGTGACTGCGCTAGGCCTGCGCCTCTCAGACGAGGAGATACGGTTTGCAGTTGGCGTGAGATTAGGAACGTCGCTTTGCGAGCCTCATGTGTGCCACCACTGCCGAGGGACTGTCGACGCGAGAGGATTGCATGGACTGGTCTGCAAAGGAGGAAGCGGCAAGCACCAAAGACATAACATGATAAACGATGTCGTGTGGAGAGCTCTTGGACGGGCGAAAATCCCGTCCCACAAAGAACCCCTCGGTCTGCTAAGAGAAGACGGAAAGCGACCAGACGGTGTGACAATCATCCCTTGGTCACGAGGTCGATGCCTGGCATGGGATGTGACAGTGCCCGACACCTTCGCCCTGTCTCACCTTCCACACACATCCATCGAAGCTGGCAAAGCCGCCGAACGCGCAGCTGCATCGAAAACTATCAAGTATTCCACCATCACCAGTACCCACGCGTTTGTTGCGGTCGCCTTGGAGACCGGCGGCGCTTGGTGCAAAGAAGGACTGGATTTCATTTCTGAGCTGGGGAGGAGAATTGCTGCTGCTACGCATGACCCTATGGAAACGTCTTACTTATTCCAGCGGATTTCGGTGGCTCTTCAACGGGGGAACGCCATCTGCCTCTCCGGAACATTGCCACCGCTCCCCGATCGACACGAGAAGGAGATTTACAATCCGGCAAAACGAGCCGTGGAACGACAGATGGAAGCGACCTGCAGCAGATGAGACTGTGTGGCACATTAATATGTCGATAGTAGCCTAGACATTAGGGTTGTTCGAATGTAATGGACAAAAAAACTTTGTCTTGAATAAAATGTATAATAATAATAATAATAATAATAATAATAATGATAATAATAATAATAATAATAATAATAATAATAATAATAATAATAATAATAATAATAATAATAATAAATTTAACGATTTAATGCAGTGGCATTTCGAGGCACGTTCCCACAGTTGTCCTGTGATGAAGGTCGCTAACTCATGAACAAAGAACTTTTTATGCTTTTTCTTGTAAAACATGTTTC
>OX457049.1:4722713-4738278 GCA_949752735.1 Lumbricus terrestris
ACGGTTGACAAACCACAACCGGTTGCAGTGCACGCAAGGACCTTGGGCAAGTCCTTCACTCGCAATTGCTCAGCGCTTCGGCGTGAAACTCCGATGCAGTGTCCGCTCTGCATTCGGGAGCGCCTCTGAGAAGAGAGAACTTGAAGGGGCGCTATAACAAGTGCACATACAAACAAACAAACATTTATTTATGTAATTTAAACAATTGACAAGAACGCAAATCACAGAAGACAAATCTTAACTACTAACAGAGCAGACAGCCTCCAATATTCGGTGCAAATAGCAGCCTGCATAGCATGTCCACTCTAACGGGTCGTGAACTCGCTCCATGCCAGCGTGTCATCAAATGCCAGGGGCGTAGCTACCATGTGTGCAATGTGTGCAAAGCACACGGGCCCACGACCTCCAGGGGCCCACACAGATTGTTAAATTAATTATTTATTATAGGCTATCCTAATTAGTAATTCACATTATTTTTGTGATAGATGTGATTTTTGTGAACACACTTGCATTAGGCTACTTCGCTACTTTACTGGCTCCTGTCAACCGCCTTACTGTTGACAGGCAACACTGTACTGAGTCCGAATACCTATATTAATTATGTTTTCGTCTCGAGTCGTGACTGTCACATTGCAAGATGACATTAGTATACATGTATTTAAACGATAATAAAGAATAGGTCCAATAAGCTTATAGTTTTAATCTCAGAGCATGAAACGAATCATATACCGGCATAAGATTTTAACTTCGCTGCTTCGCTTTCCTATGCAGAGGGTATAATGGCGTGCCTGTGCTATCTAGGATAGGTGTGATTATGTCCGTTTATAATTATTATGTCACATTCGTGTAATATAATTAAATGGTGTGCTGCAGAAACCTCACACGTCTCAAGGTATGCTCGTGTATTCCGGTAGGCCTATACTTTGCTGGATTCGGTAACGGTTGTGACCTCAACCAGGGTGAGAATTGCTGGGGGTTTGAAGTGGTTCAACCCTCTCTAGTCTTTCGGAGGTTCACGTGGTTGTCTTCTTTTTAGTTTTTCACGACCAAACTTGATTCCACGTGGATCATAGTCTGACCCCAGTTATTTTTCTGCAATTCTCGAAACTGCTCTCAACTCCTTTTAGTTCTCATCCCAAAATCAGAAAGACCAAAATTGAGCAGGATCAGGGTCACAGGAATCACTTATATGCCCCAATTTTTGCACTTGTAAGGAACATTGCTGGACTTATTTTTAGGTAGGCCTACTCTTTCTTGGTGTTCAAATTGCAAAATCATGGACCAGAATACATGATTGACATTTTTGCTTAACGAAATGCTAGAAAGAAAACTCTATGATGCCATAACACCGTTTTAAGTAGGCCCACTAATAATAAATGGATAAGTTCTGCAACGTGATAGATCTTAAAATTTCGACTGAGAAATCATTGCATAATAATATTGTCTGCTTGATATTTTTGGGACCAATAAACAAGTTGAAGTTGAAGTATCTCACTGAAAGTACTAAGATGGATGGATGGATCCGATTTGACCAGGGTCTATGACAACAGAGGCCGTTACCCTGGACAGAAATTTGCTCGGCATATTACAGCACTTAAGAGCAAGGTATTGAACCAGTTTTGAAAGTACTAAGACGAATGTACGTTCAATCCGATACACCGATTGAACGAAACTGGCCTACATATAAATACCGTTATGAAATATGTTTTAAAGGTGTCTAAAGTCTAAAGGCGGTTTCCTGCTAATTACTTCAGATATTTCAGTGTGACGTATTTAAGATGACGCATCAGCGGAAATATTTTCAGCAAGTGGAGGGGACTATGGTGTCGAAAAAGCTTTAGGAAAACGAGGTAAAACTATTCGGAAGGGGCTGGATTAGATTATAAAAATTATTTGCAAAATTAAGTCTTTAATTCTGCACCTTTTGCGTGCAAGCACTGAAATCGCTTAAAAGATCCTAATTTCGATTCTCATTATGGGTCTTGAACTGCATTTGCGTACTGGAAAGATGGTATTTTCGGGCCCTCGATCATTCCTGTTGCAACTTGCACATTTTGTGGAGAGGCTTAGACCTATTTGTACGTGCGTACAAATAGGTCTAAGCCTCTATACCCTTACAAAGGTAATCTATAGAACACCTTACCTTACCTTAGACCTTAGCCCTTCCCGTTCAACTCTACACATCGGGCAATGCGGTTTCTCCACTCCGCTCTGTTGTATAGAACACGGTGACTAATTATTCAGTTTTGTTGTATGATGTTGGATCTCTCCATAAAAATCGAATAGATCCAATTTTAATTAGTAGCGGAATTTTAATAGAGAAAGTATCAATCGACTCAACAAATCAGCAGGAAGTAGAGGATTGGCAGAAATTAACCCCCGACGAAAATACCAGCCTCCATAAATCAATCTGGTCCTGGGTACGACGTTAAACTGCATCCATCCTCCGCCACAGGGGACCAACAGAGTCCCTGTGCCGGTCCTAAGCCCGGACAAAGTGAGGAAGGTTTGCCAGATGGGTGGCGATACGCTGGCAGTAAAAGACCAAGACGATTGAAATCCGCAAAAACCACGACACAAGTGACAGAGCGACCCAGATGCTTCAAGGTGTCATGATGTGGAGCAGACATGCACAGGACGGTCAGGACAGACCGGTGGAGAGAGCCGGGGTAGAGCGTGGGACACATACGGGCATTGACCCAAGCTATCCTTCATGCCTCTCTCCCAATATTCTCTTCATTTAGACAAGGCGGTCTAACTGCTCCAAGATGTTAAAGGTATGGTGCAGACCTGCTGACCGGACCTGTTGAAGCTGGGCAGCATGACACGAGACAGACTCAGACAGAGAGTGGCGTCGGACTCTTACGGGCATTGAGCCCAATGATATTGATGATGATGATGATAAATCAATCAATCATAACTTATATAGCGCCCCTTCAGGGTATCTACTCAGAGGCGCTCCCGGCCGAGATCAAGCGAAAAAAACAGTCTTCAACAGTTTGTGAAATTGAGAAGAGCTTGGGAGGTGTCGCATAGTCAAGGGAAGTCCATTCCAGGTTGTTGGGCCAACCACAGAGAACGAACGCCTCTGCATTGTTGCAGAGCGAGTGAAAGGAACTATCAAGTCACCATGAACAGCTTTTCTAAACCTAACCCTAAAGGTATGAAGTGTGCAATGAGGACATTACTATGGCGCCCTAAGAAAGACGGGTGAAGGGTTTGAACCCACAATTTTCTGCAATTCTCACACTAGTTTTTCATCCACACCTTTTAAACGTTGCTAACTGCTACTACATGTATGTAGGCATTGAGACCATTTTTTAGTGCCTCTTCTTTTTCCAAACGCGTTTCCATTATTTAAGTGACTTGTAGGTCAACTCGTCGGTCAGAGGTGCCACTGATAGCTTTTTCCACCGAGATCTAGGTTTTTCGGTCATGTCTAAGTTTTTAGTTTTTTCGGAATACAGCTTTTTTCGCGGCGGTTTTTCGACTTATTTACAAAAGATATTTTTATAGGTGAAAATGCACAAAGATTCAATGCCAGCTGTTTTCGGGAGAGCTTCTGAATAGTGAAATATCGAGCACCTATAGGCTAGGCAGTGTAGCCACGGGTTCCTAAGCTATCATAAGGAGGCTGAGGGAGAATGTGTTTTTTTTTATTCAAAAATAAAAGCGCGGATACGACTTACGATTCCATCTTTATGTATGTAATACGATTTTATTTATTTGTCACACGATCATTTATTTAGCTCTTGTTTGATTTATTTATTAATCTAGTGATCTATTGATTTATTTAATTACATGCTTATATTTTTTTTATATTTGCTTATTTATTTGCTTATATATATATATATATATATTTATTTATTTATTTATTTATCGCAGCAATTTGACATTGCACCCTTCGATGCTTCCTAAAGGGTCAAAACTCATGCAGGAAGCGCATTATTGCACACGTGTAATGACGAAACGTCAATGGATGACGGATTCAATATTTTACATTGCACGAGCATTAACGAATCGGCTACCCTGTCGCTTAACCAAGACTGCATTGGTAGATGAGGTTTTAATGTCGCCACCTAGAGCGCTAATACAAACAATGAAACATCGATCGGTGAGTTGCGTCTAATGGTATTAATATAGCATTTGTTGACACTCTTTCAAAGGTGTCTAAGCAGAGTCCTCTGACCAAACGCAAAGAGAGTCACATTCTTATAATATTGATAGCATATTAAGTTTGCAATTGTAGGATGGTTTCTCAATAACGCACAGTTTAATAAGTAAATATATTCCTTGTTTACCGTAATAGCAAAGGCACGATGGGGCATCCAAGTATAATGCAAAAGAGCACATCGTGGTAATAAAATAATTATGGCAAAATTAATCAATACTAAAGTGATAACATGTGTTAATAATTATGCCTACACGCATCTTCGAAATGAACCTGTTTATAGTGAGGAGTTCAGAACTTCAGTTTCACAGTTGTGATGTCCTAGTCGAAAAGAATTTTGTTATTTTTGAGCTGGCGGAATTAAACCATTGATTCATTAATTTAATTTGTTTATCGCCTTTTCAATGGCCTGCACAGAGACGATGCCATCACCAACGCGACCAAAGAGATATGTCTTAAGATGAGAGTGGAATGCCTGAAGAATTATAGAAAGAAAGTGGATCGTCAAGGAGAGGCTCAGAGGCCATTCCAGGTCGAGGATCAAGGGCGGATACATAAATTTTCGAGGGGGCACAATTTTCGGTCTTGGGACAGGGAAAAATGCTCGGCTTGGTCGCGGAAAACTCTGATGACCTTGTTTTGTCCAGAATACGTAATTTGTATGTATGTGCATTGTTATACCGATTCCAACTCAGAAACGCTCCGGACTACAGCGCGGACATTGAATATGAGTTTCAGGCCGAAGCGCTGAGCAATTACGAATGAAAGACTTGCCCAAAGTCCCGTCGCGGCGGTGGAAGTTCGAGTAATGACTGTGATGATTGTGATAATAATTGTAATTATAAAGTTAAGAAATAGTTATTTGAAGGTGTGTTAGTTCTCATATTAAAGACATCTTAAAGCTACAAAGTTTTGTAGACGTCATTAAAGTTTTAAACGCATACTTCAACTTTCATCATGAGTCTCTTTCTTTATTTAAGCTCATTTTCTTTTATTTTCCATCGTTTTTTTGTCTTACTTCTTTCGTGCCTGGTAGACTTTTGAGCAGGCAATGTTTAACAGGTAGTTGCTGCAATCATCAGGTTGATTGTAATTGAAGTCTATTGACCAGATGACGTTTATTAGCGAGGGTAAAATTATCTAAAGGTGTCTAAACATGTTTTCACGTAACTTATTTTATCAAGCTTTTAGCGACATATTACTACCGTTCCTAATGATAGTATTCTTTATTGAAACTATCCGGTAGACAAACCGCAACCGGTTAGAGTGTACATTTATGTAATTTAAATAATTCACTATAACGCAAATTGCAGAATACATAAATCCTAACTACTAACACAGCCTGACAGCCTGCAATTATCGGCGCTAATACCAGCCTGTATGTATCATGCACCAACTCAGGCAGTCGCTGTCCATGCCAGCGTGTCAACCAGTGCGCTACCATATCAAATCGGCAGTGAGTTTACATCACTTCGCAATTCGACTGCTTGCACTTTGTAAGTGTCAGTCAAGTGCTTGAAAAATGAAGATTGCGAAGCCTGTGATATTTGGCCATATCTCACAGCGCAGTTAAACTGAAAGTACTAGCACGAATACACGATGCCATACATACACCGATTGAACGAAAATGGCTTAAATATAAATACCTTCATAAAATCAGTTTTGAAGGTGTTTAAATCTAAAGGAGGTTTTCCCAATTATTAGTTCAGATATTCTTTCTGTGTGACGTCTTTCACGATGGCGCTTCAGTTGAAAAGATTTTCAGCAAGTGTGGGTGGGTGGGTGTCGAAAGAGCCCTAGGAAACCGGGCTTAAGAAATTCTGAAGGGTCTGGATTAAAATGTCTTTGCAAAATTAAGTCTTTAATTATACCCCTTTTGCAAAATTCAAAATCGCTTAAAAGATCCTAATTTCATTCTCATTGTAATTTTTGAACTGTATTGCCTATCCATTTCTTTGCCTATTTTCGGGCCCTCATTCCTGTTGCAACTTGCACATTTTGTGGAACTCGCATGCCTACGTACAAATAGCCTCTCTACCCTTTACAAACATAAGCTATTAGAACACGGTAGACTATTATTTAGTTTTGTTTTATGATGTTGAATCTTTCCATAAGATTTGCAACCCATAGGGGTCCTCATAGCGGTGGCCATACGACCTCTTAATAGTCCACTGTGTAACTGAACTGAAAGATTAATTAAGTGCATCGCCTGTATGAGCCTATCGACTTGATTTCAATGAGCGTCTGTGAATAAGCTTTTGTGGTCACTATAAAAGTTCCGAGTTTACGATTGCGATGTTTCTCTTAGTTAGTTACCGAAGCAAATGACTAGCTTAGATTAGTTCAGATTAAATTAGATTTGCTTCAAAGAGTCTCTTTCGAGTCTTTTAAGACACCTTTAAATTGTTTATGATTGACGTTATATTTAAAGAATGAGACCAATCCGAATGATTGCAATGATAATTTGACACCTTTAAAAGCTGTGCATTGGCGCAATATATGCAGGCATGAGACACAATTATTCAGTATAAGGCAGAATTATCACTAAGCCTTTCTGTAATGTTATAAATCCTTGACGAGACATTTACTTACCGTTCAACGACGTTTTCATAGCACACTGGGCACTGACTCTTCCACATTAGCACAGCATTCGCATGTGCTTTGCATGGTTTGGTTACAGTAGCAAGTGTTACAAATAGGCATTTGTGGTAGTAATTTCAGTTTAACGGCACTGTGGGGATATCGAAGATCATAATTGTTGCCCTCCTACTTTATCCAGGCTTGGGACTGGCACTGTCACAGTGCGAACGGTTGCGGAGTTAAGTGTCACCAGTAGGAAGCAATTTTCGATGAAGTTAGACACCGTTTTTAACTCAAGCGAATGTGCGCACTTTGGCCAGTTCCAAGCCAGGGTGAAGGAAGATGAGTTTGTTGCAGGGCTTTTTTAACGTGCAGTTGTACACAATATGTGCAGTTCTAAATGGATTTGTGTAGTTGTAGATGCACTTCTGTACAGTTAAAGCTAGCAAAAAGGTCATTGCCCTCAGATTGAAGGCATAATTCACCAATGATGACGGGGAAAAGGAAAAAAGG
Source organism: Lumbricus terrestris (assembly GCA_949752735.1). NCBI lineage: Eukaryota > Metazoa > Annelida > Clitellata > Crassiclitellata > Lumbricidae > Lumbricus > Lumbricus terrestris. Next base: position 4,729,978 of record OX457049.1, read on the forward strand.
GGTTGCGCACAATGCGCAGTTCTAAAAATTCCTTAAAAACAGCCCTGGTTTGTTGATTATCGTTATTTCACAGTGACGTCAAACTACGACTATTATGGTGTAGGCGTGGGGTATGTTCTGAGCCTTGGAAGTTGCGGTTGAAGTTGCAGGGGACTTTATCAAGACTTAGTGCTCGTTCATACACACACATACATACACACAAACATACATACATACTAACAACATGCATACGTACATACACACATAAATACGCATATGCATACATTCATACATACATACTTACTTACTTACATTCAGACTACATGCATATAATAACTCAGACACACATACATGCACACCTACATGCAATCACAGACATTATGGTGTATTAGGCTATTATATAAATATACTGACATATTTTTTTATTTTCTTTCTTTAGACACCTTTTAAATGTTATCAACTAATGCTATTTTTCTCTTCTATGGTTCATGTCGTCATCTGTTCTCGTGTTGATGTATATAATGCATAACTGTAACTCATCACTCATTGCGCTGACTACCAAAACATTCGTTTGATTGCCATAGTTTGTATAAAATTTAAACTTTTCTGATTGAAGACCTTCACTGGTTTCCCTAAACCGCACAGATTAATTATTATAATTGTCTTTCTTACCAATAGGATGATCTTGATTCAAACCCGTCGCTGCCTCTTTGATCTCATTAGTCGGTCTATCTCAACTGGTACCACTGAACATCCTTTCCTCTCTCTAGACCGTCATGACCTTCTTATACCACGGACTCGGACTGCTGCAGCCCACCATCGTGCCTTTGCTTATATCGGTTCTTTGCTGTGGAATGGTCTCCCTACTATTATAATTCGCTGTCAGATCTTTTCGGGAAACACTGCTGTTTCTGCGCGTTTACTTATAGCTTTTCTATTTCCAGAAGATTTTCCGCACACGGGGAGTGCCTCTTATTAATGTAGGTTGAACTGTGAGAGGCGCTATAAATATCTAGAAATAGTATAGTTTAGTATAGGATAGTATAGTATAGTATAGTATAGTGTAGTGTAGTATAGTATAGTATAGTATAGTATAGTATAGTATAGTATAGTATAGTATAGTATAGTATAGTATAGTATAGTATAGCATAGCATAGCATAGCATAGCATAGCATAGCATAGCACAGCACAGCACAGCACAGCACTGTACTGTACAGTAAAGTACAGTACAGTACAGTACAGTACAGTACAGTACAGTATAGTATAGTATAGTATAGTATAGTAGAGTATAGTATAGTATAGTATAGTATAGTATAGTATAGTATAGTATAGTATAGTATAGTATAGTATAGTATAGTATAGTATAGTATAGTATAGTATAGTATAGTATAGTATAGTATAGTATAATATAGTATGGCATGGTATGGTATAGTATGGTATGGTATGGTATGGTGTGGTGTGGTGTAGTATAGTATAGTATAGTGTAGTGTAGTGTAGTGTAATGTAGTGCAGTGTAGTGTAGTATAGTATAGTATAGTATAGTATAGTATAGTATAGTATAGTATAGTATAGTATAGTATAGTATAGTATAGTATAGTATAGTATAGTATAGTATAGTATAGTATAGTATAGTATAGTATAGTATAGTATAGTATAGTATAGTATAGTATAGTATAGTATAGTATAGTATAGTATAGTATAGTATAGTATAGCATAGCATAGTATAGCATAGTATAGTATAGTATAGTATGGCACAAAAACACACACACAAAGGTAAAATGATGTCAGGCGAGGTTAGGTCAATCTATAAGGTCAGGTCAATCCTTTCTGATCTGAACTTCATGGATGTGTGTGATGGTTAATTTATTGGTAAGTTAGGCATGGTGTGTTGAGGTGAGGCGAGTTAAATATTGATTGATTGATTGATTGATTAGAGAAGGAGGAGGAGGAGGCGGCAGATGCCGAGAAGGAGGATGAGTAGACGATGGAGGAGAGCGAGAAGAAGGAGAAGGATAGGAGGAGGAGGAAGAGTAAGAAGAAGAAAGTGAAGGAGGAAGAAGTGAAGGAGGAGTAGAAGGAGGAGAAGGGAGAACAAGAGGAGGAGAAAGAAAGAGGAGGAGGAAACCGAGGAGTGGAAGGAAGAGTGGGAGGTGGAGAAGGAGGACATTTAGGAGGAAAAGGAGGAGGAGAAGTGGAAAGAATAGGTGGAGAAGGAGGAGGGGAAGAAGGAAGAAGAGGAGGAGTAGGGGGAAAAATTGGAAAGCCACGGCCCACTTTGCTGACGCCTCGTGGATATTAAGAGGCCCTTGGCAGCCTCGGCAGCGGGTGCTGCTCGGTTGAGGAATTGGAGGAGGGTGTCTGGGGGTGGGTGTGGGGGTGGGTGGGTGGTCGGAGGGGGTCAGGACGATGATTAACCGATTGGACGATAGAGGGCACTTTGTGGAATGCGTCGGACACCGAGTGTTGGTGACAGAACGTAAATAAAGTGGAATGATGGATGGATGAGTGGAGGGATGGAGATAGGAATGGATGGATGAGTGGAGGGATGGAGATAGGAATGGGTGGATGGAGGGTGGATGGAGGATGAGTGGAGGCATGGAGATAGGAATGGGTGGACGGAGTATGAGTGGAGGGTGGTTGGAGGGATGGAGAAATGGATGGGTGGATGGTTTGAGAGAGGGAGGGAGGGATGAAAGTAGGTGTGGATGGATGTAAGGCGAGAGGAGGGTGGATGGAGGGAGGCGGATGGTGACTAAAGTGGAATTACAGATGGATGGAGGGTGGATGAAGGGTTTGGGAAGGGAAGGGGGATGGAAGGACAGAGGTAAGGTGGAAGAAAGGAGAGATGGGTGGATGGGTGGATGAAAAGATAGGTGGATGGATGGATTGAGTTGGTAGGGAAGGAAGAATGAAGAGATGGATAGATGGATGGGTGAACGTAAGGTGGAGGGATGGATGATGGAGATAGTAATGGAAAGATGGAGTTGATTGTAAAATGAATGGAAGGATGGATGTAAGGTGGAGAAAAGAAGATATGAAAAGCTCGGTGGGCAGATGGATGGATTGATAGTTGGATGACTGAAGAGAGGGATAGATGGATGTAAGGTGGACGGAGAGAGTGACGAATAGATGGATGGATGTGGGCAGTGGTGTAGACAAGGGGGTTTCGGGGGTTAAACCCCCATTGGCCTAGGAATTTCTTTTAAAGGTTATTTATCCTTTTAAATAGGAAAAACAAAACAATTGCTTGAAGTAACAATTGTTTTTCTTACCTTATTCCATTTGTTACTTTATTCCGTTTTTACTTACTGTAATACTGTTGGGTTGGTGTAAGGAAGTGCACCCATTAAACCCCAAAACTCCTCCATCATAAATTCCTGGCTACGCCTCTGGATGTGGGTTTGAGAAACGGAGCACTGAGAGAGGGGAGGATGAATAGAGGATGAATGAATGGCCAAGCGAGTAGATTGGTGGGTGGGTTTCCTGGATAATAGATGTTTAGACGTAGGAAGGTTGAATGGTGGGAGGTCGTGAGGATAAGTGTATTTGATGGATGGATAGATGGAGAAAAGTGGCCATCGGATTGCGCGCCATGTGGACAGCAGCGAACGAAAAACGTCTGATGGACGATTTGATGGATCGAATTATGGAGAGGAAGAATAAGAAGGGGATTGAGGAAAAATGGGAGGGCAAGGAAGGATATGGGTTTAAAGGAGAAAAAAGAGGATTATGGAATGGAGAATGGATATGATGTATTGATGAATTGGGAGAAGGATAGGAAAGGAATTAGGGAAGGGTTTAGAGCAGGAAGAGGAGGAAGAACGGGAAGCATGGATGGAGGAAAAAGAGGAGGACGATGATTAGAATGTGGAAAAGCAGCAGGTGGTAGAAGGGGATGATGAATATAAGGACGAGATTTGGGGGGTTTCTTCAGTTTCCCGTCCGAAAAACTGATGACCGTTTTTTAGTCATCCGGCTGAAATCTTCATAAAATGTCACGATTTAATTATATTATTTTCCATTTTCCATTTCGGGGGGTATTTTCATGGCTTTATTTCATGGTTTTTACATCATGTGCTCGTAAATGCATTCTATACTTTTTTTCCATTTTCCATTTCGGGGGTTGTTCAAACACCCGAAAGGCCGAAACACCCCATAGCTACGGCCTTGAGGATGAAGATTGGGAGTATAAACAAGAGGAGTATATGAGGAGGAGAAAGAGGAGGAGAAGGAGGAGACGGGGGAGGAGGAGGAGGAAGAACTGGAGTAGAAGGATAATTATTTATCAGCCGAGTAAGGTTGATGAAATCGCGACAAGTGCCTAGCACTCGTTCAACCTATTATTATGACAGTCTCATTGCAACGATCCAAAGTCATAACAGACATGCGCAGATGGTACTTCCGGTCTGCCGTCATAGAACGACGCGAAATTTTATAGCGCCTTTTATGTTTGCACGCTCGAAATGACCGCATCTATTCGCCGATGCGATATTGACCAAACATGGCGGTCGGCGTGTTGACCGGCGTGTTGTCTGATTTATAAACTATTAGAACCGCCATTTTGCAGAAGTAGAAATCTGTCTTTTGTCCCAGGGCGGATGAGAGAGATTCCCGAGCAATCACGGGCCACAAGGCTTAATGAAAAGCAGACTTTTAACAAATTGAAGTGATAAAAGTTTGTTTGTATGTGCACTTGTATAGCGCCTCTTCAAGCTCACTACTCAGAGGCGCTCCCAACTGCAGAGCGGTCACTACATTGGAGTTACACGCCAATGTCGACCAATAAAAGTCTGATTTATAAACTACTGGAACCGCCATTTAGCAGAAGTAGAAATCTGAAGGTGGTTGACCAGATAACAATTATTAGTAGTGCTGAAAATTATTTAAAGGTGCCTTTCCCGACTGTGATTTTATATTAGGCGGTAGTGAAGTCCCTGAGGGATCCTGTATACCTCGGGGCACGAAAAATTAAAAAAATTATGGTAATTATAATTATTATTATTAGTGTTATAATCGTTACATTTCAAATTGGCACAACGCAGTATGATTACACGAAACAATCTTAAATAATATCAATCTTAGCTACTAAGAGAACAGGCAGCCTACAAAGTACGTCTATCCTACGGGGGCTTCGAGAATCGAATTCAACTCCACTGATCTCCATGACAACGCATTGTCGTGTTGTTTAATGCGCCACCACATCAAAACGTAGTAGCTGGCGCTATAGAAGGAGAGATTTAAATCAGGACTCAAGAACTTTCTGTTTAAGATATTAAAGTAAACTGCCATTATCTCTTTGAACTCGTGTACAGCGCCCTTTCCTTCGGCCTCGGCTGAGATACGGAGCTATATAAATCGTCTTATTATTATTTTTATTATAGAAGTATGGGCCACATTTGCCGATTTATTAGAGTGCTTTTCGTACACTTCATCAAAACAAAGTTAACTGTTGCTATATTATTAGCATGGGACACAGTAGCAGATTGATCATTGTACTTTCTAACACACCATCAAAACAAAGTTGAATGTCACTATATAAGCTCTGGACAGCCGCCGATTGATTAAGATACTTTCCCGGGAGCATATAATAAAAATACACATGGAATTTGACTAATGGACACCCGCAACCAATCCGCTGTCGCTATATCAAAAAATGACGTTTACTGCGCTATGAATATTCATTAGGTGTTACTGCGCTATGAATGTCATTAGGTGATATGAGTTGCGTTAGCTCGGTAGCCTAACAGGAAAAAATCTGTTGTAACAGTGAATTTTTGAACTGCCAGAGTTAAGGGTTGATGGACAAGAACCGAGCGAGTAGCTTTGTTTCGAGGATGGATGATCAAGGTGATTAGTTAGTTGCAGCTGGTTCTATTCACAAAATCTGCAAATATGTAATATTATACACTGTGAGCCATAAAAAACCGGGCCACTTTATTTTTAGCTATATCTCGGTCGGTATTTTAACAATTTTTATAATTTTTGTGTCGTTTGAAAGAAAAATTAAATCTCTACGATTTACTTTTTTACTTGCGCGATGACGTTACATCCGTTTTGCAGCATAATGTAAATAAAGTTGATGGTTGAAAATTTGAGTTAAAATTTTAAAATGTTGAGCTTTGAGGATAAAATTTTAATTAAAAATCTGCGGGAATGCAAAAATTATTCTTCTAGACGATTAATTAAGGAGTTTCCGAACAAGAATTGGAAAAGAAAAACATTAGATGACTTTCTGCGAAAGTTGAGAACTACCGGTTCAGTTGAGCGCGCTGCGAGAAGTGGTCGGCCAAAATCGTCGCGAACTGAAGATAATATCGCCGATGCCAATGAATTGGTTCAGAGCCAGGAAGACAAGCCTAAAACACATCTTTCAACCAGACAAATCGCGAGAGCTGAATCTTACACAAACGACGGTCAGACGCATTATTCATAACGATTTGGAACTGAAATGCTTAAAAAGACGACGGACTCAGGAACTGATGAACTTCGGCAGTGTCTTGTATCCGTCTGGAACGATCTGGAACAACATCTTATTGACACTGCAATTGATCAGTGGCGACGTCGCTTGGCAAAATGCGTACGTGAAAAAGAAGTCATTTTGAACACAAACTTTAAACAAATAAAGGCACTGAAAAATTGTTTGCATTTAAGTAGTAAAAATGCAGCATTGATCGATTCTCACGTGTTTTTTAGTGTCTTCAGTTTCGCAAGACAAGTTTAATGTAGGATGAAATCGACAATGTTTATTTCTGCTCTTTAGAGTATTGATTCCTGTTTAAAATAATGCAAAAAGTGTAAAAATCGATAAAGAAATGACAGAGATATAGCTAAACATAAAGTGGCCCGGTTTTTTATGGCTCACAGTGTATAATATAGTAATATTGGTAGTTTAGCGTCACTGTGTGATAACCAAGCTCACTAGCGACGCCCTTTTTCTTTATTCAGGCATAGGACTTGCATTTGTAGAGTGCAACCAGTGGCGGAGTTAGACAGATGTATTTGAAAATCATTTTACAAATTTAAAATTTTGTAGACACCCTATTTTCCATTCTAAAATAGAAATAAAGTTCCTACTGACTTAACACCGCTTCGTTCATAAGAATCACGTTTTGTTCAAAATTTACTTGCACACGCACATGTCACTTAATCACAATATCACTTACATGCATGTATTACGATAACTCTTTGCATACCGAGTTACATGCTTCATAAAGCGAATTAGTCCTAAAAATATGAAGTTTCGAAGCTCATTCGTCCTTATTACTTCTGGCTAGAGTCCTAAAATGAATATTCATTAGGCAAATTCAAGATCATTGTCTGATTGGTTGCGTAACTCCCTTGGATCAAATTCCATGTGTATTTTCATTATAATTACGCTTCCCGGGATCAGAATTGTATAAATATAACTGGTTCTGGCATAGCCTCGTTATGGGCATGAGGTGTGCAATGAGAACATTACCATGGCGCCCAAAAAACGGGAGAGGGGTTGAACCCCACAATTTCTTGCAGTTCTCACACTGGCTTTTCATACACACCCTTAAGACGTTGATTACTGCTACTACATGTATGTAGGCAATGTAAAAGGTTTTTATTGCGATGTCTACAGTAGCTTCGAAACGCACAGTTCCATTTGACTGACTCGTATACGTCCACTGGACGGTCAGGAATGCTACTAATAGTTTTTTACACATTGATCTAGTTTTTTTCGGTCATGTCTAGGCTTTAGTTTTATTCCGGAATCTAACTTTTTCTCGCGGCGGTTTTTCCGACTTATCAGCATAAAAATAGATTTTCATATGTGAAAATGCGCAAAAGATTCAATGTCTGATGTTACAGTAGTCGGGAGAGCTTCTGAGTATGGAAATATCGAGCACCTAGGCAGTGTAGCCACGGGCTCATAAACTATCATAAGGTTGGGGAAGAAGGTATTTTTGTGAAAAACTTCAAACGATAAAAGTGCAGATACGAGTCAAACGATTCTATCTTTGTGTATAAAATGTGATCTTATTTATTTGTAACACAATCATTTATTTAGCTCTTGTTTGAATTATTTACTTATCTAATGAACTATTGATTTGTATAATTATATGCCTATATGTTTGTAGGCAATGGGGAAGGTGTGGAGTTCAAGGGAAATAGGGAGAGCAACAAAAGTACAGATGTACGAAACACTGGTGCATATAGCGTGCTGCTATACAACGCATAAACATGGACAATCCAGCAGAAGCTCTCTCTGTAAATCAAGATGGCGTCCAGATTCTAGCTTCTCAGGTTGTAAAACTATAACAATAATGAAAAATGGCGGCCATTTTGGACGCCATC
>OX457049.1:4738478-4798478 GCA_949752735.1 Lumbricus terrestris
AACTTCTAGCGACATCTTACGACCGTTCATAATAATATTATTCTTTATTGAAACTATCCGGTTGACAAACCGCAACCGGTTACAGTCTACGCTTATGTAGTTTAAATAATTCACAAGGACGCAAATTCATAGGCGTACGAGGCTGGGGTCCAGAGGGGCAAATGCCCCCCAAATTTAGGGCAAATGTGTTTTATCGGTCAAAAGAGGCATGGATGGGCAAACAAAATTCGGACATTTTTTAGGGAAAAATAGGTATGGGAGGATTTTTTCGGGCACGCAGAGGTACAAAAAAATTTCGGACTGGAAATCCTAAGAATTTTGGGCGGATGACTAAAAAAAGGTCGTCAGATTTTTAGGGCAAAATTTTGTTGTTGCCCCCACTGTCGAAGTGTCCCGTACGCCTATGCGCAAATTGCATAAAACATAAATTCTAATTACTAACAGAACATGCAGCTAGGAATAATCGGCCCTAATAGCAGCCTGAATAGCCATGGGCGGAGTTTATCAGGGGCTAGGGGTCGCTAAGCCCCCAAGAAGACCCATATCCATATTTTTACCGCGTAAATGGTATCTTTTCCCGGCCTTACCTCCCCAGGAAGGTTTTTGCCCCTCCAAGAACGGAAACCAAACCCCGCCCATTTGAATAGCATGTCCGCCCTAAAGGGTCCTGAACTCGTTCAGGCAGTCGCTGTTAATGCCAGCGTGTCATCAAATGCGCTACCACTCCCCCCATATCAAAACGGCTGAGTTGACATCGCTTAGCAATTCGAATGCTCACACTTTGACAGTGCCAGTCAAAAGCCAGAAAAATGAGGATTACGAAACTTATGATCATTGATATCACACATTAAAAAATGTAAAATGAACAACCCATTCAATCCGTTTTCCTCCCTTTTCCCCATTCTTTCAAAGTTGAGCAGAGGAAGGTATCCCACTGCTACTATTTAATTGATTCCAAAAATGTTGTCATTTCCATCTGTTTCCTAATCTGTTATCATTGATCATATAATATTGAAGAATTTTTTTCTTTGGTAAATAGGCCCAATAGCGGGATAATTCCCTTTGGGTAGCCTATTGCTCCCTACATTTCAAAGTAATGATTGTACACTAAGCTATACTTTCGCAATAATTTGTCAACTGCAATTATACACTTTGTGTACTATTATGAATGTATAATTGTCTGTATGATATTTTTGTGCTCAATAATTAAGTTGAAGTTGAAGTTGAAGTATCTCACTGTGCGGTTAAACTTAAAGAACTAAAACAAATAAGCGTTTAATCCCATACACCAATTGAACGAAACTGGCTTAAATATAAATACCGTTAGAAAATAAGTTTTAAAGGTGTCTAAAGTTTAAAGGAGGTTTCCTGCTAATTAGTTCAGATATTTAAGTGTGACGTATTTACGATGACGCATCAGCGGCAATATTTTCAGCAAGTGGAGGGGGCCATGGTGTCGAAAGAGCCTTTGGAAAATGAGGTAAAAATATTCGGAAGGGGCTGGATTAGATTATATTTGCAAAATTAAATCTTTAATTCTGCACATTTTGCTTGCAAGCACTGAAATCGCTTAAAAGATCATAATTTTGACTCTCATTGTGGGTCTTGAACTGCATTTGCGTACAGGAAAGATGGTTGTTTCAGGCCCTCATTCCTGTTGCAACTTGCACATTTTGTGGAGAGGTTTAGACCTATTTCTAAGTGCGTACAACTAGTTCTAAGCCTCTCTACTCTTACAAAGGTAATCTATAGAACACTTTACCTTACCTTAGACCTTAGTCCTTCCCATGCAGCTCTACACATCGGGCAATGCAGTTTCTCCATTCCTCTCTGTTGTATAGAACACGGTGGACTATTATTTAGTTTTGTTGTATGATGTTGGATCTTTCCATAAAAATCGTATAAATCTAATTTTAATTAGTAGCGGAATTTTAATAGAGAAAGTATCAATCGACTCAACAAATCAGCAGGAAGTAGAGGATTGGCAGAGTTGATAATTAACCCCCGACGAAAATACCAGTCTCCATAAATCAATCAAGCATAACTTATATAGCGCTCCTTCAAGATAGCTACTCAGAGGCGCTCCCGGCCGAGATCAAGCGAAAATAACAGTCTTCAACAGTTTATGAAATTGAGAAGAGCTTGGGAGGTGTCAAGGGAAGTCCATTCCAGGTTGTTGGACCAACCGCGGAGAACGAACGCCTCTGCATTGTTGCAGAGCGAGTGAAAGGAACTATTAAGTCACCATGGACAGCTTTTCTAACCCTAACCCTAAAAGTATGAAGTGTGCAATGAGGACATTACTATGGCGCCCTAAGAAAGACGGGTGAAGGGTTTGAACCCAAAATTTTCTGCAATTCTCACACTAGTTTTTCATCCACACCTTTTAAACGTTGCTAACTGCTACTACATGTATGTAGGCAATGAGACCATTTTTAGTGCCTCGTCTTTTCCGAAACGCATTTCCATTATTTAAGTGACTTCTAGGTCAACTCGTCGGTCAGGGATGCCACTAATACCTTTTTCCACCTAGATCTAGATTTTTCGGTCATGTCTAGGTTTTTATTTTTTCATAATCTAGCTTTTTTTCGCGGCGGTTTTTCGACTTATTTACATAAAAAAAATCTTTATCGGTGAAAATGCACAAAGATTCAATGTCCGCTGTTTTCGGGAGAGCTTCTGAATAGTGAAATATCTAGCACCTAGGCAGTGTAGCCACGGGCCCCTGAACTATCATAAGACTGAAGGAGAATGCTTTTTCTGTGAAAAAATCAAACGATAAAAGTTCTATCTTTATGTATAAAAAGACTATTTTATTCATTTGTCACACAATCATTTATTTAGCTCTTGTTTTATTTATTTATGAAACCAGTGATCTGTTGATTTGTTTAATTATATGCTTATAATAATATTATGTTTATCATATAATTGCTTATTTATTTATTTATTTGTTTATTTAGTTATATATTTATTACAACAATTTGACATTGCACCCTTCGATGATCCCTAAAGGGTCACAACTCGTGCAGAAAGTGCATTATTGCAAACGTGTAATGACGAAACATTCAATATCTTACATATCTGACGAATCGGCTACCCTGTCACACAACCAAGACTGCATTGGTAGATGACGTTTTGATGTCGCAACTATAGAGCGTTACAAGTATAATTGGTATTCGAACCAATAAGTTCCGTCTAATGGTTTTAATATAGCATTTTTTGAGCTTGATTTAAAGGTGTCTAATCTGAGCCCTCTGACCAAACGGCAAGAGAATCCCATTCCTATAATATTGATAGCATATTAAGTTGTATGAAGACCTCTCAATAACGTACATGTACAGTTAAATAAGTAAAATATTCCTTGTTTACCGTGATAGCAAACGCATAATGGGACATCCGAGTATAATAATGCACAATAGAACATCGTGGTAAAAAATGGCAAAATTAATTAACAAATAAAGTTATAACATGTTTTAATATAATTATCTACACGCATTTTCGCAATGAACCTCTTTATAGTGAGTAGTTCAGAACGTTCAATTTCTCAGTTGTGAGGTCGTAGTCGAAAAGAGTTTTGCGATTCTTGAGCTAGAGGAATAAAACCACTGATTCATTAATTGAATTTGTATAGTGCTTTTTAATGGTCTACACAGAGACGATGCCATCACAAGCACGGCCAAAGAGATCTGTCTTTAGATGAGAGTGGAACGCCTGAGGAATTCTGGAAAGGAAGCGGATTATCAAGGGGTGGGGGCATTTCAGGTCAGGGATCATACTAACGAGTTAGTGTCGCACTCAACTGTGACGTACATTTGGGGGGCCCGGTAGAGTAGTGGTTAACACGCTGGCCAAGAGTGCGAGAGGTAGTGAGTTCGAGCCCCCGTTGGGCGGATTTGCTTTGTAGGCTGCCATTGGCGCCGTGTGATTATAAAGCTGTCTGTTCAATTGGTAGTTAAGTTTAATTAAGATTACTGCATAACTTGTAAATGTAAAGCGCAGTGCGTCTTGCAGGCGTTTAATTAAAGAAAAAATATTATTATATTATTATTATCTCTTCGAAAGAAGGAGAATCGGAAAGGACGCTTGATTCGATAGGGATCGCGCTGTTCGGACGTTATTTTTATGTATGTGCATTGTGCACTTGTTATAGCGATTTCTGCTCTGAAACGCTCCCGATTGCAGCGCGGACTCTGAACAGGAGTTTCAAGCCGATGCGTTTAGCAATTACGAATGAAGGAATTGCCCAAGATTCCTACGAGGTGGAAGGCATGCCAGTGATCACTGTGATGTTTGTGACAATAATTGATATTATAAAAGTGAGGAACAGTTATTTGAAGGTGTGTTACTTCTCATAGTTTCATTAAGTTTAAAGACATCTTATAGCTACAAAGGCTATTGACGTATTTAACCCTAATCATACCTGGTCTTTTTGGACCCCACGTATATGATTATTGTTATAATTTTTGAACGGTTAAATATTTTTTCAATAAATTTTAGGAATTTGTCACATTACTGTATAGCATTAGAAATAAGATTTTGGGAATAAGTGGAATGGTGATACCTACATGATATCCGCAAAAGACTGCTGGGTCCTCAGCAATTTCCTAATGTATGACATCAATTTGCACGGCAAAATGCCCGACTTTTTCATCAATGGGGAGGCCATTATTTTCAGGTCAGGGATCCAACTAACGAGCGATCAGCTGTGACCAAGGCGGATACATTTTCAAAGGGGGCACAATTTTCGGTCTTGGGACAGGGAAACAATTCTTGTCTTGGTCGCGGAAAAATCTGATGACCGTTTTTTAGTCATTCGTCTCGAATTCCCAAGAATATGATAGACTACCACCATTTTATCCGCCAAGACAGTAATGATTTTTTTAGTCGTACGGACCTCGTACACGGACCTCGTGGGCGTGGGGAGGGGCATGCGGGGTTACTCATGGAGGGACGTCAACATTCCGAGCCAGAATAGCCTGGTCGAAAATAAAGAAATTTATAAATTGGGGTTCATGGCCGGATTGGCCCTCCACTGGATCCGCCCCTGGCTGTGACGTACACCTATCGAAAGCAGGAGAATCGGAAAGGAAGACTCATGCCATAAGGACCGCTCTGTTCGCACGTAATTTGTACATGTATGTATGTGCAATTGTACACTTGTTATACCAATATCTACTCAGAAACGCTCCGGACTAAAGCGCGGACACTGAATAGGAGTCTCAGACCGAAGCGCTAAGCAATACTTATTACGAATGAAGGTCCCGACGCGGTGGAAGCAGTTCCATTGGTCAATGTGGTGATTATGATAATAATTGTTATTATAAAGTTGATGAACAGTTATTTGAAGGTGTATTATTTTCCATATTAAGTTTTTAAAAGACATCTTATAGAGCTCTACAAAGGCTGTTGACGTCTTTAAAGTTTTAACTTCAACTTTCATCATGAGTCTCTTTTTATTTGAGTTCATTTTCTTTTATTTTCCATCTTTTTTGTCTTACTTCTTTCATGCCAGATAGACTTTTGAGCAGGCAATGTTTGACAGGTAGCTACCAGTGGCGGCGCCAGGATTTCAGGTTTGGGGGGGCTGAAGCCCCAAGCCGTCCTCCCTCCCAGTGACGCAACTATAGACCATTTTCTTCCCAGGGCGGTCATATTGCAACCGCGCGAAGCTGCGAGTGCCGAATGCATGAAAGAAGCACATACCGACCAACGGTTTTACAAGAAATTGTGCAGTGCCACAAACGCGCTCCCCATTGCAAGATGTAGTTTTAGATTGAGTGGGTTATTTAAACGAAGTCAGCGATAATTGTTGAGGTTTTTGATTTTTGGTGTATCGTAGATTAAGGTTTGAATTATAATAAACAAAGGTGTCCAACTAAAGTAGCAAAAGAGAATGGGAGATCCTCAAACGGGTCCGCATAAAGTCTATGCCGTGCCCGCGCTGTACCATACCCCGTAATTTCAGTCATCTCAGCCGAGTTGGTGACCGAGCTGAGCAAAGGCGATACAGTATATACAGTGCGTGTGCACATAGCAGCCCGAGTAGGCATGTGGTGCAGACAGTGAGGTAATTTAAAGTCCCTATTGTCTTTGACATACCGATATGCAAGCACTCAAAAACCACGTTGATTAGAGTTCCAATTATTACAATAAGAGGTGTCCAACAACGTATTAATATTCAGAAATTCCACAAAACAATGGTGTGCAATTCAGTATTATCGTATAAAAAGTCAACCATGGACACAGACCCGATATCCAAGTTCTCACAATAAAAGGTGTCCAACACAGTATTAATACTCAGAAATTTTACAATAAAAAGTAATCACAATAAAATGGTGTGCAATTTATTGTTATCGTATAAAAAGCCGGCCATGGACACGGTCTCTAGTTCCAAGTTATCACAATAAAGGTGTCCAACACAGTATTATTACTCAGAAATTTTACAATAAAAAGTAATCACAATAATGGATGGATCCGATTTGACCAATGTCTATGACAACAGAGGCCGTTACCCTGGACATTCAATTAAAAAAATCACAAATAAAAATAAATCACAATAAAGGTGTCCAAAAGCGCATTAATATTCAGAAATTCCACAATACAATGGTGTGCAATTCAGTATTATCGTATAAAAAGCCGACCATGGACACGGACTCAAGTTTCAAGTTATCACAATAAGAGGTGTCCAACACCGAATCAATAATGAGAAATTTTCCAATACAATGGTGTGCAATTCAGTATTATCGTATAAAAAGTCGACCATGGACACGGACTCAAGTTTCAAGTTATCACAATAAGAGGTGTCCAACACCGAATTGATAATGAGAAATTTTCCAATAAAACGGTGTGCAATTCAGTATTATCGTATAAAATGTCCACCATGACATGGACTCGAGTTCCAAGTTTTCACAATAAATTACGGTGTCCAACACAGTATTAATATTCAGAAATTTTTAAATAGAATGGTGTTCAATTCAGTATTGTGGTATAAAAAGTGGGCCATGGACACGGACTCGAGTTCCAAGTTATCACAATAAAGGTGTCCAACACAGTATTATTACTCAGAAATTTTACAATAAAAAGTAATCACAATAATGGTTGGATCCGAGTTGACCAGGGTCTATGACAACAGAGGTCGTTACCCTGGACATTCAATTAAAATGATCACAAATAAAAAATAAATCTCAATAAAGGTGTCCAAAAGCGCATTAATATTCTGAAATTCCACAATACAATGGTGTGCAATTCAGAATTATCGTATAAAAAGTCGACCAGGGACACGGATTCAAGTTTCAAGTTCTCACAATAAATTAAGGTGTCCAAGCAACACTTTATTAATAATCAGAAATTTTATAATAAAATGGTGTGCAATTCAGTATAATCGTAAAAAAATTCGGCCATGGACACGGACTCGAGTTCCAAGTTATCACAATAAAGGTATCCAACACAGTATTAATACTCAGAAATTCTACAATAAAAAGTAATCACAATAATGGATGGATCCAATTTGACCAGGGTCTATTACAAAAGAGATTGTTTCTCTCACATTTCGACTTTCATGACTGAGCACCTTCACCTTCACTGGCTTCCATTGACTGCCCGGATTCAATATAAAATTCTTTTTCTTACCTATAAGATGTTTTTGGGTCAAGCGCCTCGTTACCTTTGTGATCTTATTAGGAAGCCTTTCTCTGCTACCGTTGGTCGTCCTCTCCGCTCTTTAGACCGTCATGATCTTCTAGTACCACGATCTCGGACTGCCACAGCCCAACATCGCGCCTTTGCCTCTGTCTGCCCTTTACTGTTGAATGGCGTTCCTATTATTATTCGTGCCCAGATTTTATCTGGAGGCTTTGCATTTTCTGCCCGTTTTCTTAAGACTTTTCTTTTCCCAGGAGTTCTTCGCACTGGGAGCGCCTCTGATTAGTTTGTACTGTGAGAGGCGCTTCATGAATCCCAAAATAAAATAGAATAGAATAGAATAGAGACCGTTACCGTGGATATTCAATTAAAATAATCACAAATAAAAATAAATCACAATAAAGGTGTCCAACAGCATTCACAGGACACTATTATAATTATCTGCCTGCATAATACTAATGACAGAAAACAGTTTAAGTTTCTTTAATACAAAAATATGCATGCTTAGATATATGCACACAATTATATATATATATATATATATATATATATATATATATATATATATATATATATATATATATATATATATATATATATATATATATTTATAAAATACAGCTTTGCACCACTTTTTGAAGGACTAGGCAATTACGATATTTCTATACGTCTCTCGCTCGCTCTTTCTCTTAGGTCCTTCTATACGTCTACTACTTATAAAACGGTTTCAATCTGAAACGAGGTGTCTAAGAGCCAAGTTGTTTCTTCAACAATTTCGACAACCCTGTCCCGTTGTATGGTCAAAAGGTAAGGGTGCAAACTTGTCACCCGTTTCCATAGACTGAGACCAAGAAATGAAGTCGCTAACTTCATTCTCAAAGTAGATATCGATGCCATTGATAATTGTCTAGTTTTCTTATTACGAAATAAGCCGTTATAGACATTTTACGCATTTTGCTTTGGGGGGGCTGAGCCGCATTTAGGGGGGGCTTAGCCCCCTCCAGCCCCCCCCTGGCGCCGCCACTGGTAGCTACTAGAGTTCAGACAAATTTAAAGGTTATTGACCAGATGACATTTATTAGCAAAGGTTAAATTATCTAAAGGTGTCTAAACATGTTTTTCGTTCGTCATTATTTATTAAGATTTTAGCGACATCTTACGACTGTTCATAATAATAATATTCTTTATTGAAACTATCCGATTGACAAACCGCAGCCGGTTACAGTGTACGTTTATGTAGTTTAAATTATTCACTATAACGCAAATTACAGAAGACATAAATTCTAATTACTAACACAGCAGACAGCCTGCAATTATCGGCGCTAATACCAGCCTGTATGTAGCAGGCCCGCTTTAACGGGTCGTGCACTAACTAAGGCAGTCGCTGTCCATGCCAGCGTGTCATCCAATGCGCTACCACCCCCTCTATATGATATCGGCTGTGAGTTAACATCACTTCGCAATTCGACTGCTTGCACTTTGTAAGTGCCAGTCAAGTGCTTGAAAAATGAAGATTGCGAAGCCTATGATATTTGGCCATATCTCACAGCGCAGTTAAACTGAAAATACCAGCACGAATACACGATGCCATACATACACCGATTGAACGAAACGGGCTTAAATATAAATACCTTCATAAAATCAGTTTTGAAGGTGTTTAATTCTAAAGGAGGTTTTCCCAATAATTAGTTCAGATATTCTTTCTGTGTGACGTCTTTCACGATGGCGCTTAAGTGGCAATATTTTCAGCAAGTGTTGGGGTGGGCATGTTGTCGAAAGAGTCTGAGGAAAATGGGGCAGAGTGCAACCAGTGGCGGAGTTGTGCTCCTAGCGGTGGACTAAGAGGTTGTATGGCCACCGCTGTGCTCCTAGCGGAGGCCATACAACCTCGTAATAGTCCACTGTGTAACTGAACTGGAAGATTAATTAAGCTTCTCGCCTGTATATACATATCGACTTGATTTCATTGAGCGTCTGTGAATAAGCTTTTGTGGTCGCTGTAAAAGTTCCGAGTTTACGATTGCGATGTTTCTCTTAGCTGGTTACCGAAGCAATTGACTAGCTTAGATTAGTTCAGATTAAATTAGATTTGTTTCAAAGAGTATCTTTCGAGTCTTTTAAGACACCTTTAAATTGTTGACGATTGACGTTATTTATTGTATGTGACCTAGCCGAATGATTGAAATGAGGATTTGACACCTTTAACAGCTGTGTATTGGCGCAATATATGCTGACATGAGACACATTTTATTCAGTCTAAGGCAGATCACTAAGCGTTTCTGTACTGCTATAAATCCTAGATGAGACATTTACTTAACGTTCAACGACGTTTTCATAGCACAGATCATTAGCGTCGCCCTCCTTCTTTAACCACGCTGGGCACTGGCTCTTCCACACTAGCATAGCATTCGCATGGGTTTTGCATGGATTGGTTTCAGTGGCAAGTGTTACAAATAGGCATTTGTGGTAGTAATTTCAGTTTAACGGCACTGTGGGGATATCGAAGATCATAATTGTTGCCCTCCTACTTTATCCAGGCTTGGGACTGGCACTGTCACAGTGCGAACGGTTGCGGAGTTAAGTGTCACCAGTAGGAAGCAATTTCCGATGAAGTTAGACACCGTTTTTAATTCAAGCGAATGTGCGTACTTTGGCCAGTTCCAAGCCAGGGTGAAGGAGGAGGAGTTTGTTGCAGGGCTTTTTTTAAACGTGCAGTTGTACTCAAAATGTGCAGTTTTAAATGGATTTGTCAAGTTGTAGATGCACTTTTGTACAGTTAAAACTAGCAAAAAGGTCATTGCCCTCAGATTGAAGGCATAATTCACCAATGAAAAGGAAAAAAGGGGTTGCGCACAATGCGCAGTTCTAAAAATTCCTTAAAAACAGCCCTGGTTTGCTGATTATCGTTATTTCACAGTGACGTCAAGCTACGACTATTATGGTGTAGGTGTAGGGTATGTTCTGAGCCTTGGAAGTTGCGGTTGAAGTTGCAGGGGACTTTATCAAGACTTAGTGCTCGTTCATACACACACACACATACATACACACAAACATACATACTAACATGCATACGTACATACACACATAAATACGCATATGCATACATTCATACATACATACATACTTACCTACATTCAGACTACATGCATATAATAACTCAGACACACATACATGCACACCTACATGGATACACAGACATTATGGTGTATTAGGCTATTAGCCTATATACTGACATATTTTTTATTTTCTTTCATTAGACACCTTTTAAATGTTGTCAACTATTGCTATTTTTGTCTTCTATGGTTCATGTCTTCATCTGTTCTCGTGGTGTTGTATATAATACATAACTGTAACTCATCACTCATTGCGCTGACTGCCAAAACACTCGTTTGATTGCCATAGTTTGTCTCAAATTTAAGCTTTTCTCATTGAAGACCTTCACTGGTTTCCCTAGATCGCACGGATTGAATTATTATAATTCTCGTTCTTACCAATAAGATATTCTTGATTAAAACCCGTCGCTGCCTCTTTGATCTCATTAGGCGGTCTATCTTAACTACCACTGAACGTCCTTTCCGCTCTTTAGACCGTCATGACTTTTTTGTTTTTCCACGGTCTCGTACTGCAACTGCATGCCCAGCATCGTTCCTTTGCTTCGTTCGGCCCTTTGCTGTGGAATGGTCTCACTGCTATAATTCGTTATCAGATCTTATCGGGAAGCACTACTGTTTCTGCGCGTTTACTTATAACTTCTCTATTTCCAGAAGATTTTCGCAATGTAGGTTGAACAGTGAGAGGCGCTTTATATATCTGAAAATAGTGTAGTGTAGCATAGTATGGTATAGTATAATAGTATAGTATAGTATAGTGTAGTGTAGTGTAGTGTAGTGTAGCATAGTATAGTATAGTATAGTATAGTATAGTATAGTATAGTATAGTATAGTATTGTATAGTATAGTATAGTATAGTATAGTATAGTATAGTATAGTATAGTATAGTATAGTATAGTATAGTATAGGATAGTATAGTATAGTATAGTATAGTATAGTATTATAGTATAGTATAGTATAGTGTAGTGTAGTGTAGTGTAGTGTAGTGTAGTATTGTATAGTATAGTATAGTATAGTATAGTATAGTATAGTATAGTATAGTATAGTATAGTATAGTATAGTATAGTATAGTATAGTATAGTATAGCATAGCATAGCATAGCATAGCATAGCATAGCATAGCATAGCATAGCATAGCATAGCATAGCATAGCATAGCATAGCATAGCATAGCATAGCATAGCATAGCATAGCATAGCATAGCATAGTATAGTATAGCATAGCATAGCATAGTATAGTATAGTATAGCATAAATATAAGTATAAGAAATAAGTATTGTGTAGAGTAGTGTAGTATAGTGTAGTATATTGTAGTGCAGTGCAGTGCAGTTTAGTGTAGTGTAATGCAGTGTTTTGTACTATAGTGTAGTGCACCGCTGTGTAGCTTCGTGCAAAATAGAATTGCGTGGCATAGTATATCATATAGAGTAGTAAAATCACTAAAATGTATAGTAATGAGACTCACACGTCGTTTTGGCAAAAACACATTTGATACGTTATGTACTGGTGCTGAACACACATGAGGAACTCTCACCATTTAACTCCTCCACTGGTCGCAATCTGCCAGGGCCAGTCCTTAAGCTGGATAAAGGAGGAGGGTGTCGCTAATGATCTTTGTTACCACACAGTGACATTAAACTGCGACAACTCATCTTCATTAGGTTAATGGCTCTCTTTAAAACTCTGCCACTGGTTGCACTCTGCCAGTGCCAGTCCCAAGCCTGGATAAAGGAGGAGGGCGTCGCTAATGGTCTTTGTTACCACACAGTGACGTTAAACTGCAAATGCCGCCACCGCTCTCTTTGAAACGGTCTTAACTGAACTTGGCCTATAATAATTATTATAGGTGTGAAATACTGCCGTATGGTTAGAGCGGTCTTTTTGTAGAAACCTTTAAAACATTATACACAGCGGCTATAATATTTGGTCTGCTGTTATCCTCAAAGAATTAACCAAACTCCGCAATCTCTGTTTAGACACCTTTAAAACACTGCATAGCTATGCTATATAAATATCAGACGCGAAATTCTAACTGAACTTCAATAAACCCGCAGATTTGCAATGTAAATTAAGTGGCGACCTCATAATAATAGCTAATAATATTATAGAGAACAGTGTTTAGTCTAGAAGAACGTTTTTCAAAGTTTTTAGAGTTGTGACCTCTTAGTGAAATTTCGGAAGCTGTGACGACCCCAACAACAAAATTGATTGAGTTACCCTTCACTGCATTTTTT
The DNA here is from genome assembly GCA_949752735.1 of Lumbricus terrestris. NCBI lineage: Eukaryota > Metazoa > Annelida > Clitellata > Crassiclitellata > Lumbricidae > Lumbricus > Lumbricus terrestris. Next base: position 4,751,461 of record OX457049.1, read on the forward strand.
ACCGTTGTTATGCATCGCCCTATCTTGATTCGAAAGCTGTTTTTGCTTGACGTTTCCTGTCTATTGCGATTCAGTGAGCTACCTGCTCGGTAGTTTGAAGTGAACGTTTCACAAGCCTATTTTCATAAGCCTATTCGGCTTGTGAAACTTCAACAGCTCCCATATCTTTGTATTGGAACCCCCAAACCCAAGTGTACATTCTTGGCAGCTTAGATCTGATTGAATTGAACCGATTTCTTCTTTATCGTTTTACGCAAAATCGTCTTTTTTGAGTTACTGTCTTTTGTTTAGCAGAAAAGAGATTGCTGAAGAACACAATTAGAGAAATACAAAGAAGTGGATCGGGCACACACTCAGCTGAGACTCGATGCCACGAAATGGATGGAAAAAGAACGAGAGGCAGACCAAGACAAAGATTGTTGGACTGGATGATGAAAGACGGTTATCAGAAGCTGAAAAAGAAAGCACAGAACAGAGAAGAATGGGGACGTCAAACATTCGAAAATTCTGCCTAAGGACAGAGAACGAAAAAAGAAGATCAGATTCCAAGAGAGACTTTTTTCTAGCCGTAGTCAATTGTGCTGTGACGCGTTGTCATGACAACAAAAATGAATGACCTTTTTAGAGAACACTCTTAAGACACCTTCCGAATGCTATCAATTGATGCTATATATAATACAAAACACCAGTCGAGTTTTTATTACACACCACTGAAACGTTATTAACTGACGCTATTTTAATTTTTTATTTAATATTTCAATGTTTCCCACTATCTGTTTTCATCCTTTATGCAACATTAAGCTGCCTCTCATAAGACATTGTCATAGCAAGATCATTAGCGTAGCCCTTCTCTTTTATCCACGCTTGGCACTGGCTCCTCCGCAGTAGCATTGTGAGAGGCGCTATATGAATATATACATACAATACAGTACATTTCAGTACACACATACATAATGCGGTAATAAAGGCTATAAAATAATTCGTTTTATCATTATACATAATTGTACTTTCTTTATACACCTGTAAAAGTTTTCAACGGATGCTATATAAATGGGGAAATGATCTTGTCGTTTGTTAATTAAAATGAATCCAGTGATACGCTATGAACTGATGCATGGAGCACTCTTGACACTTAGCTTTAGAATAGGCGCAACCATGGTCTAGAAGTTGGGGGAACAATATATCATTGTAAACGCGGAACGCGCAAAGTCGAGATTGCCTGACGACCAGGAGTATGTCGAAGCGTCGGGCAGAACTCCAGAATTCTGAGCGTTTGTGACCAAATGGAGTGCATTGTTGGCTCTTGTTTGCCTCAAAATTTTGATGGATGGTTTTATGATTTTTATTTTATTTTTTATTTTATTTTTTATTATATTTTGTGTGTGTTTGTTTTGCGTTCTTCAGTTAAGTTTACTACATTAATAATTGTCATCTCTTGTTGTTCTTTTAGTCGATTGTTCAATTCATGATATCAATCGTCTAGCCATCTGTTAAGATTGCACATGTAATTAGGTGTCCCTGTTAGCGAGATATTCATCCCTTAGGGCCTTCCTTGTTGCCATCCGTTTATGTGAAGCATGTTATACTAGGTCTATTGTTTATGGTTGATGGTTGCTGTGAGGAGTTTTCCCCGTCGTATTTAAAGAAATAACAACGTTAAATCTTTTCAATAAAGTATATTATATCTTCTCGTTGTGTTCTTCCATTTATCCGTCCAGTCACCATCATACCTATCTCGACACTGTTCACCTGCTATTATTACACGTATATCACAACAGAAAAATAAGTATGTACCCACCCCTGCCAGAACAATCCTGACATACGCCCATTGCATTTAAGACAATGTTCTGGGTAAAACAATAAAAGTTTAAAAATACAGTAAAACTAGAACATTGTCTAGTAGAGTTCCAAACCAGATAAACACACAACAATATCACCTAAATTAAACACACAGTAACAAATAACACTATAATATATACGAAAAACATTAGGCTCTAACCTAACAAAACAAAATCTGACTACCCTCAGATGTAAACAAAATAACAACAGAAAAACATGACTTAATTAAACCTTAACTAATCTAACAACATAACCTAGTTATATAGACCTAACCTAGTGTCGGTCTTATCCAAAGCTAAACTGAACTACAACCTCATACCTTAAAACAACCTTGAAAGTGCATCACAGTTTTTATTAGAAGTACCCCTACGATGCTTAATTTCAATGTCAAAGGGTTGTAAGGATAACAGCCAGCGTGTCAACTTAGAATTATTAGGTGCACAAGCTGTCAAATATTTCAATGGGTTATGATCAGTATATAGCAATATTTTAGCACCTATTAAATAATGCTCAAACCGTTGTAAAGCAAAAATAACAGCATAACTTTCCTTTTCAATTGTACTCCACCTTTGCTGAGTTTCAGACAGCTTACGTGATGCATATGCAATAGGCCTTTCACATCCATCCCTTAATTGAGCTAAACAAACCCCTACTGCATAATCTGAAGCATCAGTCTGAACAATAAAAGGATCATGAAAGTCTGGTGCAATTAAGACATGAGAACTCATCATAGCCTCCTTTAATCTTATAAACGCATCACAAGCTTTACTAGGACAATCCAAACAAAACATATTACGACTTTTAGTCAACTCAGTTAATGGTAATGCAACCTCTGCATAACTAGGAATAAAAGCTCTATAATATCCGCATAATCCTAGAAAATGTCTCAACTCCTTCTTGGTATTTGGAAGTGGTATATTTTGTATAGCTGAAACTTTATCCTGATCCACTTCCTTCACTCCAGAACCCAATAAATGGCCTAACCATTTTACTTTAGCTTTACCAAACACACACTTAGAAAGTTTAAGAGTCAAACCAGATTTTTGAATCGAAAACAATACATCTTCCAAATGTTTTAAATGTTCTTTCCACGATTCAGAATGAATAGCAAAGTCATCAATATAGGCATCAGCATAATCAGAGTGTGGCTCCAAAATCTTATTGGCAATACGCTGGTAAGTAGCACTAGCTCCCTTCAATCCAAAAGGCATCCTTAGCCACTGATACATTCCTCTATGCGTGACAAAAGCAGTAAGTTCCTTAGAATCTTCCTGCATTGGCACCTGCCAATACCCAGACGAACAATCAAGAGTTGTAATGTATTTAGCACTAGCCACTTGATTAATCAAATCTTCAGTTTGACACATAGGAAAACAATCGGAAAGTGAAAAAGAATTTAATCCCCTATAATCACAACATAGCCTAAGACTTTTACCATCCGCCTTCCTCACACAAACAACAGGATGAGCCCAAGGACTGTTTGATTCCTCAATCAGTCCATCAGCCAACAGCTGAGTGATTTGACGGTCAACCTCTCCTTTAAATAATTGGGGTATCCTATATGGTTTCTGCCTACGTGGATGAACCTCCCCTTGTAACCTTATGGAATGTGTTCCCAACTTACATAACCCTGGTTTATCATCAAATAAATATGTAAATTTCTGTAAAAGTTTTCGCAAATCCTGTTGCTGATCCAAATCCAGATGTGTAAAGTCAATTTGATCAAAAATAGTAGTCCTGTCTATCGTCTCGGCCACATCTACTGGTTGACAGTCTACCCGACCAAAATCCTCTTCACCATCACATATTAACCCAACCGCACTCACCCTCGGATTAAAACGTCTCAGGAAGTTAGCATGTAACGTTCTTTCACCTTCATCAGGCATTTGGACCAAATAACTGTATGCTGAAATCTTCCTTGTAATAACTCCTGGTCCAATCCATCTAGAACTCAATTTATCAGAGCAATCCTTCTCAAGTATCACAACCTGATCTCCAATCTCAAATGTCTTGTCCTTAGATCTTAAATTGTAGTAATGAGCATAGCTCTTCTGTGCTTCCTTAGAATGCTCTTCAGCTAAATCTTTTGCTAACTGCATTTGCTTCTTCAAACTCTGCATATACTTACTGGTATTAGCCAACTCCCAAGGGGCAATTTGATCACCTGTCCATGTTTCCTTCAATATCGTCAATGGACCCCGACCAATCTGACCATAAACCATCATGAAAGGACTAACCCCTGTCGTGGCATTAGGCAACTCCCTATAAGCCCACAACAAAAATGGCAATTCCTTTTCCCAGCCCTTAGGTCTTGCTTTTACCACTTGATGTAACATATTCTTCAACGTTTGATTCCAGCGTTCCACAATTGCGTTCCCTTCAGGATGATAAGGAGAACTAAACCTCGGCGCACATCCTAACCTCTTCATAAACTCCTTCATCAGTTTCCCTCTAAAACTCGCCGCTCTATCTGTGACCACAACTCTGGGTACTCCCGTATAAGAAAACATCTCCAATAGAGCCTCACAGATAGCTTCCGCATTAATGGTTCTTAAAGGTCTCACATCAGGCCATTTAGTGCATTGGTCTATGACACACAATACATATTTGAAGCCTCTGGATACCTGTTCAAATGGTCCAATTATATCACAATTCACTACCTCAAATGCGTTAGTTGGTCTAACCACAGGTGTGATTGGAACCCGATCATTTGTCGTTTTCCTTCTCCTCAATTGACAACCAGTACAGCTCTGACAGTATTCTTTTACCTCCTTACTCATTCCCGGCCACCAAAACGACAACTTAATTCTTTGCAGCGTTTTCCTTGACCCAAAGTGTCCTCCCCAGACACTGTCATGAGCTAAATCTAAAATCTCTCTGACTTTAATTCTTGGTACCACCAACTGTTGAACACTCTGTCCTCCAACACTATCTTTATGGAATAACACTCCATCCACTGCTCTGATAGAATAACCACCCTCGTTATTCTTACCTTTTTCCCACCACTCCTTAAGTCCATCATCGGCCAATTGTTCCTTCCTCAACTGCTCCGCCGCCTTGACTAACAGTGGAGTTTCATCAACACAATCAGACACCTCCGTTCTTTGCTCGATCCCATCTGAACTGTCCATCGTAAACAAACCCTCAGCATCTTCCTCTCCTGCTGAAGTTCCACCTCCACTTGTACCTTCAACCTGTAACACATTTTTCACACACACAGCATTACATTCCTCTTCTAATGATTGGGAGTCAACCCCTCCCTCTAATGTCTGTCCTTCGTCAATTTCAATTTCAAGGCCATTAAATCCGTCATTCTGTGTTAATGCCTTATAATCATCTAACGTTAAAAGACATTCCGTATCTAACATTAGATCATCAGTCACTGCACATGTCAGTAACACTGACACCTTAGAATGTCCTTCATCAGGAACCAGCATGCAGGGTAAATTCATTAGGTTAGCTTCACTTGGAACCCCAAAAGCACCCCTTAATTTAATTTTCCCCAAAGGTTGACTGCCTTCACCTACATTAGGTAACATCCTCTTGTTAACAACAGTGATCTCACTGCCCGAATCCAATAACGCCGTGCAAGCAGATTTACCAATCTGTAACTTTACACGTGGTATACTTGACAAAGTTACACCTGAACTAACTGCCACAGCATTCCCAGCAGATATATTCAAAGCACTACATTCAAACAATGAATTCAAATCTACTACAACCTCTTCCTCACCCTTCTTATCTCTTCTGACCTTCTGAAGCTCAATAGCTTTGTCCTCCAGACAATACTCTGTTTCTCTACAGTAATCATACGGTCCATATTCCATCTCCCAAGAATTACAAAACCCTTTCCCTTCATACCATTCTCCTGCATTGTCCGGTTCAACCTTGACCAAACATACACCTGCTTCCTTGACCTCACCTTCAACCTCAACCTGGTTAACCCTTGCTACCCCGGGATTTACCTTGGTTTTATTTCTGGGACAACTTGCTTTGAAATGATGTTCCGATAAACAAATGAAACATTTTGGCTTCTCAACTTTCATGGTTCCCTGTCCCTTGTTCCTCCCCAAAGAATTATCGTTAAACTTCTGGAACTGGGGTCTCTTCTCCACTCCTTTGCCATCCCTCTGATAATTCTGAAAAGACCTGCCTTCCCCGAACCTTGGTGGAAATTTAAACCCAATTTCCTTTACATTTTGGCCCTCAGACAAGTTAATCGAAAAAATGTCCGAAAGTTCGGCTAACTTGATGGGCTCAATCCAGCTATCACTTTCTTTAGCAATCACATGAGACCGTAAAACAAATGGCATGCACTCCTTCATCTTATCTGCCACCCACAAATCTTGAATCTTTTGAAAATTATCAACTTCCCTAGATTCCAGATAAAACCTGAGATAAGTGCGAAGTCTGGTCGCAAATTGCATCCATGACTCGTTTGCCAGTTTTTCTGCCTTAGTGAACTGACCCTTATATTGCTGCGGGGTCAACCGAAATTCACGTAGCAAGGCCACCTTTAATTTTGCATATGAGGTCAATTGATCCACAGGTAACCTTCGAATTAACTTCTTAGCTTTTTCAGAGAAGAAAGGCATAAGCAAAGCACATTTCAAATCATCAGGCACTTGGTATATAGCAAACATACTCTCTACTGATTCAAGATACAACGGCAACTCAACATCCTCAGTAGGCATTTTAGGCAACACGTTTTTCAAAATGTCCCCAAATTTCTTAATTTTAGTTCCCATAGCCTCTTCTTCTCTTGTCTTCCTATCCCGTTCTCTCTTTGCTTCCTCTCTCATCTTTTCTTGACTGTGAATTTGACTATCCAACAGTTTTGTCTGCCACTCTCTTTGCTCTCTCCTTATTTCTTCTTCCTGAGCACATATAAATTCTCTCTGTATTTCCTCTCTTTCATTCTGTTCTCTCCTCATCTGTTCTTCATGTTCCATCCTAATTTCTCTCTGTTCTTTCTTCACATGTTCCTCACGTTCCATCATAATTTCCCTCTGTTCCATCATAATTTCCCTCTGTTCTTTCCTCACCTGTTCATCACGTTCCATCATAATTTCCCTCTGTTCTTTCCTCACCTGTTCATCACGTTCCATCATAATTTCCCTCTGTCGTTCTTCTCTTTCCATCATCATTTTCATCATCTCCACCATTGTCATCTCTTTTACCACTTTCTTAGGTAAAACACCTTCCTTTAAACCCTTTGCCACCAAACACAATTCAATAAGCTGTTCCTTGTTTAAAGTTACAATGGTGTCCACATCTGAACCAGCTTTAACTAACAAACCAATTAATGCATCTGCACTAAAAAACTTCAGTTTCTCACGTTCTTCTTCCATGTCGTGTTAGTAGACACACAAAAAAAACTAATCACAGAACAAGACAAGAACCAATGATACCCTCCAGGAAAAATCCTTAGATATTGTCCTTGCTTCCGAATCCAGATGGCGTAGAAATGGTGTAGATAGGCACGATGGTGTAGAAACGTTGACTCCAATGTCCTTGACACCACAACACTTGACTTGGTTGCAATCTAGTTCCTTCACTCTTCACTGTCCACTCATGAAAAGTTCGCCAAAGGGACCAGAAATGTTGAACCCGACCCACAACCAGAGCTACAGCTGCGTCGTCAGAGGATAGCCTGAATCCACACTTCGGTGTGCAACGGTCAGTGTGACGAATTTATTCTCCCGCATATCGGAAGACGATGGCGAGGAAGGGTTAAATTCCAGCCCTGTGGACTGGTTTACTGTGTGAGCTGGTATGCCGCTTCCTCTGTGAACTCCAGAGGACGGGAGCGGTCTGGTGTCCAACGCAGGAAAATGACTTCAAGACGAAGCGCTGACACAACCCCACAGTTTCTCCGAATATCCCGATGACCTTCACCGTGTAACGTTCAACACAGTAAAATGAATTCCCGACGAGACGAAAACACCACAGTTTCTCCGAATATCCCGATGACCTTCACCGTGTAACGTTCCACACAGGAAAATTGAATTCACGACGAGACGAAAACCACAGTCTCTCCGAATATCCCGATGACCTTCACCGTATAACCTTCCACGCAGGAAAAATGAATTCACGACGAGACGAAAACCACAGTCTCTCCGAATATCCCGATAACCTTAATCCTGGTCACGGCACCAAATGTGAGGAGTTTTCCCCGTCGTATTTAAAGAAATAACAACGTTAAATCTTTTCAATAAAGTATATTATATCTTCTCGTTGTGTTCTTCCATTTATCCGTCCAGTCACCATCATACCTATCTCGACACTGTTCACCTGCTATTATTACACGTATATCACAACAGAAAAATAAGTATGTACCCACCTCTGCCAGAACAATCCTGACAGTTGCAATAAATGAATTGAATTGAATTGAATGGATGATTTCAGACCAAAAGTAAGAAACTACCTCGATCTGTGAAAATTTTGATTAGTCCTATAATAAAAATAATTATAGGGAAATCGAGAGTTTAGGTGTTCAAGTACACTGTTCTGCATTGCAGAATTCAACGTTTAAAAGTCTTTGTGAACTTCTACTTTGAGGTGTGGTCGAATTTCAAAAATAAAATGAACTAAAGTTCAAGAGCGAAATAATTATACAGCAACATTCGTCCATGAATTCCAATTTTTACACAGGCCTACTTGATTTGTAGGGCTTTAGCTATACCCCGCAGTCGATCGAGTCGTGGGCTACGATCGACTTGGCTCGGCCAATGATCGACTCGATCGACTTTGTCGACTCGCCGACCTCTCGACGACTCGATCGACTTGGCTCGGCCGACGATCGACTCGATCGCCTTCGTCGACTTGAACTGTAACCGCGTGTTTAAAATTGACAAAAATTGCAGACAATTGCTGCGTTCTTTGATCCCAATACCTAAACACGCGTAGGGACCTTGGGCAAGTCCTTCACTCGCAATTCTTCAGCGCTTCGGCGTGAAACTCCGATGTTGTGTCCGCTCTGCAGTCGGGAGCGCGTCTGAGTAGAGTGCCTGAATGGGCGCTATAGCAAGTGCACATACAAACAAACAAACAAACAAACAAATCTTTTACGTCGTGAACTAATGCTATGTAAACTTGGGATAGTCCTGCCGTTCGATTAGAGCGCTAACCATGCACACCTTCAAAATGTTGCCATAAGATGCTATAATAAGGCGCCTGATGACATTAATTATAATCATTTTCACGTTAGGGTTGGGGCTGAACTTTCAGAAAAATCTTGCAACAGAATAGCACTCTTCAGGGCTCAACAATTTCTTCTCTTTTATTCTAAATTAATACATGTAATTATCAGGGTTGCCAGGTCGTCGCGAAAAGCGCGAATTGGGCGACTTTTGAAAGTGCTCGCGACAGAAAATTTCGTCCTCGCGACCTCGCGCTTTTTGGGCGACTTTTGAATTGTCTCGCGGTCGCCACGGCGACATTTTGAAATCTGATAAAATTCACCGCCGTAGATTAAAATTACCGTGACCAGTTGTGCGTGGCGTTGTCTACCTGATAATAAAGCATTAATAATTTACCGAAAGCACCAAATTGCTTGTCATCTAAATTTTTACGTCGATGTTTTCATCATGTATCTTCCGACTGGCGCGTTTCTATAAGCTCCATGAAAGATTAAGTTTGCGCCAATAATTGGCGCAAACTTAATCTTTCATGCACAAGGCACGCGGGCACCTGGCCTATTTTTGAAAAGTACTATAGATGATATTTCTTTAACTCACGTTATGGGGGGGGGGGGTCCGTAGCTCATTTGATAGAGCGTTGGTCGATAAACTGAGTAGTCATTATCGCGACCCGGGTTCAAGCCTCGCTCAGGGCAAAATTGATTTGAATTTTCTGTTAGCTGCCAGTGGCGATTTCCGTTGTGTTGTTTGCCTCGTGTCTGTTGAAAAAAAAGATCGCCCCTCTCCTGGCTTGGCCGAATCAGGAGCGTTCCAGCACTTAGGCCATTAGTGTTAAGCTACCGAGCCTGTTGTAGCCGACCTGAGTGTCGTGCGAAGCTGGCCGTATTTCGTATAACGTGTACCTGTAATCGATCTGCGGTCTGTCAGATTTGACCAAGGCCGTAGCTATTGGGGTTGTTTTGGGTGTTTGAACACCTCCCGAAATGGAAAATGTGAAAAAATGTTATGCATTTACGAGCACATGATGCAGCAAGCATGAAATAAAGCAATGAAAACACCGACCGAAATGAAAAATGGTAAAAAATAATAAACTAATTAGCCAAATTTTTCTAAAATTTTGGGAAATTGAACACCATTATTTGAAGATTTCGAACGGATGACTAAAAAGTCAACTGTTTTTTGAAGGAAAATTAAACACCTTTTTGAAGATTTCGGACGAATGACTAAAAAGGTCATTAGTGTTTTAGACGTGAAAAATAAGTGCTGTAATATGCCGAGCAAATTTCTGTCCAGGGTAACGACCTCTGTTGTCATAGACCCTGGTCAAATCGGATCCATCCATAGACGGGAAATTGAACCCCTTTTTTAAAGATTTTCGATGGACGACAAAATTCATCATTTATTTGAGATAGGAAATTGAACACCCTTTTTTAAAAGATTTCGAAAGGATGGCTAAAAGAAAAAGTCATCATTTTTTAAACTCTTCCACTGGTTGCACTTTGCCAGTGCCAGCCCCAAACATTGATAAAGGAGGAGGGCGTCGCCAATGGTCCTTGTTACCTCACAGTGACGTTAAAGTGCAATATTATTACAAACACATCAGTTTTTTTAGAAGAGAAAATAAACACCTTTTTTGAAGATGTCGGTCATTTGACTAAAAAAAAGTTATCAGTTTTTTGGGAGGGGTAATTGACACCTTTTTAAACTTCGGACTAATGAGAAAAAATAGTCATCAGTGTTTTGAGACACCTTTTTTGAAGATTTAGGAAGTATTACTTAAAGAATTGGACACCTACGAGCATACGGCTCATGGTGAATGATGATGATGATGACTTAAAGAAAGGTCATCAGCTTTTCGGTAAGTGAAGTTCTAAAACACCCGCCTCACAAAAAAATCCTGGCTACGGCCTTGGATTTAATGTCAATAAACGAATATCATTATTTTATAATGGGAAAGTGGGTGAAATACGTTAAATTATAGAAAAAATGAATTGGAACGACTCCCTAACCATTATTAATACATGTACGATTCATTTATGGTTTGTAAACCATCTCGCGATTTTCGCGACTTTTTTCGTGATAATCTCGCGATTTTCGCGACTTTTTTTCGAGATCTCGCGACAATTTTTTTCCGAAATCTGGCAACCCTGGTAATTATGATAAATGACATTCCCAACTGAGTGGAAGGCGTAGACATGTCCATTTTTGCCGATGAATGTGCTATTTAGAACAGAGGTTCTCAACCGGTGTGTCGCGACACACGAGTGTGTCGTGAATCGACTGGCGGTGTGCTGCGTAAAATTGGTGTGTCGTTGGTGTGTCGCAAAGAATTGGTGTGTCGCGAATTCTCACAGCATAAGCCGTCGTTCTTGCATTACACTGACTTGAATAGGATATACTTCAGCAGTTTGATGGGCGTGAACAATGAAAATTCTTTGCACTAAATTTATCTATTGTTTTTCATCACAATCTGAAGCGGCCCACAATAGGACTACATTAAATATTTTGTCGATGACGCGAAAATGTGCCCTCTTAGTCTTAGCCTACAACACGTTAGCGACTATACAAACATTTGCTCAGTGCTGCAATATTCGAAAGTGAGGAAAACTTTGATAAGAAACGGAAATTTTGCGGTTGACGCGGAATTGTGTCCTCTCGGCCTCTTTGCGTATTCAAAGTCAAACAATTAACGTAGGTGTAGGCCACAAAGTCCAGGGACTTCGAGGTACAAATGACCCCAAACGTTTTAACTCTAAGTTTCCTATAAGCCTACTTTTCAAGTTTTCTTGTTGACATTGTATAACAAATGCACATGCAAACAAAATTATACATACAAACAAATTGTAAGCATTGAATTCTGCGATGATTTAGTGGCTGGATGTCTTGCGATTGACTAAAGGGTGTCGTCAGATGCAGCGTAGCCACGTGAAAACTGATGCTAGAATAATTATAGTCATGGAACACATTGCCGATAAATTAGAGAGCTCCGTTTAGACACCTTTAAAACGCAGTCTACTAATGCTATATAAAATTTAGACGCGAAATTAAACGCCAATACATGACCATCTTGAATAAGAAAAAGCAAAGCATAACAGTCAAATGTGTGGACCTCACAACCGCCTTAGTCCATGTGATCCATATGATGATAAAAACCTTATAGCGTAACTGAGCCTGACACAGTGGCGCACTGTTGTCTGCCGATAGTCTGTTTAATACGACTCATATAATAACTTGCAATCAACTGTAATACTTTGAATTCTAATCATTCCGCGTTGTGTCAGTTTGATATTAAACAAAGATTAGTGTTATCTTGCTGCAGGCAAGAACGTTCCTATCGACCACTAGATGATTCTCGTTAATTGGTTTCTTTATATACTTGAAAGTTTAACGTTATCGTATGACAACAAAAGCCGTTGACGAGAGTAAGAAATAAGCGTACAAAGCAGTAAAAGTAAATTAATAAATATAGCAGTCAAATCACAAGAAAATGGTGTCTAAACGGCGCATTGCTATCTCAACGATCTTCAATGATTTTTAGACATCACAGAGTAGTTCATATGACACTCGCTCAGTCTGACACATTGTGATAAAAGGATCTAAAAAAGATTAGACAGTATAATCGTACATTAATTTTCTCGCACAGAAATTTGCAACACTGACCGCTGTAATCGGTTTCTGTTACAAAAGTTTAGCGCATTTAATTCTGTAGGTAACTGCAATATTCTACTTGTAAATAAGTATTTGAACCAGTAATTGTAATTGTAATTGTAATCGAACACTTGTATAGCGCCGCTCACAGATTCAGTAACGCTCCCGACCCAAAGTTAGCACTGTCGCTAACGAATAGTAATAGTCTTCAGGCGCTTCCTAAACAGCGGGAGAGAGAGGCTGAGAAGCTCACGACGTAGTTTATGTGGAGATTGACCTAAATTTATGACGTTGGAGCGACAAATTTGAAGGTGGCTAAGGAGCTTTGGCTTTGCCTGTTTTTCCTCGAAAAATCCTGTTGTGTTCGTATTTTTCGTCTCCTTTTTTCATTTTTCAATTTCTGAATGTTACGCTTGTGACCATATTTTGTAAATTCAATCTACTGTCTGTAATTATTTTGATTAATTTTATTTTCGCTTAACATATCTAACGCTGTCTCGAAACTTTCAATGATTCGGCTCTTTTAGGTCACTTATTAGCGCTTACTAATAAAGTTGTGTTATTTGCTAGCTGATTAAGGTTAAATTGCGCACACAAGGTTTTTAATTTTAAACTGTAGTGCGATGAAAAAGTTCAGTAATTTGTCGTTTCCTTTTATTTTTCTTTCTGTTTTTTTTTATATTTTTTAAAATCTAATTTTCAGCTTATATTTGATTTCTTCGTTTTAAAAATCTGCAGTTTAAAGTCAAAGCTGCTGTGCTTTGATCACATTTTCTATTTGTTCTTGAATGCCTTGTTTGGACCCGGGGTGTGAGACTTTTAGTATCTGCCAATGCGATATTTTTCAGCAAGTGGCGGGCTAGGGTGGCGAAGTTACCCTTGCATAATGGGGTAGCGATCAAGGTGGGGTTAGATATAGTCCGACCTCAGAAAATCTGTGTAGACCTATTAAACAATTAAAAGACAATTAAAAACTAAATGTTTATCGATGTGATTTCTATCAAGTTGTTTCAAGAAGGAAATTTTCTTTTCTTATTTTTTAAATTTTCTTTTGTGGGTCGTTTCTTTTTTTACGAGTTTCTTCTTTCACGTAATCCTCTGATCCATCGCGCGAGTCAGAGGAAAAGCTTTGAAAACTTTTCTCTTATAATAAATATAGTTTCTTTAAAAACGGTGTCTAATGCAATCGCGAATTGCTTGCGAACAGCTCCATTTATTATTATTTCGTACCAAGCGTCATCATTTCCGTTGCTGTTAAATATTATAACTATCTTCCGATATTCTCAAACAGGGTATTTCCCCACGAAGGTCTCTACTTTCTCAGCAAGTCTAGTTTGCAACAGCCAACCGCCCCTAAGCGACCACTTATTCGAAGGCAAAATTTCTGGGAGCAGAACTGAGAGAAACCTTATTATGTGACAACTTCAGTCGAGTTTCTTTTAATGTCGATTCTAAGCAGTTGAATTAGTGTCTAACTGTACTGTAACTGTTAATTGTAGTGTTATATAATGTAGTATTTTTGAATGAAATATGTGTTACAATATCGCTGTCTAATCTTGACAATTCCGCAGCGCCTGTATACTGCAGACTAAAGTGCCGCTATTTAAATTTCCGATTACTCTAACTATGACTGTTATCTGCGATCTACCTCCATTCCATACATTGAGCGTTAGAACAGTTGTGTTGTTACAATTAACGGATTATTCTCATTGTGTTTGTGCGAAACAGAATTTTTATACCAAATACCAGGGCAATCTTTTTAGAGAGCTCTTCTAGACACCTTTAAAATGTTATTAAACGCTGCTATATATTGTGAAGGCATCTAGTCAATAATAAAGAAGAAAGCTCTTAAGTGCTGTAATATGCCGAGCAAATTTCTGTCCAGGGTAACGGCCTCTGTTGACATAGACCCTGGTCAAATCGGATCCACCACTCATTATGGCAAAAATATTAAAACGGTTTCTGTTGACGCAAGCTGTCATTAAACTGTGGATCCATCCATCCGATTGAATAGAACTTCTTGCTTCTTACCCACCTTTGAAACGTCTTCAACTCTTATATAAAGGCGAGGGACTTTTATTTTCATTTTCAATTTTAATGAGCCTGTAGTTTCTCCTTCAAATTTTAGTGTCAAATTGTCAATGAGAGCTTGTGCAGGTCCTGCTGTTGCCTCAAACTTTCTGATTACACATACTGGTCTAATGACTTTCAAACAAATCACTTTCGGTGGGCGCGGATAAGTTTTTTGAACGTACCTGAATCGCTGATGACTTATTTGGTGGTGCCAGCATCAGACGTTTCAATTATCAATTCTGAACTTGATCGTTTTGAACAAACGGTCTATAATTATGGCAGGTAACTTTCCAGTCTACATGCATATGACGTAGTTCGCGCTGTTTGAAGTGGCGCCAAATAAATTCATGATTACGATTACGATTACGAATGGAAAACTTATATAGCGCCCCTTCAGAAGGATCGAGAGGAAGAGATGAACAGGAAGAGCAAGAGGTGGATGACGAATTATTTGAGAATGTGACAATTAACAGAATCGATTTTTATTACTTTCTGTTACGCTACGCTTTTTGGATTGTGACGTGACTTTTGTTTTGTTTGGAATAGTTAGATTAAATTTAGCTGGATAGGAATTACCTTTTAGCCCGTAGAACTTGATTTTAAATATTATTCTTATTTTTGGCCGAGGCATTGGCAAAAGCTGTAGTAGATTTTTTGGCCCACTTTGTGTATAATGCAGGTTCCTCTTCTGACATGGCTACTGTTTAATATATTTAATTTTTCTTTATTGAACAAGCCGATAAACAGACATCAGCCGGTTACAGTGTCATTTGTGCAGCCAGCAAAACAGATTTCATCTGTTGCTTTCTTTATTTCAGGTAATTTTCTCTTTATTCTCCATTCTCCATTCCCTCTTTTATGTCTGGCAGGCCTTTGAGCAGGCAATGTTTGGACAGGTAGTTGCTGCAGCTATTTTGAAGTTGTTTGAATTTGAAGTTTTGTGACTAGAGAAAATTTATTGTCGGGTGTTAAATTGTCTAAGGGTGTCTAAGCATGTTTTTACGTTCGTTCTTTTATTAAGCTTTTAACGACATCTTACGGTAAACAGGACCGTTCATTTCGGATGTGCGTTAACATCATTTATGAAATCCGAAAAGGCGTTCATGTATTTTGCATGGCCAGCCTCAAGACTCCTAAATAAGGAGGGAGTTGCTAGAGATCTTTGTTCTCACATAGTCGTGAAACTGAAACTGTTGCATCTTTTTAACCAGACAGCGACAATTGAACGAAATTGGTTTATATACGCCATCAGAAAACAGTTTAAAGGTGTTTAAAGTCCAAATGTCAGAAATTTAGACAATGGCGTTTCAGTGGCAATATTTTCCAGCAACTGGCGGGTGGGGTGCCGACTGGTCTTATCAAATTGGAGTTAAGATCGGGGGGGGGGAGGGGTGGCTGGATTAGCTCGTTCCCAGAAAATCTTTGCAAAACTAAATAGCCAAAGATGCACTTTTGCATACAAACAGTCAGATTGCTTAAAAATATGTCATAAACTCTAAGGGCCCATCAAAAAATTATGTATTTCGGCCCCTCGTCCCTGATGCAACACTATGTGGAACTACCATGCCTACCTAGATATACGCCTGAGCGTCTCTAACATTTACAAAAGTAAACTACAGAACATTTACTCTACCGTGGATTGCTGTTTGTTTTAGCTAAAATCTGTTAACTGCTATGATTTACTGTTGAGATCTGCACAGAATTTAATTAGAATGCAATCAAATGCCATAGAACGACTATTAGTATAATACAGATCAATAAATAAGCAAATGTGGGAAAAAAGAAATTTATTATGCACACCACAATTTCTGTTAGACACGCCATATATATATATATACATTCCTGCTTGGGACACCACTGTCATTTTACTAATGACTCTCCTTTGACACATCTAGTAGTTGTAGTTTTTGCAGGTTAACGTCACTGTGTGGTAACAAAGACCATTAGCGACGCCCACCTCATTTATAGAGACTTGGGACAGGCACTGACAGAGTGCGACCAATGGCGGAGTTAACACTTTGACACGTTATGAACTGGTGTTTTATTATGCTCGGGACACTCTTGGCGTTGGAAAAGACACCTTCGAAATATTTGCAACGGAAGCTATAATACTGCGGTTGTTGATTACATAATTAATTTGTTTAAGATTTCAAGATTTATTAAAACACCACTCAAGCTTAAAACAAAACTCAAAAAACAGACATCTGCTCAAGCGTATAGTGCACTGTTCTCGACCAGAGGCAAAGGTTCCTCTAAAAGCAACGGTGCTGAACCGCTGGAAGAGGTAGACAATCTTCCTCGGATCGCCGGAAACAGCGGCACAACGGCGGCCTAACTCAAACAAAAACTCTCGACCAGCGCGATTGATGGGGTCCAACGTTTCAATAGCAATGGGCACAAACTCATGGGAGACAGGACGAGTGGAGTATTTGTTGCACCTTCGGTGCGCCGCATGTTCCGCAGCTCCTCCAGGTACAGTTGATGAAAGATGTATATAGAAGACCGCACAAGTGTGTATGGCTGTGAAGTCCCAGGCAATGTATTTTTCTCTGGCCCATGGGACGAGGGTGGCCCCGTCAGGTCTTTTGCTGTCAGTTTTGATCAGGCCTGGCGGCTATGTTATGTATTCGACTGGTGACTGGATGATTTTGCGGTTGACTAAGCGGTGTCAAACTATGCAGCTTCGCCATGTAACAACTATTGCCAGTCTTATTATAGGCATGGGACACGTTGACGAATAGCTAGAGCGCGTTGCTAAGACACCTTTAAAACACTATCTAGTGTTACTATATAAGTCTCAGACGCGGTACTCTGATTGACTCAGCCAACAGTACCATCCGTTAGACATCAGGGCTCCTCTAACACTGTAAATGAAAAAATAATTAACAATAATAATATAAAAAAACTATCCGATAGACATTAAGACTCCTTGAACACTATGCTCTAAATAAAGTGGCGACATCAGTAATAGTTAATAATTAATAATTTATCTTTAATTCAATGCATGCAAACGCACTGCGCTTTACATGTACAAGTTGTGGAGTAATCTTAATTAACACCTAGCTGAACAGAGACAGCCTGCCCTTTTGATAGTGAAACGCCTACAGAGCATGTCCGCCCAACGGGGGCTCGAACTTACTGCCTCTCGCACTCTACGCCAGCGTGTTATCCATTACTCTACAGGGCTCCCTCGGCAGAGTAACATACTGATGCAGACCAGGCATGCGACATGTTTCCCGAATCGATAGTACGCTTGCCTAAAAGATATTGAATTCGTTTTCGAGATTTCTTCATATAGAAGATTATAGCGTTGAGACCATGAACCAGCAATTTACGATTGCACATGTACGCAATGGCGCTTACTCTATATGAGTAATAGTGACCCTTTAGAAGAAGAAGTGCAGTATCAGATCGCTGTAATAAACGAAAATTTATAAATATATAAAAAGTAGGTGAGTGTGAAAATAGATAAATAGAGATATGATTAATGGGAGATATTGATCTATCTATCTGTCCTTCTTTGTCCTTCTAGATCAGTCCTTCCGTCCGTTTTTCCGTCCTTCGATCCGTCCGTCCGCCCGTCCGTCCGCCTGTCAATCCATCCATCATTCTCTGAAAAGATTACTAAATGAGTGAAAAAATGAATGAATGATTAAATATTAATTAAGTAAGCATATAAATAGTGAATAAGTCAATAAAATCGTTCACATCTTGGAGAAACTCTGATTCAGTGTCCGCGCGGTAGTCGGAAGCGCCTCTGATATTTGAATGGGCGCTATGACAGTTGCCCATTTTACACATGATGACTATTTGTAATAGATGATAATGTAAGCGGAACTCTCGGTTCCTTTATGTTTTCCCATTCTTCTTGAATCTACATAAACTGATTTGCATGATGCATCGGAAATATTTAATAGCATGTGGGCGATTATTTAAAGGTGTCTAATAAATTTTTACATGATTTGTTCTTTTGTTGAGTATTAAACGACATCTTGCGGCAAAGAAAGAGGATGATGGTGATGATGATGATGATGATGATGATGATGATGATGATGATGATGATGCGACAAGCAAGAACCTTCATGTCGACTGCGAGATTTGGCCTCGTATTTAACATAAATTCGATATGAATTGCCTGAGATTTAATCCTCCGAATACCATGGACCTCAAATACAACGAATGAATTGGTACTCGAAACATATATAGAAAGGAACTATCTCAAATCGGTTAATTAAAGAAGATGACATTCTGGGGACATATCACGATGAAGAGAGAAAATACCACCCTCCCTTTGTAGATCGAGGTTTAGTAAACAATTAGTGTTGGATCGACTGATTGTGTTATGCCGACTTAGGCCTATATATAGTAGTTAATGCTTTAAAAAGGTGTTTTAAGTCCAAAAGCATATTTTTCTTAGCTCAGATTTTATTTTTGGATTTGAAATCTTTACAATGGCGTTTCAATGTCAGGTTGCGGGCTGGGTGCCGTAGTAAATGATTAGTGGTGGAGGTGGCAGCAACAGTATCAGTAACTGTAGACTCTAAGAGCGATGTTCGCAGTCAGAAAACCTATGGATGCATTGATGAGCCTTTAGTCGACGGAAGCATTTAATTGCATGTGGACTTTTATTTAAAGGTGTCTAAATAAAGTGTTGCATTGATAGTGGATGAATGACATTGTAGATTGGGGTGGGGAAGACCTACAGAATCAGAAACATGCGGCCATAGACAGACTCTATATAGTGGAGCGACATTGTGAGAAGAAGGCATCGGACACATACATTGATCCCACTTTTGTTGTTGTTGTTGTTGTTGTTGGAGATGATGATGATGATGATGATGATGATGATTATGATGATGGTGGTGATGACGATGATGACGATGATAGTGCGGCAAACAAAGCCGTTCATATCGTCATAAATTCGATATGAAATGCCTGAGATTTACCCATCGAATACCATGATCCACATAGAAAACAGTGAATGGGAACTCGAAACAGCTGACGTATGCAGAAAGGAAACTTCTCTAGTCGGTTAAAGAAAGGAAAATGGCATTCTGCGGATATATCACGAGGAAGAGAATAAATTGCTTGGAAAGGAGGAACTACAAGGCACATAAATAAGAACTGACTGGATGAAGAACATCAGATTATGGACAGAAACATAAATGAAAGAATTATTGACGAAGGTATAAAAGTGGAGGATAGGCAACAATGGAGTAGGATTGTACACGACGCGGCCGATCCGATCATCGAGAATGGTGGTGGGTGGATCCAGATTTGACGAGGGCCTATTGTAACAGAGCCCGTCGCCTTAGACAAAAAATTTGTTTGGCATATTACAGCATTTTAATTGCTAAAAGATACTTAAGATTATCAGCCGGTGGTTAAGCTAATTTTTGGAACAATGATTTATATATATAAAACCTAAAAATTGTTATTTAAAGGTGTCTTAAGTCCAATGGCGTATTTTGCTCTGTTAGATTTTATTTCTGGATTTGAAATCTTTACAATGAAATTTCAATGGCAATATTTTCAGCAGGTTCCGGCTGGGTGCCGTAGTGGCATTAGCAGATGTGGGAAAGATCCGAGAGGGGCTGGATTAGCTCGTTCCCAGAAAATCTTTGCAAAATTATTTTTTTCATATTGTGCAATTTTTAGCATGCAAACAGTGAAATTCGTGCCTGGGGTCTTATGTCGAGCGACTTCGTCCTTTATAAATTTTCGCGCCTTCTTTCTTTTCGTACACCTGTGGGGAGCGGTGGCATGGGGTGGGGTACGTTCGATGGTTTTGAGCCGGAATATTGCGGGATCGAACCCACCTCAAGCCGTCGCGAAAAAACCCCGTGCAAAGCCGCTCACTCGCAATTACTCAAGTACTTCGGCGCGAAACTCCGATTCAGTGTCGGCGTGTAGTCGGGAGCGCCTCTGAGAATTTTTTTGAGTGGTGTTATAGCAACTACTCATACAAACTCCACCTTCTCTATATTTCCACAGGTAAATTAAGATATTTCCACTCGAAACTGAAAAAATGCTTTTTTCACAGATCCTATCCTGGTTCCTCCACTACCTCTCTTCCTCCCACGCCGTTCCATCTCTAAACATCACCCACCCTAGTCGTCTGTCTAACTACTCGCCTGACTCTCCGGATATCGACTCGATGCCTATCAACTTTCTGTTGATTGAGCGCCTGTGAACAAGCTGGTTCCCACGGGTTAGTTTTGGTGAGCGCTGTTAGGTCCGAGTTTACAATTACGATTACATACTCAAACTTGTCCAGCTTAGTGCTAATTTATAAATGTTCACTGTTTAACGATATCCACCACAGAGAATGCTTAAGGATATTGTCGCCTTCAATCAACTAATAAAACACCATTTTTACGCTGCAAATATTAATTATAAATACTGTTATAAAACTTCAAAACTTGACTCTACTTGGCGCCGAGGGTTCGCCATTTTGGGCTCTGCAGAAATATCGGGATTACAATAATTATACCCAAAACTCATCATTGCGTGTGACATGCATTTCCATTATGACGTAAGTAATGCTGAAGTAATTAAATGAAAAATTATGATAGATTGCTTAATATTGGTAATTAACGCTTAGTTAACGAGTCAGACCTTGTAAATCTGAAAATGCCGATGTCTTGATAGGCCTATTGTTTTGATGAAGAAGACCTTGTTTAATTAAGAGTTGCTAACTGCCATCGATAATAAATGTTTCATAATTACATTGTGGAGCTTTACAGAATGACTAGCAGTTGCAGTAGTAATAGTTATTGTCATAATAATAACCGAATTGAAAAATCTATTGCTGTCACAAACTTATTTTCTGTTTTTAAATTGTTTTTACATTTCCCCCCAAAATAAGTTTCTGTTCCGTTTTTCGTCTTTGTTTTTTCCGGTTTTTTATGTTTCGTTACGGTTTATTCGTTTCTTTATTTTTCGACTCGTTATTTTTTCGTCTTTTTATTTTTCCATTTGTTTTGCGTTTTTTGCGAGAGGCCAAATATTTTTATTTACTGTCTGTAATTATTTTATTTTCGTCTGATATCCATTACTCTACCTTCGTAATTTCAAAAATTCTGCTCATTCAGGTCACTATTTGACCGTTTTTCATGGCTAAGTTATGTTATATACTTGCGGATTAAAATTAAATTGCGTAAACAAGGTTTTAATACAAAATGTATCAAATTTAATTTTTTGCGTTAGTCTTTTTATGTCGTTTTTCCGTTTAAAAGTTTTATTCAGTTTCTTCCTTGTTATTGTCGTTTTAAACAACTATAATACACAAGTCTATCAGTTATCGAACTTTTTCGAACGATTACGATCCGATCGGATAATATTTAAAAGCGTGTTGATAATTGTAAAAAGGTGTCCAAAATTATTTGTATTTGTGCATTCTTCTTTTTATTGATTGTTTGACGATGTCTTGCCAAGCAAGACCGTTAATACCGACTGTCATTTGACTCATAAACTCCGCCACTGCTCGGACTTTGGCAGTGTCAGTCCCAAACATAATAAATTGGGAGGGCGACGCTAGGATCTTGGTTATGAGATTTACCTTGGTGCATATTGCATCGGTTGTACGAAATCGAAATATATATATCGCTAGAAATATTCTTTAAAGGTATTTAAGGTCAAAATGTGTGAAATCTTCAAAATGGCGTTTCAGTGGCGATATATTTAATCAATTCGCATGCCAGGGTGTCGAAGTGACCTTAGCAAAATTCGATCCGAGAAGGCTGGATTGCCACAGATAATCTTGGCAAGATTAAATCTGTAATTGAGCAATATAATTGTATACAAACAGAAAAATGCTTAAAAGACTTTAATGTTCATCATCTTGAACTCTAAATTCACACATTGCGTTAGGAAAAAAAATCGCATTTCGACCCCTCCTCCCTGTTGCAACGCGTGCTTTTTGTGGAACTCACACGCCTACGTACAAATTGGCCTAAGCCTCATTTACCCCTTATAAAAGCAAACAATAGAAACATTTACTTTACCGTGGGTTACTATTTGCTTTTACTAAACATCATTTTGCTAGCTATTTTTTTTTACTGTAACTGTTTTCTGTTTAGATCTGAACATAATGTACTCATACTGTTATAAAATAGGAAAATACAGATTTATAAATTATGTGGACTTCATAACTATGGAATTTATTATGCGTGCACACATTTCTTCGAGACCTATTCCAAGTCGTAAGCACCATCAAGTCGCCCAAACCCGGCGAGCCTCTCCTTTATTAAAAGGCGCGGTGGTGTATCGGGACAGGGGCGGATCCAGAGAGGGCAAATCCGACCATGACCACCACCATTGAGAATTGTTCACATCATTTCGTTCAGTTATTCTGGCAGGGAAAATGGACGTACCCACCGAGTACAGGTTTGATGCAACGAGAAAACGTGACGAGAGAGACGACAGAGAGAAAAGTAGCGTAAGACCAAAAAAGGTCATCAGCTATTTTGACGGGAAAAAGTCCTTCACCCACAATTGATCCGGCGTAAAACTTCGATTCGTTGTCCACGCTGTGGTCGGGAACACTTCTGAGAAGATATATTGAATGGGCGCTATAACAATCAATCAATCGTAATTTATATAGCGCCCCTTCAAGGTACCAACTCAGAGGCGCTCCCGGCCGGGATCAAGCGAAAGAAACAGTCTTCAGTAGTATATGAAATTGAGAACAGCTTGGGAGGTGTCGCATAGTCAAGGGAAGTCCATTCCAGGTTGTTGGACCAACCACAAAGAATGAACGCCTCTGCATTGTTGCAGAGCGATTGAAAGGAACTATTAAGTCACCATGGACAGTAGTGCGCAGTGCGCGGCGGCCTATGCAAGTGGAAAGAGGCAGGCAAAGCTCACACAGATAAGAAGGTGTCCAGCCTGATAAGCATCGCCACACCAATGATGCAATCCTAAATGAGATGCACTGCGGGAAAGGAAGCCAGTGCAAGACCTCACGTGAACATAGGCTATCATGGTAATCGTTCCTTCCTCAGATTTTTCTTATCACTATTGTTAGTATTATGATTGTATTATGTTGTTTACTTTTCTGTAAAAATTGTACAGTTAGTAGAGTTATTTTAGTAGAAAAACATCAATCGACTCAACAAATTACCAGAAAGTAGAGGATTAGTAGAGTTGTTAAGAAAACCCCCACTGACGAAAATACCAAAGTTCACATAATTTCGAGCAGTGCTCGAGCCGCCATCTTGGACAATGGCGGCTTAAATTTAGTTTTTTTCCCAGTTGTTACAGTACAAAATGTCAATGATAAAACGGACGACAATGACTTTTTAGATGATAAAAACTATTTTTAGCTGCACATGAGTACTTTTACAGCAGCAGGAATCCATTTATTATTATTATTATTATTAAATAAATTTGTAACGCGCGCAATGTCACACCGAAATGTGAATCTGAGGCGCGGATAGTCAGCCGCCAGATGAAGATGCAATTAAAGATCCAAATGCTTGAAAGCCAAGGAGAAGTAGTAAGTTTTAAGCCGCTTTTTGAAGGAAGGAAGTGAAATTGAGCTACGAAGAGAGAGCGGAAGCCGATTCCATTCCCTGGGTGCAGAGGCATGGAATGCACGCAAGCCCATAACTGTTTTGCATCGAGGTTCAGATAAAAGACTTGTGCCCGATGAACGCAAGCAACGAGGAGGAATGTAAGGAGTTAGTAGTGACTGAAGGTAGGAAGGTGCGTTGGTACTGAGAGATTTGAAGGTCAGACATGCCAATTTGAATTTTATCCTGTACTGAACAGGAAGCCAATGCAGTTGTTGGAGTAGGACTGAGGAACTAGTTTGTATTGGGACGCGCAGCACAACACGCGCTAAGGAGTTTTGGATGTGTTGCAACCTGTTGAGCTCAGTGACTGAGAGACCGACAAAAACAGCGTTAGCATAATCAAGGCGGGATGAGACAAGAGAACATTTAGAACGCTTTTGTCAAGAACTGCTCTCTGGCTCTTTGGCTCAGCTGCTCAGCTCGTTTATAACAATGACTTTACTCGTCAGGTTGTATTGCAACTATAGTGGAACTCATAGCGAGGGTCATATTAACAGTCCTCTGTGTAATTCATTCTAAAATCAGTGAAGTGCCTCGCCTGACTATGCGGATCTTTGACCCTGTCTATCTACTGTGTTTTGGTTGAGCGCATGTAAATAAGTTGGTTCCCGCAACATAGCTTTTGCGGGTTCTGTACAAGTTCCGTGTTTACGATTCCGATGGTTACCGAAGCATTCGAATAGATAAGATTAGCATATTAGATTATAGATTGTAAATATTATACTAGCTTAGATAAGCATAGAAAATATCTGACTTGATTCCAAGAGAGTGTCTTTTTGTCTCTAAAGACACCTGAAATTGATTTATAGCCGAATGATAAAGACTTGACACCTCTATGCCAAAACAAATTTTGGCACGGCCTCTGTTGTCACAAGCTGTGGTCAAATCTGGAACCATCCACCCAATAACGTTTTTCTTACATACCCTATAAAAGGTGTTTACTGGAGCAATATATACATATTAAATGATTAGACTTTTACTGCTCGCTCTGTTCTTGATACTGCCATTGATTGATATTAGTTATCTTTGATGTTATATTATCATCCTTTATGCGACATTTTCTTACCTCCTCCTTTATCTACGCTCGACATTGGTTCTTCCACAGTAGCATAGCATTAGCGTCAACTTGACATCTTATAGTTGCAGCCGCAAGCGTTACAAGTAGACAGTGGTGGTAGTAATTTCACTTATAAAGGCACTGTGTGCGGTGTGTGGTAGCAGAGATCATTTGCGTCGCCCTTATTATCCTTTAACCAGTGCGAACGGTGGCCGAGTTATGAGCTACATTTAGGAAGCAATTTCTAAAGAAAAACATTGAGCGCTCTACTTTGCCAAATTATAAGACACCTCTAAATCATTCATTTTTCATCGATATATATACCTGGCGAATACTTGACATCAGTTAACACGAGGCCCATTACCAATCCGGATCCATCCATTAACTTCAGTTGTACTATGCCTAACAAATTTTTGCCAAAGGCAACGGTCTCCGTTGTCATAACCCGTCGTTAAGCTATGGACTCCACCTCATATTACACTGTGTAACCTTGCTTCTTTTCATTCTGCCAGTGCCAGACCCAAACCTAGATAAAAGAGGAGGGGGTCGTAATTGTTCTTTGTAATCACACAGTGACGATAGACCGCAACTACTACTGGAGCGCAGTATAGGCTAAATGGTATGTTTGGTGTCTTGGTGCCGGAAGCTCGTGGGTTCGAATCCATCTGAATCCACCGCGTTGGGGCCTTCAATCGCAATTGCTCAGCGCTACGGCGTGAAACTCCGATGCGGCGTTAAAGTGCTTGCACATACATACATACGTACATACGTACATACGTACATACGTACATACATACATACATACATACATACATACATACATACATACATACATACATACATACATACACACATACATACATACATACATACATACATACATACATACATACATACATACATACATACATACATACATACATACGTACATACGTACATACGTACATACGTACATACATACACACATACATACATACATACATACATACATACATACATACATACATACATACATACATACATACATACATACATACATACATACATACATACATACATACATACATACATACGTACATACATACATACATACATACGTACGTACGTACATACGTACGTACGTACATACGTACATACGTACATACGTACATACGTACATACACACATACATACATACATACATACATACATACATACATACATACATACATACATACATACATACATACATACATACATACATACATACATACATACCTACATACGTACATACGTACATACGTACATACGTACATACGTACATACATACGTACATACGTGCATACGTACATACGTACATACGTACATACGTACATACGCACATACGCACATACATACATACATACATACATACATACATACATACATACATACATACATACATACATACATACATACATACATACATACATACGTACATACGTACATACGTACATACGTACATACGTACATACATACGTGCATACGTGCATACGTACATACGTACATACGTACATACGTACATACGTTCATACGCACATACGCACATACATACATACATACATACATACATACATACATACATACATACATACATACATACATACATACATACATACATACATACATACATACATACATACATACATACATACATACATACATACATACATACATACATACATACATACATACATACATACATACATACCTACATACATGGATATAAAGCTGTAATAAAGGCTATACTCGCATTTTATTTTACTGTTCTTTCATAAGAAACCTTTTTTACGTGATTAACTGATGTTATATGTACGTGAAACACATATCGTTTTAATAGTAGCCCATATGTATGAAACAACGCTATAATAATTATTATTATATGCATGGGACACTCTTGCCGTTCGGTTGGAGACACCTCCAAAATGATGCCAACAGAAAATATGATCAATCAATCAATCGTAATTTATAGAGCGCCCCTTCAAGGTACCTACTCAGAGGCGCTCCCGACCGAGATCAAGCGAAAAAAAAAACAGTCTTCAACAGTTTGGGAAATTGAGAAGAGTTTGAGAGGTATCGCATAGTCAAGGGAAGTCCATTCCAGGTTGTTGGATCAACCACAGAGAACGAACGCCTCTACACTGTTGCAGAGCGAGTGAAAGGAACCATTAAGTCACCATGGACAGCAGAGCACAGTGCGCGGCGGTCTATGCAAGTGGAAAGAGGGAGGCAAAGCTCACACAGATGAATATCAGTGCGTGTGCTTATATTGCTTTACGATTGACTAAAGCGCGGTCTTCCTATGCAGCTTAGCAAAGACAATTGATGGTATAATTATAGGCATGGGGAAACCGATTAGTTAGGACCTCAGTAGATACACCTTTAACATATTGTCTACTGATGCTATATAAGCGTCAGATACAAAACTCTGTTTGATTGAACTCCCCTGGTCGATCCGATAGATCAGTGGTTCTCAAAGTGGTGGTCCGCGGACCGGCGCGGGTCCGCGGAGACCAGGTCACCGGTCCGTGAAGAAGTCTGTGAGTGAAAATAAATTATAAATATTAATTTATATGTGTTTCAAATTGTGAAATTATTTGAATTGTTATTCAAAATTTATTCAAACTTCTTCCTCGAATTTTAAAAAAATACATTACATGTGCCTTATTTTAACTTGCCAACTGGTTTTTTAAGCAATCTGTATTTTTAAAATTAATTTTCTACGTTTATTGCTGCAGTCAGTTTCTTTTAAGTAGGTTACTGTTGATTCTTTGGTGTGCGATAGTCAAGTAAACGCTGATCAAGTTTTTTCATACTGAGCGCATAAAATAATTCTGAACTGGTTTCCTATATGCGAACATCCAAGCTAAAACAAATCACGCAAATCAAATAATTATACACTATATTTAAAATGTGGTGATATTCTGATTTCTGTGTTCTATTTCGAGCAGGTGTTTCCATCATTAGTGCAAAATCTTAAGAATGCGTCATTAGACCCCTATCTATTTTTGCAGACCCTATTATTATAGGTCAACATTAACAAACTTCTAATCTTTGTTGAGACTTTGAGTTCAAATTTTAAAAATGCAATAAAATGACAATTAAATTGAGAAATAACTTTAAATGCTATTAGGAATATGTTCTAATTAATAAAACAAACCCCTAATTACGATTAACCATGTAATAGTCCTTTTATAATAATAATATAGCCTAGTTCGTTTTTTGCGCATGCATGCCATTAAAATTAGTGGTCCGCAAGCTTCCAACAAAATTTTTGCCGGTCCATTGCCTGCGGAAGTTTGAGAACCACTGCGATAGATGTTAAGGCTCCGTTAGCATCGTAGCCTAAGTGACGACATCTATTATAATTATGCTAATATATATGTGCAGACTAGCCGTGCGACGTGTTAGCCGATTCGCTCTAATCGCTGTAACAAATGAACAAATAAATGAGAAATAAATATGTAGAGATAGAAAGATCAATAATTTGGTCTATCTCTCTATCCATCCATCTATATGTCTGCCGTCCGTCCGTCCATCTCCGAACAAATGAAAAACGAAAGAATAAATAAATAAATTATTATTCAATTATAAGCGTACGCTCCAGCGTGAAACTCCGATTCAGTGTCCGCGTTGTAGTCCGGAGCGCCTCTGAGCAGTAATCATGAAGGGCACTATAATAAGTGCAATAATAAGTGCACATATATACACAATAATTATTTGTAATAGATGATACTGTTAGCGGAATGTTCAGTTCTTTTATGATTTCGCATTCTCAACATTAATGGCTGCCTTTCTGTTTTGCATGATGTTGGGCCCGGTGTCGTGGTGGGTATGTTCGTCGCCTTGCAGCCGAAGGGTTCCAGGTTCGAATAAACCTCAAGTCGTGGCTTAGGGACTTTGAGCAATTCCAATTGTTTTGACATCAGCTTTTTATATCTTTTTCCGCGTTTAAAAGATTTATTCTTTTTCTTTTTCTTCCGCTGTTATCGTTTCGAACATCTGTGCAGGATTCTAAGTGCTAGTAAATTTGGTTGAACGTTGCTGACCAGATGATATTTAATAGCGTGTGTGAAATTGTATAAAGGTGTTTAAAATTGTTTGAGCATTTTCCTTTTATTGAGTGTTCGACGACACCTTGCGGCAATCGGTTGGATCTGATTAAGGCATATTCAACATGTTCGGCCGATCAGGGTTCCACAGTTAAAAGTCCCTTCACAGCCAAAAGGAATTTTTTCAGCATAATAGTAAAAATGAGTTAAAATCTCAGAACAAACAATATTGTCAAGTTATTCGAAAACTACTGGTTTTTACATAATAATACAACGTTTCACATGTGTAAGTACACTTATTGGAGTTTTCATTTCATGGAGGATCGCTATTAAAATCATACAGAAATGTTAGTAAGATCTTTCAGTTTTAAAATTATTATTTAAATAGTTGATACATGTATCTCACCCGATAGGAGTCGCAAGTGCTCTGCGATGCTTAACGAAATGGCGCCGTTATTATTGTGTGCATTACTGTAATACCACACACTTTCTTACGAATTAGGTCTACTACTATCGCAACCGTGAAGTAGTGGATGTGTTAGTTTCTAATCAGTGGTAACACGAAAAATCACGACAAACGCCCTTGAAAAAAATGTTTTTCCTTACCATTTTCCTGCCCAAGGATATTCGATGCCTAGAATTTATTTTTGGCAGAAACCGTTTCTGCACTGTTTACTTCACAAGTTCTCTGTCTATGCTCTGGCTAAAAGTCTGACCACGAATCTCTCAATATTTTTAAGCCTTATAGGACGCATGCATGTATTTTAACACTAGAGTGCAATAGTATAACAAATTGTGGTTACTGCAAAAAGGAAGCGCGAATTAATAATGGATGAATGTTGATTCGTTGCATTTGCCGCGTTTTGCGTGTCATTTTGTCGTGGTTCTGCAAGGTTGAGCTCCACAGTTTTACGGGACTGGCCCTCCACATTTTGTTAATCCAATTTGTTAATACACATTTTGCTAATCCACATTTGTTAATACACATTTGTTAATCTACATTTGTTTATCCACATTTGTTAATTCACACTTGTTAATCCACATTTGTTAATCCACATTTGTTAATCCATGCACATTTGTTAATCCACTTTGTTAATACACATTTGTTAATCCACATTCGTTGCTAATTCACATTTGTTTATCCGGCCCTGGCTATCAGGACCGTTAACACCGATTTGGTTTTTTTGAGCGTTTGTATACCAAGGATTGTTCGTAACTGACATATTACTTCTAAATATAAAGCCTTGGAAATATCATTCAAAGGTGTTTCAAGAATAAACGAAAGACGTCTAAAAATGTTTCTGCAATGTCTCTTTATTGAGTGTTTGATGATCGTCATTGTGAGTTAATCCTAAACAAGCTGTACGGTACTGTGGTAGCTAATGGTTAGCTATAAATCCGACAGCGTCGTTCATTCTTTGTTGCAGGTCCTACAGCTTGGAATGGTCTCCCTGTTACACTGCGCTTAACTCCCACGGGGTCATTCCACTCTGTTCCTTAAGAACCTAAAAACTGTTTTATTTAGCGGTGGTTGGGCCGGGAGCGCTTCTGAGTAGCCTACCTTGAAGAGGCGCCATATAAATTTCACAAATAACTAAATAATTAAATGAATAAATGTCTACAGTTCTTTAACCTCGCTACACAAATCAACGATAATTTTCTCGTATTTTTGTTATTCAAAATCCAATAGTAGTAAACAAAAAAATGAACCGTAACGACTATTTTACATGAATGAAAACAACCCAACGTTAATGACTACATCGCCATCTCATTAAATCTTTCCCTAGAAACTCCTATACACACGAATGGCACTCCTACCAAGCCTACCTCACTCTTTGCGTACATCCCTCCATCAGCCGCTCTGTCCCTCTCTCTGTCTCTGTCTCTCTTGCTCTCAGGCGTACGGCCGCACAGCAGCAACTTTCCAGCCACTCAGACCTACCTTACCTGTTCGCTCTTGCTTGATAATTAGCTGACCATTAAATGCTATACAAAATTAGCTTAGAGTCATAATTATTATTTGCCGCCGACAGTTAAATTCGATTCCTGTCATAAATTGTGATCATCAGTCATACATTGAATTGTAATAATTCTGCGTTTTGTCAGTTTGAAATTAAACAAAGATTTGTGTTATCTTTCGGCAAGCAAGACCGATTATATCGCCGGACGAAGAGAGGTAAACATACACCACATGTCCCCGAACTGGCTTATATTTATAGTGCTGGAAATATTGATTTAAAGGTGTCTAAAATCTAAACGCAACTACCGTGCCTAGTTCAGATTTCTGTGTTCGGTATGTTTATTCTTGAATGTTTAGTTAGGATCCAGGAAGTGAAACCTTTTTAGCGGTGGACAATGACGATTTTTGTAGCAAGCGGCGTACTAAGGTAGCAAAGTAGCTTTGGAAAATAAGGTGGCGATGAGCCTGTCCGCAGAAAATCTTTGAGTTTTTTTTAAATAAAAAATCTAAAATTTGTTGTCCGGTGTAATTAAATGTTAAATTGTTAGCGTCGAACATTTCTACAAATTTCTACAATGGATCCGATTTGACCAGGGTCTATGACAACATAGGCCGTTACCCTGGACAGAAATTCGCTCGGCATATTACAGCACTTACATGTAGGTGCTTTTTTGTTTACGTATATTTAGATTTTATAGAAAATTTAAATTATTTAAAACCGGTGTCGAACGTTTGCGTATACAAGGTGTCCTTTCCGTTGCTGGCCCCAAATTAGAGCCTTTCTTTCGGTATCTCCAAACAGGGTCTTTCCCATTAAAGATCTAAATTACTTTTCCAGAAAGTTTATTTTGGCAAAGATTCTCCCGCTACATGGAAAAAATCAACCGCTCCTTAGACACCACTTATTTAAAACGAAAAAATCTTTGGGAGGAGATTTGCGAGAAACTTAATTGTATGAGAAATGTATTCAAGTTTCTTATACCTTGATTCTATTGATTCTAAACAGTTGAATCAACGTCTAATTTCACTGTGACTGTTTAGTGTACTATTATGTATAATGTCGCTTTTAAACGAAGCCTTTATAACAATAGCCTTGCTTAATTTCAACAATTCGACATCGCCATCAGTCCTGAAGAATGATTAGCAATAACAGAAATCTGTGTTCTATCTCTTTTTCATATATTGAGCATTAGAACAATTGCGCTGCTACAGTTAACAGATAATGCCTCTTATGTTTGTACAAAATAGAGCTCTAACGACAAATCATGGACATCCTTTTCAGATATCTTCATTAGACACCTTTAATATTTCATCATTTGACGCTATATATATATAAGACACTAGCCAATAATATTGATAAAAGGCGTTTTCTAAATCCTAAAATACCCAGAAAACGCTGTAGTTCGATGCTATATATAAATTAGACTTTTAACATTTCACATTCGAGCCATTACGGAACTGAGTTGTCGGTGGCGTCTATAACAGGACTATTTTCATGGAAGAGTTGACACGGGCTATTTTGACGGGGCTATATCGACGGGGCTATTTTGTCGGGAACCGAATTTTTTGGGGCTTTCTTGTCGGTGGGCGATTATGACGGGGCTATTTTGTCTTTGGGCGATTATGACGCTCTGTTTGGACGGGGATGTTTTGACGGGGCTATTTTGACGGGGATACTTTGACGGGTCACCCGGACACAGCGTTCAGACCACGAACGAGTTACAAAATTTCTTGTATGAGTACACGACGTAGTAATAGCTCTCCAGGCAGTCTGAATGGGCGCAATGTAAAATTACTGTAATAGATGGATGTATAGAAAGACAGGCAGTGACGCTCACTGTATAGTGTATAAGATGGTGTAGTGGGTATGTTGGATGGCTTGCAGCCGGAGGGTTGCAGGTTCGAATCCACCTCAAACCGCCTCGTAGGGATCTTGGGCAAGTCCTTCATTTGCAATTATTGCTCAGCGCTTCGGCGTGGAACTCGGATTCAGTGTCCACGCTGTAGTCGGAAGCTTCTCTTAATTTAAATCGTTATTCACACAGAGCCGGTTCCTGTAAATATTTAGTCTTAATGGCGGTCATAGCCAAGAAACCGAATTCATACGACTTATGTCATGTATAACCTGGATGCTTTACTTTTCTGCCCGCTGTCTTAAGGCTTTTCTTTTTCCAGGAGTTCTTCGCACTGGGAGTGCCTCTAATTAGGTTGTACTGTGAGAGGCGCTTCATAAATTCCAAAACAGAATAGAATAGAATAAAGTTGTGGTTACACAGCTGCAGCAAAAGGGTCTCGCACCCAGTCAAATTATTGACTAAGGATACACCGACTATAATTCCTCCTAATCTAAACGGCCAGGGATGGATGGATCCAAGGTTGAACGACAGCCCATGACAACTTAAATCTCGTTGATTATGAGATTTGGAGACTCGTGCTGAGAAGGTGAACAAGACAATGGCAAGAGTCATTGAAGAACTCCGTGCTCGAATTGTTAATGCCTGGGAGGATTTTGATCAGCTGGTTACCGATGCTGCTATTGGCGTGTTTCGTGAGCGTTTTGAAGCTTGCGTTGAGGCAGAAGGTTGACAATCTGAGCACACATTGTAGTCTAACATCATTCAAATATAAAAAATACAATTAAACTATTGACTAGTTGTGGTACTCGGAGTTGGCTGGGGAAATTTGCTTTTTCGTTCCCATAATTATTGATTCCAGACACCTTTTTTACGTTTTCGTGTGATATTATATGTAAATGTACATTAGGAGCGGTGATTGTATCCGTGCTTTGGGCATCCTAATTTAACCCGCATTGGACCAACGCTCGTTATGCGAACAGTCATATAAATTAAAACATAAACTAAAGGGAATTCTATAATTATGATATTTCCAGACACCTTTTTAAATGATTCATATAACGTTATATGTAGACGTGGTGAATAAGGAACGGCGACTGGAACCAAGTTTCGGGCATCACGACTCAATCCGTATTGGATCAACGTTCGTTTACGAACACATTATATGAAATAGAAAATCGCGACATCCACAACAGCTCTGAAATGCACTAGAGCTACCACTAGACGGGTTTCGTAGTTATTATTAGCCAGCAGTGGGTTTCAATCTAACTGGGGTAGATAGTGTTTTATGGACACAATTTTATAATTGCCTATGTGGCCGATATAAACCGATCTACTAGTGGTTTGTAAGCAGCGAATATAAAGGAAATCAATCTAAATGGAACTTCATAGAAAAACTTTGTCCGGTTATCAAAATCTCCAACAATATTTCAAGTCAAAATCCCAGGCAATCTGGTGCATACAGTTAGGTGTTATGGGTATCGAGTAATACGAAGGAGAGCAGAGTTATTAGCTGAAGGAGTAGTAGTGGTAGCAGTGGTAGTGGTTGTAGTAGTGGCAGTAGTAGTAGTAGTAGTAGCAGCAGCAGCAGCAGTAGTAGTAGTAGTAGTAGTAGTAGTAGTAGTAGTAGTAGTAGTAGTAGTAGTAGTAGTAGTAGTTGTGGTAGTAGTAGCCGAAGTAGTAGTAGTAGTAGTAGTAGTAGTAGTTGAGTGGTAGTAGTAGTAGTAGTAGTAGTAGTAGTAGTAGTAGTAGTAGTAGCAGCAGCAGCAGCAGCAGCAGTAGTAGTAGTAGTAGTAGTAGTAGTAGTAGTAGTAGTAGTAGTAGTAGTAGTAGTAGTAGTAGTAGTAGTAGTAGTAGTAGTGGTAGTGGTATTAGTAGTAGTAGTAGTAGTAGTCGTAGTAGTAGTAGTGGTAGTTGTAGTAGTAGTAGTAGAAGTAGTAGTAGTAGTAGAAGTAGTAGTAGTAGTAGTAGTAGTTAGTAGTAGTAGTAGCAGTAGCAGTAGCAGTAGCAGCAGCAGTAGCAGTAGCAGTAGCAGTAGCAGTAGCGGTAGCGGTAGCGGTGGTAGTGGTAGTAGTAGTAGTAGAAGTAGTAGTCGTAGTAGTAGTAGTAGTAGTAGTTGTAGTCGTAGTAGTAGTAGTAGTAGTAGTAGTAGTAGTAGTAGTAGAAGTAGTAGTCGTAGTAGTAGTAGTAGTAGCAGTAGCAGTAGCAGTAGCAGTAGCAGCAGCAGCAGTAGCAGCAGCAGCAGCAGTAGCAGTAGTAGTAGTAGTAGTTGTCGTAGTAGTAGTAGTTGTGGTAGTAGTAGTAGTAGTAGTAGTAGTAGTAGTAGTGGTAGTAGTTGTAGCGGTAGCGGTGGTAGTGGTAGTAGTAGTAGTAGAAGTAGTAGTCGTAGTAGTAGTAGTAGTAGTAGTAGTAGTAGTAGTAGTAGTAGTAGTAGTAGTAGTAGTAGTAGTAGTAGTAGTAGTAGTAGTAGTAGTAGTAGTAGTAGTAGTAGTAGTAGTAGTAGTAGTAGTAGTAGTAGTAGTAGTAGTAGTAGTAGTAGTAGTAGTAGTAGTAGTAGTAGTAGTAGTAGTAGTAGTAGTAGTAGTAGTAGTAGTAGTAGTAGTAGTAGTAGTAGTAGTAGTAGTAGTAGTAGTAGTAGTAGTAGTAGTAGTAGTAGTAGTAGTAGTAGTAGTAGTAGTAGTAGTAGTAGTAGTAGTAGTAGTAGTAGTAGTAGTAGTCAGTGGCGGATCCAGAACGTTTCGAAGGGGGGGGCCAAAAAATTTTGGGGCTGGGGTCGGAAATTTTTTTGTTGATCTTTCGCTGGAAATCTGATTAACTATTTTAGTCGTTTTTGGCGGAACCAGAGTTTAATTTAGCCCTCACCTCTAGGGGGATTGAGGTTTCCGGAGGGTTACATAATTCACCGTCTTAAGACAATCATGAGGCGCGCAGCGCCGAGAGTGGAAGGGGAGGGGTGTGGGGAGGGGATATGCCCCTCCCCACCAGAAACTTTTTGAATTTTCACATTGCAATGGTAGCATTTTAAGCTGTTCTCTTAACAAAATAGCTGTACTTTTCAGTGCTTATAAGAGTGCCATAAGATCTCAATAAATATTGACTTTACTTAAAAACTTCTTTCCCGAAAACTAGATTTTTTTAAGTAATCCGCCGGAAATCTTCAAAAAGGGTGTTCAATTTTCCTTCCCAAAAAACCGATGACCTTTTTTGATCATCCGTGCGAAATCTTAAAAGAGGTGTTTAATTTTTCGTCTAAAAAGAGTGATATGACTTTTTAGTCTTTCGTGCGAAATTTTTCAAAAAAGGTGTTTAATTTCGCATCCCAAAAAACTGATGACTTTTGTAGTCATCTGTGCTAAATCTTAAAAAAGGTGTTTAATTTTTCGTCTAAAAAGAGTGATGACTTTTTATTCTTCAGTGTGAAATTTTCAAAAAAGGGTGTTCAATTTAGCATCGCAAAAAACTGATAACTTTTTGTAGTCATGCGTGCGAAATCTTTAAAAAGGTGTTTAATTTTTCGTCTAAAAAGAGTGATGACGTTTTAGTCTTCCGTGCGAAATTTTCAAAAAAAGGTGTTCAATTTAGCATCGCAAAAAACTGATAACTTTTTGTAGTTATGCGTGCGAAATCTTAAAAAAGGTGTTTAATTGTTCGTCTAATAAGAGTGATGACGTTTTAGTCTTCCGTGCGAAATTTTCAAAAAAGGTGTTTAATTTCGCATCCCAAAAACTAATGACTTTTTGTAGTCATCCGTGCTAAATCTTTAAAAAAGGTGTTTAATTTTTCGTCTAAAAAGAGTGATGACTTTTTATTCTTTCGTGCGAAATTTTCAAAAAAGGTGTTTAATTTAGCATCCCAAAAAACTGATGACTTTTTGTAGTCATGCGTGCGAAATCTTAAAAAAGGTGTTTAATTTTTCGTCTAAAAAGAGTGATGACTTTTTAGTCTTCCGTGGAAATTTTTAAAAAAGGTGTTTAATTTCGCAATCCAAAAAACGATGACCTTTTGTAGTCATGCGTGCGAAATCTTAAAAAAGGTGTTTAATTTTTCGTCTAAAAAGAGTGATGACTTTTTAGTCTTCCGTGCGAAATTTTTAAAAAAGGTGTTTAATTTCGCATTCCAAAAAACGATGACCTTTTGTAGTCATCTGTGCTAAATCTTAAAAAAGGTGTTTAATTTTTTGTCTAGAAAGAGTGATGACTTTTTATTCCTCCGTGCGAAATTTTCAAAAAAAGGTGTTCAATTTAGCATCCCAATAAACTGATGACTTTTTGTAGTCATCCGTGCGAAATCTTTAAAAAGGTGTTTAATTTTTCGTCTAAAAAGAGTGATGACCTTTTACTCTTCCGTGCGAAATTTTCAAAAAAAGGTGTTCAATTTAGCATCGCAAAAAACTGATAACTTTTTGTAGTCATTCGTGCGAAATCTTAAAAAAGGTGTTTAATTTTTCGTCTAAAAAGAGTGATGACGTTTTAAGGCTAAAATAAATAAAATACTCCCACTGCTGAATGAAATATAGTAAGATATAAATAAAAACAAGGAGTAAACATGTGTTATCATTCACCGCACTTTCTTGCACATGTAGACTACACTAAAAACTTAACATGTTTCGCCCTGAAATTTTTTGGCATCTGCAAAAAATAAATTACATCCCAAACACTGTTGTTCGTGTTAACTTGATTTGTAATTAATAGTTAGTTGTACTTAGTTATACTTGTGTTTATTTGTGTTAATGTTTTTAAAATTTACTACGAATATATACACGATTGACTTACATTGTATGCCATAAATAATAGTTGGATACTGTTATAAGATTGCTTCATTTCGTTGCTTTATATTAAGACAATGCAATTGCGTGAGAGACTTAGATTACATTTATATATATTATTTCTATTATAGATTTTAATTACATTTATACATTAATTCTCCTGTGCATGACTGACACCCTGAATTTTTTTTTCGTCCACCATGAATGGGGGGGGCCACGTCCCATGGTGATTTGAAATGGGGGGGCCATGGCCGGATTGGCCCCCCCCTGGATCCGCCCCTGGTAGTAGTAGTAGTAGTAGTAGTAGTAGTAGTAGTAGTAGTAGTAGTAGTAGTAGTAGTAGTAGTAGTAGTAGTAGTTGCAGTTTAACTGTGTGGCTAAAAAAAACCATGTCTTCCGATGCAGGTCTATTCATGTGACATCCGATGCCATCTAGGATAAGACCTTAGATTATAAAAGTGCTCTCTTTGGCCACCTTTGAAACATTATGTGCTAATGCTATATAGACGCCAGACGCGAATGCTGATGGAATTACGAAATTGCGTGGAATCGATGACTATCAAGCACTGCAGACAAATTAGCGACGTCTGTTTATCTTGAAACAGTCACTACAGCTTCTATTGCATAAAGCAACGTTTAAGAAAGTTTAATGCTCTCTGAGAATAGAATGTGAATCTATGAGAATTTAGGAACACGCTTTCACGACCTTCTCGGAAAACATTCACATTTAAAATAATACAACCGACACAGCCACTTTCTCCAAGGTCAGACAGCTCATCAGCGAACAATAATGACGTGAAATGGTTACATTTGCGTTCTTAACGGCCTAACTTGACAATTTCTTTCGATGCCTTTCGGTAAAAACGCTGATCGATGTCATTAAGTCATCACAGGTATGTTAAATCGCAAAGTATTGATTTAACCAGAAAATTGGGCAGCGATTACGCTTGCCAGATGCTTAGCGAGTTTTATTTAGACACCTTTAAAACATTTTCAGCTGACGTTATATATACATATTGAGAACTTTTCGCTACGTTTTGGCGGTTGGGATTAATACTTTTAGAACGTTGTCAAAAGACGCAACAATATATTGCGTTACTAACATCCTAAGCATGACCAACAATACGTGACAGATTAGTGACAGGTAGCGGCGGTAGTTTTTCATGTTAGCGTCACTGTATGATAACAAAGATCATTAGCGACGCCCTAATCCTTTATCCAGGCTAAGAACTGGCACTGGCAGAGTGCTACCAGTGGCGGATGGATGGATCCAGATTTGACGAGGGCTTATGACAACAGAGGCCGTAACCCTCGACAGAAATTTGTTTGGCATATTGCAGCACTTTGCTTGTTATAATGCTTTGAGATTGATTATAACGTCATCTATGCACTGAAAACAAAGGTGTGACACCAATGGAGTTTGGGCATTTGGCAGATCTTGGCGTGTAAGATATCGAGTCCACCTTGCAGCCGTCTTCGCAGAGAAAGTTTCTGCGTTGAGACCACGAGCAAGTTTTTGATGTTTTATCATTACACGTGTGCAAAAACGCTAACTGTGTGAGTACACGTCGTAATAGCTAATGAGGCAAACTTGAAGGAGCACAATGTCGAAATGCTGTAATAGATAGATAGATAAATAGACAGATAGATAGCTAGACGGATGGATGGATAGATAGATAGATGGATGGATGGATGGAGGATGGATAGATAGATAGATAGATAGATAGATAGATAGATAGATAGATAGATAGATAGATAGATAGATAGATAGATAGATAGATAGATAGATAGATGGATGGATGGATGGATGGATGGATGGATGGATGGATGGATGGATGAATGGATGGATGGATGGATGGATGGATGGATGGATGGATGGATGGATGGATGGATGGATGGATGGATGGATGGATGGATGGATGGATGGATGGATGGATGGATGGATGGATGGATGGATGGATGGATAGGTGGATGAATGGATGGATATCTGGATGGATGGATGGATAGATGGAAGGAGGGACTGATGAATGGAGCGTAGATGAAATGTCTATCTTTACTGGATCCATTGGCTTTTTACTACAAATATAATTGTCACTGTCCCTCCACCACCAATCTCCACAATATTATGAAGAAGCATCAGCCAAAGCTCATTGATGAATCTTTTGTCGACGGAAGCATTTAATTGCACGTTCATTATTATTTAAAGGTGTTTAGATTTCTTCTTTTGTTGAGTATTTAACGACATCTTGCGGCAAACAAATGAGGATAGACGAATTGATAGTCGATGAATGACTCTGTTGATTGGTATGGTGACGACCTACATAAGCTGGGGAATGTGGCCCAAGACAGACTAGAGTTGAGAGACATTCTGAAGAAAGAGTCGGATACCTACAGGCATCGAGTTAAACGGTTGTATATGATGATGATGATGATGATGATGATGATGATGATGATGATGATGATGATGATGATGATGATGATGATGATGATGATGATGATGATAATGCGGCAAACAAGGCCGTTCAATATCAATTCCAAGATTTGGCCTATAGTATATAACATAAATTCGATATGAATTGCCTGAGATTTATCCTTCTAATGCCAGTGGCCACAAAGAAAACAAATGTATGGATACTCGAAACAGCTGACGC
This sequence comes from Lumbricus terrestris, assembly GCA_949752735.1. NCBI lineage: Eukaryota > Metazoa > Annelida > Clitellata > Crassiclitellata > Lumbricidae > Lumbricus > Lumbricus terrestris. The sequence goes on from OX457049.1 coordinate 4,792,097, forward strand.
AGAAAGGAGCTTTCTCAAGTCGGTTAAAGAAAGGAAGATGACATTGTGAGGACATATCACGAGGAAGAGAGGAAATACCTCCTTTTGTAGACCGAGGGTTAGTAAATGAGGTGACGGCGGCAGCAACAGTTACTGTAGACTGTAAGAGCGATGTTCGCAGTTAGAAAACCTATGGATGGATTGATGACCCTTTGGTCGACGGAAGCATTTAATTGCATGTGGACATTTATTTAAAGGTGTCTAAATAAAGTGTTGGATTGATAGTGGATGAATGACATTGTAGGTTGGTGTGGGGAAGACCTACAGAAGCGGAGACATGCGGCCATAGACAGAGACTAGTGGATAGACATTGTGAAGAAGGGACAGGACGGACACCTACGGGCATTGAGCCCACTTTTGTTGTTGTTGTTGTTGATGATGATGATGATGGTGATGCGGCAAACAAGGTCGTTCATATCAACTGAAAGATTTGGTCTATTGTATTTAACATAAATTCGATATGAAATGCCTGAGATCATTCCTTTGAATACCATGGACCTCAAAGAAAACGAATGAATGGAAACTCGAAACAGCTAACGTAGAGAGGAACTTTATCAAGTCGGTTAAAGAAAGGAAGATGGCATTCTGCGGATATATCATGAGGAAGATAATAAATTGCTTGGAAAGGAGGAACTACAAGGCACATAAATAAGAACTGACTGGATGAACAACATCAGGTCATGTACGGAAACATCAATGAAAGAATTATTGATGAAGGTATAAAAGTGGAGGATAGGCAACAATTGAGGATGATTTACACAACGCGGCCGATCCGATCGTTGAGAATGGTGGTGGGGGATCCAGATTTGACAAGGGCATTTGACAACTGAAGCCGACTCCATCGAAAAAAAATTTTTGGGCATAATTTTTACAGCACTTTAATTGCTAGGATCTACTGACAGTGATCGACCGACTGTATCAAGCTGAATTATATTTATATATATATCGCTGCAAATTTTATTTAAAGGTGTTTAAGTCCAAAAGCGCATTTTGCTTAGTTCAGATGTTATTTTTGTATTTAAAATTTTTACAATGGCGTTTCCAAGGCAATATTTTCAGCATCTTGCGGGCTGGTTGCCGTAGTGGCATAAGCAAATGTGGCAAAGTTCCTAAAGGGGCTGGATTAGCTCGTTCCCAAAAAATCTTTGCAAAATTAATATCTTCATATAGTGCAATTTTAGCATGCAAACAGTGAAATTCGTGTCTGGGGTGTTATGTCGAGCGACTTTGTCCTTTATAAATTAGAGCCTTCTTTTTTTCGTACACTTGTGGGGCGCGGTGGCATGTAGTGGGGTACGTTGAATGTTTTTGAGCCGGAATGTTGCGGGATCGAATCCACCTCAAGCCATCGCGGAGAAACCCTGTGCAAAGCCTCTCACTCGCAATTACTCACGTTCTTCGGCGTAAAACTTCGATTCAGTGTCGGCGTTTTGTCGGGAACGCCTCTGAGAAATTTTAGTTAGAGTGGTGTTATAGCAACTGCTCATACAAATTCCACCTTCTCTATATTCCCACAGGTTTTTACTCCAAACTGAAAAAATGCTTTTTTCACAGATCCTATCCTGGTTCCTCCACTACCTCTCTTCCTCCCACGCGGTTCCATCTCTAAACATCACCCACCCTAGTCGTCTGTCTAACTACTCGCCTGACTCTCCGGATATTGACTCGATACCTATCGAATTTCTTTTGATTGAGCGCTTGTGAATAAGCTGGTTCCTACGGGTTAGCTTTTATGGGCGCTATTGAAGTTCCGAGTTTACAATTACGATTACGATTACATACTCAGGCATGTCCAGTTTAGTGCTAAGATATACATGTACACTGTTTAACAATATCCATTAGCTTTAATTTAAAAAAGGAATGCTTTAATTCAAGCCCTACCACCACAGAGAATGCCTAAATATATTGTCGCCTTCAATCAACTAATAAAACACCATTTTACGGTATGAATATTAAATATAAATAATTTTTAAAACTTTAAAACTTGACTTTAATTGACACCGAGTTTTCGCCATTTGGGGCTCTTAAAAAATTTCGGGTTACAATAATTATACTCAAAACTCATCATTATGTGTGACACGCACTTCCATTATGACGTAACTAATGATGAAGTATCTAAATGAAAAATGAGCTCCATGGTAGATTGTTTAATATCGTTAATTATAGATTAATCAACTGGTCAGACCTTGTAAATCTGAAAATGTCGATGTCTTGATATTGTTTTGATGAAGAAGACCATCCTTCATGAAGAGTTGCAAACTGCCATCGATAATTAATGTTTCATAATTACATTGTGGAGCTTTATGGATGACTAGCAGTTGCAGTAGTAATAGTTATTGTCATAATAATAACTATTTTGCAAAATCTATCGCTGTCACAAACTTTTTTCCCGTTTTTAAATTGTTTTTACATTTTCCCCCAAAATTAAGTTTTTGTTCCGTTGTTTCGTCTTTGTTTTGTCCGTTTTTTTATGTTTCGTTTCGGTTTATTCGTTTCTTTCTTTTCGACTCGTTATATTTAAAAGCGTGAGGATAACGGTAAAAAGGTGTCTAATATTATTCGAGCATTATTCTTTTGTTGAGTGTTTGGCAACATCTTGCCCATCAGGTCCGTTCATACCGACCGTCAATTGACTCAGAAACTCCGCCACTGCTCGGACTTTGGCAGTGCCAGTCCCAAGAATGATAAATTGGGAGGGCGACGCTAGGATCTTGGTTATGAGATCTACCTTGGTACGTATTGCATCGGTTGTACGAAATCGAAATATATATATCGCTAGAAATGTTCTTTAAAGGTATTTAAGGTCAAAATGTGTGAAATCTTCAAAATGGCGTTTCAGTGGCGATATATTTCATCAATTCGCATGCCAGGGTGTCGAAGTGGCCTTAGCAAAATTCGAGCCGAGAGGACTGGATTACCACAGATAATCTTGGCAAGATTAAATCTGTAATTGAGCAATATAATTGTATACAAACAGAAAAATTGCTTAAAAGATCTCAATTTTCATCATCTTGAACTTTAAATCCACACATTGCGTTAGAAAAAAGTCGTATTTTGGTCCCTCCTCCCAGTTGCAACGCGTACATTTTGTGGAATTCAAACGCCTACGTACAAATTGGCCTAAGCCTCACTTTCCTCTTATAAAAGCAAACTTTAAAACATTTACTTTACCGTGGGTTACTACTTGTTTTTGCTAAACATCATTTTGATAGCCATTTTTTACTGTAACTGTTTTCTGTTTAGATCTGAACAGAATTTAATCATACTGTTAAAAATACAGATTTATGTGGACTTCATAACTATGGAATTTATTATGCGTGCACACATTCCAAGCCGTAAGCACCCTCACCCGGCGAGCCTCTCCTTTATTAAAGGGCGCGGTGGTGTAGTGGGACGGGGCGGATCCAGAGAGGGCAAATCCGACCATGACCATTGAGAATTGTTCACATCATTTCATTCAGTTATTCTGGCAGGGAAAATGGACGTAGGCCTACCCACCGAGTACAGGTTCGATGCAACGTGACGAGAGAGAGGACAGAGAGAAAAGTAGCGTAATACCCAAAAAAGGTCATCAGCTATTTTGACGGGGAAAAGTCCTTCACCCACAAATTATTGATCCGACTTGAAACTTCTATTCATTGTCCACGCTTTGGTCGGGAACACTTCTGAGAAGATATATTGAATGGGCGCTATAACAATCAATCGTAATTTATATAGCGCCCCTTCAAGGTACCTACTCAGAGGCGCTCCCGGCCGGGATCAAGCGAAAGAAACAGTCTTCAGTAATTTATGAAATTGAGAACAGCTTGTGAGGTGTCGCATAGTCAAGGGAAGTACATTCCAGGTTGTTGGACCAACCATAGAGAATGAACACCCCTGCATAGTTGCAGAGCGAGGGAAAGGAATCATTAAGTCACCATGGACAGTAGGGCGCAGTGCGCGGCGGCCTATGCAAGTGGAAAGAGGCAGGCAAAGCTCACACAGATAAGAGGGTGCCAAGCCTGATAAGCATCGCCACACCAAAGATGCAATCCTAAATGAGATGCACTGCGGGAAAGAAAGCCAGTGCAAGACCTCACGTGAACATAGGCTTTCATGGTAATCGTTCCTTCCTTAGATTTTTCTTATCACTATTGTTAGTATTATGATTTCATTATGTTGTTTACTTTTCTGTAAAAATTGTACCGTTAGTAGATTTAATTTATTAGAAAAACATCAATCGACTCAACAAATTACCAGAAAGTAGAGGATTAGCAGAGTTGTTAAGTAAACCCCACTGACGAAAATACCAAAGTTCACATAAATTCCAGCAGTGCTCGAGCCGCCATCTTCGACAATGGCGGCTTAAATTTAAATTTTTCCCCAGTTGCTACAGTACAAAATGTCAATGACAAAACGGACGACAATGACTTTTTAGACGATAAAAACTATTTCTGGCTGCACAGAAGTACTTTTACAGCAGCAGGAATCCATTTAGAACGCTTTTGTCAAGAACTGCTCTCTGGCTCTTTGGCTCAGCTGCTCAGCTCGTTTATAACAATGACTTTACTCGTCAGGCTGTATTGCAACTATTGTGGAACTCATAGCGAGGGTCATATTAACAGTCCTCTGTGTGATTCATTCTAAAATTAGTGAAGTGCCTCGCCTGACTCCGGGTCTTTGACCAAGTCTATCTACTCTGTTTTGGTTGAGCGCCTGTGAATAAGTTTGTCCCCACGACATAGCTTTTGCGGGAGCTGTAGAAGTTCCTAATCCATGATTCTTAGTTGGTTACCGAAGCATTTGACGAGATAAGATTAGCATACTAGATTATAGATTGTAAATATTATACTAGCTTAGAAAATATCTGACTTGATTCCAAGAGAGTATCTTTTTTGTCTCAAAAGACACCTGAAATTGATTTCAATATATAACCGAATGATAAAGACTTGACACCTCTATGCCAAAGCAAATTTTGGCACGGCCTCTGTTGTCACAAGCTGTGGTCAAATCTGGAACCACCCACCCAATAACGTTTTTTTCTTACATACCTTATAAAAGGTGTTTACTGGAGCAATATATACATATTAAATGAGTCGACTTTCATTGCTCGCTCTGTTCTTGATGCTGCTATTGTAGTTATCTTTGATGTTATATCATCCTTTATGCGACATTTACTTACCTCCTCCTTTATCTTCGCTCGACATTGGTTCTTCCACAGAAGCGTAGCATTAGCGTGAAATTGACAACTTACATGTATAGTTGCAGCAGCAAGCGTTATAAGTAGACAGTGGTGGTAGTAATTTCACTTATAAAGGCACTGTGTGCGGTGTGTGGTAGCAGAGATCATTAGCGTCGCCCTTATTATCCTTTAACCAGTGCGAACGGTGGCGGAGTTATGAGCTACAAGTAGGAAGCAACTTCTAAAGAGAAACATTGAGCGCTCTACTATGCCAAATTATAAGACACCTCTAAATCATTTATTTTTCATCAATATATATACCTGGCGAATACTTGACATCAGTTAACACGGGGCCCTTTACAAATCTGGATCCATGCATTAACATCAGTTGTACTATGCCAAACAAATTTCTGTCGAATTCAACGGTCTCTGTTGTCATAAGCCGTCGTTAAGCTACGGATTCCACATCATAGGACACTGTGTAGCCTCGACTCATTTTGTCAGCGCCAGTCCCAAACCTAGATAAAGGAGGAGACGTCGTTATTGATCTTTGTTATCACACAGTGACGCTATACTGTATCGCAGTGTAGGCTAAAGGGTATGTTTCATTCATTCAATCATTCATTCAGTCAGTCAGTCAGTCAGTCAGTCATTCATTCATTCATTCATTCACTCATCCAGTCAGTCAGTCAGTCAGTCAGTCGTTCGCTAGATGCATTTATAAAGCGCATCTTCAGGGACTACTCAGAGACGCTCCCAACCAGTCGAACGAAGGGAGATGGAATGGTGAGAACCAGGCAACCAAGCGTAGGGTTACAGAGCTCACCAATGTAGGCACGAGCAAGGCCTATCATGTTTGGTGCCTTGGAGCCGGAAGCTTGTGGGTTCGAATCCATCTCAACCCATTGTGTAAGTAATTCAATAGCAATTGCTCAACGCTACGGTGTGAAACTTCGATTCAGTGTCGGCGTTTTAGTCGAGAGAGCGCATCTGAATAGATTCTTGAAGGGCGCAAGCGCAAATGCTCGAACATACATACATACATACATACATACATACATACATACATACATACATACATACATACATACATACATACATACATACATACATACATACATACATACATACATACATACACAGGGCTTTTTTAACGTGCATTTCTACACAAAATGTGCAGTT
>OX457049.1:4803478-4901893 GCA_949752735.1 Lumbricus terrestris
TAATGAGGGGCAACACGAAAAATCATGACAAATTCCCTTGTAAAAATTCATTGCACTGGTCATTTTTCTGCCCAAAACCTGGCAGAACTAATTCTCTGCCAGGAATTTTTTTGTTGCAGAAATCGCTTCTGCACTGTTTGCTTGCATGAGTTCCCTGACTATGCTATGGCTAAAAGTGTGACCACGAATCTCTCGATATTTTTAAACCTTACATGACGCACGCATGTATTTTAACACTAGACTGCAATACTATAGCAAGTTATTGCTACTGCAAAAAGGGAAGTACGAATAATGGACGAATGCGGATTCATTGCATTTGCCGCGTTTTAGCGTGTCCTTTTGTCGTGGTTGTGCAAGGTCGGGCAACACAGTTTTTATAGGACAGGCCCTCCACATTTGTTAAACCAGATTTGCTAATCCACATTTGCTAATCGGGCCCTGACTATCAGGACCGTTAACACCGATTTCGGTTTTTTGAACGTTTGTCACCCAGCAATTGTTCGTAATTAACATATTACTTTTACATATAAAGCCGTGAAAATATCATGTAAAGGTGTTTCAAGAATAAAAGACGTCTACATTATGTTTTTGCAATGTCCCTTTATTGAGTGTTTTATGATCGTCACTGTGAACTAATCCTGAACGAGTTGTACTGTGGTAGCTAATAATTAGTTATAAATCCGACAGCGTCGTTCATTCTCTGTTGCTGGTCCTACAACTTGGAATGGTCTCCCTGTTACACTTCGCTTAATTCACAGGGGTTTCCACTCTGTTCCTTAAGAACCTAAAACTGTTTTATTTAGCCGCGGTTGGACCGGGAGTACTTCTGAGTAGCCTAAGCCTACCTTGAAGAGGCGCTATGTAAATTTCATAAAAATAAATAAATAAACAAGTGTCTGCAGTTCTATGACTTCGTAACACAAATCAACGATAATTTTCTCGTATTTTTGTTCTTCAAAATTCAGCAGTAGCAAACAAACAACAATGTACCGTAACGACTGTTTTTTATGTATCAAACAACCCAACGTTAATGACTATATCGCCATCTCATTAAATCTCTCCCTACACTCCTATACACACGACTGACACTCCTACCAAGCCTACCTCACTCTTAGCCGCTCTGTCCCTCTCTCTGTCTCTGTCTTTCTTGCACTCAGGCGTACGGCCGCACAGCAGCAACTTTCCCGCCACTCAGACATCTTACTTACCTTACGCTCTTGCATAATAATTAGCTGACCATTAAAATAATGTCATACAAGATTAGCCTACTGTCATATTATTTGCTGCTGACAGTTAAATTCGATTCATGTCATAAGTTGCATCATTCGTCATACATTGAATTGTGTCCATTCTGCGATGTGTCTGCTTAAAATAAGATAAAGATCAAGCTTAACTTGTACGGAACTGGCTTATATTTAAGATGCTGGAAATAGTGATTCAAAGGTGCTTAAAATCTAAACCAAATACCGTGCGTAGATTCAGATTTTCTGTATTCGGTATGTTTGTTCTTGAATGTTTTATTAGGACCATTGTACGTAAATATGAATTGCCTTTAAGACTGTAAAGTCTCATTTAAAAATTCTTATCTTTGGCTAAGATATGTGCTAAAAACCGTATTAGGAAACCTTTTTAAGTGTCGGATAATTATGATTATTGTAGCAAGCGGCGGGCTAGGGTGGCAAAATAGCTTTGGAAAATATATAAGGTAGCGATTAGCCCGTCCTGTGAATACTTTTGAGTTTTTTAAATAAAAAATCTAAAATTTGCTGTCCAGTGTAATTAAATATTAAATTGTTAGCGTCGAACATTTCTTCAAAATTCTACATTGGATCCGATTTAGACCAGGATCTATGACAACCTAGGCCGTTACCCTGGACAGAAATTTGCTCGGCATATTACAGCACTTAAGAGCTTTTTGTTTACGTAAATTTTTAGAATTTATAGAAAATGCAGATTATTTAAAAACGGTGTCTAGCGTTTGAATACAAGGTGTCTTTTCCGTTGCTGACCCCAAATTAGAGCGTTCTTTCGGTATCTACAAACAGGGTCTTTACCATTAAAGGTCTTTACTTTCCCAGAAAATTTATTTTGGCAAAGATTCTCCCGCTACCTGGATCATCGTCTAACTTCACTATAACTGTTTAACGTAGTATTATATAATGTCGCTTAAACGAAGCCTATTTATAACAACAACCCGGCTTGATTTTAACAATTCGACATCGCCTCTGTCCTGAAGAATGAAGCACCGCTGTATAAATTTCTGATTGCATTAACAACAACAGAAATCTGTGTTCTACCTTTGTTTCATATATCGAGCATTTGAACAATAGCGCTGTTACAATTAACCCCGGATTATGCCTCTTATATTTGTACAAAATGTTATTCTAATGACAAATCTCGGGCATCTTTTTCAGATAGCTTCATTAAACACCTTTAATATTTGTGACTTGATGCTATAACAATAAGACACTTGCTAATCTATAAAGGGCGTTTTTTCAATGCTAACACACCCTTAAAACGCGATTATCTGATGCTATATAAGCGTTAGACGCGATTCGCTGACATGTTCCCGATCTCCTTCGATGTTTAAGGTTCTTTCAGCACCGTAGACGAACTATTGACATCTGCTCATAAAATTGTCGATGCAATTTTGGCAAGCTAAAACGTTAGCGCGTTTACCGTGTAAGATATTGCAACCGATTTTTGAGTCATTTGACATGAGGCGGATACAGGGCACACCGTCATAATAGCCCGGTCAAAACAACCCTGTCAAAACAGCCCCGTCGTAATCGCCCACCGACAAAACAGCCCCTTCATAATCGCTCAGCGACACAATAGCCCCGTCAAAATAGCCCCGACAAAACAGCCACGGTCTATTTTGTCGGCGACCGATAATGTCGTAGAAGAACAGACACGATTTTCGCTTCGGCGTGAAACTCTGATTCAGTGTCTGCTCTGTAGTCGGGAGCGCCTATGAGCAGTGAGTTCGAAGAGGCGCTACATGTATAACAAGTGCACGTACAATCAAATTATATAGCGAGGCTCAATAAATTATTATTGGTGGAGGTGACTTTGGCAGCAACAGAAGCCGTCGAGTAATAGTGATGGTTGTAATGAAAGCCAATGGGTCCTTTTCATTGGAACCCACAGTCGACCGAAGCATTTAATGGCACGTGGAAGATTATTTAAAGGTGTTTAAACAATGTGTTACATTTGTTGAATGTTTAGCGACATCTTGCGGCAAACAAACCAAGAAGGCCGCATCGAGAGTGGACGGATGACATTGTAGATTGACGTGGAGAAGAATCTGTGGCATGTGACTCAAGATAGACTCGAATGCAGAGACATTGTGAAGTGATGATGACGATGATGATGATGATGATGATGATGATGATGATGATGATGATGATGATGATGATGATGCGGCAAACAAGGATTAACTGCGTGATTTGGCCTTTTAATTAAACATAAATTCAATATGAATTGCCTGAGATTTATCCTCCGGATACCAAAATTGATTTGGTACTCGATATGGATGACGTCGGTAAAAGAAAGAAAGACGATGTACTACGGACATATCACTAGAAAGATGAGATGTTACATGGAAGACGAAGAACAGACTGGATGAACAACATCAGAACATGGACGAAACTATCATTTAGAGAATTTACAAAGGTGGTGGAGAATTATAGGCTGGGCCGCATTAAAGCTAGTTCGGGTCCGTGTGCTGTGATAACCTTAATTGACTTAGAGTAAGCCAACAAGCAACCGAATAGCGAAACCTTGTGAATTTTCGCATAAAACAGGATTCTCGCAAAGAAACTTTATCACTTCCAAAAATGCGGGCCCCTCACAACAGTTGGCCCGGGGCGGTTGCATCCTTAGCACCTACATGTACCTTTATACGAGCCTGAGAATAGGCAGCAATGATGGATGATTGTAAACGGCGCGGCCGACCTTCGAGGATGGACAATAATTTTTTTTAGATTTGATCAGATTTCACCGATTATGGATGGATCCGATTTGACCAGGGTCTATGACAACAGAGGCCGTTACCCTGGACAGAAATTTGCTCGGCATATTATATGAAGCTGAACTACTTATATATACAGTTGAAAATTTATTCAAAGGTGTTGTTAAAGTCGAAAACGGCATCAATGGATGGATCCAGATTTGAACAGGGCTTGTTTTGTGTTATAATGCTCTTTAGTTCACATTTTATTTCTGAGTTTCAAATCTTTACAATGGTGTCTCAATGAAAATATTTTTCAACTTGTTGCGGGCTGGAAAGTCAAAATGACACCAGTAAAATGGGCGATCCGGGAGGGCTTAATTGGTTAGCCCGTTCCCAGAAAATATTTGCAAAACTATGTGTTTTGATGGTGCACTTTTGGCATAAAAACAGTTAAATTCATGCCCGGATTAATACATAATTATGGTGATATATATATGATGAAAGTTTTGTTACAAGTTGACTTTGGCAACAAACAGTAGCAGTAGAATAGTAGTGATGGCTGTAATAAAAACCAATTGGACCAGAACATTGGAGCCCACAGTCGACCGCATTTAATAGCATGTTGAAGGTTATTTAAAGGTGTCTATTTTCTGGGAACGGGATAATCAATTAAGCCCTCCGGATCGCCCCCCCCCGTTATCGTTCAAGGCCACAACCCAGAAAATCGCAACAATGGCACCCAAACCGTGGGGTTTTATTGAACGATTTCGTTCATTTTTAAATTCGTGCATTCTTTCTTTGTGTACACGTGTGGGGCGAGGTGGCGTAGTGGTAGTGGCATGTTCGGTGCCTATCAGTCAGAAGGTCGCGGCTTCGAATCCACCTCAAACCTCCGCGTTGGGGCCTCAGCAAATTCTCCACTCGCAATTATTGCTCATTCGCTTCGGCGTGAAACTCAGATTCAGTGTCCGCGCTGCAGTCGGGAGCGGCTCTGAGAAGAAATCCTTAAATGACGTTATAGCAACTGCTCATACAAACTCCACCTTTCGCTATATATCCACTCGAAACGGAACACGCTGAATTTTTCACTACCCTCACACGCCATTCCAGCTGTAAACATCACTCACCCTAACCGTCTGTCTAACTACCTGCTCAACTCTCCGGATCTTGAGTCGTTGCCTTTCGACTTTTTTTATTGAGCGCCTGTGAATAAGCTGGTTCCCACGGGTTAGCTTTTGTGGACGCTGTAGAGGCTCCGAGATAGCGATTACGATTACATACTCAAGCGGCCAATTAAGCTAGGCCTATCGAATTTAGTGCTGAGATAAACATGCTGACTGTTTAAGAATATCCATTGGCGTGACTTCTCGTAAAATGAATCATGCAATTCAAGCATTACCGCTACAGCAAATGGGTAGGGATATTCTGGCATTCATTCAACTTCAAAAACACCATTTTTATGGATAGACTCTTAAATATAAACTTTGTTTTAAAACTCTTGAGGTAAGTAAACTCAGTTTCGACATTCAATCATTATGGGTTCCGAAGAAATTTCGGAATTACAATAATTATACTCATTATAATACTCATCATTATGCGTGACACGTGCGTATGTTGTGACGTAACTAACTCTGACGTATCTAAGTGAATAATGAACTGATATCATGGCAGATTGTTTAATATTGGCAATTAGAGTTTCAGTGTTAATTAAAATGCCAGACCCTGTATATCTGAAAACGTTGATTTTATTTACTGAGAAATTGATATAGCGATCCTTCAAGGTCGATGCCTTGATAGAGTTTTGAAGAACACTCACGGTTGCTAAGTGCCATCGGTCAATGCCTCGCAATTAAAAAGTGGTACCTAATAGATGATTGGCGGCAACAGTTGCAGTAAAAACAGCGGTGGTAAAAAAGCTGAATTGAAAAATCCATAGCTGCAAAAAACTGGCGACATATGCAATGGCTTATAAAAAATACCCTGCGCGTTTGCCGTGTAAGAAATTGCGACCGATTTTGAGTCATTTGCATTGAGACGGATACAGCGTTCAGACCACACCTTCAATTAACAATAACAATAAAGACAATAACCTACCCCGATAATCATTTTCTACGTCATCCAATAATCGAGCGCCGATTTCGTTCGACCTCCGTTACCATGGTGATCGAATGTATATTTTCACCCAGTCACGTTACCATGGTGATCGTTTGTATATTTTCATCCAGTCACGTTACCATGGTGATCGTTTGTATGTTTTCATCCAATCATAATACCAGAGCTTGCTCAATATGACCGATAATGTGATAAAACTGAGCGCATTACACTCAAAATCCATGCAAACAATAAATTAAGGTTATGACGGTTGATGCATATTTGCTCTGTTGAGAAACTGTGTATCAACGGCGCCGTTTTAACCGTTCTACTAACTGACTTTTTCGATTACTCGTAAATATCATAAATTCAGCGGACGCGTAATATCATAACTGACCCTAGGGGCAACGAAGTAGTCAGCAGTTGGTCCGCGCCGTTCGGTCGGATGGGTATGGCGTGACCAAGTTAAAACTCTTGATATGCTTAAGACCAGCTACAAGTATACGTGAACACACCAGTCTCTTCCATTCTTTTTCTGTTCTAACTATCTTATGATTATCTAAACTGACGATTATTGATACGCCTAGGATGATTCTAATCTAATGGTTAGATAATCTTAAGTTAGTTACACGCAGTGGCGGCGCCAGGATTTCAGGTTTGGGGGGGCTGAAGCCCCAAGCCTTCCTCCCTCCCAGAGACGCAACTAGAACATTTTCTTCCCAGGGCAGTCATATTGCAATCTTGCGATGGGTTTTACAAGAAATTGTGAACTGGCACAAACGCGCTAGACATAAATATTCCATTGCAAGATGTAGTTGGAGATTGAGTGGGTTATTTAAACGAAGTCAGCAAATGTTGAGGTTTTTGATTTTTAGTGTATCCGGCCGCAAACCTAGATTAAGTTCCGAATTATCATAAACAAAGGTGTCCAACTATGGTGGCAAAAGAGAACGGGAGGTCCTCAAACGCGTCAGCATCAAGTCTATGCCGTGCCAGCACTGTACCATACCCCGAATTTCAGTCATCTGAGCCGAAAGGCAATGCATTATATACAGTGCGTGTGCACATAGCAGCCCGAGTAGCTATGTGGTGCAGACAATGAGGTAATTTAAAGTCTCTATTATCTTTGATATACCGATATGCAAGCACTCAAAAACCACGTTGACTAGAATTCCAAGTTATCACAATAAGAGGTGTCCAACGACGCATTAATATTCAGAAATTCCACAAAACAATGGTGTGCAATTCAGTGTTATCGTATAAAAAGTCAACCATGGACACAGTCTCGGGATCCAAGTTGTCACAATAAAAGGTGTCCAACACAGTATGGATATTCAGAAATTTTACAATAAAATGGTGTGCAATTCAGTATTATCGTATAAAAAGTCAACCATGGACACGGACTCGACTTCCAAATTATCACAATACAATGGTGTCCAACACAGTATAAATACTCAGAAATTTTACAATAAAAAAGTAATCACAATAATGGATCGATCCGATTTGACCAGGGTCTATGACAACAGAGCCCGTTACCCTGGACATTCAATTAAAATAATCACAAATAAAAATAAATCACAATAAAGGTGTCCAACAGCATTCACAGGACACTATTATAATTATCTGCCTGCATATTACTAATGACAGAAAACAGTTTAAGTTTCCTTAATACAAAAATATGCATGCTTAGATATATGCACACAATTATTTTATGTATAATATATATATATATAATTATACATATTTATGTATATATAATATCGTATATATAGTTGATTTCGATGCCATTGACCATTGTCTAGGTTTCTTATTACGAAATAAGCCGCAATGGATATTTTCTGTTTTTTGCTTTGGGTGGGCTGAGCCGCATTAAGAGGCTATAACCCCCAGCCCTCTGACGACACCACTGGCGCAAGCATCTACGCTATGATTATACATGTATAGTTGATTGCAGGAGGGAGAAACCCTAAACATTCTTTTCCGATGATGAGTAATTTTGTGAAATATGCGAAAAATCAAGAGAAAATACAGCTTTGCACCACTTTTTGAAGGACTAGGCAATTTCGATATTTCCATACGTCTAATACTTATAAGACGGTTTCAATCTGAAACGAGGTGTCTAAGAGCCATGTTGTTTCTTCGACAATTTCGACAACCCTGTCCCGTTGTATGGTCAAAAGGTAAGGGTACAAACTTGTCACCCGTTTTTATAGACTGAGGCCAAGAAATGAAGTCGCTAACTTCATTCTCAAAGTAGATTTCGATGCCATTGACCATTGTCTAGTTTTCTTATTACGAATGAAGCCGTTATTGACATTTTCCGCATTTTGCTTTGGGGGGGCTGAGCCGCATTTAGGGGGGCTTAGCCCCCTCCAGCCCCCCCCCCCCCTGGCGCCGCCACTGTAAGCATTTGGATTAGTGTAAGACTTCACTGTATAATTATGAGCAATGCACTATTATGTAATGTAGTATTTTTAAACGATTAAATTTAAAACAGCTGTTGTCACACCTTGGGTGTTCAGCGTCGATACACCCTTCGATCGGCAAACCAAGCTGAGCTTCTGGTTCCCCACTCACGGACTGCTATCCGACATCGTCGTCCATACTCTGTTGCTGGTCCTAAATCCTTGAATGGTCTACCCGTTACACTGCGCTTAGTGGCCAGGGATCACTATGCTCTGTTGCTTAAGAGTCTCAAAACTTTCTTATTTAGACGTGGTTGGGCCGAAAACGCAGAAGTTCTGAGTGGCCTATATTGAAGAAGCGCTATATAAAATTTTTACAATATCGGTGTTTAATTTTGTCAATTGTGCGGCGCCTGTATCCATCAAGACTGATGTGCAGCTATCTAAATTTCAGATTACACTAACATCAACCGTGAGCATTAAAATAGTTAACGTATTATTCTTGTTGTGTATGTACAAAGCATAGTTTCAATGCCAAATACCGTGGCAACCTGAAGATAAACTCTAATAAGACGTATGAAATGATTGTCAGAGGACCTGGGTGGCGTGCAGGGGGTAGGTCCGACCCAATAGAAACTCCAGGCTTAACCAGGGTTAGCAGCTTGAAAGTTCTTGGTGTAATATTGTCTAATAATCTTAGTTTCAATATTCACATTGACAAGATATGTTGTAGGGCCAGGCAGTCCCTTTATGCCTTCCGTGCACTTGCTGCTCATGGTCTAGCTGGCCGCAAGCTATACGATGTGGTACGAGCTACTACGCTGTCACGTCTGCTTTATGCAGCTCCTGCATGGTGGGGATATCGCGGGTTGAGAATTATAAGGCTCTATGTCCATTTTTTGAAATTTTTAGTTTTTGGTACCATGACGTAAATCTTGTTCAGGGCTATAATGTCCTGTGAGAATCTAAGATTCATCTTCAATATTAACGGAGATATTTAGGAAATTAAAAGGCTCTATGTCCCATGTTTTCATCTTTTTGAGAATTATAAGGCTCTATGTCCAACAGCAAATAAGACCGCTGCGTACAAGTCACGTGATTTGAATCTATTGCGTATGCAGCAAATAAGACCGCCGCATACAAGTCACGTGATTTAAATCTATAAATAATAATTGGCCTTGACCATGTCAACAAAAATGAAGTCGGTTCGATCGCAATGAATATCGGTTTATATTATTATTATCATTATTAAATAAATTTGTAAAACGCGTAAGTTCACACCATAATATGCATCTGAGGCACGGAAAATCAGTATAGAGCTGTTTGATTCATGCTTCCACGTTAATTCCAGCTTTAAGACTGTTATATTTTGGTATTTAATCGACACAGAGCCTAAAAACATTCAGCCCACGCGTTCTGTACATTGAGTGTTATAAGGCTCTATGTCCAATATTGCGGGCGTGAGGCCTTCGTTACAAAATTTCAAAAAAATGTTTTTACGTTTTATTCACAGCCTTTTTCGATGTACAATGTTACTTTATTGACAAATGAACTAAATCCGTTAGTTAGATTTGTAATATTTTCATTATTGTTTGAGTGATTGAATGCTGAACTTTCAAATTGGAATAAAATGTTCAGCCCTCGCATTCTGTTTACATTGAGTGTTATAAGGCTCTATGTCCAATTATAGGCGTGGGGCTTTCTTTACAAAATTCATTTAAAATGTTTTTATGTTTTATTCACAGCCTTTTGCAATGTACAATGTCACTTAATTGGCAAATGAACTAAATCCGTTAGTTACATTTGTAGTATTTTCATTATTGTTTGTGTGCTAGTTTGTTGAACTTTCAAATTTGAATATCTCGGAATAGTACTTTTTGGACATAGAGCCTTATAATTCTCAACCGACGATATGCTGGACAACAAGAAAAGGGTAGGCTTCAAGCCATGATAAACAGACTCATTCGACAGCATTATCTTCCTGGTGATAATCCAACTTTTGAAGAACTGTGTCGTCATGCTGATACCCGTTTGTTTTCAGCGGTTCTGACACGCCCAGGCCATGTCCTCCATGAGTTGCTCCCCCAGCGAAGCAAACGGGTCATAATTTACGCCCCAGACACCATGACCGGGTGTTACCAAGAACAGATAATCAGATGAGGAAAACATTTGTAACTAGAATGCTTTTTACATACTAGTTACTTTGTTTTGTCGGTAGTCTTTTTTGATGTCGTATGTGAAGTTTCTATATGTGATAATTGTTCACCAGAGTGCTGTTTTGCAACTGGTTGCATTAAAGAATATACTTACTTACTTACTTATTTTGGATGTCCATATTTAGACACCTTTAAACTGTTGTCAATTGTGATATATATTTAAGCCATAATATGGCATAAAACACTCGTCGAATAAAAGGAGTGTTTCTCTTAGTTCTTATACACCCTTAAGACGTTACTTTCATGGGTATAACGTTAAAATTCTCTTAAGTGCTGTAATATGCCGAGCAAATTTATGTCCAGGGAACCGGCTCTGTTGTCACAGACCCTGGTCAAATCGGATCCATCCATCTTTCAGTGAATGAATTTTGCCTTCGTGTTTCTTATCTTACAACAGTGTCGTATTGTCAATAATTGACTGGTTGCACTCAGCCAGTGCCAATCTGAAGCATGGATAAAGGAGGAGGTGGTCGATAGTGTTACTTGTAATCACACAGTGACATTAAGCTGCAACTACTACTATGCTAAATTGTCAATCTTGTGCAGGGCCTGATGTTGTCTTCAACTTTCTGGTTACATATTTTTGTCTAAAGGTTTTCCATGTGAACGATATAGAGCGACCCAGTGAAAATTATTTTAAACCGATAAATGGAACTTGGTATTGTAAAAAGAAACTGAGCATAACATAATGAAAGTCTCATCCTTACATGTTCATCCTCACAAAGCAGAAACTAATTGTGCAGATTTTGCACACACCCATTTTCTATCTCATTGTCTTATTTATTGTGCGCGGCCTAGCGTTGCCGCCAACTTTCTGATCACATATTTTGGTGCAAAGGCTCTCCATCTGATAAACCGAATATTTAAGTATGCTAATGACTTCTCTGGTTGTATATATCTCCATCATTACTGATGTGGTAATTGAAGCTACTCATTCCATTATTTTATTACTAACTGGGATACTCGGCTTGCCCGGGAAATTTAGGATTCGACCCGCTCCTGCCACAACCACACCACACCCATCACACTCCGACCTCCACAAGGTACGCCACCCGAGAAATTTGGGTTTTCGGAAAAAAAATTCTCCTCCGAGCCCCAGCCTTCTACCCTCAACTTCCACCCCTCCACCCCTCCCACCCGGCCCCTGCGGGCCGAGGTGTGTGTTAGGTGGAGGCGAGGTGGTCCGTGTAAAAATCTGTCTAGCTGTAACGTTTCAGGTGAATAAGTGTGAAACTATGCTTGGCAACGGCAGAAAAAGTAGCGAAAATGAAGGGTTTTGCCTTCCCACCTTTTGCCCCATGGTGGCAGAGATTCTTGAACCCCTCCACTTGGCTCCCGTGCTGAGACGGGCACTGTAGTGAAGGTTTGGAGTGAAAAGCTAAAAAACTGTTGAAATGCATTCCGGACAAACAGACACACGGAATCTTCTCTTTATTTATAATAGACTAGCTGGGGTACCCGGCGTTGCCCGGGAAATTTAGGATTCGATCCGCTCCGGCCACAACCCCACCACACAACACCCCACCACACTGCGACCTCTATACCAGTACGCCACCGGAGAAATTTGGGTTTGACGAAAATTTCCACCCCACCCCACCCCCACCCCACCCCCTCCACCCCAACCCCCTCCCACCCCACCACTACCACCCCACCCTACCTCCCACTCCATCCCCCTCCAACCCACCCCTCCACCCCACCTCAACCCACTCCCTCACCCCCCCACCCCATCCCCACCCCTCGACCCCTACGCCACCCCACCCCACCACCTCCACCTCTCACCTCCATCCCACCCCTCCACTCCACTTTAGACACCTCAAAAATGGTTAAAATTACTGCATTTATACGTTGCAAGCGAATGAAAATTGTTAGCGAAAATCAGTGTTTTTGACCCCCGCACCCTGGCCCCCCCTGGTGGTGGAGATTTGCCAACCACTGATCCGGGGGGTTCTGATGGACCTCTATCTAGGAAAAAAAAATCCAAAAAATAGCTGCGTTTTTTTGAAAAAAATTTGGGGGGTTTCGCCCCCACCCTGGCCCCATGGTGGTAGAGAATCGCCAACCCCTCGCCTTTGCGTCTCGTGCCGAGACCTACACAGTAGTGAAGGTTTGGAGTGAAAAGCTCAAAAACTGTGAGCGTGCATTCTGGACAAAGTCAGATACATACATACAAACATACAAACATAGTCACATCCTTCCTTATAGATATAGATTATGCACGGCCACCTTGCAAATTAGAGTGCTCTCTCTTTTTACGCACCTTTAAAACTTATCTCCTGTGGTTATATAAGCATCAGACGCGAAAAACAAAGAATTTCACGACGACTTAAATTCGATTTATTACTACAAAGTGCAAACTAATTGGCGACATCGATAATGGCTAATATACCGATACAGGATTGGCATGTGACAGTGTATTTGAAAAGTTGGTAGGCTACGCTTGCCTTGCCAATAATTATATTGATTTCGTTTTCGAATCTTCTGCTCGGAGAAAGCTACGGCGTTGAGATCATGAACTGCTATATACATGTATTTCAATAGCGCTATCCTCACTTCAGGAGCTAGTGTTAATGCACATGTATACGCTTTCGTGAGCTTCCTCGCAGACCCGTTAGCGATTGTAAAATTACTCCAAAAGACGAAACTGCTACCCGGCGTTCGCCTAAAGGCGATTACAGTCTTGGCATTATGTGTATCTATACTTTGGTTGTTCACTCAGGGTGAATTTCTCATTCCCCGAGCTCGAACTGCTCTTAGACAGCATGGTCCTTTCTTTGTTATTAACCCCATTGTATGGATTTGGCATTTCGGCTCTCACCGTCAATGCGCCTTATGCGCAGGGTTTACTCAAATACATTTTATCGGAGACTTAATGAAAACCTTCTCTTTCGCCGTTGGGTTAGGAGCGCTACTGAGTTGTGGCCTTGTAGAGGCGCTATATAAATCGTCGCAATGTGTAACGCATTTCACTCCACCATCGTAATCGCAATCTCCATCTCCAATTTCTAAAGCGTTACTCGAAAGCCAAGCGCGGGGCACCAGCTTATTCACGAGCGCTGATGTACTGCTCCCCGACTCTCGTTTTTTTTAAAATTTGGACAAGAGAGAGCGGCTAGGCATTTATATAAAAAAAACTCATTATGTGCCCTTCCACTGTCTTACATTCAGAGCTGGCCGTGCGTTACTTGTCCTCCATGGTTTCTTCGTCCGATTCAAAGAATGGTAATACTCTTTAAGACCACGACCCCACACCCGCGAAGTTCCAGTATGTTTTACATTTACCAACACTTGCTATGACCCTCGTCTATCGTCTTTTCTTTGATTGAGCGCCTGTGAATAAGCTGGTTCCCGAGACTTGACTTTCGTGAGCGCTGTAGAAATTCAGAGGTTACGGTTGCGATCACAATTCACTGAACTAGCCTATTCAAATATTTTGACACACTTTTTATCACGTGTGTGGCGCAGAGTGCCGAGTTGGTAAGTGCACGGAAGGACCAATTTCGTAGTCCACGGTTGCATACATGTAAGGTCGGCAGAAAATCAGCTATGAGACGATTTGATTGAAACAGCCAGTGTGTGTTTGCTCGTGTATGTGCGCATGTGCTTGTGTGTTTTTTGCGTGTATATGTCTCTGTATGTGTGACTGCTTGCGTGTGTGTTAGTGTTAGTGTGTGTTTGTGGGTGCGAGCGTGTGTGCTTGAAGGAGGATTGTTCTATCTCCTATTATACAAGTAGGTGGTCCGAAAAGCCAGAACGAAGGACCGCTCAATCTTTGTGTATAATAATTGGCATGCGTGTCCGATGAATCTATAGCGACAAATTGCAATATGCATGTAATAGCCTTGCTGACGATCAATTTTTTTGCAGAAAATTTTCTTCTTGTATAAAAAGTGTATGCATTTTAAAAGTGGTGCTTAACGCTATTCGATATTGCTTGCGAACTGCGCGATCTCTACTGTACACGTCTATTAGTTCCAGGCGTTCTTTCTATTTTTGGTTTTTATAGATTGTATATCACTTTTAAAAGTGGTGTGTAACGTTATCGAACATTGCTTGTAAAGTTGTGAGCAGGGCGATCCCTATCGTTCCAGGCGTCCTTTCCATTGCTGACCCCAAATTGAACTATCTTCCGGTATTCCCTAACAGTGTCTTTCCCCAAGAAGGTATTTACTTTTAGACTATTTTGTAACAGATTACCCCGCTGCTTAGAAAAAAGCAACCCCCGTAAGAAACAACTTTTTCTAAAGAAAATTTTTTCGGGGGTGTATGTGAGCCGATACGACTTTATTATATAGGCCTAGTAAAAGACTTTATTATATGATAATCCTTACACGAAACAATCTTAATTTACATCAATCCTAACTACCGTCAGAATAGATAGCGTGCATAATTATATTGTGTGAGAAATACGGTCAAGTTTCTTTCAAAGTTGTTTGTAAGCAGTTGGGTTAGTATAGCAATAATTACAATATCGGTAGGGATGCCAATCATAGCTTTTTACACCTGGATCTAGGCTTTTCACTCTTGTCTAGATTTTTAGTTGATTTTTAGTCTAGCTTTACCCACTGAGACCATTTCATTTCTAAAAATGTACAATATGAGCAATTTTTGAAACATATATTTATTTCGTTAGCCTTTTTCACAAAATAGATACTGCACACTCTGAAATAGTTTGTAATCGAAGTTCAAAAATTGTTATTCTTAACATCTTTTGTTATGCTGTACACATTACAATTCAATGTTCATATTATGTGTTTTGAACTTGTTCTTCACTGAAACGTTTGACAAATTTCACATATTTCTCAACGCAAAATCAGTCCAGCTTTCCCCGCCTTTTACAGGGTCGGGTCTCAATCTTTCCTATTGAAAATTTAGAGTGGCGTCCCTGCTAATATGCAAAACAAAATTTTGCTGTTCGCCAGTGTGTTCGGATCCAACGAGTATAATTATACACTGATTGTGCAGTGTCGGAGAGCAGATGTAAGCTTACTCATTAGAACTGAGTTGGTCAGTGCACGCAGGGACCAATAACGTAGTCCACGGCTACATGAGATCTGCAGAAAATCAGTTTCATGTATGAAACGAAGTGGTTTAAATAGTCAGTGTGTGTGTTTGTTCGTGTATGTTCGCATGTGTGTGTGTGTGTATGTATGTATGTATGTATGCATGAATGTGTTTGTGTGATTTTTCTCGTGCATATGTCTCTGTATTTGTCTGTTTGTGTGTGTGTGTGTGTGTGTGTGTGTTGTGTGTGTGTGTGTGTGTGTGTGTGTGTGTCAATGTGTGTGTGTGTGTGTGTGTGCGTGCGTGCGAGCGTGCTTGCGTGCGTGAGTGGGTACGGACGTGTGTGCTTGAAGGAGGATTGTTCTATCTCCTATTATTACATAAAGGTGGTCCGATGTACGGAAAAGCCTGGACGAAGGACCGCTCAATCTTTGTGTAATGACATGCGTTCCCGATGAATCTATACCGACAAATTGCAACATACCAATCAATCTTTCCACAAGTCAATTCAAATTGTTGCAGAAAATATTTTATATTTTTATAGATTGTATATCACTTTTAAAAGTGGTGTGTAACGTTACCGAAAATCGTTTGTGAGCAGGGCGATCTTTATCGTTCCAGGCGTTCTTTCCATTGCTGACCCAAAATTGAACTATCTTCCGGTATTCCGTAACAGGTCTTTCCACAAGAAGGTCTTTACTTTTCCCGAAAGTCTATTTTGGAACAGATTACCCCGCTGCTTGGAAAAAGAGATCCCGTAAGAGATAACTTTTTCTAAAGCAAATTTTTTTCGGGGGTGTGATTTGAGAAGACTTTTTTATATAGTAATAGACTTTATTATATATTTAATCTTTCCTTTATCATTCCGACATACGCAATTAGATTACATGAAACAATTTTTATTACCACCAATAATAATTAACATCAGAACACATAGCGTGCATCATATATTGAGAAAGAAATAGTGTCAACGTTATTTTAAAGTTGATTGTAAGAAGTTGGGAAGGTGTCTAACTTTGCTATAAATATATCGATAAAGTGCTCTTAAACAAATATTGCAATATATCTGTTCGATTTGGATTAGATTCATCAGCGCCTGTACCATGAAGACTGAATTGCCGCTATTTAAATTTCCGAATGCATTAACATCCCCACCAAATTCCGATAATATTAGCAATAACATAAATCTGCGATCCACCTCGGTTTCATGCATTGAGTATTAAAGCAATTGCGCAGTTGAAATTAACAGATTATGCTGATCATGTTTGTACAAAACATTGTTATAATGCTAAATAGTTTGACAGCCTTTTATATATAGCTCACTTTAGACACCTTTTATATTTATTAAATGATATTATATATAATGTAGGACGCTAGATATTTATATGTTATTGCCATTTATATTCAATTGATGTCATAGGACGACGTTAAACTTCTGAATAACAATAAAAAAATATTAATTTATTTATTATTTTATCTAGACACTTTCGTAATGAATTAATAATATGCAGGGACAGACTCATAGCTTTTCCCACCAAGATCTGGGTTTTCGCTCTTGTCTTGCTGTCTAAGTGATTTTTAAAATATATATCTTGATTTTTACACAGAGTTCTTTTCACATTAACAACGCACATTTTCTGAAAAATTTCTTAATTTTTTCAGGTTTTTTCACAAAATATACACAGCACACACTGAAATTTCTCGAAATAGCTTGTAATCGAAGATCAAAAGTTCTTAGTTTTATCATAATTGTGGCGCCGCACACCGAAATGAGCATTAAGGTGATTTTGCAACATATTGCGTTTGATGCATCGTTTCAAAGGCCTTGTCTCAGGCGTCAAAATGACACAAACATTATTGCTCTAGTTTAATCCTAGCGGAAGATACAAGGAAAAAAGTGATTTAATTAAATTAATTGATTAATTAAATTAAATTAATTTTTAAAAAATGTTTGCAAAGCAAGAGCATTAAAATAGCTTGGCTACTTGTCTTTTGAAAAAAAGTTCAAAATGGTTTTTTTTAAATTTTTATTAAATTGTTTTACAAAAAATAAAAATAAAAAAATGCTATTTCTCTAATATCTCTGATGTGTAATCTCCGACTTAATGCTCATTTCGGTGTGCGGCGCCACAATTATTATGGACGTTGTCGTTAAGCAGCACACAATACAGACCAAAGTTCGTATGTTCTTCAAACACGTATTTCATTAAAACTTTAGACAACTTTCACATATTTCTCAACCCAAACCAATCTAACTGTTTCTAGCCCTTATGGGGGCGGGTCGGAATTTGTCGTTGTTGAAAATTCAGAGTGGCATCCGTGCTCATAACTATGCAAAACAAAAAATTTTCGACAGAAACGGCTTCCGTTGGTATAAGCTGTTGTTAAACTGTGGCTACATTCATGCGATTGAAAATTTCTTAGTTCTTACACACCCTTTTCAGAGTAGAATCCGTCGTCGTCGTCGTGACCATCCTCATTGCTGAGGATCGGGGATCAGAGTCGACGACGCCATCTTCCTCCATTGCTCTCTGTTCCTCGCGGTCCTCACACAGTCCGCCATCACCATCCCCGTCCATTCCTCCACGTCATCCATCCATCTTCTCCTCGGCCTTCCCCGGGCCCGTTTTCCGTCTAGATTGCCCTGACATATGAATGCCGACAGCTTGTCTGCTCTAATCATATGTCCGAAGTAGTTCAGCTTCCTTCCTTTCACCACCTCCAGCAGGCGCCGTTCCGGTTGCAGCTCTTCCAGTATTGATTCGTTTGTTCTAAACTCCTTCCAGCTGACTCTCAGCATCTTTCTATATGTTGTCATCTCAAACGCTGATATTCTTCTTTTGTCTTCCTCCCTTAGCGTCCAAGTTTCACAGCCGTAGAGTGCCACCGGCCATACCAGTGACCCCATAAGCCTTAGCTTCAGCCCTGTTCCAATGGTTCTGTCCTTCCATAGCGTAGTCAAAGACCCCATGGCCGTTCGCGTGCTTATATGTAAAACAAAAGTCTTTTGACTGAAACGGCAATTGAATAGTGCACGTTCTTAGTTCTCACACACCCCTTAAAACGTTTTAACTTTTGCTATATATAATCATGGAACGCTATTTATTTTTAGTGATATAATTTCCTGTGCTCTTCATCTTACAAGAGAGTCATAATAATATTATTGTCAATGAGAACTCGGTCAGGGCGTTGCCTACAATTTTCAATTTACATAATTATTTTGGTCTTTTGGTATTGAAGGTTTCCCCACCATCCTCCTTCTTGCTCAGGCGCATCGGCGTGAGACTCCCTTTATTACCCTATTCGTTTAACTTATAGACGCACCGCTATCCGGTAGAGAAAGCAGTTAATAAAATGGAATATAACAATAGATTGTCTATGTCCATTTATATTACTTTTTTATATAGTGTAGAAAATGACTGCAAAGAGAATGATTCTATGTTTATAGTTTTAGCTATGAGATAAAATCTTTTGACAATGTTAATGAACATTATATGTGGCTTCCTGTACAAGAAACGTGAGAAGCATGAGCGGAGTTTTGTTTCAGATCGGAGGGAGGGGCTAAGGCATAACTTGCCCTTCTGGTTTTTGGGGGGATGAACGAACAGCGGAGGGACAATAGCTGAGGCCGAAGCACCGAGAGGGGGAAGGGTTTGGAGAGGAGGATGTGCCCCCTCCTTAACCAGATTTTAAAATTTTCTCTAGCTATAATAGTCTATTGATCTCCTCTTGCTCCATAAGTACCATTATCCGAACCCTTGTGAATCCTTGGTGATGCAGGCAAAGTCTGTGGGTTCTGGGGGTTGGCTTTTCCCCCACCAGCCTCTGATAAATTCCGCCCGTGGTAAGATGCAGTATTTGTCGACTTTGATTAGTAATACAAGGTTGCAGTGCTTAAAGTGTGGAAAAATAAGTACCTGGACGCTCCTTACCTTTCCAGGGTGTGCTGGCCAATAAGTGTCAGGACGGCGTTCAGACTTTAAAATAAGTGCATGGACACCGTCCATGACCGTCCAGGCACACTTTAAGCCCTGCATGGTTGTGAGAACACGGTCTGAATTGCTATGGACGACCAACAACTGATGGAAAAATTGGACGAAGAACATGGAGCCGTTAATGGACACTACAGCTAAAAGAAGTGCATCAGTAAGATCTACCATTTCAGTAGCAGTAGACGAGTCTTCAGGTAAGCCACCAGAGCGACGGACCCTTGCAAGAGATGATCATTTCTGACCCAGTCATGGGCGGTTATTAGGGCGGTTGTGTTAAGACCATGCTATTAAAGGAAAGGCCTATATCATTCTGTAAAAAGTGTCCACGCTGTAGTCGGCAACTCATGCAGGAGCGCCTCTGAGAATGAATCTTGAATGGACGATTTAACAAGTATTCATACACTTCTCTATGTTATTCTATATTTCAATGTCCTATCGTGAGTTTGCTGATGCGGTAATAGAAGCTATAATTGTCTCCGATTACCTGTGCTTTCTTTAGACACCTTTAAAAAGTTTTATATTTGTAATATATAAGTCTGACACGCTTTACCGATTAGTTCGACTCTTCACCAAGCTAGTGAAACGTTAGATTTTTCAACAACAGAAAAATTAAACAGTTATCCGCGATAACATCCGGGTTTCTGAATTGCGACCGAATGATTTCTGACCATCTTAGTTTACGTTGACAATTGATCGGTTGAGATCCTTCACCACCTCTGCTCTGCCTCATTTTTCCATCTGCAGGAACACTGGAATCGGACGTGTACCTCGTTTCACTACTCTTAATACGATTCTCTGACTTGATGCGACGCCCGCCAACAGGCTGGGCTGGTATGCACAGGACACGGCATAAGGCAATCACATATAGTCCCTAAACTCGACTTAGCAATTCCCTATATAGCCATTGGAATGTATCCGTATGCACGAGAAAAAATAGCAACGAGAATAACTAATCTACACATTCCTTGCACCCGACGATGCATGACGCTTGCTCTTCCCCCCAATTCAATAGGTTATAGCTGAGCGCGCATGCGTGATAGATATTTATATGCCGTCGTTGCCAGCGTGGGGTAAACAGATTCAGACCTAAAGACGGGCCCCAGGGAAATGTCGACGGCTGCCTATTGTTTGCGCTGTCCAGCTAACGTCGGCCGTCTATTGTTCACAATGGGAATAGCCGGTTTACTCCTTCCTCGGATTTGGAATAACGTTATACCTAGTTTAATTCGCTAATCTCAAGCCGTGCATACGGAAATAACCCAGTATTCCCGTATAGGCCAGATTTAAGCCAAATATACGAGTTATGCCCTCATGTGCATACGGGCCCAGGTGCGCAGCTTTGGGTTTTCCAGTGGTGCTTTAGAAGTTTGTAGTGGGCGGCTGCGATTTAAGGTCCCCGTACATAGACCGACCCATAGTGAGTGGTCCCCTATATTATGGTATAACGCTATGCACTTGCCACTTTTGTTTTATTATGTGTATGTAAACGACAGCAACTATTGACAGAATACCGCCTAGCGATAAGATGTCGTTAAACTGCTCAATAAGAAATGAATAAAAGATATTTGACTAAAGGCTCCAGCTAGACACCTTTAAAACGATTTCAAATTGTGGTATATATAAAAGTGGGATCTTCCTGACGTTTTGTTCGACCGCTCTTTTGAACACCTTTAAGACACTGTGAAAGCCCATATAATAGTGTGCCTGTTTATATTTGCAATAATTACTGACATTTGACTGGAGTATCCCATTGCAAGTTAGACATGAGGCACCTGTTGCTATCTATACATGGAAAGTAATGACTTCTGGTTTAAGGTCTAGACTCAAATACAGTACTGTGATTAGTTCAGATTTCAATTTCTTTTTGA
Organism: Lumbricus terrestris; assembly: GCA_949752735.1. NCBI lineage: Eukaryota > Metazoa > Annelida > Clitellata > Crassiclitellata > Lumbricidae > Lumbricus > Lumbricus terrestris. The sequence goes on from OX457049.1 coordinate 4,825,007, forward strand.
ATGTTTTGTTAAGAACCTAGATGTGATTCTTTTAAAGGCTCGGTCTATATAAAACCATAGAAACGATGCGATTGAGCCACTTGTGAAATCTCGACACCATAATCGCAAGCGTAATCGCCAAGAAGTTCGTATATAGTTGCGGTGTGTCAGATTGAATTTGAATAAACGAATATTATTATAATTTAAAATAACTCCAATCACAAACATATTCCTTATAGCGCAAGTTCTCTTTATCAATGAATTAATTTGTGGGGCGCGGTGGTGTAGTGGTGGCGTCGTTGTCTTGAAGCCGGAAGGTTCTAGGTTCGAATCCACCTCATGTCGCCGCGTAGGGACCTTGGGCAAGTCCTTCACTCGCAATTGCTCAGCGCTTCGGCGTGAAACCCCTATGCAGTGTCCGCTCTGCAGTCGGGAGCGCCTCTGAGTAGAGAGCTTGAAGGGGCGCTGTAACAAGTGCACATACAAACAAACAAACAAATTCGTCTTCATATACCTTCGATAGTAGTCCCAGGTTAAACTGTGGATCCATCCAACCGATTGGTCGGATCTCTTTTCTCAATTATTACACACCCTTAAAACATTGCTAATTGATACTATATATTTTCAGGACGCCGGTAATTTTTCAGTTAGTCAAAATTTGTGTAGATTTAATTCATCTTGCAAGAATGTCAAATTATTGTCAATGAAAGCCTGAGTAAAACCTAGTTTTGCCTTCAACTTTCTGTTTATGCGTTCTTGGTTAATGGCTCTCCACGTGAGAACATTCTATTTAAGTAGCCTATAATAAACGCTGGTGACTTATTTGGTGGTACCAGCATAAGGTATAATTCGACTACGGAATAAGAACTTGTTCATTTTGAACAATAGTCCAAGACCGCCTGAACTTATTCCTAGCATAGAATTTATTTGGGGTATAAATCGCTTGTGCACTGTTCACGTGTGTGAATTCTCTCCTTATGCTCTGACTTTAAAAATGTCTGAATCTCTCTTAAATTTGCAAACTTTAAAGGATTCGTACGTCAACACTAGGATAGTTTATTATAAGTCCTGCGCTTATTCTTCCCCTTCAGGCTTAAATTATTTCCTCTGGCGAGGGGTCAAATGCAAGGCAACGAACATAACCAGTGGATGCTTAATACACCACCGCGTCCAATATGACGGGGGACTCAGCCACTCGGATCCTTCTCCTCCAACACGGTAATTGTCTCTGTTTACAGCGTATTCTTTCTTCAGTTTGAGCAGCTTCAGGTCTTGTTGTATCACGTCCTCCCATCTGTTTTTCTGCAGTCCCCGGCTGTGTCGACCATATACCTCAGATGGCATGATTCTTTTGACTCAGCTAAACTTTTTTCTCAATACATATCCGTACATGTACATGCCAGCCTGCCCGAGCTTCTTTCTGATGTCCTCATTTCGTATCATTTCTTTCAGTGAGATCCCCACCATCCATCGCAGCATTCTCAGTAACCATGGGACGAACGAATTAATAGTAGACGAATATTGGACTCATTGCATATGACACTTTTGTGTGTCTTTCTGTCGCTGTTCTCCAAGGTTGGCCCACACAGCATCACGGAATAGGTCCTGCACATTATTTTGTTAAGCACACGAGTTATTTGTCTTTTTTAAACTGACTGACTTTTAAAGAACGGTGAAAATATCATTTAGAGGTGTTTAAAGTCTAAACGCTGATGGTGTCTAAACATGTTTTTATACTGTTCTTTTGTCGAGTGTTTAAACGACATCTTGATGAGCACACTGTTCGCTGCCGACTCAGTACACTCGTCTCATTCATTCATTCATTCATTCATTCGGACATTTATATAGCGCTCCTTCAAGAAAAACTACTCAGAAGCGCTCCCAACTCCAGCGCGCACAAAAAGAACAGTTTTAAGTTTAGTAAGGAAGGATCCTGGTAGAGTCCCAGGGTGTAGGCGTAGCTCAAAAGGAAGGCCATTCCAGACCACTGGTCCAACCACAGAAAAGGCAATAACTTGCAATCATCCGCCGTACTTTGAACTGCAATCATTGTGCGTTGTATCAGTTTAAAACTAAACAAAAAAACATTATTTTATCTTACGGCATAATTTCAAATACACCTAGTTTGGAAGAGGAGGAAAATAATTTGTTAGGTGTTTTGCAATTCTTGCATGCTTATGTGCGCAACTGATTTATATTAATAATAATTTTCATTTAATCAGCAATCCGGTTGACAGACCGCAACCGGCTACAATGTACAATTATGCAGTTGAAACAATTCAAAAGAACGCAGGTCAGGGAAAACACCAATCTTAACAATGCTAGCTGAGCAGGCAACCTGCAATACATGGCGCTAATAGCAGCCTACAAAGCATGTCCGCCCAACGGGAGCTCGAACTCGCTAGCTCTCGCTCTCTACGCCAGCGTGTTATTCATTACTCTACCACCCCTCCCCCATTACGCTCGATTAGTTGTTTAAAGACTCCACGCAGCCAACGTACTTAGTTCAGATTCTATTTGTTCTTGAATGTTTTGTTTGGACCCGGGAGGCGAATACTTTTTTGCGTCGGTCAGTGGCGATAACTCCTCAGCAAGATCACTTTGTAACGAAAAGGATATTTTGTTTACATATAAAATGTAGATTCATTAAAAGCGGTGTTTAACGTCCTCAGAAATGTTGCAAACAACGCGAATCCACCTCAGTCGGTCGAGTGTGGATCTGAGCTATGCCTTCTCTCGCAATGCTCAGGCGCTTCGGCGTGGATGGATCCTGATTTGACGAGGGCTTATGACAACAGAGGCCGTTCCCTCGGAATTTTTTTGCGTAATACAGCTCTTAAAATATTGGCGTGAAACTCTGTTTATTATTGTATTCGATTATTTTGTAACAAAAACTGATAAACGCTCTCTGATACGGAAAGAAATTAATCAAATGGAATATATGCCTTAATCTGTCAATGCCTATATCCATTGAACTTATCTCAGTAAAGTGTTGAAAATTACTTTAATAATTGAAAAATAAGTGTATATGTTGAACTGTGAGATTAGATCATTTGACATAATTAATGAGCATAGATGGCTTGCTGTACAAAAAGTGAGATGCAGTGATTGTCGTCTTTGGCTTGTAATACAAAGTTGTGAGGGCGTGGTCTCAATTATTGGCTGGAACGACCAAAAACCGGTGGAAAAAGCGGAAAAGAAAAAGGCGGCCTACATGTACTCTCTTCTGGCTCTCTGCCACTAGGTAGGTTCGGCTGTCCAATGTCGCCACTCTTCCCTCCGCTGCGCCTTCTCTTTTAGTCTTTGGTATACTCAATACTCGTCATCATCGTGTCCAACATCGTGGTCTTCCTCTTGTTCTTTTCCCATTCCTTTTTCCTACATGTGCATCATTCTGGAAACAGTGTCCGCGCTGTAGTCGGGGTCTCTGGAGCGCCTCTGAGTACAAATCTTGAATGGACGATTTACCAAGCATACACACTCAAACATAATTCTCTGTATTGCAATGTCCCATCGTGATTGTGCTGATGAGGTAAAAAAGCAATTCTTTCCGATTTCTTGTGATTTATTGTGTTTCTTTCAGACACCTTTAAAAAGTTTTAAAATAATGTTATATAAGTATAACACTGACCGATTATTTAGAGTGCTCCTAAAATCATCATCGTCATCATTTAGAACCAAAGGACCAATGCCCGTGGTTGCCTTCTGCCATCCTCGTTATTCCTCGCCATTTTTGTCTTTCCAAAGCCGCATGTGTCAGGTCTTGTATTGATGCTCTGCGCCAGTCTGTTATGTCGTTCAGCCATTCCTTGTGTGCTCTACACTCCCTCCATTCTTCAGGAACCTCACCCTCCTTATTTTTCTCTCATCACTCATTCTGCATATGTGACCAAATATAGCTCCAGCTTCCTGGTTATTATTATCTGAATAAGGTTTTTGTGGCTTCTATAATTTTGCTAATATAGTCTCCAGTTTGTCATTTTCTGCATCCATTCGATGCTCATCAATTTTCTGTAGCATATCCTCTCGAAGGCTAATATCTTTGACTCCATTTCTTTGGTTGTTGTCCATGCTTCGCATCCATGCAGCATAGGCCTACTTCTGAACATGAAGGTTCTCCTTGTCTTTATACACCTTTTAAACCGTTTGGAAAGATTGCTATATATAAGCATGGCACACCATGCCGATTGGTTACAGTACAAAATTCCCGTTTAATTACCATAATAATCATTACGAAGAGATATATAGACCGCAGGTGTCTGATGCCATTTTCCTAAATAATACCATTTGGCTAAAGGGCTCCATTTAGACACCTTTGAAACGGTATAAACCTACGCTATATATACGAGGGATCTTCCGCCCGTTTTGTTATAACGCGCTAACCACCAATTTCATAATCACCATAATAATCATTATGAACAGACGCCATTTCTACCGTGTTCATCACCTCTTCCCTTTCCAGTGCGAAGTGTCTCAGCTCTTGCTGTGATGCTCCATTATACCAGTCTGTTTCATCATCCGCTCTTTTGTTTCGTCCGTCCATCATTGTCTTGGTAATTATTTCTATCATTATTCATTCTGCATAGGTGACCGAACAGTTTTCTCTGGATTATCCTCTGCATCATGTTTTCCTTGAGAAATATCCGTTTGCACAGTTCTACGTTAGTTACTTTCTGTGTTCACCCCATTAATTAACTGAGACCATTTTCTCTTAACCGCATCCATTGTTATTACCCATGAAACTATAATGTGCAGATAAAAATGCATGCTCTTAGTACACTCATTTTGTTTCTTGCATTAAAAATTTTGTGGTCTTGCTCTTCCAGATCTAGTGCATAATTTTTAGTATTGCCTTCGCCTCTGCAATCCAGATCGTTCGTCATGTTATATCCGCGAAACGTGAAGTTTTAAAATAGTGTTAGATTAATAAGCATGACACACCGATTATCTAGAATGATCTCATTTAGACACCTTTGAAACGTTCTCATATGATGCCTCATATATAAAACTTTTTATCGGATTAGTGTTTGTTTTATCGAAATTCGCGGGGAGACCATGATAATTTTTACATATAGTCTCTTTCTATCTTCGTTGAAAACTGTGCGTTCCAATCCTTGCTCGACTTCTCCAATCGCGTTGAAATAATTGGCAAAGCATAGATTGTTGATAAAGGTTTTTTCAACTGCAGAAAAATGAAACGACAACGTTATTCGGGTTATTATATAATAGCGACCGTATGTTTTCAACTGATGCTATAATTATACAGGTGAGATCGTCTAGCTGAAACTCATTCCTTAGACACCTTTAAGACACTGATAGCTAACGCAATAATAGAGCAATTGACAAAAGCGGTGTATTCATGTTCGAGTTGACGCTGAAAAACCTGGTACTATCCACAGAGTTTAAGAAGAAAGATTTGAACAATGCGCTGTGTGTTCTAATCGTTCCTCCAATCAAATCGACATAATTGGCAAAGCATAGATCGTTGACATTTACGCCACTAAGCAAGCGATCACTGGATACATGCATGGACTGGTTTTCAACTACACAACAATAATTAATCTGGCCATCGCGACAACATATTGGGTTTTTTTTAAATTGCGACCGTAAGATTTCTGACCTTCTCCTTTTTTCGTGGATTAATTATTATTGATCTGGTGAGATCCTTCACCATCTCTGCTCCGCCTCATTTTTTCCAGCTGCACGAACACTGGAAAACGGACGTGTACCTCCTTTCACTACTCTCAAGATGCGCCCGTCAACTGACTGGTATACAGCTATTGGTTTTCGAACTTCTTCAGCTACACCGATTTGCTATAATGTCGTTAAACTGATGATTAATAAATGAATGAATCCCAATAATTTGTTTTAAGGACTCCATTTAGACACCTCTAAAACGTTGTTAACTAATGCTATATAAAAGAGTGAATGACAAAGCGTCGTGTTTCTGAACAGTGAACAAGTTGCCACTGAGAAACCTGGCGCTACGTATACATTAATTTTTAAGAAGAAAGCTTTTGACAATGCGCTGTGTGTTCAATTCGTGAACGCTGGATACATGAAGAAAAATTAATCTGGCCTCCGCGACAACATGTTAGCTTTTCACAATGCGACCGTCAACAGGCTGGTGCGCAACTCTTGGTTTTCGAATGGAGCTTTAGAAGTTTGTAGTGGACGGTTACGATTTAAGGTCTCTGTGCATAGATTCATGTATAGTGGTCCCCTATAATGCGGTCATATTCATGATATAATGCTAAGCACTTTGGTTTTATTATGTGTATGTGAACAATAGCAACTATTTAGAATACCGCCTGACGATAAGATGTCGTTGAACTGCTGAATAACCGATGAATAAATAAATAGATGAACATTATGAATAAATGCCATTTCGATATAGGGTTCCATTTAGACACCTTTAAAACGTCTTCAAACAATGCTATATATATTGGAGGGATCTTTCTTCGGTTTAGTTCAAACCGAGACTCGTCATTAATGGTCTTTATTACCACACAGTTAACCCTCAGGCTACGGAGCTTTTTTGTAACATGGACTACCAAGGTGGGGGTGGTTACCACCACCTATGGATTTTGGGTTTGGTTTGAGATATCATAACTTTCAATATACCAATTGAAGGAGCATAACTTTTCTGCGCATAATGATATATTTTGGTTTTAAAATATATGAATCTACCTCGAAGTTATACAATTTTTATTTTGATTCCACAAACGTGTACTTATGCATGAACAGAATATCATATTCTGTGTGTTTTGAACACGTGTGTTAACAATTATGCGCTCACATAATAGACCTAAATCTCAACTGATTTTTCCTAGCAATCGTTACGTAACGCTGGGGATGGTGGGTGGGTGGATCAAAGGAAACGTTACGAAACGTTACAGGGTGGGTGGGTGAGTCAAAAACAGTCATTTTCGGCGCTACGTAATTATGCAATGACCTCTGTACATAATTGAACATTAAGTTTATTAGCGTCGAATTCTTTTATCACATATTCACGTGCAAACTTTTTCTTACTTTTATAGAAAATATAGAATACTTAATAACGGTGTCAGACGATATCGGATATTGCGTACCCGGCTTCCTTTCCGTTGCTGGCCCCAAATTGGAGCTATCTGTCATCCTAATATGCAAAACAAAACCCAGTCGACGTGAACGGATTCTGTTGACATAAACTGTCGTTAAACTGTTGATCCATCCATGCGTTTGAAAAGAGCGTTTTTTCTAGTTATTGGACACCTCTGAAACAAGAGCTAAAAGTTATATAAAAATTCGAGACGCTTAAATTTTACGTTCAAGTTTGTGGTGCTTCTTTCATCCTACAAGTGTGTAAAATATAGTTATGTGCAAAAGTTGGAACCACCTAAAAATATCGCTTTTTTACTTTCAGGCCTATATGCCAAATAAAAGCTTTCGTGTGTAGCATCATAGGGGGGTATATTTGACTATTAGAATCAACTTTTTCTTTTTAGTTGAACTAAATTTTATCAGTTTGTTCGTCGAAGTTGCCATGGTTATGGTTTTTTGTGTGTAAATCTCGTATTTTGTACTTCCCTCGCCATTGGTGTAAAAATATATTAGTACGGTTAGACGTCCAATATTTTATAATACACATAATTTGTGGAACTGACTTTTATTTAAGTCGTTGTATACAGTAATTTAAAGGTGTAAAAATTCAAAACGCGACTACAATTTCAGTAACTTGCAAAGCGTAAATAATAAATAATATTTATTACAATTATTTATGGTCAGGTTTAAAATATAGGAATCGAAATGTTCGAACAAGAGCTATGTTTATTCCACTATGAATGAAATTGAAGCACCATTATGGATGGATCCGATTTGACCAGGGTCTATGACAACAGAGGCCGTTACCCTGGACAGAAATTTGCTCGGCATATTACAGCACTTTAGAGCAAGGTTCTAAACCAGTTATTAACCAGTGCATCAAACTTATATACGGCGATTGAAATATCATTTAGAGGTGTTTAAAGTCTAAACGTTGATGGTGCCTTAAACATATTTTACATTGTTCTTTTTTGAGTGGATGGATCCGATTTGACCAGGGCCTATGACAACAGAGGCCGTTACCCTGGACAGAAATATGCTCGGCATATTACAGCACTTAGTAGCGCCGTCTGTGTTGAATTGACATTTTTTTATGGCGCTGGAAATATTTATTTCAAGAATCGTGCAAAGTTCAGATTTTCCATTTGGTCTTGAATTTTTTTTAGGACTCGGGATGTTAAACCTTTCCACAGAAAGAGTCCAAAAGGCATTTTCCATTCACCACAATCAATTTTCGTCGGCTTCATATAGATAGTTGCTAGTTTCAGGTTAAACTGTGGATCCATCCAACCGATTTATCAGAGCGCTTTTTGCAATTCTTCCACACCCTTAAAACGTTGCTACTCGGTGCTATATAAGCTTGGGACGCTTTTTATTTTCAGTGCGTCAAAATTCGAAGATATTTAATTCATCTTGAGAGAATGTCAAATATTGTCAATGAAAACTTGAGTAAATCCTAGTATTGCCTTCAACTTTCGGATTATTTCGTGCGGTTTAACGGCTCTCCATGTGAGAATCTACTATTTATTTAAGTAGCCTATACGCTGATGACTTATTTGGGGGTACCAGCATCAGGCAATATTCAACTATGGAACATGAACTTGCTCACTTTGAAGAATAGTTCAAGAGTGCCAGAACTTATTTTCAGCATAGAATTTATCTGGGGCGTAAATCAGGGGCAGGAGTGGAGATCCCCCTCAATGTATGAGGTTGAAGGAGCGTGCATTTGCCCCTTCAAACGTTAATTGTTAGGACATTTAGACTTTTTGACATGAAAAATTGTATTTCTTCCCTGGAGATTTCGGACAAAAGACGTATTTGAATTATTTGCTTATGATCTGACTTTAAAAATGTCTGAACATGAATTTCTCTAAAATATGTAAACTTTAGAGGGTTCGTATTTTAAAATTATTATACTGGAATGTTATACATGTAAGTCCTGTGCATCCTCACCTTCAGGCTTGAATTAATCCCTCTGGCGAGGGGCCAACTGCAAGGCAACGAACATACCCAGTGGTTACCCACTACACCACCGCGCCCAATATGACGGGAGACTAAGCCACTCGAATCCTTCTCCTCAACTTGTCTCTGTTTTCAGTGTCTTCTTTCTTCATTTCAAGCAGCTTCAGGTCTTGCTGTATCACGTCTTCACGTCTTCACGTCATCTTTTCTTCTATAATCCCCGGCTTTGTCGACCATTATTATATACCTCAGATGGCAGGATTCTTTTGACACAGCTAACCTTTTTTCTCACTACATGTTCATGCCAGCTCAGCCATTTTCTATCGTACATACTGTATACAAGCCACCCAGTCAGAGAGTCTCTCTGATGTCCTCATTTCGTATCATGTCCTTCAGTGAGATCCCATCATCCACTGCAGCATTCTCTTCTCTTTTTTTACAACAACCCTCATCTCTGTTCGGTGAGTCTAGGCCTATTGATACTGTAAAATGGGAAGAACGAATTAATAATAGACGAATATTGGACTCATTTGCATATGACACTTTTTGTGTGTCTTTCTGTCGCTGTTCTCCAAGGTTGGCCTACACAATGTCACGGAATAGGCCCTGCACATTTTGTTAGGCACACGGATTATTTGGTGTTTTCAAAGTGACTGACTTTTAAAGAACGGTGAAAATATCATTTAGAGGTGTTTAAAGTCTAAACGCTGATGGTGTCTAAACATGTTTTACACTGTTCTTTTATTGAGTGTTTAAAGGACATCTTGATGAGCACACTGCCGGCTGCCGACAGTTAAATTCGTCTCTTACAATAACTTGCAAACATCCGCCGTACTTTGAACTGCAATCGCTGTGCGTTGTGTCAGTTTAAAACTAAACAAAAAACAAAAAACATTAATTTATCTTATGGCATAATATAAAATACACCTTATTTGGAGGAGGAGGAATCAAGAGTAAACGACGTAGACCGGGTTGTCGTCAGCAAATAATTTGTTAGGTGTTTTGCAATTCTTGCATGCTTATGTGCGCAACTGATTTACATTAATAATAATTTTGATTTATTCGATAATCCGGTTGACAGACCGCAACCTGTTACAGTGTACAATTATGCAGTTGAAACAATTCACAAGAACGGAGACAGCAGAATACACAAATCTTAACTACACTAACTGAGTAGACCGCCTGCAATAATTGGCGCTAATAGCAAACTACATATCCGCCCAACGGGGGCTCGAACTCAGGGTTGCCAGGTCGTCGCGAAAAGCGCGAATTGGGCGACTTTTGAAAGTGCTCGCGACTGAAAATTTCGTCCTCGCGACCTCGCGCTTTTTGGGCGACTTTTGGATTGTCTCGCGGTCGCCACGGCGACATTTTGAAATCTCATAAATTCACCGCTGTTACAGTAGATTAAAATTGCCGTGATAAGTTGTGTGTGGCGTTGTCTACCTAATAATGAAGGCATTAATTCTTTAAGGAGCACGGACTAATTTACCGCAAAAACTAAATTGCATGAATGGGCGTAGTTTATCAGGGGCTACGGGGTGCTCAATTCCCACAAGAAGGCCAAGATTCAGGTTTTTCACAATTGTAATCAAGACAATTTATATATCATCGTCGGTAGCAAGTTACTTCTAGGATGCTTTACAAACATAGCCTAATTATATTATTGTCAAAGTTTAGCATAAATGCAAACTGCACGGAAGCCAAGGCCGTAGCTACGGGGGTGTTTTGGGTGTTTGAACACCCACCGAAATGGAAAATGCGGAAAAAAATAATGCATTTACGAGCACTTGACGTAAAATGCGTGAAAAAACAGTGAAACACCCATCGAATGAAAAATGGCTAAAAATAATTAACTAATTAGTCATACTTTTTTAAACATTTTGGTCGATGACCAAAGAAAAGTCATCAGGTTTTTGCGACGGGGAATTGAACACCTTTTTTAAGATTTTAGACGGATGACTAAAAAAGTCATCAGTTTTTTTTAACTTGCTCCGAGAAAATTTCTGTCCAGGGAAACGGCCTCTGTTGTCATAAACCCTGGTCAAATCGGATCCATCCGTCTTTAGAAGGAATATTGAAGTCCTTTTGTTGAAGATTTCGGACGGATGACCAAGAAAGTCATCTGCTTTTTACAAGGAAATTGAACACCTTTTTCGAAGATTTAGGACGGATGACTAAAAAGTCATCAGTTTTTTTAACTTGCTCCGAACAAATTTATGTCCAGGGAAACGGCCTCTGTTGTCATAGACCCCGGTCAAATCGGATCCATCCGTCTTTGGAAGGAATATTGAACTCCTTTTGTTGAACTTCATCGTCGTCGTCGTCGTCGTCGTCGTCGACGCCATCATCATCATCATCATCATCATCATCCGATCTTAAGATTTCGGACGGATGACCAAGAAAGTTATCTGTTTTTTGGAAGGGAATTGAACACCTTTTTCGAAGATTTAGGACGGATGGCTAAAATAAAATCATCAGTTATTTGTTGAAGGAAAATTGAACACCTTTTTTTGAAGATTTCGGACGAGTGACAAAAAATTAATAAGTTATTTTAGAAGGTCTAGTACCTTGCTCTTAAGTGCTGTAATATGCCGTGCAAATTTCTGTCCAGGGTAACAGTCTCTGTTGTCATTGACTCTGGTCAAATCGAATACATTTTAGAAGAAAAAATGAACCTTTTTGAAGATTTCATTACTGAATGCAAAAATAATTATAAATACGGTAATTTGTAACAGACTCCGGAAAAGACTCATTGCACAATTAAATCATTAGTGACGTGTTTTTTACGACATGATGACTGTCAAGTGATCCCTCCGGCGAGGACATAGCGTTTTGTAAAGTTCTATTATCTCGCGATTTTCGCGACTTTTTGCGTGATAATCTCGCGATTTTCGCGACTTTTTTTGGTGATCTCGCGACAAAGTTTTTCCGAAGCCTGGCAACCCTGCTCGAACTCGTTACCCCTCGCACTCTTGGCCAGCGTGTTATTCATTACTCTACCCCCCCCTTACGCTCGATTAGTTGTTTAAAGTCTCTACACAGCCAACGTACTTAGGTCAGATTCTATTTGTTCTTGAATGTTTTGTTAGGACCCTGGTTGTGAATACCTTTTTGTGTCGGTCAGTGGCGATAATTTCTCTACACGATTAATTTGTTACGAGTAGGATATTTTGTTTACATATAAAATGTAGATATTTTTAAAGCGGTGTTTAACGTCCTCAGAAATGTTGCGAACAACGCGAATACACCTCAGTCGGTCGAGTGTGGATCTGAGCTATGCCTTCTCTCGCAATGCTCAGGCCCTTCGGCGTGGATGGATCCAGATTTGACGAGGGCTTATGACAACAGAGGCCGTTCCCTCGGAATTTTTTTGCGTAATACAGCTCTTAAAATATTGGCGTGAAACTCTGTTTATTATTGTATTCGATTATTTTGTAACAAAAACTGATAAACGCTCTCTGATACGGAAAGAAATTAATCAAATGGAATATATGCCTTAATCTGTCAATGCCTATATCCATTGAACTTATCTCAGTAAAGTGTTGAAAATTACTTTAATAATTGAAAAATAAGTGTATATGTTGAACTGTGAGATTAGATCATTTGACATAATTAATGAGCATAGATGGCTTGCTGTACAAAAAGTGAGATGCAGTGATTGTCGTCTTTGGCTTGTAATACAAAGTTGTGAGGGCGTGGTCTCAATTATTGGCTGGAACGACCAAAAACCGGTGGAAAAAGCGGAAAAGAAAAAGGCGGCCTACATGTACTCTCTTCTGGCTCTCTGCCACTAGGTAGGTTCGGCTGTCCAATGTCGCCACTCTTCCCTCCGCTGCGCCTTCTCTTTTAGTCTTTGGTATACTCAATACTCGTCATCATCGTGTCCAACATCGTGGTCTTCCTCTTGTTCTTTTCCCATTCCTTTTTCCTACATGTGCATCATTCTGGAAACAGTGTCCGCGCTGTAGTCGGGGTCTCTGGAGCGCCTCTGAGTACAAATCTTGAATGGACGATTTACAAAGCATACACACTCAAACATAATTCTCTGTATTGCAATGTCCCATCGTGATTGTGCTGATGAGGTAATAAAAGCAATTCTTTCCGATTTCTTGTGATTTATTGTGTTTCTTTCAGACACCTTTAAAATGTTTTAAAATAATGTTATATAAGTATAACACTGACCGATTATTTAGAGTGCTCCTAAAATCATCATCGTCATCATCTGGAACCAAAGGACCAATGCCCGTGGTTGCCTTCTGCCATCCTCGTTATTCCTCGCGATTTTTGTCTTTCCAAAGCCGCAAGTGTCAGGTCTTGTATTGATGCTCCGCGCCAGTCTGTTATGTCGTTCAGCCATTCCTTGTGTGCTCTACACTCCCTCCATTCTTCAGAAACATCACCTTCCTTATTTTTCTCTCATCACTCATTCTGCATATGTGACCAAATATAGCTCCAGCTTCCTGGTTAATATTATCTGCATAAGGTTTTTGCGGCTTCTATAATTTTGCTAATATAGTCTCCAGTTTGTCATTTTCTGCATCCATTCGATGCTCATCAATTTTCTGTAGCATATCCTCTCGAAGGCTAATATCTTTGACTCCATTTCTTTGGTTATTATCCATGCCTCGCATCCATGCAGCATAGGCCTACTTCTGAACATGAAGGTTCTCCTTGTCTTTATACACCTTTTAAACCGTTTGGAAAGAATGCTATATATAAGCATGGCACACTATGCCGATTGGTTACAATACAAAATTCCCGTTTAATCACCATAATAATCATTACGAAGAGATAATATATACCGCAGGTGTCTGATGCCATTTTCCTGAATAATACCATTTGGCTAAAGGGCTCCATTTAGACACCTTTGAAACGGTATAAACCTACGCTATATATAGGTGAGATATTCCAAAAGTTTTGTTATAACGCGCTAACCACCAATTTCATAATCACCATAATAATCATTATGAACAGACGCCATTTCTACCGTGTTCATCACCTCTTCCCTTCAGGGACGTCATTTCAGTTTTTTTCAGGGGGGGGCAAAACTTAGCTAGCTTATGCTTCGTATTTAGCCTATATATATATATATATATATATATATATATATATATATATATATATATATATATATATATATATATACACACACACACACACAAACTGCAAGCTATCGCGAGCCGGTGTTGCACGCTGTCTGGATTGTCTGCGTAATTATAATAATATTCTTTACTGAACAAAAATTAATCGGGTTGACAGTCCGGTTACATTATAGCCTACAGTTATGCAATGACATAAATCTCTCTCTCTCTCTCTCTCTCTCTCTCTCTCTCTCTCTCTCTCTCTCTCTCTCTCTCTCTCTCTCTCTCTCTCTCTCTCTCTCTGTCTCTCTCTCTCCTCTCTCTCTCTCTCTCTCTCTCTCTCTCTCTCTCTCTGTCTCTCTCTCTCTCTCTCTCTCTCTCTCTCTCTCTCTCTCTCTCTCTCTCTCTCTCTCCTCTCTCTCTCTCTCTCTCTCTCTCTCTCTCTCTCTCTCTCTCTCTCTCTCTCTCTCTCTCTCTCTCTCTCTCTCTCTGTTATAGGCAGTTGTAGTCGTTTGCACTTGCACTGTTTATCTCGTTCAATGATTCAATCAATCAATATAGGTCTATTTATATAGCGCCCTTCGAGATTCATACTCAGAGGCGGTCCCAATTCAGGCCATGCGAGAAAAACAGAGTGACTTGTACTTACCATATCACACCTTTATACAGCTGCTAGCGACTAGGCCTACTGTGACTTGGAAACAAGCAGAAAAGAACTTAAAAGGCAAAGCAGAGCACTCTTTGTAGGCTATGATTTATCAATTTAACTTATTTGACATTCACTAATAATCCTCTATAGACACTTCAATATTAGTTCTCGAGATGAATTTGATGAACTGATCTTGGTTCTGTGACTAACATATACTATATAACTATTCTTAGGTGTCTACTCCCACTCTCAAAGCTCACGCAGAATACTATGTAGCCTACTGACGCACAAATATATATAATAATATATGTGTATATATAATATATGATATCCAACACGTTATATATCCAACTGCCTTAATTTAGCTATCCCCTAACACTTAATACGTCCAGTCTGATAAATTAGTCGTCACATTCCTCCTCAGAGACCACCTCTACTCCTGCTTCGGCATATCTGTCAACGACATCTGTTTTCAGTGGAATCGGGCCCAGAGTAGGCTAAGGTTTCCAGTATCGGTGTCCACAATGCTCCCTATACAGGGTGGCTCCAAAAAAAATGTACCACCGGGAAAAATGCGATATATTCGCAGCCGATTGAGCTATTTCTGCGAAAATTTCACAATTTGAAGGGGAATGAATTTCCAACAATCCCTGAAAGTTTCATTTGAAACTTTTCATGTTTGCAAAAGTTACAGCTATTTAAACTTTCAACTTCGTTTTTTCAATTATCCGGAGAATCATGCTCCAATACATATGATTTCATTCAGATTTTTTGGCAAATTACAGCACACAAATTGATGATGATGTCATACGACCTCACTATCAGCTGTAAAGAAGCTGTTTATGAAGCAATCTGCTGGTATTTGGTGATATTTTATAGATTAATGTATAAATTCGTGAATCCATTACTGAACGCAATGGGCAAAGTTTTTGTGGAAGATAAAGTGTCTTTTTTCTCGGAGTTAAATGCACTGGGAGCGCTTCTGAAAGGCTCTTGCTGCAAGAAGCGCTTTATAAATGGTCAGATAAGATAAGATAAGATAAGATAAAGTGGCAACTCGGACGTTGCGTGAACAGAGACTGGGACATTGCGTTATCATAGCAAATATACGCAGTGAAAAGTGGAGCCTGAGCACATTGAAGGCTATCTGTAAACGTCTCTATGTAACTAAGATCAGATGTCGCAAGAGAGGCAGGAAGTGGTCGTTTGGTCTGACGGAAAAGAGCGCGATTTTCACGAAATTCGCTTCGTAATCGAAAGGGTCAAGTGCAAAGCACATCATGATTTCGACATCAGATATGCTGGCGTGTGTTATGGTTGCAAAAAAGACTGCATTTAATCCCAATCAGTTGGTTAGATGTCAAACTCATCGCTGAACTCTCTTACCCAGACTCATTGAAGACCAGGTATGCTGTAACATCTGGTTTTGTTTTCCAGCAGGACGGTGCGCCTGCTTGCTCGCACGGCAAGGTTGATTATGATGGCACTACCTTATTGCCATCAACTGAAGTAAATGTATTGGCAAAGATGACAAACAAACTCGCCAGACCTTAGCCCTCTTGCTTGTCACGTCTGGGGAGCTATGCTGGAACGCTGCAAGACATTTCATCCCAAGTTGGAGAACATTTGCTAGCTGAAGGGAGTCTTGCTGCCAATGTGGGATCAGTTGCTTCAGGGCCCGATCAACAAGGCCAAACTGAGCTTCACAAAAAGAATTCGAGCTTGTGTTAAGGCAGGGAGTGGACACTCTCATTATACCTTACAATAAACTGCAAAACGGAATTCTGAGATCGTAGTGAAAAGTGAAATCATTTGACATGGAAATCTAAAAGTGACGTACATTTTCCGCGGAAATTTGAAAAAACTAAATTGAAAGTTTAAACATCTGTAACTTTGGTAAACATGAGAAGTTTCAAATGAAACTTTCAGGGATGGTTGGAAATTCATTCCCCTACAAATTGGGAAATTTTCACAGAAAACATTCAATCGGCTGCGAAGATATCGCATTTTCCCCGGTGGTACATTTTTTTTGAGCCACCCTGTATATCATACTGCGAGACAGTCGCCTAGCTTGCTGACCCTCCATTTAGGGTCAAAGTCAGCCTTTCGCCGGCTTAAGATGTACCGTATGGACCTCGGTATAGATAGGGAGGAAGCTCCATCCCTTTCATCACCTGGATTTACGACCCTGACTTGTACACTGTTGACCTCTCTAGGGGTGCTCTGCAATTTTAGCTATTTTCAAATTTAGCATACGAGATCCATTCAATCTCTTGGGAGTTTCTATCACTCTAGGAAACCACTGCATGTGTGCAAAGTTCTGACATAAATGACAAAATGCACAGATATACACATAAAAAATAGTTTTTTTCTCAAATTCAGGGGGGGGCAAATGCCCCCCCCTGCCCCCCCCAAATGACGTCCCTGCTTCCCTTTCCAGTGCGATGTGTCTCAGCTCTTGCTGTGATGCTCTCTTATACCAGTCTGTTTCATCATCCGCTCTTTTGTTTCGTCGGTCCATCATTGTCTTCATATTTCTATCATTATTCATTCTGCATAGGTGACCGAACAGTTTTCTCCGGTTTATCCTCTGCATCATGTTTTCCTTGAGAAATATCCGATCGCACGGTTCTACTTTCTGTGTTTACCCTATTAATCAACCGAGAGCATTTTCTCTTAACGGCCAGAATTTTTCTCTACACATCCATTGTTATTACCCATGAAACTATAATATGCAGATAAAAATGCATGCTCTTAGTACACTCATTTTGTTTCGTGCATTAGAAAGTTTTTGGGCTTGCTCTTCCAGACCTAGTGCAGCATACTTGTTAGTATTGCCGTCGCCTTTGCAATCCAGATCGTTCGTCATGTTATATTCGCGAAACGTGAAGTTTTAAAATAGTGTTATAATTATAAGCATGACACACCGATTATCTAGAATGATCTCATTTAGACACCTTTGAAACGTTCTCATATGATGCCTCATATATAAAACTTTTTATCGGATTTGTGTTTGTTTTATCGAAATTCGCGGGGAGACCATGATAATTTTTACATATAGTCTCTTTCTATCTTCGTTGAAAACTGTGCGTTCCAATCCTTGCTCGACTTCTCCAATCACGTCGAAATAATTGGCAAAGCATAGATTGTTGATAAAGGTTTTCAAATTCAGAAAAATGAAACGACAGCGTTATTCGGGTTATTATATAACAGCGACCGTATGTTTTCAACTGATGCTATAATTATACAGGTGAGTTCTTCCTGCCGTCCAATTAAAACTCGTTCCTTAGACACCTTTAAGACGTTATTATCAAAAGCTATAATAAAGCAATTGACAAGAGAGGCGTATTTCTGCGCGCTGTGGAACTGATGGAACTGTTGCTATATACTATTATTATACATGTTAAGTAGAAAAATTTAAACAATGCGCTGTGTGTTCTATAATCTAATCGTTCCTCGTCTTCTCCTATCAAGTCTATATAATTGGCAAAGCATAGATTGTTGGTATTTACGCCTCTAAGCCTGCGATCATCTAACATGGGTCTTTTAGCTGAGCCTCGATGCAGAACTGTTATGGGCTCGCGTGCATTCCATGCCTCTGCTCCCAAAGAATGGAATCTACTTCCACTATCTCTTCGTTGCTCAAATTCACTCTCTACCTTAAAAAAGCGGCTCAAAACTCACTATTTCTCTTTGGCTTTCAAGCACATGGACCATTAACTGCATCTTCCTCTGGCGGCTGACTATCCGCGCCTCAGATTCACACTTAGGTGTGACCTTGCGCGCGTAATAAATTTATGTAATAATAATAATAATAAGCAAGCGATTATATAATAGGGGACCTATAGATACTCACGTATTTCATGGTTTACAAGGAGTAATCTATCTGACGCTTGACAATTATAGCTAATGTGCTATAATATGCCAGGCAATTTTTTCGAGGGCGCTGCTTCTGTTGTCATAGGCCCTCGTCAAATTTGATCATTCATCATAATATGCAAAACAAAACCCAGTCGACGTGAACGGATTCTGTTGACATAAACTGTCGTTAAACTGTTGATCCATCCATGCGTTTGAAAAGAGCGTTTTTCTAGTTATTGGACACCTCTAAAACATGAGCTAAAAGTTTTATAAAAATACGAGACGCTTAAATTTTACGTTCAAGTTTGTGGTGCTTCTTTCATCCTACAATTGTGTAAAATATAGTTATGTGCAAAAGTTGGAACCACCTAAAAATATCGCTTTTTTACTTTCAGGCCTATATGCCAAATAAAAGCTTTCGTGTGTAGCATCATGGGGGGTATATTTGACTATTAGCATCAACTTTTTCTTTTTAGTTGAACTAAATTTTATCAGTTTGTTCGTCGAAGTTGCCATGGTTATGTTTTTTGTGTGCAAATCTCGTATTTTGTACTTCCCTCGCCATTGGTGTAAAAATATATTAGTACGGTTAGACGTCCACTATTTCATAATACACATAATTTGTGGAACTGACTTTTATTTAAGGCGTTGGATACAGTAATTTAAAGGTGTAAAAATTCAAAACGCGTCTATAATTTCAGTAACTTGCAAAGCATAAATAATAAATTATATTTATTACAATTATTTCTGGTCAGGTTTCAAATATAGGAATAGAAATGTTCGAACAAGAGCTAAGTTTATTTTACTATGAATGAAATTGAAGCACCATTAACCAGTGCATAAAAACTTATAAACGGCGATTGAAATATCATTTAGAGGTGTATAAAGTCTAAACGTTGATGGTGCCTTAAACATATTTTACATTGTTCTTTTATTGAGTGGATGGATCCGATTTGACCAGGGTCTATGACAACAGAGGCCGTTACCCTGGACAGAAATATGCTCGGCATATTACAGCACTTAGTAGCGCCGTCTGTGTAGAATTGACATTTTTTATGGCGCTGGAAATATTTATTTCAAGAATCGTGCAAAGTTCAGATTTTCCATTTGGTCTTGAATTTTTTTTAGGACCCGGGATGTTGGCTGACTCTAATAACATCATCCGTTACGCTTTGAATTGTAATCCTTCTGCGTTGCGTCAGTTTAAAATTACATAAAGATTAGTTTTTATCTTGGTACAATCAAGACCGATATTATCGAGTGGAGGTTAGACGTCCAATATGTTATAATACACATGATTTGTGGAACTGACTTTTATTTAAGGCGTTTGATACAATAATTTAAAGGTGTTATAAATTCAAACCGCAACTACAAGTTCAGTCACATACGAAGTAAATTATATGTATTGTGATTATTTATGATCAGGTTTCAAATATGTGAATCGACATGCTCAAACAAGAGCTATGTTTTATCAACAATAATTGAATAATGAAACACCATTAACCCAATGCGGGTGGATCCAGATTTGACGAGGGCTTATCACAACAGAGGTCGTATACCTCGAAAACAATTTGTTTGGCATAATACGGCTCTTGTGTAACCCAATGCATCAATCAAACTTACGTATAAATGGCGATGGAAATATCAGTTTAATTTATTCAAAGTCTAAACCCTGAAGGTGCACGCCTTAGCATGCTTTACACTATTCTTTTATTGGGTGTTTAAACGACATCTTGATGAGCACACTGTTGGCTGCCGACTCATTACACTCGTCTCCTACAATAACTTGCAATCATCCGCCGTACTTTGAACTGCAATCATTGTGCGTTGTGTCAGTTTAAAACTAAACAAACATTAATTTATCATACGGTAAGCCTGCGCTTGCTCTACATAATTTCATATAAACCAAATAGGAGGAGGAATCCAGAGTTTGGCATTTTACAATTCTTGCTTTATATGCATGCTCATGTGCTAAACTGATTTATATTCATGACGCTGGAATAGTTGTTTAAAGTCTCCACGCAGCAAACGTACTTAGTTCAGAGTCTCTATATTGTTCTTGAATGGTTTGTTAGGACCCGGGATTTGAATACTTTTTTGTGTCGGTCAGTGGCGACAATAACTTTTTACTTTGTTACGAGAAGTTTATTTTGTTTACATATAAAATGTGCAATTTTAAAAAGCGGTGTCTAACGTCCTCAGAAATGTTGCGAACAGCGCAAATCCACCTCAGTCAGTCGAGTGTGCAACTGGGCAAGTCATTCTCTCGCAATGCTCAGGCATGGGCGGAGACTTTGAATGGGGCAGGAGTGGAGATCCCCCTCAATGTATGAGGTTGGGGAGCGTGCATTTGCCCCTTCAATCGTTAATTGTTAGAACATGAAAACTTTTTGACATGAAAAATTGTATTTCTTCCCTGGAGATTTCGGACAAAAGACTAAAAAAAAGTCGTCAGAAATTTTGGTCGGTAAAAAGATGGAAAATTTCGTTGGCGGCTCAGCCATTCGCTCACTCAAAAATCTCGCGTCCTTCTTTCGGCCACTCGTTCGTCCCCCCACATGTTGTAGACCAAGTCTCCGCCCATGTGCTCAGGCGCTTCAGCATGGATGGATCCAGATTTTACATGGGTTTATGACAAAAGAGGCCATAGCCCTCGAAAAAAATTGGATTGGCACAATACAGCTCTTAGAATATTGGCGTGAAACTCTTAATTGGTAACGAAAACTGATAGACGCTATCTGGCGCGGAGGTAACGGAAAGAAGTTATTCAAATGGAAAATGTACCTTAAATTGTCTAGCCTACATGTACGTCCACAGAATTTATCTTAATAGAGTGTAAAAATCACTTTAATAACATTGAAAAATAATTATTTGAAGTTTATATGTTGAACCGTGTGAATAGACGTTCAGACATAATTAACGAGCAAAAGTGGCTTCATGTACAAAACACGTGAGATGTAGTGATTGTCGTCTTTGACTGGCAATACAAAGTTGTGAGGGCGTGGTCTCAATTATTGGTAGGAACGTTCAAAGACCGGTAAAAAAAGCGGTAAATGGAATGGCGGCCTACATCACTCAGAAAACAGCGCCGCGCTGTAGTCAGGGATTCTGGAGCGCCGTAGAGTATAAATCTTGAATGGACGATTTACTAATCATCTTTTATACTCATACATAATTGTCTGTGTTATTCTGCATTTCAGTGTCCCATCGTGAGTTAGCTGATGAGGTAATAAAAATAATCCTTTACGGTTTTTGTGCTTACTTCGACACCTTTAAAAAGAGTTGAAGTGTCGTTATATTAGCATAACACACTCACCGAATTTCTAGAGTGCGCTTGTCAGCATCATCATCATCATCATCATCATCATCGTCATCGTCATCGTCATCGTCATCGTCATCGTCATCGTCATCGTCATCGTCATCGTCATCGTCATTGTGAGCTAATTTTGTATAGTGTATGTGGTCAGCTAAGGGGTGAGCGTACGAATAGACCAGCTCAAGGTCAGCTAATTGTTAAGCGTACGGACAGACAGACTTGCAGGTGGCAGACTGGCGGGAAAGTGGGCGCGGCTCGGCCGACCGTCGCCGGAGAGCGCGAGAGAGAGAAACAGACAGACAGACAGACAGACGGAGAGAGGCAGAGAGAAGGACAGAGCGGCAGGGGGAAGAGTGTATGCCCAGACAGTGATATAAGTTGTTGAAGGAGTGCTAGTAGTGTAAGACGTTTTAGAGAACAGTGGAGTGTGTGTTGAAAACTTTAGAGAGCAGTAAGATATTAAGGTTGCGTTGCTGTCACAGAATTGAATCGCTTGTCGTCGTTGATGCATTGTTGTGTTATTTGCGAATATTAAAACGAAGAAGAAAATACAAGAAACAGATCTTGGTTGTAAGTGAACAAGTTAAGAACTTTAGAAACTTATACACTAGCCTTAGATACCGTCATACAGGGAATAGGTTAGGGCTAGGCTGCGCTACAGAACAGTAAGAAGAGACTGGAAAAATCGTCAGTGATTGTGAAACCTGACATTTGGTGATAGCGGTGGGATAGCGAATTCAGGCAACGGACGGTGGGATAGCGAATTCAGGCAACGGACGGTGGGATAGCGAATTCAAGCAACGAACGGTGGGATAGCGAATTCAAGCAACGGACGGTGGGATAGCGAGTTCAAGCAACGGACGGTGGGATATCGAGTTCAGGCAACGGACGGTGGGATATCGAGTTCAGGCAACGGACGGTGGGATATCGAGTTCAGGCAACGGACGGTGGAATACGAAGTCAAGCAACGGACGTCGGGATATTGTATCCAGGTTTACGAACGGTGAATTGCGAAGTCAAGCAACGAACGTTGGGATAGTCGTATCCAAGCTACGGACAGTGGATTTTGAAGCCTTACGAGACGCCGACCACATGGGAGAAGGACAGTGAGCATCTGAGCAATTGGAGAAGCATTCCGAGCATCCGAACAACTGGTGAGAAGATACAACGGGCATACGAACGACACTACGACAACACAACGCCAGAGAGAGGTATACAAAACTCGCTCCTTGAATAAATAAGCAATAGAAATTACAGTCAACCAATCACAGAAAGCATAGCCACTCCCTCGATTTCTTCACGCAAATCATTGAAGTAAGGAAGTAAGATGGAGAAACTTACAGAACAAAAGCAAGCTAATATAAAGAAGATGTCTTCTGATCGAATAATAAAATTATTAATCGAAGCTGATCTAGACGTGGAAGAAGTCGAAGAGATGTCAAGGGAAAATTTGATGAGAGCTCTAGCAGAGGTGTGGCTAAAAAAGGAAGCTGAAGAGAAAGGCGCTGTAGGTGGTGTTGAAGAGAAACCACAGGCTATGTCTATGGAGGCGTTGATGCAATTTATGATGATGAGGGAGGAGCAACGGAGACAAGAAGAGGAGCAACGGAGACAAGAAGAGAAAGAGAAAGAGGAGCAACGGAGACGAGAGGATAAAGAGAAAGAGGAGCAGCGGAGACAAGAGGAGAAAGAACGGAAACAAGAAGAGAAAGAGAAAGAGGAGCAACGGAGACGAGAGGATAAAGAACGCAGACAAGAAGAGAAAGAACGAGCAGAACAAACAGAAAAGACTAAACAGGAGAAAGAGGAACAACGGAGGCAAGAAGAGAAAGAACGGAGGCAAGAAGAGAAAGAAAGAGTGGAAAAGGCAGAAAGGTTGAGGCAAGAAGAGATAGAGATACAGAAGCAGCAGTTCCAGCTTCAGTTAGAACAATTGAAAAGAGATCGTGACGAAGCTGAACGAAGAAGGATGGAACTAATGATAGAATACGAGAGAGCAAGGAAAAGTGATGAAGAAATACGAAAACAGCAGATTGAAGAGCAAAAGGCTCGCGAGGAAGACAAAGAAGCCATGCGTTTGGTAGAATTGGAAAGAGCCGAAGAGATTCGACAGGAAGAATTGAAAATGGAGAAAGAAAGTTTGGAAAAAGCGGAAAGAGAAAGGGAAGAACAAGTACAATTGGAACAAAAGAAACTCGCTTTGAAGGAAGCTCAGCTCCGAGAAATGGCTATAGAAAAGGAGGAACGCAGAAAGCAGTTAGAATATATGCAGCAAAAGATAGAACAAGAAGAACTGCGTAGGGTAGAAGATCAAAATAGACTGAGGGAACGAAATGAAGACGAAAGAAGAAGCCGTGAAGAGTCAGAACGAAACAGGATTCGAGAAAGTGAGACAATGGTGTCCAAGATTAAAAAGATAGGTGATGCAATGAAACACGTGTTACCAAAGATGCCGTATGATATGATGGAGGTGCCATTATATTTTGAGACAGTTGAGAATGCATTCAACAGTTTTACGGTGGAAAAGCAGTTTTGGGTCAAATTGCTGTTGCCACTAATGACGCCAAGAGCGAGAACGGTGTTGAACCGATTGTCTTTTGATGATCTAGACGATTACGACATAGTGAAAGAACATTTACTGAAAGAATTCAAATTGACAGCGAGAGAATATCGATCACGATTTGGAGAAGCGAAGAAAACGGCAGAAGAGACATACACTATGTTTACAGCAAGATTGAAGAATCTGTTGAACTATTATGTCAGAAGTAGACGAGTGGGCAAAGACTATGAGAAGTTATTTGATCTGTTGGTGGCGGATAAGTTGAAAGAATGTCTACCACCGGGTCCACTACAGTTCGTACTAGCAAAAGAGGGTACTGAATGCTTCGAAGCTAGTAATGTTGCAGAACTCGCAGACATACACGTGAACAATCGAATTGGTCTAATGTTTCAAGACAAACCGAAATATGAAGCATGGGGTAATAGTTCGAAGCAACCCAGGTGGAATAGTAATAACAAAGAAACAGGAAACCAAGCCAGAAGTAATGAAGCAAGGAATGATGGTGCTCCTGGAAGACAGTTTAGTCAAGATAGAAGAGAAGCAACGGGTGACAGACAAATATACAGTCGAATTCCAGTGATGGGACGCCAAAGAGAAAACCATGCAGCGTACAATTACAGGCGAGAGAGCACTGAACAGAGAGGGATTGGTAAGAAACGTTGCCATAATTGTCAGTCAGACAAACATCTGATAAAGGATTGTCGAGTACCACCAAGAATGACAAATCTGAGAAATAGATTTACTCGAAGTGCAGAAAATCTCAGAGTAAATCAGATCCAAGTAATGAATGCACCGAATCAGCCGGAAGAACAAGACAACCGCGAAACGGAAGTGAAGTCAGTAATGAAGTGCACGCCTCAATTTGCTATACAGAGAGAAATAGTAAATTCTGCTCCCATCAAAGATACTGGTCGAGAAACTGAAAGCAAAGATGAGTGTCAACGTACAAAGAAGTCATTACTACAGCATGTCAATGTAGAGATACGTGGAAATGATGACAGTTGTCAGCCTGTGCAAGTCAAAGCGCTGATTGACTCTGGTACTGAGATTCCAGTAATCAATGAGGAATTGTTGAAAGGAGCGACAGTGGAAGAAATTGGTAGAGTACATTTGCAATGTGTGGCTGGAGAACCCATTCCAGCTAAGTTGGTGAAAATTGAAGTGCGGATGAGTTGTCATAACGAAGGAGGAGATCTGAAAGACAAGGGAGTAAATATCGCACCATATTTAACCTTGGTGTGTGCCAGCATTCCGGCAGTCTTGTGCAAAGATAACAAAGAAAAGTTCTTGCTGCATCCAGAGATAATCGCAGAACTGAAAGAGGTTCCACCAGTGAGTGTATTGCAAGGAGAATTGCAAGCGAATGTGACTACAAGAGCACAGAGTCGGAGAAGAGAAGTGGAAGAAGGAGAAGAGGAAAAGTCAAATGAAAGTTTGCTAGATGAGGACACCGAAAGCGATGATAAACAAAGCGTTCAAGAAGAAGAAGAAGGAGTAACATCCGGGAACAATGAAATTGAAGAAGAGATGGCTGCATGTGAGCGTGATGATTATGATGATTTTTGGAGTGATGGTGAAATGGACACGAGTATGAGAGATTTGTTTGCCGAGAACACAAGTGATGAAAGACAATTGGCAGACGCGAAGAAGTTTGAAGAGCAGCAGAGAAATGACGAGTCACTGAGGTCGTGGTGGAGGATAGCTGAAGACAAAGGATCAGAGTTTAGTGTGGTGAATGGTTTGATGTATAAGAAGCATCAAATGTTGGATCAGTTGGTGTATCAGTTGGTGTTGCCGAAGGAAAGAAGAATTCAGGTGATGGAATTGGCGCACGAGTCAGTATTTGGCGGACACTTGGGAGAAGAGAAGACAAGGGAACGTATCAAGTTGTCCTTTGTGTGGCCAAGAATGCGTAGAGATGTGGTGAAATTCTGCAAGTCCTGTGAGAAGTGTCAGTTGAAAGCACGAAGTTTGGTGATGGATCGAGTGCCGATTACACCAATACCAAGGGAGGATGTGCCGTTCAGAAGAATGACCATGGACGTCGTAGGACCAATCGAACCGACGTCAGCAGCAGGGCTTAAGTATTGCCTGTGCATCGTGGACTCATGTACAAGATGGCCGACAATATTCTTGATGAAATCATTGACTGCTAAGGCTGTATGCGAAGCTTTGATGAAGCTGTTCATGGATGTGGGAGTTCCGTCAGTGATAACGAGTGATAGAGGGACGAATTTTACAGCCAGTCTAACAAGAGAATTTCTGAAACTGATGGGGTGTTGTCCTCGATTCGATTCGCCAGGACATCCAGAAGCGGCAGGATTGGTGGAGAGATGGAATCAAACGTTCAAGAAGATGATTCATCATGTCGTTGTGGAAAATCCGAGACAGTGGCATAAAATTATTCCATTTACAGTTTGGGCATTGAGAGAAGTGCCTAATGCAACTACCGGAGTGGCACCGTATCTACTAGTCTATGGAAAGTTGCCGAGAGGGCCACTAACCATTCTTAAAGAAAGCTGGACCAAAGAGATAAATCTACCACCGAACATTGGAGTGCAACCGGCTAAGTACCTGAAGAATTTAAGAGCAGACATGGAAAAGGCCTTGACATTCGCTGAGAGCTGTGCTGAAGAAAAGCAAAAACAATACGCCAGTCAATATAACAAAAGAGCAAAAGATAAAGAATTCGAACCAGGAGAAAACGTCATCGTGCTGTATCCAACGTCAACCAATAAATTGATCTCGCGATGGCATGGTCCATGCACGGTCTTGCAAAGAAGATCCAAATATTCGTATCTGGTGGACATGAACGAAAACGGTCGACGGATTATTCATGCTAACAAGATGAGGAGGTTCATTACGAGAACATTGTCTTGTGGTCTGATCGTGGAAGAGGATGACGAATTTGGATCAGTGGTAGAAATACCGATGAAGGAAGACTATTCAGAGACAAAACAGAAGTCACTCCAATTGGATTACGAACAAATTGGACATCTGACGAGCGAACAGCAGAAACAATTACTTGATGTACTGAATCGATATGCAGACAGATTTTCAGATAAACCTGGACTATGTACATTAGTAGAACACGAAGTGGTGCTGAGGCCAGACTTTCGAGAAAAGGAATTCATGGCATATCGAATACCACTAATATACCGAGCAGAAGTGGAAAAACAAATACAAGAGATGCTGAAAGAAAACATCATCCAACCATCGTCAAGCAGAATGGCAAGTCCACTTGTCATTGTCAAAAAGAAGGATGGATCCTTGAGATTGGCTTGTGACTACAGATACATTAACTCTTTTACTGAGAACTGCAGA
The DNA here is from genome assembly GCA_949752735.1 of Lumbricus terrestris. NCBI lineage: Eukaryota > Metazoa > Annelida > Clitellata > Crassiclitellata > Lumbricidae > Lumbricus > Lumbricus terrestris. The sequence goes on from OX457049.1 coordinate 4,852,825, forward strand.
TATCCTATGCCAATCGTCAACGATGTCTTGAGCAAAGTCGGAAAATCCAAGTTCATTTCTGTTATGGACCGTCGCAGCGCATATTGGACTTGTCCTGTGAAAAAGAGTGACCAATGGAAGACTGCGTTTGTTACACATAATGGACTGTATGAATTTACGCGTGTTCCTTTTGGAATGATTAACTCTGGACGGACTTTTGTAAAAGCGATAAATATGATTTTGCAACCGATTCATGATTTTACTGAACCTTATGTTGATGACATTGCAGTGCATTCTAATGATTGGGACATTCATTTGAGACATTTGGAGTTATTTTTGAAACAAATAAGACTGCATAATGTAACATTGAACTTGAAGAAATGTGTGTTTGGTAAGAGTGAGGTGAAGTTCATCGGTCACCTTATAGGATCAGGGAAGAAGATGATGAATCCAGACAGGATTGACAGTTTAATTAATTTGAAGAAACCTGAAACCAGGAAGGAAGTGAAGCAAGTCTTAGGATTTTTTGGGTTTTACAGACAGTCTATTTGTAATTTTGCTGAAATTGCTAAACCATTGACAGACTTAACCAGCAAGAAAGTACCTGAGAACATTGTTTGGACTGATGCACATCAGAAAGCCTTTGATTCCCTTAAACAGATTGTCTTGTCAAATGTGATTCTATATATGTTTGAGGTTGGGAAACCATTTAATTTGTACTGTGATAGCAGTGATTTTGCTGTGGGAGCTGTTCTGTCTCAGGTGGACGAGGAAAGGGATAGAACGTCCCGTTTCATTTATCAGTCAGAAGCTGACAGATACCCAGAGGAGATGGGCGACGATTGAGAAGGAAGCCTATGCAATCATATGGGCTTTAAACAAGTTGAAAGAACTTCTTATTGGTTCTAAAATCAATGTGTTTACAGACCATAATCCTTTAGTTTATTTGACTGAATCAATGTCGAAATCTGCTAAATTAGTCAGATGGTCTTTATCATTGCAAAATTTTGACATTCTATTGAACTATAAGAAAGGTAAATTGAATGTAGTAGCCGATTGTCTGTCTAGAGTGTAAGATATTTTATGATGTATTATGTTATGGACTATTTGCATTGTTTAGTTAAGATACGTTCGCTAATTTTTATAGATAATTAGCTCTCTTTAAAAGAAAGGAGGGAGGTAATGTGAGCTAATTTTGTATAGTGTATGTGGTCAGCTAAGGGGTGAGCGTACGAATAGACCAGCTCAAGGTCAGCTAATTGTTAAGCGTACGGACAGACAGACTTGCAGGTGGCAGACTGGCGGGAAAGTGGGCGCGGCTCGGCCGACCGTCGCCGGAGAGCGCGAGAGAGAGAAACAGACAGACAGACAGACAGACGGAGAGAGGCAGAGAGAAGGACAGAGCGGCAGGGGGAAGAGTGTATGCCCAGACAGTGATATAAGTTGTTGAAGGAGTGCTAGTAGTGTAAGACGTTTTAGAGAACAGTGGAGTGTGTGTTGAAAACTTTAGAGAGCAGTAAGATATTAAGGTTGCGTTGCTGTCACAGAATTGAATCGCTTGTCGTCGTTGATGCATTGTTGTGTTATTTGCGAATATTAAAACGAAGAAGAAAATACAAGAAACAGATCTTGGTTGTAAGTGAACAAGTTAAGAACTTTAGAAACTTATACACTAGCCTTAGATACCGTCATACAGGGAATAGGTTAGGGCTAGGCTGCGCTACAGAACAGTAAGAAGAGACTGGAGAAATCGTCAGTGATTGTGGAACCTGACAGTCATCGTCATCATCATCGTCATCATCATCATCATCATCATCATCATCATCATCATCATCATCATCATCATCATCATCATCATCATCATCATCATCATCATCATCAAGAACCAAGAGACCAGTGCCCGTAGGTACCCGCTGCCATCCTCGTTATTTCTCGCCTTGTTTGTCTTTCCAAGGTCGCATGTGTCACCGCACCAGCATGTTGTGTCGTCCAGCCATCCTTGTGTGGTCTACCCTCCTCTTGACTCCCTCCATTCTTCCGAACATCACCATCTTTATTTTTTCTGTCATCACTCATTCTGCATATGCGAACAAATAGCTCCAGCTTCCTGGTTATTATTATCACCATAAGGTTTTCTGCGGTTTCTATTTGCTTGTATAGTTTTGAGTTAGTCATCTTCTGCATCTTTCCAATTCTCATTAATTTCCCGTAGCATTTCCACTCGAAGGCTAATGTCTTTCACTCCATTTCTTTCGTTGTTGTTCATGCCTCGTATACATACAGCATCCTGCTGAACACGAAGGTTCTCCTTGTCTTGTAGACACCTTTAAACCGTCTTGAAAGGTTGCTATATATACGCATGGCCCACTTGCCGATTGACTACAGCAAATATCACGGTCTTAACCCTCAGGCTACCAAGCTTTTTTTGTAACACTGACTACCAAGGGGGGGGTGGTTACCAACCCCCCCTGGAATTTGGGTTTGGTTTGAGATATCATAACTTGTAATACACCATTCGATTCAGCATTCATTTCTGCACAAAATGGTATATTTAGGTTCAGAAAATATGAATGCCCCTCGAAATTATGAATTTTTTACCATGGGTACCCGTCGTTTCCACAAATTGTATTCTTACGCATAAGGAATATATTAGATTCTGTGTGTTTTATACATGATTTATATATAAAAAGTAGTTTACATATAATAAAGTCAAATATTCAACTATAAAAACTAGTAATAAGTCTGTTTTATGTTCAATCAAAACAAAAAAACATGTTTTAGCCGCTGAAAAACGTTTACGCAGACATATCGGCTTGCGTTGTAAAAAAACCCAACATTTTCACACATTTTAATTTATTTTGAGCACTTCCGGTCATCTAAAGACAAATTATTTAGTATCACAAAATAGCCCTAAATGCCCTCTACAGAATGGCATAATTTATTTCTATTAAAAAATAAATTATGGATAAGTTATAATAGCAAAAACATGACAATTTTATGAAAATAAAACACCTTTATTTATATTTTAATTTATTTTGAGCACTTCCGGTTGTCAAAAGACAACTCAGTGAGCATGGAAATGTAGCCCCACATTCCCTCTATAGAATGGTATAATTTGTGTCTCTTAATATTAAAGCGCGGAAAAGTTACAGACGATATTCTAAGGGGGGGTGGGTGGTATCCACCCCCCCTGGTACCTTGGGTATATCGGGTGTAACTTTTGAACGGTAGGGGGCATCATCAAACATTTTAGCTCAAAATGTGTCCCAATGAACCCTCTACAGCTACCAATTTTTTCAAAATTTTAGTCCAGACGGAACGCGTTTGATTTGCGAAAAACCTAGGGGGTGGCAACCACCCCCCTCTTGGTAGCCCGAGGGTTAATCTGTTTCATCATTAGGGCGTCCTTTTTTGTTTCGTCAGTCCATCATCGTAAACATCAATGTATCGATCTTTCCATCATTTCCCATAATATGTGACCGAACAGTTTTCTTCGGGTTATCCTCTGTTTTCTTTGAGAAATATCTACGTTAGTTACTTTCTGTGTTCTATCCTATTCCCATAATCAACGCATAGCATTTTCTCTTAAAGGCCAGTATTCTTCTATCGACATCCATTGTTATTACACAAGCCTCGCAACCTTATAATATGCAGACAAAAACGCACATTCTTAGTACACTCAGTTTTGTTTCTTGCATTATAAAGTTTATGGCCATGCTCTTCCATATCTAGTGCAGCATTCTTTCTAGCGCTTCCGTCGCCTCTGCAATGACGACAATCGAGATCGTTCGTCATGTTATATCCGCGAAACGTGAAGCTTTAAATAGCGTTATATAAGCATGAGATTATTGGGGGCCCGGTAGAGTAATGGTTAACACGCTGGCAAAGAGTGCGAGAGGGAGTGACTAGTGGGTTCGAGTCCCCGTTGGGCGGACATGCTTTGTAGGCTGCTATTAGCGCCGTTGTAATTACAAAGCTGTCTGATCAGTTAGTAATTAAGTTTAATTAAGATTACTGCATAACTTGTAAATGTAAAGCGCAGTGCGTTTGCAGGCGCTCAATTAAAGAAAAGATTATTAATATTTACAAACCGATTATCTAGAATGATCTCACTTAGACACCTTTGAAACGTTCTCATATGGTGCTATATATAAGACGTTTTCATATTGGACTCTGGTTTGAAATGTCCATCTGCTTTGCTAGTTCTTTATCGCCGAATATCATTGTTTTTGATTTATCGATGTTCGAGGAGAGACCATGATAATTTTTACATTTCGTTCAAGTTAATGTGTATTCCAATCGTTGTTCTTCTTCTACAACCGTCGAAATAATTGGAAAAAAATTAATTGTTGATATAGATTTTCAACTGCAGAAAAATGAAACAAACTGAAACGACAACGGGCTATTAAATGGCGACCGTATGATTTCTAGCCTTCATTTTCGTGGATGATTATTGATGTGGTAAGATCTTTCAGTGAAAGACTTTCACCCCCTCTGTTCTGCCTCATTTTTCCATCTGCAGTATCACTGGAAATCGGACGCACACCTCCTTCCACTAATCTTAATACGCTCCTCTGACTTGACGCCGCGGTCGTCAACAGACTGGTACGCAGCTTTTGGTTTTCGAATGGAGCTTTAGAAGCTTGTAGAGGACGGTTACGTTTAAAGATCCCTGTGCATAGACCGACGTTTAGTGGTTTCTTATATGCGGCCATATTCATGGTAAAATACAATGCACTTTGGTTTTATGTATGTAAACTATAGCAAGTGTGGCAAAAATACCGCCTCGCTATAGAATGTCGTTAAGCTGCTGAAAAATAAATGAATAAATATTTATATATGGATAGATGAATAAATGCCATTTGGCCAGAAGGTTCCCTTTATACACCTTTAAAACGGATCAAAACTATGCGCTATATATGTGGGAACTTCCTGCCGTTTAGTCAACACTGAAATTTGTTCCACTCTGGGTAAAGATGAAGGACGTCGCTATTGGTCGTTATTACCACACAGCTTAACTGAAAAATTACCACCGCCGCTAAGTTGGGCCGCTCTCCTTAAACACCTTTAAGACATAGTTAATAGACCATTTAATAGTGCGTCTGTTGATTCTTGCAATTGACTGGGATCGCGTATTCCGTTGCAGGTTAGACATAGACACCTGGTGCAAGCTACACATTTTTAAGAAGGTAACATGTGTAACAATGACTTGTATTCATTCATTAGATGCATTTATATACGCCTCTTTCAGGGGCTACTCAGAGGCGCTCCCACCCTCAGCGCGGCCAAGTAAAACTCTTAAGATAAGAGAGGAAGGTCTGGGAAGGATTTTTATAAAGAGAGCGGAGTGTAATTGGAATACCATTCCAGGTTGAGGGTCCTACCACCGAGAAAGCACGGTTCTGCATAGTGGAAGTTCGAGCAAAAGGGACTGAGAGCAGAAGGCAGGAGCAAGGCATAGCTTGCAGCGCCAGACTAGAGTAGATATCTTATACTCAATTCGTTGCTTTTGTGGAAGCCAGTGGAGAACGTCATGTATGTGCACTAGTAATAGCGTCCCTTCAAGATTCCTACACAGAAGCGCTCTAGACTACAGAGTGGACACTGCATCGGAGTTTCTTGCCGAAGCGCATGAGTAATTGCGAGTGAAGTACTTGCTCAGGTTCCCTACATGGCGGCTTGAGGTGAATTCGAATCTACAACCCTGCGGCTGCAAGGCAACGAACATAACCACTATACCATCGCGCCCCATAACTATGTATGTATGTTTCACAAAAAAACTTCTGATTCGCGCGAACAATTGATCTCAAATTTTTCACAAATACTTCTTTTCACCAGAGAAAAAAACATAAGTTGTTCGCGATCTCAGAATCTTACCCCTTCCAGAGTTACGAACATTTTAAATTTCGATGCGAAAATTGGCGCTTTTAAGACGCCATTTGCTATCGCCGAGGCCGGTCCTTAACACTCAATTCAACAGGTACATGTATTGTTTGTATGTGCACTTGTTATAGCGCCCCTTCAAGCTCTCTACTCAGGGCCGCTCCCGACTACAGAGCGGACACTGCGTCGGGGTTTCACGCCGAAGCGCTGAGCAATTGTGAGTGAAAGAATTGCCCAAGGTCCCTACGCGGCGACTTGAGGTGAACCTCAAACCTTCCGACTTCAAGGCGAAGACGCCACCACTGCACCACCACGCCCCACAAAATGTATTAAATGCATTAAAGCAGATTCACTAAACTCTTGACGTCATTTTTAAGACTTCATTTCTCACGTCACGCAATAAACTCCCAACTAATTAGAGTTTGATCGAGAAATTGAATTTGCCGGCGATAAGCCGAACATCGCCGGGCACCTCAGTACGGGACCGTATTCTGGCCGCGATGGAAGAAGTGAGAAGGGCGAAGTAGGACGGGATGAAGAGATGCGGGGGCCAACAAGTGAAATTTCTCAGGCAACGCCGGATATTTCAGCCGTTATAGTGATTATATCTTAATAGGCATGGGACACACTGTCCATTAGTTAGAAAGCTCTCTGTTTAGACACCCTTGAAAACTGTTTATTGAGAATATATAATTATTAGACGCGAATAATAGTGCTGTAATACGCCGAGCAAATTTCTGTCCAGGGTAACGGCCTCTGTTATCATAGACCCTGGTCAAATCGGACCAACCCATCCAAGTGACAGAATTTAAGAATGTTCATAGGTTCGATGGATATAAGGCTCTGTTAGAACTGTAAACTATATATATATTGGTGACATCTATAATGGCTAATATACCGATATACGTGACACCATCACCATCACCATCACCATCATCATCATCATCATCATCATCATCATCATCATCATCATCATCATCATCATCATCATCATCATCATCATCGTCATCGTCATCGTCATCGTCATCGTCATCGTCATCGTCATCGTCATCGTCATCGTCATCGTCATCGTCATCGTCATCGTCATCGTCATCGTCATCGTCATCGTCATCTTCGTCGTCGTCGTCTTCGTCGTCGTCGTCGTCGTCGTCGTTATCATCATCATCATCATCGTCGTCGTCGTCGTCGTCGTCATCATCATCATCATCATCATCATCATCGTTTGTATTTCTTTACTGTTCATTCTGCCAACTGCAGTATGATTGCATGAAACAAACTTAATTTACATCATTCCTAACTACCAATTGGACAGATAGCGTGCAATGTATTGTGTTAGAAATAGGGTCCTGTTTACCTTTAACCATGTATTACAATATCGCTGTTTCATTTTGACAATTCCGCAGCGCCGATATATTGAAGACAGAATTGCCGCTATTTAAATTTCCGAAAACATTAACAATAACTGAAATCTGCGATCAGTTTCTTACATTGAACATTGAAACAATAACTGCGTTGTTTTAATTAAAGTTAATTAATTCTGATCACGTTTGTTCAAAACTTAGTTATTATGCAGTCTTATAATTATAGACAGGGCTCTACTTAGACACCTTTAAAATGTTATTGAATGATGCTATATATAGCGCATAGAACACTAGCTACACAAATTTGGCACTTTCTTTAGTTCAGGAACACCCTTAAATCGTGGCTAACTGATGCCATATAAACACGAGATGCTTTTTGATCTTTAATCTAATTTAGTGGAGGTGTCTAATATAATATTTTATTATTTTCAATGACAGCTTGTGCTTGCGCTGGACCTGACTGGTGTTGCCTTCAACTTTCTGAATGTATATTCTAGTCTAATTGTTTCTCCATGTGCAAAACACCCATTTAAGTACGCCGGGGACTTATTTGGTGGTAACCGTTTCAAGCATCAACTGCTCTACGCTGTTCCTGCCTGGTGGGGTCTTACTAACAGCTGCTGATCGACAGAGACTCGAGAGTCTGCTCATAAGAACGCAGCGCATGGGTTACTGAGGACCAACTGCTGCATGCAATGGCCAGGTACGACTTCAACGTCGCTCGAGGTCTTTTCGAGTATTTTTTGCGCGAATCATGTATCCACATCCATGGGCTGAGCGAAACAATCTTAGACTAAATACAACAAAATCCAAGGAAATGAGCAAAGCTCGATGTGGAGCAGATGCTTATCCTCCAATACTAAATAATCCAAAATATAATATTTTAATTCCTGTCGGCGGGCCTGATTATTACCATTATTTCAGAAACCGAAAGGATCACAACGACAGAGTTTTTCCAGCGCAGGAGCTGCAGACTATATAAACATATATGGTCTATGCAAATAATATAAAAAAAAATCGTACGGAGCAATAGTGTTGGAGTTGTTAATTGATTTTCTGCAGTGGATGTCATACAGGGACCTATCAGCTATAATTACACGCGCCACCATTTTTGCTGTTCGCCGGTGGGTTCGGATCTAACGAGTATACACTGGCTGTGCTCAGTGTCGGAGTGCTGCCGATTTAACCTTAGCTGAGTTGGTTAGTGAACGGACGGATGAATTTCGTTGTCCACGGCTACATAGGATCTGCAGAAAATCAGATATGAAACGAATTGGTTGAAACAGACAACGGTGTATGTGTTTGCTCGTGTATGTGCGCATGCGTGTTTGCGCATGCATCCATGTGAGGTGCGGTGGTGTAGTGGTTGCCTTGAAACCGGAAGGTTCGGGGTTCGAATTCACCTCACCGCGTAAGGACCTTGGGCAAGTCCTTCACTCACAATTGCTCAGCGCTTGGGCGTGAAACTCCGATGCAGTGTCCGCTCTGCATTCGGGAACGCCTGTGTGTAGGGTGCTTGAAGGGGCGCTATAACAAGTGCACATACAAACAAACAAACCATGTGTTTGCGTTTGTGTGTTTTCGCGTGTATATGTCTCTGTATGAGTATGCTTGGGTCAAGTTGTGTGTGCGCGCGTGTGTATGTGCGAGCGTGCGTGGGTGTTTGGTTGTTCTATCTCCTATTTTACGTGTAGGTGGTCCTATGTACGGTTAAGCCTGAACGAAGGACCGCTCAATCTTTGTGTGCCCGATGAATCTCTACCGACAAATTGCAACATAATATACCCAGTGTATTTGACGATCAAATTGTTGCTGACAATTTTCTTCTTTTATAGGACGTCTATGACATTTAAAAGTGGTGTCTAACGTTATCTAACATTGCTTGAAAACAGCGCAATCTCTATACATGTAGTTCCATACGTTCTTTCCATTGCTGACCCTAAATTCAACTAGCCTTCAATATCCCCTAAAAGAGTCCTTCCCCAAGAAGGCCGTTACTTTTCCAGAAGTCTATTTTGTAACACATTACACCGATGCTTAGAAATAAGCAACCGCCCGTAAGAGACAACTTTTTCTAAAGCAAATTTTTTGGGTTTGTGTGAGTTGAGAAGACTTTATTTTATAGGGTTTTGCGGACGTTTCGTCTACGGACGATTTGTCAGGTGGACGATTCGTCTGTGGATTAGGCTGACTGAAAAGAATTCTAAGTGTTACATGGAAGTTGAATTGATGAGAGTATTTTGTCCTTAAATATTGTTATGCATAAATAAGTACTGTTTTGGTCGAAGTTCGATTGATTGAAAGATAGTTGTTGCTGAAAGAAAAGTTGCAACAATGAAAAGAATTGTTGCGTAACTGGAATTGACTCTATGTTCATTCATTCATTCATTCATTCGGACATTTATATAGCGCTCCTTCAAGAAAAACTACTCAGAAGCGCTCCCAACTCCAGCGCGCACAAAAAGAACAGTTTTAAGTTTAGTAAGGAAGGATCCTGGTAGAGTTCCAGGGTGTAGGCGTAGCTCAAAAGGAAGGCCATTCCAGACCACTGGTCCAACCACAGAAAAGGCTCGATCCTTCATGGTAGTAGTACGAGCAAAAGGAACTAAGAGGTGTTCAATGATAGCACACGGATACCATCGTCACGAAACGGGTGTTGCCTGTGCTTTTAATACTTAACATTTATTTAACATCAGAATACTTATATCCATCGAGTCCGACTTCAATTAACAAGAATTATTTTCTTTTTTTTGAATCGTCCGCTCGATACTGTTGCTAAAAAAGTACATCAGTAAGATATACCATTTTGCCATGGAAGTCTTGAAGACTTTATGTCGTCTAATCTACTATTGCTATGGTCTTTCTGGAATAAGTTACCTATTAGTATCCGTAATTAACTTTTTTGTCAGTGACCACGAGTGTTGTCACCGGCGGCGCTTTCAACTACCGACCGACAAGCAACGAATGCCTTCTCCTACACGCATCCTTGCTTGATCCTCGACGGACGGGCGTCATCTACCACCTACCAGAGACTCTGATCAACCACGCCATCTACCAGCTGTCTACGGGCATCCCATGGTTAACTCTACGTGTTTGCGAGGGCTCGCCACTGGCGACTTTTTCAGCTTGATTTTTTTTGCTTTGCAAGTTGTTATTTTTTGCTCACTATGACTCTTAAACATCATTTCGGCTACTGAGTAAATGTCTTGAAAAGGCACCATAAAAATTCTCAGAATGAGTGAATGAATCTTTCATTCTTCGTTCAGCGTCACTATTTGAGTGTGGTTTTTTGGCTAAGTTATGTTATATGCTGATTAAAATTAATTTGCGTAAACAAGGTTTTAAATTTTGAACTTAATGCAAAATGTAACAAATTACAATTATTTTGACCTTTGAAGTCTTTTTGTATCGTTTTCCCGTTTAAAGGTTTTATCCTGTTTTCCACCGTTGTTATCGTTTTGAGCATGTATCCACAAATAGATCAGCTTAAGCTATTAAATTTTTGGAACTGCTGATAAAATTTAAAAGCGTTTGGATAATTTTAAAAAGGTGTCCATAATTATTTGCGCATTCCTCTTTTATTGAGTGTTTGACGACATCTTGCGGCAAGCAGCAGGGTCGGATTAACGCATGTTCGGCCGATCAGGCCCCGCAGTTTAGGGACTCCCTCGCATGTAAAATAACTATTTTTTCTCGTTGCTAATTCTAACTATAAAAATGAGTTAAAATATAAGGATATACTGTAAAATTATTAGAAAACTGTTCGTTTGAACCTACACAGCTTTTCACATGAATCGTCACCATTGTTAGAGGTACCATTACCTAGAAGTTTTATACTAAAATCATCCAGATATGTTAGAAAGAGCTATAAGTTTTAACGGCTTATTTACGAATTATGTCTACTAATGGCGTGACGGCGAAGTAGTTTGTAATCAGAGGCAACATGGAAAACCATGACCCACCAAACCACCTCGCCCCTTAATCTCTTGATAAGCTTTCTGTTTGCTGCCCACAGTTCAATTCGACTCTAATAACACCTTATGACCATCCGTTATGCTTTGAATTGTAATCATTCTGCGTTGCGTCAGTTTAAAATTACATAAAGATTGGTTTTTACCTTGGTGCAATAGAGACCGATGTTATCGAGTGGAGGCTAGACGTCCAAAAAATTTTAAACGAAGATTATTATGATTACTATTATTCTTAAAATGTATTGATAGCACCAGGTTTCTCAGTTTCAGCGCGCACTGATAGTAATACGCCGCTTTTGTCAATTGCTTTATTATAGTGTTTGCTATCAATGTCTAAAAGGTGTCTAAGGAATGTATTTCAAAGAGACGGCAGTAGGATCCCACCTATATTATAGCATCAGTTGAAAACAAACGGTCGCTCTAAATACGCCGAGCAAATTTCTGTCCAGGGTAACGATCTCTCAGGGCTTTTTTTAACGTGCAGTTGCACACAAAATGTGCAGTTCCAACTGGATTTGTGCAGTTGTAGAAGCACTTCTGTCACAAGTTCTATGCAGTTAAAACTAGCAAAAACGGTCATTGTCATCCGATTGGAAGTAATTTACCATGGACGATGCGAAGGGAAAGAAGGGGTTGTGCAGTTCTAAAAATTCCTTAAAAACAGCCCTGCGGCCTCTGTTGTCATACACCCTGGTCAAATCGGATCCATCCATCCATAGGGTCGCTATACAATATCCGGTATAACGTTGTCATCTGATTTTTCTGCTGTTGAAAGCTATATCAACTATCTATGCATTGTAAAATTATTTCGACGTGATTGGGCGACGATTGAAACACACATTTCTGAACGAAGATAGAACGAGACTATAATTTTATGTAGGCCGCGTTTTGCCTGCATGTTATATTTGCAATGATTGTGTGATAACAATGGATGTCAGAGAAGAATACAAGGGAAAATGCCTTGGGCTGATTATGATGGACACAGAAAATAACTAACGTATAACTGCACAGTCTGATATTTCTCAAGGAAAACACGATGATGCAGAGGAAAGTAAAATAAAACCAGGTCTGTTCGGTCACTTAGTATGCAGAATGAATAATTATTATAGGAAGATCAATACACCTTGGTTCTTGATGATGGCAAATCGGTCAGTGTGTTTTGTATATATAGCAACGTTTGGATGATTTTTAAAGGTGTCTGAATGATACACAATAAATCACACAAAATCGGAAAGAAGTTTATTACCTCGTCAGCAAACTCACGATGGGACATTGAAATACAGAATAACACAAAGAATAATGCATGAGTATATAATTATGCTTGGTGAATCGTAGTTTGTAATCAGAGGCAACATGGAAAATCATGACCCACCAAACCACCTCGCCCCTTAATCTCTTGATGAGCTTTCTGTTTACTGCCCACAGCTCAATTCGACTCTAATAACACCTTATGATCATCCGTTATATTTTGAATTGTAATCATTCTGCCAGTCAGTTTAAAATTACATAAAGATTCGTTTTTATCTTGGTGCAATCAAGACCGATATTGCCGAGTGGAGGCTAGACGTCCAATATGTTATAATACACATAGTTTGTGGAACTGACCTTTTTTTAAGGCGTTTGATACAGTAATTTAAAGGTGTTATAAATTCAAACCTCAACTACAAGTTCAGTCACTTACGTAGTAAATTATATGTATCATACTTATTTATGATCAGGTTCCAAATATGTGAATCGACATGCTCAAACAAGAGCTATGTTTTATCCACAATGATTGAATAATGAAACACCATTAACCCGATGCGGGTGGATCCAGATTTGACGAGGGCTTATGACAACAGAGGTCGTATACCTCGAAAACAATTTGTTTTACATAATACGGCTCTTGTGTAACCCAATGCATCAATCAAACTTACTTAATAATGGCGATGGAAATATCATTTTAATTTATTCGATGTCTAAACGCTGAAGGTGCACGCCTTAGCATGCTTTACACTGTTCTTTTATTAGGTGCATAAACGACTCTTGATGAGCGCCTACAGTAGGCTGAAGACAGTTAAATTCGTGTCCAATAATAACTTTTAATGATCAGTCATACATCTAACTGTAAACGTTCCTCGTTGTGTATGTTGAAAATTAATTAATGTAATAAACACCGTGTGTGGAACTTACCCTTATTTATAGCGTTGGAAATATTTATCTAAAGGTATCTAAAGTATAAACGCATCAGATTTTCCATTTAATCTTGAATGTTTTGTTAGTACCCAGGATGTTAAACCTTTCCACAGAAAGAGTCAAGGATGCGTTATCCATTCACCACAATCAATTTTCGTTGGCTTCATATACCTTCGATGATGATATTCGTTTAATTCAAAGCATGGCAAATCCAGCTGACAAACCGCACAGGCTACAGGTCAGAAATGTAAAATTATACACATAAGTAATAATAATGATTAGTAATGATAATGTGATAAAATTGCGGCAGCCATGATCTGGCACAAAACCGTCAAGATGTTGATGTTAAAATAGACAGTTGATGTTGAATTACTGTCATTGAATCACGATTAACCAAAAAAGTCAGTTATTAACAGCTACTATAATTATGACGCTCGATTCACGATGGTGAAATGTACGAATAATCGCCAGTTCATTGCATAGGTGCAATCACGTCCTAAAAGTTGGGGGGACCAAATGAATCACGTCCAAAAAGTTGGGGGACCAAATGGGGGACCATCCCAGGCCACTCAAAAGTTGGGGGGACGCGTCCCGTGGGTCCCATAGTGTGGTTGCGCCTATGGTTCATTGCTAGGTCTAGCCGATGCTGCAAAGTCCATCCATGTACCTGTGCTATCCATTCCAGGTCGTAGATTCCTTCGTTCTGCTACGCGTGGCGACCTGGTTATCCCTATGGCTCGATCTTCCAAAGTGCTGCACAGAAGCTTTGCTATGGTTGGTTCGTCTTTCTGGAATAAGTTACCTATTAGTCTCCGTAATGAGCTTCTTTGTCTTTCTTTGCCTCTTTTCCGCAAGCGTTTGAAAACCATTCTCTTTGATTGTGGTTTGGTGTCAGGTCGGGAGCGCCTCTGAGGAGTTCTCTTGAAGGGGCGCTATATAAATGTACGATTACAATTACAATTACATTCGAAGTATAAAGTGCCCGATAAAACTGTAGTCGTAATTTAACACAATTTTTGATAGAGTCTATCTTTATAGTCCATTTCTGATGGCTTGCGGGAGAAGTGCGTGAAATTCGGATCCGGACAATTCGTTTTTAGTTCTTACCGACCCACGTGACGTAATGCGGAGATGATGGTAGATTCGTAGATGGTACAAAATCGTCGAAAACATGATTATTCCACGCAATTGTCCAGACAAACATTACAGAAGCAGACTAGGACACTTTATACGCTCAAATAGACGAAACATTTGCAATCATACAGCGTAAAATCCAAAGAAACCGGCAAATTCTCTCCGAGCGAAAATCGGCGTAAACCGGGTGTTTCGCTAGCGAGATCCCGAATATTAGTCTCAAGATTAACTGATTGATTAGAGCGCTTTTCTCAATTCTTACACACCCTTAAAACATTGTTAACCGGTGCAATATAGGCTTGGACCTTTTAATTTTTCCAGTAAGTCGAAAGCCTTGCAAAAATGTCAAATTGTCAACGAAAGCTTGTGTAAAGAATAGTTTTGCCTTCAACTTTCTGATTATTTTTTCATGTTTAATGGTTCTCCATGTGAGAACCAGCTATTTAAGCACTGTGCTCTGTTGTCCATGTTGACTTAGTGGTTACTTTCACTCGCTCTGCAGCAATGCAGAGGCGTTCTTTCTCTGTGGTTGGTTCAGGGTAGCTGCATTGGTATGGCGATGTTCATTCATTCATTCATTCATTCGGACATTTATATAGCGCTCCTTCAAGAAAAAACTACTCAGAGGCGCTCCCGACTCCAGCGCGCACAAAAAGAACAGTTTTAAGTTTAGTAAGGAAGGATCCTGGTAGAGTCCCAGGGTGTAGGCGTAGCTCAAAAGGAAGGCCATTCCAGACCACTGGTCCAACCACAGAAAAGGCTCGATTCTTCATGGTAGTAGTACGAGCAAAAGGAACTAAGAGGACTCCCCTATCAGCAGAGCGTAGCTGACGACGTCCTTGGATACCCAATGTAAAGCTGCATAGCTCACGGAGGTAAGTTGGGGCAAGGCCCTGACAACATCGCCATACCAATGCAGCTACCCTGAACTCGATACGCTGGCGAATAAGGAGCCAGTGAAGTACCTCAAGCATGTAGTTTGAGACATGATCATATTTAGGGATTTTCCCAATTAGGCGTGCAGCAGAGCGCAACACCCGGTCAAGACAAGTCAAGCTGCTGGATGGGAGGCCAATGTAGAGTGAAGAGCAATAGTCGATGCGAGATGTAACGAAAGAATGCACTAAAGTAAGAGTAGCAGCAGACGTAAGAGAACGGATGACAGTGCGAAGCTGGCGCAGCTGATAATAGCAGTCTCGAGCAAGACGGTGAAGTTGAGGAGCAAAAGTTAGTTCTTGGTCAAGTTGGATACCGAGGTCATGAACCGTGGTTGCAAAGACAAAGCCAGGAAATTCAGATGCAAGAGAAAATAGATCAAGCTTGATGTTGTCAAGATGTTGTCAGGGCCTCGCCCCAATTTACCTCAGAGAGCTATGCAGCTTTACATTGGGTATCCAAGGACGTCGTCAGCTACGCTCTGCTGATAAGGGAGTCCTCTTAGTTAGTTCCTTTTGCTCGTACTACTACCATGAAGAATCGAGCCTTTTCTGTGGTTGGACCAGTGGTCTAGAATGGCCTTCCTTTTGAGCTACGCCTACACCCTGGGACTCTACACCCACTGTTATTACACAAGACTCGCAACTGTAATATGCAGATAAAACGTATTATTTTCAAGCTCAAGTGCTGTAATATGCCGAGCAAATTTCTGTCCATGGTAACGGCCTCTGCTGTCATAGACCCTGGTCAAATCGGATCCATCCATCTATATTTTTAGTACATTCAGTTTCTTTTTTTGCATCATAATGTTATGGGCTTGCTCTTCCAGATCTAGTGCAGTATATTTTCTAGCGCTTTCGTCGCCTCTGCAATGTCGACAATGGATGGATGGATCCGATTTGACCAGGGTCTATGACAACAGAGGCCGTTACCCTGGACAGAAATTTGCTCGGCGTATTACAGCACTTTGAGCAAGGTACTAGACAATCCAGATCGTTCGTCGTTTTATATCCGCGATATATAAGGCTTTAAAATGGTGTTATATAAGCATGACACACCGGTTATTTAGAATGATCTCATTTAGACACCTTTGAAACGTTTCCGTATGGTACTATATATACAACGTTTTCTAGTTGGATTCTGTTTACAAGAGACTGCTTTTCCAGATCATTAAAACTGAATACCATTGTTTTTGTTTTATCGAAATTCGAGGTGAGACCATGATAAGTTTTACATATAGTCTCTTTCATCGTTCAAAACTGTGTGTTCCAATCATTGCTCGTCTACTTCAAACGTCGAAATAATTTTTCAAACATAGATTGCTGATAATTATAGGTTTTCAACAGCGGAAAAATGAAACGACAACGGTATACGAGTTATTATATAGCTACCGTATGAGTTCAACTGATGCTATATATAGGTGGGATCCTCCTGCCGTCTCGTTTAAATGCATTCCTTATACACCTTCAATGCAATGATAGCAGACACTATAATATAGCAATTGACAAAAACGGCGTACAATTCCAGAGACTCAGAAATCTACAGTTGCTATCCATACATTTTAAGAAGAAAGCTTTTAACAATGCGATGTGTGTTCTAGTCGTACCACGTCTTCTCCAATCAAGTCGATATAATTGGCAAAGCATAGATTGTTGGCATTTACACCACTAAGCAAGTGAACGCTGATTACATGCATGGACTGGTTTCCAAATACAGAAAACTAAAACTGGCCTCTGCGACAACATACGGGTTTTTATATTGTGACCGTTTTATTTCTAACTCTCTCCTTCTTGCGTGGAAAAATGATGTGGTGAGATCTTTCACCACCTCTCTGCTGCACCTCATTTTTCCATCTGCAGGAACACTGGAAATCGGACGCTCGCCTCTTTTCACTACTCTTAAGACGTGATTAACCATGAAAACGGGTGGAAACCTACCGGCCTTCGCCCCATGGATCCTGATGATGACGATCATGAATGTGTTGCATTCCTGCGCTGGTTGCTGGCTATACCTCAGACACCTAGCGCTATCTATATTCATTTAAAGAAGAAAGCATGTAACTATGTATGTATGTATGTATGTGCAATTATAATATCGCCCCTTCAAGATTACTAATCATAGCCGCTCCAGACTGCTGAGTGGACACTGCATCGGAGTTTCACGCCGAAGCGTTTGAGAAATTGCGAGTGAAGGACTTGCTCAGGGTCCCGGCGATGCGTCTATGAGTGGATTCGAACTTGCAACCCTCCAGCTGCAAGGCAACGAATATACCCACCGCCCTACAACCATGCATATATGCTGCACAAAACCTTCTGATCCGCGCGAAGTATTTCTCGCAAATTTTACACGAATGCTTCTTTGGTCCAGAGAAACAACGTAAGTTGTTTGCGATCTAAAAGTCTTACCCCTTCCATATGAACATTCTAAATTTCAATGCGATAGTCAACGCTTTTAAGACGCCATTTGCTATCGCCGAAGTCGGTCCTTAACACTCAATTCAGCACGTACATGTATTCAAGCAGATTGACTAAACTTCTGATGTTATTTTTCCAACCTCATTTTTCACGACACAAAGTAAACTCCCAACTAATTAAAGTTTGAACGAGAGAAATTCAAGTGACTGCGAAAAACCGAAATTTCCCTGGCAACGCCGGACAGCATATTTCTAAAATGTACACGGCAGCTGCAACCGCAGGGTTTTCAGCCAATCATAAGTCACGATACATGTCATGTTTAACTGTCAGCGCTCCACAACCAATAAGAAATGTTGTTGCTAATCGTAAAGTAATGAATTCTTTTAAACACATTTTACTGTTTTATGTTGGATATTTTCAGCTCCTAGCAAAATTTCTTCCTCGCAATTTTACGTAGGCTATGACAATACCACTAAGAAACTGAATTATAAATCAGAAAGGTCAGCAAAATTTAATGATTTCGAAGTCGATTCTCGTACCAGTAACCTAGGCGAATAAACAATCAAAGCCATGCCCATGCGTCTAATGCACTATCGCTATAAATTATTCACTTGTGACAGAGTAATATTTTGTCAGTCCTATTTCTACATTTTCATGAATCCTTTTAATGTCTCTAGCTTTCATTTAGGACAAAATTTAGCGTATTATCAAAAATTGATTTCATCATTCCGAATGCTATTTTATTTCAATCAAACTTGCAGACTATGCGAATGCGACCGACTCAATTTTGAGCGTTAAAGCGACTGCATCTCACCGACTTATCTTAAAATTACAAATTCTTTTTTATTTTAGCGTATTATTTCCCCCCCCATTTCTATTAGGCCTATCTGGCCACGTAAATGGAAGTTTGAAGACAAACATTATGACTATCCCTTTCATAAAATGAAGTGGGATTGATTCAAGAATACTTATGCCTACTTTTCGTGAAAATCTCTGACCCAATAAAATACGCAAGAGAATGGCTTTACCTGAGACTAGTTCTAATATTCGATAACGTGAATTAATGACATTATAATTTTATTATAAAATAAGTCAAAGGTTTGTTTATATTTGCATGAAACTCCACTTAGAAATGAATGTCTGTCTCAAAATCAAGCTTCATATCTCCATTGGAATAATTTTTATGGAGAAATTATTGAAACTGTAAAAATCAATCTTAAATATTTTGAAAGTTATTTGCGATTAGTTTCGACGATTCACGTTCGCTCTGGCCTATAGCAGCTTAATGTATGTATCATGGCGCGTGATTGGCTGAAAACCCTGCAGTTGCAGTTGTAGTTGCCATGTACATTTTGGAAACATGCTTCCCGGGCAACGTCGGATATGTCAGCTATAGTGATTATAATTATTATAGGACCTATACGCATGGAACACCTTGCCGATTAGTTAGAATGCTCTCTGTTTAGACACCTTTAATACACTGTTATTAAAGATATATAAGCTTTAGACGCGAATCGCGATCACTATCTCGACAGGCTCCTAGAGTACTGTAAACAATAAATTATTATATGCGACATCTATAATAATGCATGGCTAATATACCGATACAGGTTTTCTCCGTGTGACAGGGTAGTTGGCACGTTGGTGTGCTTGCCTTGCAATACATTGATTTCGTTAGAAGGCTGCGGCGTTGAGATCATGAACCTGCCATATATTTATATAGCGCTATCTTCACTTCATGAACTCTTTGTCTCTACTTTGGTTGTCCAGTATAATATATCGTCGTGCTTTACCCTCTTCCACTCAGGGTGAATTTCTCATTCCCGAACTCGAACTGCTCTTAGACAGCATGCTGCTTTCTTTGTGATTAGTCCCATGGTGTGGAGTAATCTCTCACTTTCTATATGCACCTTATGCAGAGGGTTTGCTCTAATACATTTTATCGGAGCCTTAATTATTAAAGCCGTCCCTTTTAACCGTCGTTTTGTCAGGAGCGTTCCCGAATCATAATCTCTAAGTGGCGCTATATATATCAACACAATGAATGAATGAATGAATGAATGAATGAATGAATGAATGAATGAATGAATGAATGAATGAATTGATGATAAGCTTATTATAAAGGCTAGACGCGAATCAGTGACAGAATTCGAAAGCGATCATACGCTCGATGGACATAAGACTGTCTTAGTACTGTAAACTGAACGGCGACATCTATAATGTCTAATATACGGATACAGGTTTGACACGTGACATTGATTTCGTTGTCAACTCATCTGCTCGGAGAAGGATATGGCGTTGAGATCATGAACCTGTCATATATTTATATAGCGCTCTCCTCACTTCATGAGCTCTTTGTCTCTGCTTTGGTTGTCCAGTATTATATATCGTCATGCTTTACCGACTTCCACTCAAGGTGAATTTCTCATTCCCGAACTCGAACTGCTCTTAGACAGCATGATGCTTTCTTTGTTATATATTAGCCCCAGAGTGTGGAGTATAATAGTCTCTCACTGTCTATGCACCTTATGCCCAGGGTTTGCTCAAATACATTAATCGGAGCCTAAATTAAAGCCGTCCCTTTCAGCCGGCGTTTTGCCAGGAACGTTTTTGAATCATAATCTCGAAGTGGCACTATATACAGGGTGGCTCAATGTCCGCAACCGATGGACATTTTTCTACCCAAATTTCCAAATTTGCAGGGGAATGAATTTCCAACAATCCATGATAGTTTCACATGAAACTGTTCATTGCTGCAAAAGTTACAGCTGTTTAAACTTTCAATTTCGTTTTTTCGAATATCGGCGAAAAATTAAAGTCACTTGTAGATTTCCATGTCAAAATATCACTTTCACTACGACTTCTGAATTCCTTTTTTTATAATTTATCGTAAAGTATGATGGGAGTGTCCACTTCCTGCTATTACACGAGCTTGAATTATTTTTGTGAAGCTCAGCATGGCCTTGTTGATCGGGTCCTACGGCAACTAATGTGCCACATTAGCAGCAAGACATCCTTCAACTCGCCAATGTTCTTCAAAATGGGATGAAATGTCTTGCATGCTGCAACATTCCAGCATAGCTCCCCAAACGTGATAATCAAGAGGGTTAAGGTCTGGCGAGTTTGTTGGTCATTCATCTTTGCCAATAAATTTACTTCAGTTGATGGCAATAAGGTAGCGTCGTCATCATCAACCATGCCGTGCGAGCAAGAAGGCGCACCGTCCTGCTGGTAAACAAAACCAGATGCTAGAACATATGTGGCGCCGCACACCGAAATGAGCATTAAGGTGATTTTCAAATATATTGCGTTTGATGCATCATTTCAAAGGCCTTGTCTCAGGCGTCAAAATGACACAAAAATTATTGCTCTAGCTTAATTCTAGCCGAAGATACAGGGGAAAAAGTGATCCAATTAAATTAATTAATTAATTAAATAAAAAAAATTAAAATAATAATTTGCAAATCAGGAGCATTAAAATAGCTTGGCTACTTGTCTTTTGAACAAAAAGTTCAAAAAAATTTCAATAAATATTTAAAAAAAAATTTTTTTACAAAAAATAAAAAATTCAAAAAATACTATTTCTCTAATATCTCTGATGTGTAATCTCCGACTTAATGCTCATTTCGGTGTGCGGCGCCACATATATGCAGTCGTCAATGAGTCTGGGTAAGAGAGTTCAACGATAAGTTCGACATTATTTTAGCCTACTGAATATGATAAAGTGCAGTCTGTAAAAAGTGCTGTAATATGCCGAGGAAATTTCTGTCCAGGGTAACGGCCTCTGTTGTCATATACCCTGGTCAAATCGGATTCCATCCATGTAACCAATATCCGAAAACGTGCGGAGTTTAATCTGAAGTTGAATAGAATTTAGCCAACGATTTTGACACCTTTCAATTGAATTCAACCAGTGCTATAAATGCTCTCGCTGCATGAACAAAACAGATAGTTTCGTTCCTTAAATCTTGTAATTTGCACAGTTCGGGTTTATTCCGCCTCCACTGATTATTTATGGTCACGGTCACTCACCCTAGATACCTTAAAAACGTGTTGACAACACTATATAAAGTGTAGGAAGCAGAAGAGAAAAGCTAAAGAGCCGTATTATGCCAAAGAAATTTTTTCCAAGAAACGGCCTTTGTTGTCATAATTATATAGATCCGCGTCATTTAAGGATCCATTGATCCAGAACTGTATTATGAAATTATGCTATGAGATGTGGAATTTTCTTGAGTCTTTCAGCTGTTTTCTGATTTAAAAAACTGTTGCTTTCGGGTAATTAATGCGCCCTAGTCGATTCTGTGATGCCCGCAAAGTTATTTGCGAGGAATTGCGAGCTGCAGGATAACATGCACCACAATCTATTTGATGCCGTTGACCACTCTATCTTTCTACTCCGAGTTGTCTCAAGATCCCTCTCTCATAGTGCTACTATGACTGTTGTGCATGCCTTTGTCACTAGTAGAATTGATTAGTGCAGTTCGGTACATGTGGGTCTGCCACTTGAACTAGTTCTTCGTTCGGCTGCTCGCCTCATTGGCCGCATTCCTAAATATGCCCCCGTCTCTGCTTATGTGCGTGACGTTCTCCACTGGCCCCCTGTTTCACAGCGCATCTCCTACCGAGTTGCTGCACTTGTTTGGCGATGCCTTCTTTCTTGTGCTCCGTCGTATCTGTCTAGCCTTTGTCGACCTGTCTCAGACCTTGCAGCCTGTCGAGCTCTTTGCTCGGCGGCAACGGGTGAGCTTTTGGTTCCGCGACCTTGCACTTCTATCGGACAGAGCCGAGCCTTTTCTGTTATGGATCCCGCTATCTGAAATGGCCTCCCACTAACCTTGCGACTTATGCCTAGGCCAAATTCCACTGCATTTTTTGAGTATCTCAAATCCTATTTTTTAGCTGTGGCTGGGCTGGGAGCGCCTCTGAGTAGGTTTCTACAAGAGGCGCTATATAAATTCATGAAATGATGGATGGAGCGATGGATGGATGGATAAATGGATGGATTGATGAATGGATGAATGGATGGATTGATGGATGGATGAATGGATCGATGGATGGATGAATGGATTGATGCATGGAAACAGTGCCCGCGCTGTAGTCGGGGATTAGGTAGCGTCTATAGGTACAAATTTTGAACGAGCTGTTTAACAAGTATTCATGCGATTTGTTGTGTCTTCTTTAGACACCTTTAGAAAGCGTTTAAAAATAGTTATATATTAGCATGATACACTTACTGATTATCTAGAAGGATCTCTGGTTGATACCTTTGAAACGTTCTCAAATGGTGCTATATATAAAAGCGCAGCACATTACGATTGATTTAGATAATGAAACCTTTGTCACCATGATCATCAACATAAACTGGCCTATCGCCCGAAGGTGTCTGATGCAATTTTCTCCATGTTCTTGCATTGTTCACTTTCCAGTGCGATGTGACTCAGCTTTTGCAGTGATGTTCCGCACCAGTCGGTTAAATTCTCTATGAAGGCGCCCTCCTTTGTTTCGTCCGTCCATCCTTTCAAACAGCAATGTCTTTATTTTCCTTTCATCACTCATTCTGCATAGGTGACCGAACAGACCAGTTTTTCTCCGGCTTATCCTCCGCATCATGTTTTCCTTAAGAAGTATCCGATTGCGAAGTTCTACGTTAGTTACTGTCTGTGTTCATCCTATTCTCACAATCAACACATATCATTTCCTCTTAAAAGTCTGTATCCTTCTCTCGACATTTGTTGTTATTACACAAACCTCGCAACCTTATAACATGCAGATAAAAACGCATTATTTTCAAACTTTTTATTGTTGTAATGTGCCGAGCAAATTTCTGTCCAAGGTAACGGCCTCTGTTGTCATTTACCCTGGTCAAATTGGATCCATCCATCCATATTCTTACTACTCTCAGTGTCTTTTTTTGTATTATAAAGTTTATGGTCCTGCTCTTCCAGATCTAGTGCAGTATATTTTCTAGCACTTCTGTCGTCTCTGCAATGACAACAATCCTGATCGTTCGTCATGTAATATGCGCGATACGTGACGCTCTAAAATAGCGTTATACACTGTATAAGCTTCACACACCGATGATCTAGATTGATATCATTTAGACACCTTTGAAACGTTCTCGTATGGTGCTACATACAACGTTTTCTAATTAGATTCTGTGTGTAAGAGCCTATCTGCTTTGCTAGACATTTATCGACAAATATCATTGTTCTTGTTTTATCGAAATTCGAGATGAGACCATAATAATTTTTACATATAGTCTCTTTCATCGTTCAAAAATGTATGTTCCAATAATTGCTCGTCTACTTCAACCGTCGAAATAATTTTACAAACATAGATTGTTGATATAGGTTTTCAACAGCGGAAAAATGAAACGACAACGGTATACGAGTTATTATATAGCTACCGTATGAGTTCAACTGATGCTATATATAGGTGGGATCCTCCTGCCGTCTCGTTTAAATGCATTCCTTATACACCTTCAATGCAATGATAGCAGACACTATAATATAGCAATTGACAAAAATGGCGTACAATTCCTGAGACTCAGAAATCTGTTGCTATCCATACATTTTAAGAAGAAAGCTTTTAACAATGCGCTGTGTGTTCCCAATCGTCTTCTCCAATCAAGTCGATATAATCGGCAAAGCATAGATTGTTGATATTTACGCCATTAAGCAAGTGAACGCTGATTACATGCATTGACTGGTTTCCAAATACAGAAAACTAAAACTATCCTCTGCGACAACATACGGGTTTTTATATTGCTACCGTATGACTTTTAACCCTTCTCCTTTGTTCGTGTGTAATTGCTGATGTGATGAGATCCTTCACCACCTCTGCTTTGCCTCATTTTTCCATCTGCTGGAAAACTGGTAATCGGACGTGTACCTCCTTTCACTACTCTTCAGACGCTCCTCTGACTTAACGCCGCGCCCGTCAACAGACTGGTATACATGCAGCTATAATTGGTTTTCCAATAGAACTTTAGAAGTTTGTAGTGTGCGGTTACGATTTAAGGCCCCTGTGCTTAGACCGACGTTTAGTGGTCCGCAATATAAGACCATGCATTTTGGTTGTTACGTGTTTGTAAACTATAGCAACTTTTGCAGCATACCGCCTTGGTTTAAGATGTCGTTAAACTGATGATTAATAAATGAATAAATGCCATTTATAAGCGAAGATCATTATTTGGCTAATGTTCTCCATTAAAACACCTTTGAAACGTTTTATATTAATGCTATAAATAAGTAAGATCTTCCTGCAGTCTGGTTAAAACGCACCACATAGACACCTTTCAGACACTGTTAGCAGACGCTAGATTTTTAGCACAATTGAAAAAAGCCGCGCATTCCAATGTACGCGGCAGTTCTTGTTATAACGCACCATCAAGATTACGACTCAGAAGCGCCCCAGACTATTGAGTGGACACTGGACACTGCATCAGAGTTCACGCCTAAACGCATGAGTAATTGCGAGTGAAGAACTTGCTCAGGGTCCCTACATGGCGGCTAGAAAGGGATTCGTACCTGGAAACCTAAGGCTGCAAGGTGACCAACACACTTACTACATCATCGCGCCCCAACACATAGCGACCGTGTTATTTCTAACCTTCTCCTTCTTGCGTGGAGAAAATATGATCTGGTGAGATCCTTTGTCACCTGCAGGGTCACTGGAAATCGGAGGCACGCCTCCTTTCACTACTCTTAAGACGCCTCTGTGACTTGACGCTGCGACCGTCAATAGCGCAGCACTTGGTTTTCGAATGGAGCATTGTGATGTTTGTAATTGCCTAGGCCTATATACGGTCATGGTATAATACTATGGAATTTTTTATTATGTGTCAACTTTTCAATTTTATTATGTCGTCAACGGCCATTATTGTCATAGGACGACGTCAAACTTTGAAACAATAATAAATTATCATGTGTAGGCAAACTATAGATACCATTGAATGAATGCCGCATGGCTATAATAAGATGTCGTTAAACTGCTGAACGATAAATGAATAAAAGATATTTTGGCTAAAGGCCTCCTTTTAAACACCGTTAAAACGTTGTCAACTTTATATAATATATAAAAAATTATGGATTATTGTTAGTCTGTGCTCTTAAGCATTTGTAACATTGCTAGTTTTTGCCATGTACTGCATAACTGAATGACTGTATAATTTATTATAATACGTGTAAAAAAAGCTCTTAAGTGCTGTAATACACCGAGCAAATTTCTGTCCAGGGTACAAATCGGATCCATCATCACCATCATAATATGTGGAATATTCCGCCGTTAAGCTGGAAGGATCTCTGTAGACACCTTTAAGACACCGTGAACAGACGCAATAATAGAGCGTCTGTTGATATTTACAATTGTCTGATGTGCTTTATCAAGTTTTAGATCTTTGCACGGCATAAATCGCACGATGCAGAATAGATGACAATAGAAAGAAAAAAAACTGTACTTTTGGAAACTATGGGTGGTAATGGACGGAGGGAGGGGCGGACCGAACAGAGAGTGGATCGATGACACTAAATATTGACGCAAACATGATGTGCAAACCCTATGAGCACGATCACAGGACCGGGTACTTTGGAAAAAAGTGATTAACCATGAAAACGGGTGGACACCTTCGGGCCTTCGGCCCATGGATCCTGATGATGACGAATGTGTTCCATATAGCTACCGTATGATTTCTAACCTTCACCTTTTTACGCGGACAATTATTGATCTTGTGACATCCTTCACCACCTATGCGCTGCCTAATTTTGTCATCGGCAGGAATATTGGAAATCGTACGCGCACCTACTTTCACTACTCTTTAAGAGGCTCCTTTGAAAAATTAATCTGACCTCTACGAAAACATATTCTTCTTTTTTACATTTATTTATTTATTTCAGATATTTATACAGCGCCCCTTCAAGGTAGGCTACTCAGAGGCGCTCCCGGCCCAAACACGGCTAAATAAAACAGTTTTTAGGTTCATAAGGAACAGAGTGAAGTGACCCCTGGTAATTATATCAGTAGCGCCAGGTGCTTGGCAGTGAACAACTGAACATATGCCTGGAGGTCAACAGCGTAGCATTTGCTAATAAGAGTGGTCCAAGGTCTGCAGTGTATATTTTATATTATATGTATGTAAACTATTGACAGAATACGATCTAACGATGAGATGTCGTTAACACTTTTACGACCAGCATGTACCAAACGTCCTGGGCACGACGTTAAACTGCATCCATCCTCCGCAACAGGGAACCAGCAACTTCCCTGTGTCTGTCCTAAGCCCGGATAAAAGGAGGAAGGTTTGCCAGATGGGTGGCGATACTCTGGCAGTAAAAGACCAAGACGACTGAAATCCGCAAAAACCATGACACAAGTGACATAGCGAACCAGATGCTTCAAAGTGTCATGATTTGAAGCAGACATGCGCTGGCCGGTCAGGACAGACCGGTGGAGAGAGTCGGGGGAGAGCGTGGGACACATACGGGCATTGACCCAGGTTGTCCTTCATGTCTCTCTCCCAATATTCTCTTCAATCAGACAAGGTGGTTTAGCTGCTCCAAGATGTTATTGGTATGGAGCAGGGCTTTTTCTAAACGTGCAGTTGTACACAAAATTTATCTGTGCGGTTGTACAAGCACTTCTGTACAGCTAAAACTATAGCAAAAAGGTCGTTGTCCTCCGATTGGAAGTAATTTACCATGGAGGATTGGAAAGAAAAGCAGGGGTTGTGCAGTTCTAAAATTTCCTTAAAAACAGCCCTGGTAAGAAGCAGACCTGCTGACCGGACCTGTCGAAGCTGGACAGCATGACGCACGCGAGACAGACTCAGACAGAGAGTGGCGTCGGACTCTTACGGGCATTGAGCCCAATGATATTGATGATGATGATGATGATGATGATGATGATGATGATGATGATGATGATGATGATGATGATGATGATGATGATGATGATGATGATGATGATGATGATGAGGAGGATAATGATGATGATGATAATGATGATGGAGTCGGGAACGCCTCTTGAGTAGTTATTTGGATGGGGCGCTATATAAGTTTACGAATGAATAATAATCGTGCAGCTTCATTCATATTATTTTTAATATTTATGCAAATAAGTAAACAAGTATTTACAGTCCTTTTCGAACCGGTTGACAAGCGGGCTTTGATGCATGTCGGTAAAGTTTTAACTTAGTGAACTTCTCCTGATATTGCCAATACTTTAGAAAGTTACTGGAGGCCCCAAGGTCCACCCCTCAGATTTCAGAATACTTGCAACGACCGTAATAAATCTCTTAAATAAAATGAACCTGAACGTGAAGAAATACTGAATAAAGAAATAACAATCGTTTTGATATGTCTCTTGTCTTCTTGTCATCTGTACAAGTTCTATTCTACACAGTTTCCTAAAACACATAAACCGGACAGTAATTCACAGCGATTCGACTTAAATACACAGCCTAACTAATTTGATGATCTAGTTAATTATGGCAAAAATAATTAGCGTTGTTTTCAGCGATAAATAACGCCACGTTGGTGCCAGACGCTGGAGGCGCCACATGCCTGAAGGACTGACGTAGGCTTAGGAAAGGATGCCACTCTGAACTTTAAAATGGTCAGATGCGTTAGGTGCAGAACAGGGCTTTTTTAACGTGCAGTTGTACACAAAATGTGCAGTTCTAAATGGATTTGTGCAGCTGTAGAAGCACTTCTGTCACACGTTTTGTGCAGTTAAAACTAGCAAAAAGGGCATTTTCATCCGATTGGAAGTAATTTACCATGGAGGATGGGAAAGGAAAGGAGTTGTGCAGTTCAAAAAATTCCTTAAAAACAGCCCTGGTGCAGAAAAAGTCTATAAAACACTAGATTCAGAATTTCTCTGAAATTTTATAGATTTTTTTCCGACTTGAAATTTATGACGACTTTTTCTTTTAGTCTTCCGCTCCAAAATCTACAGTTATTTTTGCTCCAAAATAAAAATTACGACAAGATGCAAAATTTGCGGAACTCCGATTATCGTTCAAAAATTTGAACAAGTATGTCAAGAAGAGGAAGCCGGTCTTATGTACACATTACAGAGTCCTTGTACGTTAATCCAATTGACAGACCGCAGCCGGTTACTGTATACACCTATGCAGTACGAACAGGGGCGGATCCAGGAGGGCCAATCCCCCATTTAGAAATTTATTGATTTTTTACCAACTATTCTGACTCGGAAAGTTGATGTGCCTCGCATGAGCAGTTTCGTAGGCCTCCCCACGCCCCACAAGGTCCGTACACGAGGTCCGTGCAGGGGCTTAAGAAGAACAACAGGACTACAAAACAAATTCGACCAATGACTTAAAAAATCGAATTTTTTTGCCTGTTCCAAGACCCAAAAATTTTGCCCCTCCCCTTCGGAAATTTCTGTATCCGCACATGAGTACGAAAGATAAACAAGCTATTCAATTCAGACAATTAACAAGAACGCAAAATCACAGAATACAACGTTACAGCCATGCGGAGCGTGAACTCTGTGTACTTCAGATACCGCCTAGGGAATGAAGGAAGAGCTAAACTCTCGTGGCAGTATACGAGATTCGAACCGTATATTCTTAGCACTGCAAGCCAGTTATTCATTATGACTGTCTCCTCCCAGTATTATTGATCTGTTATAAAAGAGCGCAGTGCCTAATTGTGAACGTATTAGCGAAAACGCCATTTATAGCTTTGTAACATACGATATAGAGGTGTTTTGCAATGTGTTTAAATTTGAAGCGGTTAATTCCTCCACTTCATTAAGACTAGTAATTCTAGAATGCTACGCCTATCATGTCCAGTGTACGTGCGAGTTCCTTACCAGAGAGACCAGGGATATAAATCTTTTGTTGTCCATTCATTCTTACCACGTTAACAAATCATGCGGGTGCGGTGTGTCACCAGGAATTGTCTGATTTTCGATTAAACGAATTTCTGCATTCGCCTCTGGCTGAGACTTCAGTTGTAATGTTAATGACAAGAATAATTTTCGATTGTTCAATAATCCTGTTGACAGACTGTAACTAGTTACAGCAGGCCTATACATAGGTCTAATACAGTTATGCACAACGAAAGATGAACAAGCTATGCATTTCAAACAATTCGCAAGAACACAAATCACAAATTTACAGCCATGCATAGGCCTACCTCTATATACTTTGGCTATCACACAGGGAATGAATGAAGTGCTAAATCCAGGGACCCTACGGGATTTGAAGCTCGTTACGTGAGCACTTCAACCCAGAGTGTTGTCCTCCCAATTGACGATCTACACTTAGAAGAAATTCTGAATTTGACTGAACGGACAAGCGAAAGCGTTATATATAGCTTTTTGACATACGATATAGAGGTGTTTAGTAATAGGCCTATTTACTTCAAACCAGAGTGTTATCCATTACTCTAATAATGATCTTCGTTTATTAACATTCAATCTGACAGACCGCAGAATGATTACAGGTACAAGGTTATACGAAATACGGCCAGCTTCGCACGACACGTAGGTCGGCTACAACAGGCTCGGTAACTTAACACTAAAGGCCTAAGTGCTGGAACGCTCCTGATTCGGCCAAGCCAGGAGTGGGAGGGGTTAACTTATTTTTCAACAGACCCGAGGCAAACAACACAACAGAAAGCGCCACTGGCAGCTAACAGAAAATTCAAATAAATTTTTGTCCTGAGCGAGGCTTGAACCCGGGTCGCGATAATAACTATATTCAGTTTATCGACCAGCGCTCTCTCTACTGAGCTACGAACCTTCCAACCTTTTTTCACTTTTCTTAGCTGAAGGAAATTAATTAGGAGTCACAAGGCTAAAATTTAATTAACTAAATGCATAAAAAATTGTTATAATTGAATTAAAATAGAATGTTTGGTGTTATTTATAGACGTCAAAATAAAATAAATTGTAATAGAAAATTATTATGTGTTCTATCCTGTCCAAATTGTCAATATTTCATATATATAAAAAAATTCTTTGAGAGACATTTTCTTAGACCTGGCGGGCCACAGATTGGGAACCACTGCACTAGCTCCTCCCGATGGACGATCTGCAGACTCACTTTGACTGTCAACGGATAAGCGAAAGCGGTAGGCTATATATAGCTTTGGAACATACGAAATATAGGGGTTTAGTAAATGAGTTGGCGACGCTATTACGGTATAGATCGGAAATATCGAAAAGTCAATTAGCCTTTGAGAACAATAAGTTATAGCTCGTAAGTCAATTAATTAATCAATTACCAATAGATATAAATAAATATGGAGATACTGAGTCGAATTGAACCTTGGGATCAATTCTATATCAGGTAGGTTGTCTAAAGCGTTATAGCGAATGCGCACTGCATATACTGCGTCAATTGGCTACTTAGGCCTAATTGCGTACCAAACTCCACAGTGCGTAGGCTACCAAACTCCACAGTGCGTACCAACTTCCACATCTGTTTCTTTGACAAAATCTAAACAGCATGCATGTTGGTGCCATTTAACACATCCGGCGTCGCGTGACAGAGTCTCCCCCTAAAAGTCTCCCCCGGAGACTCTGTATCAGCAAGGGGAGACTCTGTTTCGGGGGCAGACTTTATTTTGTGACACCAGCCAACAGATTATATCGGGTTACTGTCTATAATTAGTAATTGATCAGCGAAGTTGGTTCGTGATGTCGCCGTAGCCTATAATAGTATACATTAATCACGACCACAACAACTCATTTAAGATGGGTATCGCTCAGGTAAACTTGACTAGGCCTATGGCTGTACAGTCCAACCTAGCTGTCAATAATATTACGTCACTTTTGGCCCTCGGGTCACGGGTTGGGAACCACTGGGCTACACCTACATCAATTCTTTGCAGTGAAGAACTGAGTTTTGATGGCAAGAAAACCATAAGAGTAATTTTCTTAAAAGCGAAGCGTAAGACTATCGCACCGGGCTACAAGACAGGAGAAAGCACTGACAAATCACCGAGAAATCACTGCCAAATCACCGAGAAAATAATCACTGAGAAATCGACCCCTTTGAAAATCAAGTTAGTTAAATTTGACTACAGTGAACGCATAGCCAACCGTATAGCCTAACTGCCCTAACACAATCATTACGCATTTGGCGTAGGTTCTACAACGTTGGCTCCACCTGAGGAATAATCACGTCCTTCTCAAAGGCACGTGGCGCCTCTAGCGAATGTCAGCGTCAACACACGACTATCTACACACGACAGGTATTAATAATAATAATTTGTATAATAATACAATATTTTAATACGGCAGCAGTTCTATGATGACGATACGGTTGTACGCACACACTGCGAAATATTGATTTATCACGGCAGACATTCACTCATAAGGATTAAATCAGGTCTATTTATTATTATGTTGAATTTATATAACGCCACAGCCAATACACGTAATGGACTCCGATTCAGTGCCCGTGCGAAGGCGATAAAAATTTACGCAAAAATTTGCCTTTTGTGGGTTGGTTTCTGCTAATGCATTACAAGGAAACCACAACGTCTTTTAATTAATCAGCAACGTATACACGTAGGCCTATGTGTGTATTTCGACACTAAACCATAGCGCCTGCCATGGCCTATAATAGGTGCCCTACAGTAGCACGACAACAGTTACAATGTCGCTGGTGTCTAAGATAATGACGATACTATACCGTCCACTGTAGGTCTAAAATACATTTACCAAAATCCCAATACGTACAGCACTTCATAGCAAAACTCGAAGTTGAATGAATGGTGAATAGGGTTATCTTTGCTGATTTAGGCTTACCGATATATTTTAATTAAAATAATCGCACATGTGGAAGCATTGTATAGACTGGATGATCAATGAAATCAGGGTGTTTATCAGAGTGATGGAATCATGTTATTTTTTTGCTGAATTATTGCAGTCACGTTAGAAGTTGTGCGAGCACAAATATTTCAGGCACAAGGTTGAATGAACAATGGAGTATAGGCAGTGTAAGAATTGTGATTAAATAACAGGGGCGGGGGCTGGACAATGATCCACTTGGTATTCAGGTTTGAAAAACAGACGTTACTATCGGTAGTGGTTAAAGTGGTCTGGGTGAGCAGTGGGAACTCCAACAGTGAGCAGTGGAAGGGTTCCATGCATGGTGAGTGCAGTGGGAACGCAAGGCAAGAACTTCGAGAGCGGTGGGAACGCCGTTCCCACTCGTGCCCACCCACTTTAAACCCTGACTATGGGAACTATAAGAAAGACAGGGTGTGGGTTTCAACCCCCACAAACCCCCTGCAATTCCCACCATGCTGTACGTATTAGGATTTGCGTAAACGTCCGCCGCTACATCATCCCCCTCTCCTAACTACCTCAAATTCGAAGTCGTCCTTCCATTTCTCATCCGAAATCCTTGAGTACGTGCCACTGATCGACGGTCTGTCTGGTCTTCGCGAACATCTCATTCCAGTGCTTGACCTCCATGGGACCGCTCTTGCTGCCGAGGATCACCCGCCCGATCAGCTCGTTCCTTCCCATCCGGTCGTAGTCCATGACGACGATGGAGAGGGATGTTTGGCGGACGCGTTCGTATGGAACGGCGAAGGCGAACGATTCTTCGAAGACGGGATTCAACGTCTTCTCCTTCACCTCCGTCTTCTTCTTCTCGACCTTCTTGCCGTCGTGCAACATCCAGATCTTCACGTACGGGTCTGAAAGGAACGCAGCATTGAATTAGTCGGAGGCGCCAAAAGAGGAAGAAGTCTTGAGAAGTTTATTCAAAGAGTTACACAAGTCCCACAGTAGGAAACGAATCTAATTTCCCAATCGTCATGGTAGTTCTCTCCATGTCATTTTGATTATTTCTTGACGCCAATTTGAATAGTGATTGACTATTTTGCATTTGTCAGCTTATATTTATTTACCCACAGTATAAATTGATTTGAAGGCGTCTAAAAATGGTATGATGTGTTGCTGTTCGCAAGATGGATGATGAACAGGGAGGTCATTGAAGCATATTCGAAACAGAGTGATGGGACCAAATTCTACACTTCGGAATTTAGACGATTTGCCATTAGGGAATTGATCAAAATAAATTGGTTATATGCTTTCTTGCATTCTTTATTTATAGCTACTGCTATTTCAGTTAAAAAGGTGTCGTGTGTCGTGATTAAATTTACGGTCAGATTCTGACATTCATGACGTTGATTTTAGAGGAAAGAACGCAGCGAAATTTTTTTTTTTTAAAGAATTTTTAGTTGTAAATGTGTATTGATCTATATGCGGAATTTATATAGCGCCCTTTCAAGTGAATTAATCGGAGGCGCCAAAAGAGGAAAACGTCTTGAGAAGTTTGCACAAAGAGTTAGACAAGTCCCACAGTTACTGTAGGGAACGAATCTAAAGTGGTAAATTCAATCGCAAAAAATTTGAAAGTCACTGTTTAGTTACGAAGATTCTCATTGGCTGTGGGTATAGTAGCTTAAAATGTGTATTCTGACTTGCGTTTGGCTTAAAAACCTACGGTTGGAGTTGCCATACACTTTGGAAACATACACTGGCATAGATGATATCGTTTGGAAGTTTATGTTTATGTATATACCAACAGCATAAATTGATTTCAAGGTGTTCAAAAGGCACAATCATGTTGTTCGCCAGTTACGCGAGACTTCGTCATTTTCACACGGTCCCATGATACAACAGCTGTCGGTTCGCTTGGAGCCAGGAAGAGATAGGCTACTGATTGGTCTTTACCTGCATCACTGATTGCTGCATCTGATCTTCTGTCACGCATAACTATTTTATACGTGTATAATGAGTTAAAATATATAATGTGCTATTTTAAACATTTTGACATCGATTGGATATAGAAATCATGTACGTTTGTTTATTATACCGTGCCTGTACAAAAAATGCGGATAACAATTATTGGTCTATTATTCATTCATTCATTCATTAGATGCATTTATATAGCGCCTCTTCAAGGGGCTACTCAGAGGCGCTCCCAACATCAGCGCGGCCAAATAAAGCTGTCTTAAGATGAGAGAGGAAAGCCTGAGAAGGATTTTTACAAAGAGAGCGGAGGGTCAGAGGAAGACCATTCCAAGTCGAGGGACCCACCACCGAGAAAGCACGGTTCTGCATAGTGGAAGTTCGAGCAAAAGGTACTGAGAGTAGACTTTGTTCAGACGAACGAAGGGAGCGGAAGGGGTGAGAACTAAGAGTAGGGCTACAAAGCTCACAAAGATAGGCAGGAGCAAGGCCTAGCATGCAGCGCCAGACTGGAGTAGATATCCTATACTCAATTCGCTGCTTGAGTGAAAGCCAGTGGAGAACGTCGCGCATATAGCTGGAGATGTGGCTGAATTTAGGTATGCGGCCAATAAGGCGGGCAGCAGAGCGCAGGACGCGATCAAGGCAACTCAGACGGGAAATTGGTAGGCCAGCATAGAGAGAGCTGCAGTAGTCAAGTGTGGTGGTAACAAAAGAATGGACAAGGGTTGCAGCAGCAGTAGGAGTAAGTGAGCGAGCAACAGTGCGTAGTTGACGCAGTTGATAATAACAGGCACGGCTGAGTGAGTGAATATGTGGAGCAAAGGTGAGCTCTTGGTCCAGAGTAACACCAAGGTCACGGACTCTGGTTGAGAAGACAAAATCAGGAAAGGCATCAGCGATGGTTGTCGTATCGAGCTTTTTCAACTGCTGGCGAGTGCCAAGCCAAATGAATTGAGTTTTTAAAGAATTGAGGCGGAGTCGATTGGACGACATCCAGATCCCCAAGGCTTCCATGGCAAAGTACATAGACCGGACAGTTGCAACAGAGTCAGAGGCGCGACAGTGCTGGTAGGCTTGCACATCATCAGCATACAGATCAAATAAATACAATTACAATTAAATACAATTAAAGACTAGTATTATCTTATTTATGATCGTAGTTGGAGTTTAAATTATATTCGCTGAACATTTGTAACTAAAATTTTGAAAACACATAGATATAAAAAGAGACAAAATAAATGCCGATTATTACTTTTATTTGCCTCAAATCTTTTTGGCGCAGTGTGCGTATCGTATAAACAGTGTTAGACTGATTGCTTAATGTGTCTGAGAAAATCCATATATTTTCGTGAGATTGCATGGATCACTTTCGCCACCTTTTAAAGTTCATCACGTCCAATACGACGTGAAAATAATGTAATAGGAAAAACGATTTTCATTGGCTGTGATGTATAGCAGCTTAAAATGTGTATTGGGACATGTGATTGGCTGAAAGACCTGAGGTTGCAGACAACGATATTGACAGCAGTGAGGACATCCTTGATAATATAGACCCAGACGATTTAATTTAAAAGGTGTGTGTGGCAGCACGGTGAAAAAGACAGTTTTGAGTTTAAAATTAAAAAAATGTTCGAGCAAGAGACGAGAAAGCAGACGTTTGTTACTGCGGTAGGCAATTCCAGAACAGAACAACTTTTCATGCAAATGGAACCAGGAAAGGAGAATGGTGGGAAGAGGCAAAGAAGGATGCGGAGATGCAGTAGCTTCATAGGAATGATGTCGATGAGGAGAAAGATGAGGAGGATGGGGAAGGCGGGTGAGGGAACCAAGGGTAGAGAGCCTTGAGGCATACATAAATTCTATTTCTATACCAGGGTTGCCAGGTCGTCGCGAAAAGCGCGAATTGGGCGACTTTTGAAAGTGCTCGCGACTGAAAATTTCGTCCTCGCGACCTCGCGCTTTTTGGGCGACTTTTGAATTGCCTCGCGGTCGCCACGGCGACATTTTGAAATCTCATAAATTCACCGCTTGTAGATTAAAATTACCGTTAACAATTGTGTGTGGCGTTGTCTACGTAATAAAAAGGCATTAATTCTCTAGGGAGCACGGACCAATTTACCGTAACCAACAAATTGATTGTCATCTAAATTTTTTGCGTCAATGTTTTCATCATGTATCTTCCGACTGGCGCGTTTCTATTAAGCTCCAAGATATTTGCCGCCAATAATTGGCGCAAACTTAATCTTTCATGCACGAGGTACGCGGGCACCTGGCCTATTTTGGAAAAGTACTATAGATGACATTTCTCTAACTCACATTATGGGGGGGTCCGTAGCTCAGTTGAGAGAGCGTTGGTCAATAAACGCTCAGGGCAAAAATTTATATAGGCCTAACCTGACAGAAAAGACTCATGGCACCATTAAATCATTAGTGGCGTGTTTTTTGCGACATGATGACTGTCCAGTGTCCAGTGATCCCTCCGGCGAGGACAAAGCGTTTTGTAAGGC
This sequence comes from Lumbricus terrestris, assembly GCA_949752735.1. NCBI lineage: Eukaryota > Metazoa > Annelida > Clitellata > Crassiclitellata > Lumbricidae > Lumbricus > Lumbricus terrestris. Next base: position 4,889,934 of record OX457049.1, read on the forward strand.
ATGTAGACAAGCTCGATAATCTCGCGATTTTCGCGACTTTTTTCGTGATAATCTCGCGATTTTCGCGACTTTTTTCGAGATCTCGCGATAATTTTTTTCCGAAATCTGGCAACCCTGTTCTATACTCCGGAATTTAGACAATTATCTATTATAGAGTTGGTGATGATAAGACTTATTGTGCTAGCGTTCTTGCATTCACTATTTATAGTTTCTAATATTATATTTAAAAAGGTGTTGAGTGTCGTGATTTTAGAGGAAAGAAGGCAGTGCAATTTTGTTTAAAAGAATTTTTAGTTGTAGCTATTGCCCATAGCTGTGTAATTTGCATAGCGCCCATTCAAGAAAATTAATCGCAGGCGCCAAAAGAGGAAAAACTCTTGAGAAGTTTACACAAAGTCCAACAGTAGGGAACGAATCTAATTTCCCGATGACAATCATAATCATCATAGTATACTTATATCCATGTTAAACAATTAAATACGCAAGTCAATGGCTTAACCTGAGACCAGGCCTTATATCGATAACACGAATCAAGATCACGTTCAATGACATTATAATTAATTAAGCCAAAGTGTTGCTTATATTGGCATGAAACTCCACTTGGAAAGGAATTTCTATATCAAAATCCGATTTCATATCTCTATAGGAATAATTATTGGGGAGGGGGAGGGATAATTGAAAGTGATAAAATCAATCGCAAAAATGTTGAAAGTCACGGTTTTGCGAATAGTTACGAAGATTCTCATTGGCTGTGGGGTATAGCAGCTTAAAATGTATATTGTGACATGCGATTGGCTGAAAAACCTACGATTGCAGTTGCCATGTACATTTTGGAAATATGGTTCTCGCAAAGATGATACGAATGGATCCAGATTTGACGAGAGCTTATGACAACTGAGGCCGTTGACCTCGAAAAAACATTGTTTGGCATAATACAGCTCTTAGTACATGCCTCAAATCCTGTTGGCGCAGTGTGTGTATTGATTGACTGCTTTATGTTTTTGACAAAATCCACATTTTTGCGAGTTTGCATGGATGGATGGATCCGATTTGACCAGAGTCTATGACAACAGAGGCCGTTACCCTGGACAGAAATTTGCTCAGCATATTACAGCACATAAGAGCTTTTGCAATTGCAGTTTTGCTTGGTTCAATTTCGTCACCTTTTAAATTTCATCACTTCCAATACGACGTGAAAATAACATACAGTCATGGGTAAAAGTTTACGAACACCAAATTTTTTCATAATTTTCGTGGATATTTCAGCACTGCGCTCTACCATGGTCACTCCTGGGCTACTTTTATTAGTGAAATGTGCTGCCACCAAGCTGCCGCCAACCTGCCAAGCTGCCGCCAAGCTGCTAAGCTGCCAACAAGCTGCCACCAAGCTGCCGCCAAGCTGCCGCCAAGCTGCCAAGCTGCCGCCAAGCTGCCACCAAGCTGCCGCCAAGCTGCCAAGCTGCCACCAAGCTGCCAAGCTGCCACCAAGCTGCCAAGCTGCCACCAAGCTGCCAAGCTGCCACCAAGCTGCCGCCAAGCTGCCAAGCTGCCACCAAGCTGCCGCCAAGATGCCAAGCTGCCAAGCTGCTGCCAAGCTGCCAAGCTGCCACCAAGCTGCGGCCAAGCTGCCGCCAAGCTGCCAAGCTGCCACCAAGCTGCCGCCAAGCTGCCAAGCTGCCACCAAGCTGCCGCCAAGCTGCCAAGCTGCTGCCAAGCTGCCAAGCTGCCACCAAGCTGCGGCCAAGCTGCCAAGCTGCTGCCAAGCTGCCACCAAGCTGCCGCCAAGCTGCCAAGCGGCCGCCAAGCTACCAAGCAACCAAGCTTCCGCCAAGCTGCCTAGCTGCCGCCAAGCAGCCAAGCTGCCACCAAGCTGCCGCCAAGGTGCCATGCTGCCAAGCTGCCAAGCTGCCACCAAGCTGCCGCCAAGCTGCCAAGCTGCCAAGATGCCACCAAGCTGCCGTCAAGCTGCCAAGCTGCCACCAAGCTGCCGTCAAGCTGCCAAACTGCCGCCAGCTTGGCAGCTTGGTGGCAGCTTGGCAGCTTGGTGGCAGCTTGGCAGCAGCTTGATGGCAGCTTGGCGGCAGCTTGGTGGCAGCTTGGCAGCAGCTTGGCAGCTTGGCGGCAGCTTGGCAGCTTAGCGGCAGCTTGGTGGCAGCTTGGCGGCAGCTAGGCAGTTTGGTGGCAGCTTGGCAGCTTGGCAGCAGCTTGGCAGCTTGGCATCTTGGCGGCAGCTTGGTGGAAGCTTGGCAGCTTGGCGGCAGCTTGGCAGCTTGGTGGCAGCTTGGCAGCTTGGTGGCAGCTTGGCAGCTTGGTGGCAGCTTGGCGGCAGCTTGGTGGCAGCTTGGCGGCAGCTTGGCAGCTTGGCGGCAGCTTGGCGGCAGCTTGTTGGCAGCTTGTTGGCAGCTTAGCAGCTTGGCGGCAGCTTGGCAGGTTGGCGGCAGCTTGGTGGCAGCACATTTCACTAATAAAAGTAGCCCAGGAGTGACCATGGTAGAGCGCAGTGCTGAAATATCCACGAAAATTATGAAAAAATTAGGTGTTCGTAAACTTTTGGCCATGACTGTAATATCAGAAAAAGATTCTCATTGGCTGTTGGGTATTATAGCACATTAAAATTTGTATAATTGTGTCATGTGATTGGCTGAAAAGCCTACGTTGTCAGTAGACATAGAAATTGAGAGCAGTGAGGACACTTTGGTAATATAGACCCAGATGATTTAATTTAAAAGGTATACGTGGCAGCACGGCAAAAGGACAGTTTTGAGTTTAATAAACAAAAAATGTTCGAGCAAGAATCACAGAAAGCAGACGTTTGTTACTGTGGGAGGCAATTCCAGAACAAAAAAACTTTTCAGCATATAGTTGCAGTTCGTGCGAATGGAACCGGGAAAGGAAAGGAGGAGAAGGTTATGAAGAGGCAGAGGAGGATGTGGAGAAGCAGTGTAGTAACTAACAGGGATGATATCGATGAGGATAAAGATGAGGAGGATGGGAAGGGGAGATGAGCTGAGGCATGCACTGTAAGATGATGTTGTCGTTAAGATGGATGGATCATGAAATGTATGATCAATATTTGCTGAAACGAGATCACGTCTAAGAGATTATACCATCTGTCATGAGGGACATGAAGAAATATCACGTACCATCTCGGGCTTTGCCTCTTCTGTCTGTCTGTCTGTCTGTCTGTCTGTCTATCTGTCTGTCTGTCTCTCAATTCTATTAGGTTTTATTGGCCAATAATAAGGGATCTAAAAATTGTCAACTATCTATATCTATCTGTCTGCCTGTCTCTGTCTGCCTGTCTCTGTCTGTCTGTCTGTCTGTCTGTCAGTCTGTGTGTCTCTGAAATCCCAAGAGCAAAGCGCAATCGTTTTCATCACCACGTTCAACGCCGCAAGCAAATATGAATTCCTTCTACCTGGTCGTCATCGGCGTCATCATCATCGTCGTCGTCGTTGTCATCATAGTTGTCGTCATCATCGTTATCGTCATCGTCGTCATCGTCGTCGTCGTCGTCACCGCAACCATCATTCGCATTTGTACTAGGTCACCACCACCACCACCACCACCACCACCACCACCACCACCACCACCACCACCACCACCACCACCACCACCACCACCACCACCACCTTTTAACTCTATCATTACAGTCATCGTCGATCCCATTTAACCAGCGTCACGAAGCCATCTATCGACAGACTAATTACCACCATGTCCATTCATCGACCACTACCGCCACCTATCCATTGATTGAGTAAAAACATTATACGCTCCATCGACATTATACGGTCGGTCGGTGCAAGATGGAAACCTTATATTACTATGTGGACGCGCGCGTCGATACGTGCGGACTTCCACATTATAATAGTGGTCGCACGAAAACTCGAGGAACGAATGTTCAAATTATTTATCGTCGAGAAGTACTTGAGTAGCCTACTGGGCAATTAGCTTACCAATTGCCGGGCGTAGTTCCGTCTGGCTTCCAATTACTCAAAGGACCACTTATAGGGTTTCTGCACTAGTCTGGCGCTGCATGGACGGATGGTCTTGCTCCCATGTAGGCCTACCGACTGGAACTCTGCTGTCCCACCTCTGGTGTCCAGCGGCGATCTGGGCTCTCTGTTGCTCTTCGCCTGGTGCCTAGGGTACACACCACTATGTTTCTGTCTCGCTTAAAAACTGTCTTATTTAGCCGTTGTTGGAATGGGAGCGCTTCTGAGTAGTTTAGCTAGAAGGTGCGCTATATAAAAAGTAATCTGTCTGGAATAGCATCCCGTTGGATGTACGCCTGTTGCCTGTGGTTGATTCATCAGTGTGCTACAGTACAGTATACAGTGCACTTGAAGATCATTTGTGTCGCCGTGGTTATTGGACTGAGAGCGCCTTTTAATTCCGAGAATTTATATCGCGACTCTTCAAGACATAACTACTCAGAGGTGCTCTCTGCGCTTTCCTATTGCCATGTAATATAATGTTAAACGTCAGCATAGGGGCACATCAATTAGCATTTGGTCTATAACTGGACTTCTTGATGGGGGTGGGGACTATATAAATTTTTGAAACGAACGAATGAATTCCGTACAATTGCCATTTAGAGGGTTTCCATAACACATAATATGCTCAACCTAAGAACGAGTAGGCCTATCATATGAATATAATATATTCATATATTTATATATTCATATATATTCATTGATATCGTATTATCATAATTATTATGATAATACGATATCAATAAGCGAATAGTATATATATATATATATATATATATATAGGTAATATACAAAATGAAATTTTTGAAAAATAGCTGAGGGCCAGACGTTGATTATTGCTTGATATAATATAATATTATTACCAATGGTCTTATTATAATAAATATTATCAATGACCTCAATGTAACCAACCGGTGATATAAGAACAAGTAAATACGACTGGAAGGGCTAAAAGAGGAGACCCAGGAGGGATTCAATATCCCACTATTTAGGGACGCCATCAAATCAAACGGAAGAAAACGTTTTGCGGTGGCAGGAAGGCAACTAATAGGTCTACCTAATGATGATGCAGTTATGTTTAAAATAGGAGCGAGCAAACAAGTGTCCATGCTTGAGAAATTTCTTAACGTTACCCCGAACACGGGTGGATAGGGAAATTTTGGAAGGGGAAAGGTGGCAAATTTGCTGGTCTTGGGTTAAAACAAGTTGAACATTTGCCTTATTCTGTTCTTCTCCCAAACATTTCTAAAGACCGTAGGCAACTCCGGTTACTATTCGAAAGCTGATGACCTTTTTAAAGTCACATTTTACCGCTGCACTAATTGAAAGCTTGTAACCTAATGAGGGGGTCCTGTGCAAATCTCTGAAAGGGGTGGCCGGATTGCCCCTCCTGGATCCAGCCTCACTCAGATTGGTAGCCGTCCAATAGGCCATTGCAAAAAATTTTTTTTTAGAATGTTCATTGTGCAACCCTGCCATATTGTTACTATTACTTAAACATAATTGCCTGCAAATTTTCAGGTCTGTAGGCCATGTTTTGACCCCCGCCCACCTAAAAAGTAGTTTTATGTTCAAAATGGACATCGACAACATGGTAGCAAATTGTAAAATTTTTGCTTTACCTATTAGAGGCTGTACCCAGGGTAGCAAGTAGTGAATATATGAAAAAAGAACCACCTCAGGAAGTGGTTCCTCTAATTTCATCCACACCAAACTGTCCATTACTTAGAAAGGATGATAGAGAAGTGCCTGAAGCGTGGCTCATAGGTGGCTTGTTGGCATCACATATTTGAAAGAAACTTGAGTTCAGTTCACAAAGACTTTCTTGGTGCAACATCAGGCCCCGACAACACCAATTTCATACAATTAAGAGATTCTACTTGGCCAACAATTAACACAGAAGCTGCTTTTAAAACCCTGGAAATCAAAGACAGGTCTTTGAAACGCACTAGGAAATCCTATACAGTCACTGAAGAGAATACTTTCTACTTCAAATAAATAGAACTTGCTACCTCGCGCTGACTATTGGGAATGTGCTGAATTAATGTTGATACTTCTGGGTGAGACACCTGAAAGAGGAATACACAGGCTTAAGCCAGGAGCAGCGCGTCATGCTCGATGGATGCCATCCATTTTGTATCCTGCAAAGATGTTGGCTTTCAGTGCTCAAGCGGGATATGACAAGGACATGATCAGCAAATTGGAAGCACTATGTAAATTTAATGCGCTACTCTACATTGAAAACTGGCTCTCTTCATCCATTGGGGGCCGATGCAGCGTAGAATGATCTGAAGCTATTCATTGACTTGAACAAGTATTGCAAGCATGATCCACAAGTTGCCAATGCAGCCATGAAAGCCTTGGAAAGGCACTTCTGGTACTTAACAGAAGAATGTGCTGTATTCTCTCTCTTTTCAAACAGGCTTTCCACTTCAGAAAGACAGCAGATTGCTCGAACACTGCTCCGAATTCCTAGACCAAGACAGTCTGAAAGCAGCCATCCAACGTTTCCTATGCTGAGCCACAGTACAAAGCTATCATCCCTTATTGGACTCAAATCCTGGTTCTTGTTTCACAGCATGGGAATTGGTGCCGACTGGCTAGGAAAACCTGTTAGTGAATTTCATAATGATCCCAATTACTAAGAAGCCGATACATATGTGCGGCATGTCAAAGTGGTGAATGATCTGGCGGATCGGGCTGTGAAACTAATCCAAGACTTCTCAACTAGTGTTACCAATGATGAAACACAAAACATTTATTGTAAATGGTCGAATATCAATGCAAACACATTCCCAACTTTCAAAAAGAGACATTAAAGAAATAAACCTTCTCCTCCACAAAAACCTTAAATTCAGTAAAGTGATTTGACATAATATCATTGTGTAAGGTGTATAGTTGTATACACTATTACCAAACTTGTTAGTTTCTATATATGTAGTTTGTATTCTTTGTATAGTAAAAGTCTTATATTACAAACATTTTGTCACGCAGGCAAACAATGATTTATTAACTAAATCAGTTGATCGTGTTGGGCGGGGGTCAAAACACCACGAAATGACCTGAAATTTGGTGAACATTCACATTTTGCCATTAGAAACAATATAGGAGGGTTGCACCAGAGAATTTTTACAAAAATATTTTCCCCATACATAAATGAAATGGCCTACCGTCCAAATACTGCTACGAAAGAAGTCCATGTACTTAACGATCGATTTCCTTATACGTATCTATGTACGTATGCATTTAAGCATCTGAAGGAGAAGCGGCTGTCCATTATCATTGCACTGAATGACTTATATGTGGATATGAGCTATTGCTGTTAGCTTCAGATTTCATAGCATCGGTATGTGAGGCTGGGTGACGGATAGTCCTCTCCTCCGCCGTCTCATTCTATCACTGACGTTGTCCGTTTGCTGATTATAATAGGGGATCACGGTAGCCGATTGGTTATGGTGTAGGGCGACGCGGAGAGTACGGATTACATCCATTGAATGAATAAATGAATGAATAAGTAATTGACTGAATGAATAAATGAATAAGTTACTGAACATGAGACTCCATGCACGGATAGATAAATTAGCTATTGAATATAAATAAATAAGTGAACAAAAAATTAAATAAATGATTGAAAGAATGAATAGCTGAAAATGAATGAATAAATAATTGAAAAAATGAATGAATGAATAGTTGAAAAATGAATGAATAGTTGAAAAAAGAATGAATAGTTGAAGAAATAATGAATAGTTGAAAAATAGAATTAAGAAATAGTTAAAAAAAAGAAAGAATGAATAGCTGAAAATGAATGAATGAATAGTTGAAAGAATGAATAGTTGAAAAATAAATGAATAGTTGAAAAAAAGAATGAATAGTTGAAAAATAGAATTAAGGAATAGTTGAAAAAAGAAAGAATAGCTGAAAATGAATTTATGAATAGTCGAAAAAACGAATGAATGAATGGTTGAAGAAATAATGATAATCATGAATGAATGACTTGATGAACAAGAGAATAAACGAACAAATAGATAAACCATCAAACGAATGATTGAATGCCTTACCAGATAATCCGTTGATGTCTTTGGCTTTCAATGCCCTCGCCTCATGTACCGTCACGGTTATCTGTTCGTTGGTTGGATGATAGCATAAACTGACGCTCACCTCTCCCAGCTTACCCTGCAACAAAGCAGTCATATTTCATTCAATTATTATTCACTAGCTGGGGTACCCGGCGTTGCCCGGGAAATTTAGGATTCGACCTGCTCCGGCCACAACCCCACTACACAACACCCCACGACACAACAGCCTCTACCGGTACGCCACCCGAGAAATTTGTGTATCAGGAAAATTTCCACCCCCATTGCACCCCACCCCCCAACCCAGCCTTACACCCCAACCCCCTCCCACCTCCACCACCCCACTCTACCCCTAACCCCTCCCAACCCCACCACCCCTCCTCCACCCCAACTCAACTCATCCCGACTCCCACCCCCCCTACACCCCACCTCACCCATCCACTCCCCACCCACCCTCACCCCTCCACCCCACAACCCCACCCCCGCCCCATCCACCTTACCATCCCCCACCCCACCCCACCGCACTCCGACCACCCACCGGTACGCCACCCGTGAAATTCTGGTTTGGAGACAAATTCTCCCATCCCCACCTCTTCACACACCCGCTACCCCACCCAACCACACTACGACCTCCACCAGTACGCCACCCGTGAAATTAGGGTTTTGGAGAAAATCCCCCTCACCCCACCCCACCCAACCCTCCTCCACCCCCACCCTCTTCCCCACCTCATCCCACCACACCGACCTGCACCAGTAGGACACCCGTGAAATTAGGATTTTCGTGAAAAATTGCATCAGTAGCTCTCGCCATTTATATAATGACCATGTAAGCGTTTAAGAAGGTGTTTAACCGTCTTAATGTTTTCGCCCCCACTCTGTCTTTCTTGGTGGTAGAGATTCACCAACTACTGATCCGGGTGGTTCTGATGGCCGTCTATCTAGGAAAAAAAATTCGTATGAATGGCAAAAATTTTTGTGAAAAAAATTTGGGGGTTTCGCTCCCCACCCTGGCCCCCATGGTGGTAGAGAATCGCAAACCCCTCGACTTTGTGTCTCGTGCCGAGACCTACACAATAGTGAAGGTTTGAAGGGAAAAGCTCAAAAACTGTGGAAATGCTTTCCGAACAAACAGACACACAGAGTCTTCTCTTTATTTATATAGATTATTTTGCTCATATATTTGGTATTAAAAAATATACCTGTGCACTTGTTTATGTGTTTGTTTATTCATCTATTCGATCGTTTATTCGTTTATTAATTCACTGGTTTATTAATTTATTCGTTTATCCGTTTATTTGTTTATCCGTTTATCCGCTTATCCGTTTACTGGTTTAATCGTTAATTCATTTTTTCACGATTCAGTCATTGACAGACAGACATAGCCAGACAGCCAGACAGACAGACAGACGGACATACATATAGACACACACGCACAGACACACAGACAAACACATAGACAGATACACACAGAGAGACACAAAGACAAACAGACAGACAGACAGACACACATAGACAGACAGACAGATAGACAGACACTGACCGTGTGTCCCTTGCACGGCTGTAGGTTCTTCCAGACGGTTTGTCCAGAGACAAGATCGAATTCGTTGAGTGGAATGCAGACTTCTCCGATCGGATCATCTCGACTGAACCGATCGTAGTCGAGAACTTGAAGGTAGAGGGTTCGAGTCATCAGCTTAGTGTACGGAAAACCTATGCACACCAACACACAAAGGTAGAACGAGATCAGAGAAGGTCAGGTTAATATAAAAGGGTCAGGTCAATCATTTCTGATCTGAACTTTCATGGATGAGTGTGATGGTTAATTTATTGGTGAGGTTAGGCATTGTGTGTTGAGGTGAGGTGAGCTAGATATTTATTTATAGATTTATTCATTCATTCATTCATTCATTCACTCATTCACTCGTTCATTCATTCATTCATTCATTCATTCATTCACTCATTCATTCATTCATTCATTCATTCATTCACTCATTCATTCGTTCCGAGAATTCTTTCTATACAGCGCTTTTCAAGAGACCTGCTCAGAGGTGCTCAAAAAGCTTCGGCTATATTCAGTGCAGGACTACATGTATAAAGTGAAGACTGTAGAGTGTGAACCTCTTCGCGGAAAGGTTATGAAGTGAAGCCTGTCCGACCCTAGTGTCGAAAGGGAAAAGTAAAACAAGGAAAAAGCGGAGCTAAGCGGAAGGGGCTTTATTGACGAGAGAAGAGAGAGAGAGAGAGAGAGAGAGAGAGAGAGAGAGAGAGAGAGAGAGAGAGAGGGAGGGAGGGAGGGAGGGAGGGAGGGAGGGAGGGAGGGAGGGAGAGAGAGAGAGAGAGAGAGACAGAGACAGAGACAGAGACAGAGACAGAGACAGAGACAGAGACAGAGACAGAGACAGAGACAGAGACAGAGACAGAGACAGAGACAGAGACAGAGACAGAGACAGAGACAGAGACAGAGACAGAGACAGAGACAGAGACAGAGACAGAGACAGAGACAGAGACAGACAGAGAGACAGAGAGAGAGAGAGAGACAGAGAGAGAGAGAGAGAGAGAGAGAGAGAGAGAGACAGAGACAGAGACAGAGAGAGAGAGAGAGAGAGAGAGAGACAGACAGACAGACAGACAGACAGAGAGACAGAGAGACAGAGAGACAGAGAGAGACAGAGAGAGATAGATAGACAGAGATTAAGACAGACAGCAGAGTCGGACAGATAGGTACATAGAGAGAAAGACACACACACACACACACACACACACACACACACACACACACACACACACACACACACACACACACACACACACACACACACACACACAGTGAGGTGAGAAGACTGACGCGGAGGATGCGGAAGAGTAATGGGGGAAATAGGGAAAGTAATGGCAACGGTGTGTATTATTGAATGTGTTCTGAATCTTGGAGAAATATTTTGTCATCAAGAACAAGTCTTATAAAGTGAAAAGTAAAGGAGGAGGAGCATGAGGAGGAGAAGAGGGAGGAGAAGGAGAAGGAGGAGAAGGAGAAGGAGGGGGAAAAGCATGAGGAGGAGGAGAAGAAGAAGGAGAAAGAGGAATAGGAGAAGGAGGAGGAGGAGCTGAAGGAGGCGTATGAGGAAAGGTGAAGAATTAGAAGGAGGAGGAGGAGGAGTATACGATAAAGGAGAGAGAAGGAGAAGGAGAAGGAGGGAGAGTAGAAGGAGAAGAAGTAGAAAAAAGGGGAGGAGAAGGAAAGAGGAGGAGGAAGCCGATGAGTATGAGGAAGAGGAGGCATGGAGAAAGGAATGGGTGGATGAGTGGAGGGGTGGATGGATGGAGGGATGGAGAAAGGAATGGGTGGATGAGTGGAGGGTGGTTGGAGGGATGGAGAAAGGAATGGTGGATGAGTGGAGGTGGATGGATGGAGGGATGGAGAAAGGAATGGGTGGATGAGTGGAGGGTGGATGGAGGGATGGAGAAAGGAATGGGTGGATGAGTGGAGGGTGGATGGAGGGATGGAGAAAGGAATGGGTGGATGAGTGGAGGGTGGATGGAGGGATGGAGAAAGGAATGGGTGGATGAGTGGAGGGTGGATGGAGGGATGGAGAAAGGAATGGGTGGATGAGTGGAGGGTGGATGGAGGGATGGAGAAAGGAATGGGTGGATGAGTGGAGGGTGGATGGAGGGATGGAGAAAGGAATGGGTGGATGAGTGGAGGGTGGATGGAGGGATGGAGAAAGGAATGGGTGGATGAGTGGAGGGTGGATGGAGGGATGGAGAAAGGAATGGGTGATGAGTGGAGGGTGGATGGAGGGATGGAGAAAGGAATGGGTGGATGAGTGGAGGGTGGATGGAGGGATGGAGAAAGGAATGGGTGGATGAGTGGAGGGTGGATGGAGGGATGGAGAAA
>OX457049.1:4902093-5037093 GCA_949752735.1 Lumbricus terrestris
AACACCTTTAAAACGGTTTCAAGTTGAAATTGCGCACGGACGTCATTGAGAACTTTACAGCGTGCGTAGCCAGGTCTTAGCGTTGATCTTAAACACCTTTAAAATGGTGTTAGCCTTTGCTTTTAAAGTCAACCGATGATTTCATGCGTATGGGATCCGAAAGAAAAGTGCTGTTATAAGCTTGAAAGGGCAAGGTCCAACAGGAAAAATCAGGGTTTTTGGTCCCCACTTTGGTCCCCATGGTGGCAGAGATTCGCGAACCCCTTCTTTACGCGTCCGATGCCGAGACGGACACAGTAGTGAAGGTTTGGAGTGAAAAGCTCAAAAACTGTGGAAATGCATTCCGGTTAAACAGACAGACAGACAGAATCTTCTCTTTATTTATATAGATATGCTTTTATGTTTGTTATATATTTGCTTATTTATTTATAAATTTTTTTATTTGCTTATTTAGTTATATATTCATTACAGCAATTTAACATTGCACCCTTCGATGCTCCCTAAAGGGTCACAACTCATGCAATAAGCGCATTATTGTACACGTGTAATGACGAAACGTCATTCAATGACGGATTCAATATCTCACATTGCACGAGCATTAACGAATCGGCTACCCTGCCCCATAACCAGGACTGCATTGGTAGATGACGTTTTGATGTCGCCACCTATAGAACGTTACAACAATCGAATGGGAGCCATGTAAAACATCAATCGGCTAGTTGCGTCTAATGGTGTTAATATAGCGTTTGTTGACGCTGTTTCAAAGGTGTCTAAGCAGAGCCCTCTGACCAAACGGCAAGAGAATCCCATTCCTATAATATTGATAGCATATAATTAAGTTGACAACTGTATGAAGGTTTCTCAATAACGCACAGTTAAATAAGTAAATGTATTCCATGTTTACCGTGATAGCAAACGCACAATGGGATATCCAAGTATAAGGCAAAATAGCACATCGAAGTAATAAAAAAAATGATAAAATTTAATTAATACTAAAGTTATAACATGTTTTAATAAGTCTCCAAGCATCTTCGCAATGAACCTCTTTATATTGACGAGTTCAATTTCAAAGTTGTGAGATCGTAGTCGAAAAGAGTTTTGTTATTATTGAGCTAGAGAAATAAAACCATTGATTCATTAATTGAATTTTTTTGGCGCCTTTTCAGTCGTCTACACAGAGACGATGTCATCACCAGCGCGGCCATAGAGACCTGTCTTAAGATGAGAGTGGACTGCCTGAGGAATTCTAGAAAGAAAGCGGATCATCAAGGGAAGGCCATTCCAGGTCAAGGATCCTACTAAAGAGATAGTGTCGCATAGCGAGCGGTCGGTCGGTCAGCTGTGACCAAGGTTCGACACAGAAATTTTCGATGATAAAACTTTTCGGTTTTGATACAGGGAAAAATTCTCGTCCTGGTCGCAGAAAAATCTGATGACCTTCTTTTATTAACTTATCTCGAATTCCCCAAAAAATATACCATTTTTTCCGCCAAAATAGTTTATGACCTTTTTTAGTCGTACGGACCTCGTATTCGGACCCCGTGGGCATGGGGTTAGCTGCATTGTAAAAATTAAAGAAATTTCTAAATGGGGGGGGCATGGCCGGATTGCTCCCTGGATCCGCCCCTGGCTGTGACGTACTTCTATTCGCAAGTAGGAGAATTGAAAAGGACGCCTCATGCGAGAGGGATCGCGCTGTTCGCACGTAATTTGTATGTACAGTATGCGCATTGTGCACTTGTTATAGCGGTTGCTACTCCGAAATGCTCCGGACACTGAATAGAAGTTTCAGACCGAAGCGATGAGCAATTACAATTTCCCGATGAGGAGGAGGCAGTACGAGTAGACATGACTGCAACGATTATGATAATTGTTATTATAAAGTTGTGGAACAATTTTTTGAAGGTGTCTTATTACTCATAGACATCACATAGCTACAAAGGCTGTTGACGTCTTTAAAGTTTTAACCCTTTGAACCCGACGGGCCGGTTTTCTGGCCCGTTATCCATAGAGTTTCAGGAGCTCCTGGTTCAAAGGGTTAAACGCATAATAATAATAGTAATAATAATAATCTTTTCTTTAATTGAGCGCCTGCAAACGCACTGCGCTTTACATTTACAAGTTATGCTGTAATCTTAATTAAACTTAACTACTAACTGAACAGACAGCTTTGCAATTACAACGGCGCTAATAGCAGCCTACAAAGCAAATCCGAACCTGCTACCTCTCGCACTCTTGGCCAGCGTGTTAACCATTATACTCTACCGAGCCCCCCTTCATGACTTCAGCTCCGATTCACCAACTTTCATCATGGGTCTCTAACTTTATTTCAATTCATTTCCTATAATTTAGATTCTCCTTTCTGTCTTATTTCTTTCATGCCTGGTAGACTTTTGAGCAATCAATTGACATGTGTTTGCATTGGACAAAAATTAGAAGGTCATTGAGATTTATTAACGATGGTCAAATTATCTAAAGGTGTCTAAACACGTTTTTACGTTCGATATTTTATTAGGCTTTTAGCGACATCTTACGACCATTCAGGATAATATTATTCTTTATTGAAGCTATCCGCTTGACAAACCGCAACCGGTTACAGTGTACATTAATGTAATTCAAATAATTAACTAGAACGCAAATTACAGAAGACAAATCGTAACAACTAACAGAGCAGACAGCCTGCAATAGTCGGCGCTAATAGCAACCTACAAAGCATGTCCGCCCCAACGGGTCATAAACTTGTTCAGGCAGTCGCTGTCCACGCCAGCGTGTCATCATTCAATGTGCTACCACCCTCTCCCCCTATATCAAATCGGCTGAGTTGACATCACTTAGCAAAAATCGACTGCTCGCACTTAGAGAGTGCCAGTCAACAACCTGAAAAATGAGGATTATGATCTTTGGTCATATCTCACAGTTCAGTTTAACTGAAAGTACTAGTAGGAAAGTCAACTACCATACACCGATTGAAAGAAACTGGCTTTTAAGTATAAATACCGTTGAAAAATAAGTTTTAAAGGTGTTTAAAGTCTAAAGGCTGTTTTCTTAATTCAGATATTCTTTCAGTGTGACGTCTTTCATGATGACGCATAAGTGGTAACATTTTCAGCTAGTGGGCGGGGATGGTGTCGAAAGAGCCTTAGGAAAATGGGGTTAAAAATTCGGAAGGGGTTAGATTAGAATATCTTTTGCAAAATTAAGTCTTTAATTCTACACTTTTTGCATACAAACAGTAAATCGCTCAAAAGATGCTAATTTTGAACTGCAAGACCATCCGAGCGTACTAGAAAGATGGTATTTTCGGGCCCTCATTCCTGTTGCAACTTGCAAATTTTGTGGAACTCCCATGCCTACGTACAAACAGGCCTAAGCCTGCTCGCACTTAGAAAGTGCCAGTCAAAAGGGTCAAAAATGAAGATAGCAAAGCTTATGATCTTTGGTACCTCACAGTGGAGTTAAACTGGAAGTAATGACACGAACATCGTTTCAACGAGACCGACTTAAATATAAATACTGTTAGAAAATAAGTTTTAAAGGTATTTGAAGTCAGTAGTCCCTAGCTTCAGAATCGTCACAAGTGTCAATAATAAAACGGATGACAATGACTTTTAAAGATGACATTGGCTAAGGTGGAGAAAATAGGGGAAATGAATTGAAATAAAGATGGAGATTCATGATGAAAGCTGAAGAAGCGTTTAAAACATAAGACGTCAACAGCCTGTGTAGCTATAAGATGTCTTTAGTGTTTTAAATAGCTCTTGCCATTTAAAACACTATTCCTAGCTGCTACAACTGCACAAATCCATTTAGAACTGCACATTGGTCAAGAGCTGCACGTCAAAAACCATCCGTTTTTGGCTCAACTCGTTTAGAATATTGACTTTAATCGTCATTTGGTTTTGCAGCCATAGGGGTGCTCATAGCGGTGGCCATACAACCTCTTATAACTGAACTGAAAAATCAATTCTGCGCCTCTCCTGACTATGCCTGTCGGCTTGATTTGACTGAGCGTCTGTGAATAAGCTTTTGTGGTCGCTGTAAAAGTTTCGATTTTACGATTACGATATTACTTTTAGTTGGTTTCCGAATCAATCGACTAGCTTAGATTACTTCAGATTAGATTAGATTTGATTCAAAGAGTCTCTTTCCAGTCTTTTAAGACACCTTTAAATTGTTGATAATTGACGTTATTTATTGTATAGAACCAATCCGAATGATTATAATGATGATTTGACACCTTCAACAGCTGGGCACTGGCGCAATATATGCTGACATAAGACGCTTTTATTCAGGTTCATTACTGCTATAAATCCTTGATGAGACATTAAAATTTTAGTTACTGTTCAACGACGTTTTCATAGCAAAGAAAATTAGCGTCGCCCTCCTCCTTTATCCAGGCTTGGCACTGGCTCTTCCACAGTGGCATAGCATTCGCGCGGGCTTGACATGGATTGGTTGCAACAGCAAGTGTTGCAAGTAGGCAGTGGTGGTTGTAATTTTAACGGCACTGTGTGTTATTGAAGATCATTATTGTTGCCCTCCTACTTTATCCAGGCTTGGGACTGGCACTGTCACAGTGCGAACGGTTGCAGAAACGAAAAGAAGAAGAAGATCAGATTCCAAGAGAGTCTTTTTTTCTAGTCGTAGTCTCTTGTGCTGCGACGCTCTGTCATGACAAAAAATGACTCGCCTTTTTAGAGAACTCTCTTCAAACACCTTCCGAATGCTATCGATTGACGCTATACATAGCACAGTCTAGTTTTTCTTACACACCTTTACAACGTTGTTATTTAAGCTATTTTAATTTTTTAAATTTAATCCTCCAATGTTAATATTCCATTAGTTGATAATAAACAATCAGAGTCCTTTTGTCCACAAGAAATGATTTATGAAAGATCAATAGGCTTATAGGGGTTGATCAGAAGAAAACTAAGATGGAAGATAAAGTCAAATTCTTGGGTGTAATTTTTGATAGCAAATTGAGTTGGAAACCCCACATTGATTATATTATTGAGAAATGTAAAAGAGGTTAAACTTTGTTAGAGCAATAGGTGGCTCTAGTTTGGGAGCTTGTAAGAAAACTCGCAGATAAAATAGCGCACGAGTTCCGTGTCTATTCAGGAAACCTAACCTCTGAGTTGTAGGTTTTCACGACCTAGTGCAGAGACTGGATGGAGGCTTATACTTTTACACCGGTTCAGATTCAATGCATTAATAAAAGGGTAATAATCTGGATAAAAAATGTGACAGGTAATATCAATACGAAGGTGCAAAAAAGATTAACTAACACGTGCTACACAGAATGTTAGTTAAATACGAGAACACAGCTTTAAAACTTGAGAAAAAAATCAGACCTGAAAAATAATTTTCAAATTCAAGAAAACAACCCATTATAATTATCTACAGTTTCTACATTAACGTCAAGTAATTTTCCAAATAGCCACGAACGTCAATTAAAAGGGTAAGAAAGGTCAAGGTACGGAATTTTTATAGTAGTAAAATGGCACACAAATTATCTGTCTATTCAGGAAACCTAACCTCCGAGTCCAATTTATAGATTCTCAAGTAGTAAGGCTACTAAATTATACATGTTTTCGTTATCTAGGCCTCGGGGGAAGCCACACTAGCAATTGTAACATCGATGAATATTTTTTATTGTAATGAAAGCTCCAGGGTTTCGCTTCTTGAAATTAATTGAAGGAAACTGACCATATCACTTATTAGTGTGCTGAATATTATTTAAAGGTGTCTAGATATGCTTTAACGTTGTTCCTATAATAATAATGATAATAATTATAATTATAATAATAATGATGATGATGATGATGATGATGATGATAATAATAATTATAATAATAATAATAATGGGCGAGCAAGGGGCGAGCACGGTTTGTCTTGCTCGCTAGGTTTTGGCCGTATGGCCCGCCATGGTACACTGAACGATTTGATATACCGTGCTCTTATTAAAGCTGGATACCCGGCGGCCAAGGAACCTCAGGGATTGGTAAGATCGGACGGCAAACGACCGGGTGGAATCACGCTCATCCCATGGAAAACCAGCAGAGACTTGGATTGGGATGCCACAGTGGTGGACACATTGAATGCTTACCTTAACGCTTCAGCCATCCGAACCGGGTCAGCATCTGGAAAGAACCAGAAATACAGCGCCCTCCTTGATGCTCATGTTTTCGTCCCGGTGGCTTTGGAAACCCTAGGTCCAATCAACGACAAAGGCCTAGACTTTATCTCAGATTTGGACAGCCGTCTAACACAAGCAACCGGGAAACTCCAAAAGTTAAGCTTCTTGTTCCAGCGTATCTCCATGAATGTACAAACGCTTTAACGCTGTGGCTTTCACAGGGTCTTTTATTAAGCCCTTAATTGACACGGATGAGTGTGGTTGGACTCGCTAAAATTCACACAGCTTTTGTTCTGTTTGTCTATTTGGAAAATTTGCTAAAACAATAAAAATCATGAAATAATAGTACTACTACTACTACTACTACTACTACTACTACTACTACTACTACTACTACTACTACTACTGCTACTGCTACTGCTACTGCTACTGCTACTGCTACTGCTACTGCTACTGCTACTGCTACTGCTACTGCTACTGCTACTGCTACTGCTACTGCTGCTGCTGCTGCTGCTGCTGCTGCTGCTGCTGCTGCTGCTGCTGCTACTGCTACTGCTACTACTACTACTACTACTACTACTACTACTACTACTACTACTACTACTACTACAGCTACTGCTACTACTACTACTACTACTACTACTACTACTACTACTACTACTACTACTACTACTACTACTACTACTACTACTATTATTATTATTATTATTATTATTATTATTATTATTATTATTATTATTATTGTTATAATAATAATAATATTTTTATATTAGGCGTTAGTGAAGCTCCTGAGAGATCCTGTATGCCTCGGGGCAAAAAAAATATTGTTATTATAATAATCGTAACTTTTCAAATTAGCGCAGCGCAGTATGATTACATGAAGCAATCTTAATAATTTTTAGTATAAATCTTTACTACTAAGAGAACAGACAGACTCTTACGGGGGACCTTGTGTATTAGGGTCTAGTGAAAAAAATGACTTTGAAATTTCAGAATCGGCAGGGTATGCAAAAGTTGTGTACTAGGCACAGTAAACTGAGTGTAAAATATTATTGGATTCTTGGATTATATTGGATTATATTGGATTATTATTAACTTCTTGAGGTGCCCCAACGCCCCAAAAATTGCAAAATAGCAAAATTTCGCATTTTCGTCTTAATTTTGTTTATAAAATTATTAACAATATTTTGTTTTTCGCCACTGTTATTCTGCTGGGGTGATATCTTTAGCTAGTACTTTACATATTGAAGGGATAACTCCAAGAATGGCAACCAAAAAGTCGAAAACAAGACGAACTAGTAGAGTTATCCAGTCTTTGAGATTCCTTCAGAATTGGCTCAAACTTTGCTTCCACAAGTGCTGAGATGATGAAGCTCTTCCTGTTCATTCATGATGACAAAATATGATAGAAAACCATAAGGGATCCTGCAATGGCTGTTATCGAAGTAAGCCTACATGTGGCACATACAGTATAATAATTGAAGAAGAGCGCATTATACTGTTGAACCCCGATCCCAACAATATATCACAAACGAGTATGTGAAAATAATTAGGCTGTTTCACGACAAGTACGGAAATCTCCTGAAACCATATAAGGGCAGATTGCACCGATAAATGCTAATACTGGGAACGTGGCAGGTGCTATAATATTATGCTTGCTTGAAATATAAGTAAGGGAGTCCACTACATTGGTTCTTTTGTTTGTTACCTGTAAACAAATTGCCTCTGAGACAATGTCATCTCCTACAAAAACTCGACGGTGTCACAGCACGGTCCTATAGAGCGCTTTCTGGTCCATTTCGCAATGCAATCGAAGTATGTGAAAATATAACAATAGTTGCTTTACATCAATTGCAAATGACAACTATCCGTGTGTTGATAATGGCGATCTAAGAACGGACCAGAAGTATTTGTACAATGTATGTCATACTATCTATAGATCTGCCTGTCTTGGAATTCCCTGTGGAAGGTACTATAAACGAAACCCAGGTTCAGTAAATGACAACTATCCGTGTGTTGATAATGGCGATCTAAGAACGGACCAGAAGTATTTGTACAATGTATGTCATACTATCTATAGATCTGCCTGTCTTGGAATTCCCTGTGGAAGGTACTATAAACGAAACCCAGGTTCAGTAATTCACTCAAGATAACTCACAATTGCTAACAGAATTCTATACTTCTAAGTTGCATCAATTGAATCACCAGAGCAACTTGTCACACTCATAAATTCATTATGAAGACATTGGTCTGTGATCCAATCTCGTTCCACATTAGACCTCATTTTCCTGCAAAGAGGTTCTCGGCATCCTCATCAAAGGATTGCATTTTCAATATAGCCTGCTTTTTCAAAAATATGCCGGAGATATCATCGTTGATCCAGTTATAGACTACAAAGAAATACCTTCACCGGACATCCTGAGAATATTCTGCTTGCAATGTTAAAACAAGGACACAAAATAATCATAGCATTCATAGGCCTATTAGAGATGTGGTACTCCAGAGAATACTATACATGTATATCTTCACGGAAACAAGGCCAAATCAATACAGCACTGTCAGACAGTTCCGTGTGCCAACTATGAACTTTGCTGCTATAGACAATGTCATGTCGACATAATAAGTTGGAAAGCCGCCAATAGATTATGAACCTTTCGAGGCTTATTGCGGACGAACAAAATCTGGAACTTGTAAAAAAGAGCATGATTGAAACCATTGTTGAATTTCTGAAATCTACTTGTCGTATCCAGGCAACTGAAAGATACATCAGACTTGCAACTGAAGCATCATCGTCTGTGTGTAATATGGAGATGGATTCATACAATATACAGACCAGATTAGAATCAAGAAGCTTTATTAAAGCCCTTGATGCAAATTCAGTTTTTCGAGCGCTTTGAACACAATGAACTTTTGCATAACCGAGGTAGGCTAAAATCGAGAGATTTTTTTAGTTGAATGTCTCTAATCAAACCAATTTCAATTATTAATCTAATGATCTATTGATTTATTCAATTGCATGCATATATGTTTATTATATATTTCCTTATATATTTATTTAGTTGATTGTTTAGTTATATATTTACTACATCAATTTGACATTGCACCCTTCGATGCTTAATAAATGGTCACAAATCATGCAGGAAGCGTATTATTGCACACGTGTAATGACGAAACGTCAATCAATGGCGGATTCAATATCTTACTTTGCACGAGCACTAATGAATCGGCTACCCTGTCACATAACCAAGACTGCATTGGTAGATGGACGTTTTGGTGTCGACGCGTACATAGCGTTGCACGCAATGGAATTCGAACCAATAATTTGGGTCTAATGGTAAAAATATAGCGCCTGCTAACACTATTTAAAAGGTGTCGAAGCAGAGCCCTCTGACCAAACGGCAAGAGAATCCCATTCCTATAATATTGAGAGCATAATGAAGTTGACAACTGTATGAAGGTTTCTCAATAACGCACAGTTAAATAAGTAAATGTATTCCATGTTTACCGTGATAGCAAACGCACAATGGGATACCCAAGTATAAGGCAAAATAGCACATCGTAGTAATAAAAAAATAATGGTAAAATTCAGCGGCGCCCGCAGGCGTACGCACTTACGCAAGTACGTACAGCAGCGGCGCCCGTAGACGTACGCACATAGGTAAGTGCGTACAGCGCGATGACCCAAAAGGTATGTTTTTGGGAAATAAATTCTAGGTTGATGACTAAAAAAAAAAAGGTCATCAGTTTTTTCGTCGGATAGAAAAGGTATGTTTTGGGGAAATTCTAGGTTGACGACTAAAAAAAAGTCATCAGTTTTTTCGGCGACCTAACGAAAATAAAATTTCTGTGCGTACAAGAAAAAAATCCTGCGGGCGCCGCTGGTAAAATTAATTAATACTAATTAAGTTATAGCATGTTTTAATAAGTCTACAAGCATCTTCGCAGTGAGCCTCTTTACATTGAGGAGTTCAGAACGTTCAATTTCAAAGTTGTGAAGTCGTAGTCAAAAAGAGTTTTGTTATTATTGAGCTAGAGAAATAAAACCCTTGATTCATCAATTGAATTTGTTTGGCGCCTTTTCAATGGTCTATACAGAAATGATGCCATCAGCAGCGCGGCCAAAGAGACCTGTCTTAAGATGACAGTGGAGTGGCTGAGGAATTCTAGAAAGAAAGCGGATCATCAAGGGGAGGCCATTCCGGGTCAAGGATCCTACTAAAGAGCTTGAGTCGCATAGCGAGCGGTCAGCTTGACGTACATCTATTCGAAAGCATGAGAATTGGAAAGGACGACTCATGCGATATAGGTATCGCGTTGTTCGCACGTAATTTGGATGTACAGTATGTGCATTGTGCACTTGTTATAGCGTTTGCTACTCCGAAATGCTCCGGACTACACAGCGGACACTGAATAGAAGTTTCAGGCCGAAGCGCTGAGCAATTTCGAATGAAGAACTTGTCCGTTGTAAGTGTCCCAAGTAGTGACTGTGATTATTACGATAGTGTTGAGGAACAATATTTGAAGGTGTGCTATTTCTCATATAAAATTTAAACTTAAAGACATCTTATAGCTACAAAGGCTGTTGACGTCTTTAAAGTTCGCTTCTTCAAATCTCATCAGCCTCTTTCTTTATTTCACTTCATTTCCCCTTATTTTCCATTTTTTCTAACTTCTTTCATGCTTGGGAGACTTTTGAGTAGGCAATGTTTCACAGGTAGTTGCTATTTGTTGTGACGGAATTAAATGTTATTGACGAGTTGATATTTATAATCGAGGGCTAAATTATCTAAAGGTGTCAAAACGTGTTTTACGTTCGGTACTTTTTATTAAGTTTTTAGCGACATCGTACGAAAAGCAGAATCGTTCATAATAATCATAATAATAATATTCTCTTTATTGATCCAATCCGTTTGACAAACCGCAACCGATTCATCATCATCATCATCAATATCATTGGGCTCAATGCCCGTAAGAGTCCGACGCCACTCTCTGTCTGAGTCTGTCTCGCGCCATGCTGCCCAGCTTCAACAGGTCCGGTCAGCAGGTCTGCTCCATACCATAACATCTTGGAGCAGTTACACCGCCTTGTCTAAATGAAGAGAATATTGGGAGAGAGGCATGAAGGACAACTTGGGTCAATGCCCGTATGTGTCCCACGCTCTCCCCCGACGCTCTCCACCGGTCTGTCCTGACCGGCCTGTGCATGTCTGCTCCACATCATGACACCTTGAAGCATCTGGGTCGCTCTGTCACTTGTGTCGTGGTTTTTGCGGATTTCAATCGTCTTGGTCTTTTATTGCCAGCGTATCGCTGTAGCGACGTATGACTACGCTACAGGTTTCTGGTCGATAATATTATTATATTATTATTTTATTTAATTTTTGATCGGTTTCAGAGATCTGATATATATATATGGTTTTCTTTCGGTGCTTCGTGTGACCTAGATTTTAATGTTGATGCGTGTTTGACACGGGTCACCGCGACCGCCTGTCTAGGCAGCAGCCGCTGCTGTGTCATTAATTGGTATATTTTCCCACGATAAGGCAATCGACGCCTCGGCCGTCTTCAAAGAGCGTGCCGCTCTGCTGTCGACGGACTGGCAATCTTTCGCACGCTTCTCTGCGGTGGTCCGACGGATGGAGGGAGCGAGCCATACAGTCAGACAGACAAAGAGACGCACTGAAGAGGACGTATTGGCCTGTGTATGTGTTAATAGCTCTCTGCTTCCTCAGGTTGAATTAGTGCATTTGAGGTTACGTGATCTCACGTCCGAGGGCGCTTTTCAGAAAGAGAGATAGAAGGAAAAAGACAGTGAGCTACAGACCGACGACAGACATACACGGAAGGCCGCAGCTGGCAGCTAATTCTTGCCGCCTTGAAACAGCTGCGTTGCTGCTGGGTTTGCGCGCGCGGCTCGCTTGCTGGTCATGCGCAGAAAGGGGGACGCTCTCCTTGTCAGGCAGCTATAAAAGCGAGAGCGGGCCGCTAGCAAGGAAGAGTTGAGATATAGTTACCGGCAGGAGTTGAGGGAGTTGCTGACCGAATCCCAGGGTGATCGGATATATCGACAGTTGCGCACAGGATTTCAAGGCAATTGGATGTATTGCGGCTTTTGGTAGTCTTAGGCTCGATCGAGTTGGTGAAGCGTGGCCAGGATACAGCGCCAGCTTACACTAGTCTTCTGCGTCGTTGCGTATACACGAATTCTGTCGGCGATTCATTCTCTCTCGACATGGAGTCGATTAAATAAAAGAGTTTGCTTGTTGCGAGAAACGAATCAGCGTCGTTGCGAGTTTTGCCTTCGCTTTCGCATTGGATCTACTCCTGGATTAATATACGTCAAGGTCTTCCTTCGCCCTGTCACACGGAGTGATTTATCGTGGGCTTCGAATCGTCAGCGCTCTGCTCTCGTTCTTCGGAATTGTGTTGCGAAGCGGTTGTTCGTATGTTTGCCTAAGGGCGTCTTTCTCAAACGGCCTGGATATATAGCCGAAATTGTTGTTCATTGCGTGAGATCAGCGACGGGTTTAGCTGATCTTTTCGGGCGTTTCAAACTCGACGCCTTTCTGTGTGTTTCGTCGCATCTCTTGGATATCGTCTTCGTCGCTGTTCTTCGCACACGATCGGCTTTGTCCCTTGTCTTCGGGCATAAGGTACGCTTTATTGGGGAATTCATACGATCGGTTATTTAGAGATTTTGGGCTGAACTGAAATTGGCTGTGGGACTTGAGAGTCAATCGGGATTTAATTTAGGCATACTCCGGTTGATAGGTGTTTGCATTGAATTGTTGCATTTGATTTTCATTGAATGTCTTTACAAAGGATAGGAACTGGTAATTGAACTTACTGACTTTTATGTTTGATTGCTTTGAACATAATTGATGTCAATTGAAGATTCAATTGATTGTGAATAATAAGAAATATTAAATAAAACTACTGACTTTGATCCTTGATGGCATTGAATGCAACTGACGTTGAATGAATACTTGATTGATTGGGAGCTATAAAGATAGGAGTCATTTCTATAGCGCTATGGAGGAGTCTAGGCCAGTCACTCCTGCTCAGCCTTCTAGGCCCCCTTCTTCAATGGAGATATTGCTCGAGGCAATACAAACTAACGCTAAGTCGACTCATGAAGCAATGACTTCTATGCAGTCTTTTATGCAGTCGTCAATTGAGACTAATGCCAGAGACACGCAAGAGGCGATTGCCACGGTGGAGTTTAATGTCCTGGCCGTGCAATCAAATGTTAGCGATGCTATTTCCTCAGTGCAATCAAATGTAAGAGACGAGATCTCGGCGGTAAGAGATAATGTCAGGGAAGCGCTGACGGAAGTTGTATCACGCTTGGAAAGATTGGAGACATCGCCGGTGCCTAAGCCTGCTGTAGATTTGAACCCTGGACTGAAGTCCACCGCTATAACCACTGCGGACGTGCCATACCACTCGACCATCGGCCTGGAAGAAACTTTGGGTGCTAGGCCTAAAGATTTCGCACACTCTAGTATATTGCGAAGAAGCGATAGATTGGCTAGTAGGCCGCCAATTTCATATAGGGAGTTCGGCAGTCGAAATAACTGGCCGCCTTTCCATCGTTGGGATTCGAACCCGGAAGTCACCTCCTCCTGTCCTCCCTCTATCTCTAGAGCTCGTCTACAGCAGCACGCGGTCCCATCGAGCGAGGATCCGGAAGTGGCGACTCCGGGGAGGCCGATAGGGGCCGGCGTTACAATTGGTCCCAGCCAGTGGGGTCAAATTAGTTCTAGAGATTTTGGTGATGATAGGTTAGAAGAGGAAACTGACTATGCTAGAACAGGCGAATTGGCAATGTCTTTTGAAAGAAGGAAGGAAAGGGAATTTGCTGATAATGTGGAAATAATGTCTGATGATGGTAGTGTAGACGTTGAGATCACCAAGATAATGGAATCTAGACCTAAAACTGTTAAAATAATTGATAACAGAATGCATGCAGCACAGCAACCGGAGTTTAGAAATTTTGAAGTGAATAAACCGATCGCTAATAAATTGTCACGGGAGGGGGGTGATAAGGTCAACCCAGTCCCTTTGGCCTCTTCGTCCCTTCCTCTCGTCGAGTATCCTCGACCGGATCCACAATGGAGAATGCAAGCGTCGCTCGCACATGTCGATCAACAAAGAGTGGAAATGGCACCGAGTCGGGTCGACTTTACACAACCAGCGTCGGTAATGCCGACCTTTCAGTCAATACCTGACTGCGTCCTCGACGGTCGTGCAACTTCGACCATGGTTGGTCGAGACTACGCTCGACCCGACCTTCCTCCTGGACCAGCGGCGATGGCAACGGTCGACTGGATGCAACCATATGCTCGACCCGACCATTCAAACATGCCGTGGAGGTATGCTCCGACTTACACTCCGAGCGCTTTCTACGGTAGCAGCGACAACCGGGTTTGGGTTGACCCGCTTCGCTGTCTCGACTCGTTTCGACCAAGCGACGCCGTCTTTCCTCGGTGGCCAACGGTCGTGGAATCGGCGAGGATGAGTTCGTGCCTCGGCGCGCAAAACTTCGGATTTAGCCGTGATGCCGAACTACCGCGATGTCAGGCAGTAATGAAACCGACGAATCTGGAGAAGTTTGAAACTACTAGCGATAATAAAGCGACGTCTGCGGTTGGTGAAACGAAAGCACTGGCGCCTACCAACGTTTCGGTCGGTCCTATCAAAATTGTCCCGACGACCACCGTCGCAACGCAAACGACCGGCGACTGGGAGCTACCGTCGATCAGTTCAAAGGGAACAGTCAAGGAACTTGAACCGACCGCGTCTGCAACAGCTAAAGAGGGCGAGGTTAAACAGTCATCGACTTCTCCTCCTAAGCCAACACAATTCCTGAAACTCGGGTCTTTTAGCGGAAAGACGGACGTTGAAACATTCTTACGAAAATTCTCCGTGTGCGCCAGGAATAACAGATGGACGGACGAGGAGAGGTTGAACCAATTAGTAGTCTCATTGGTTGAACCGGCGACTCATTTGCTGAGCGAGTCGAACGCAGATAGCTTGGACACTTGGACGGTTTTGGTACAGCGACTTCGAGAACGATATGGTAACGCTGAACAGCAAGCTTTATTTCAGACACAGCTGAGTACTCGAAAGCAGAAAGCCGATGAAGATATGGGAGCCTTGGTCGATGATGTGCGCCGTCTGACCTCGCGTGCGTATCCGGGCTCTTCGACTGTCCACAGCGAAGCAATTGCTGTTCGGGCATTCTTGGATGCCCTGAGAGATAGAACGCTTGCTCTGAAAATCCGAGAGCGAGAACGGAAATCCCTCGACGAAGCCTACAAGGTAGCGATGCGATTGGACGGCTACCAGAAAGCAGAAGACGGTGGCCATGAGCAGCACGAACGACGATATGGACGTGTCAACGCGGTCAAAGAGGAAGACGATTCGGAAATGAAGGACCTGCTGCGACGAATGGAGAGACTGGAGAAGATGGAGCGGCAACCCGTGTCGGCGCCACAATACAGAGACAATAATCGCGGGTCGTGGACAGGTCAGAACGGGTCAACCGGAAATGGTCGGTACAACGCTAACGGAAGTTACTGGCGGTACAACCAACGCTGTTCGATCTGTAATAGAACAGGTCATTGGAGTTCTACGTGCAGATACCGACAGGCGGCGGAACCGGAAGCTGGACGATCGGCGCGGAGATGCTTCGAGTGTTCAGCAACGGACCACATAGCACGCTTCTGTCCTCTTCGACAACAGCAGCAGGCTCCACCTAGCGACAACCTGGGACAACCGGTGAGCGATGATCCCGACAATCCCGTCGTTGGTCGTGTGTTCGCTGTTCGGTCCGCTCCAGCGCCGAGCGGGAATCAAGGGAACCAGTGGAACGGGCGAAACCAGGATCATCGTTCTCGGATGTCGCCATCATCGACGAGGAGGCGAGACGGTGACCGGAACTTGCAAAATGAGGAGCGCCGCTGTTTCTACTGTGACGACCCCTCCCACCTCCTGCGGGGATGTCCGCTCCGCAACAGGTCTTCCGACGATCAGAACTGGAGAACGTCAGCGGAACTTACCGGAAGTCGTCCGCCTGAGAACTTCACGTCAGCTGGGTAACTCTGTTGAATGACCGCTTAATTTGCGGCCATTTTGAATGCAGGAAGCACCTGTAAAACTGTTTTATTTCGATTTTGATGAATACATTTTTGATTTACATGTGGAAGGCTTTACATGTGTGTGTTACTGTGTAAATAACTGTTTTCTTGCGTCGTATGTTGTGCATAGTAATAATATTTGTATTGCATTGCCGACTGTCTGATTAATGTTCGCAATGGTGATATATATTAGTATTGTATTGCATTTGCAATGAAGCGATGGACGATTTTATTATTGCCTTGCTATAGACAGAATTTGGACTGTCATTGCTCTTGCATCGCGCTATATAAATATTAATTTGACATGAAGATAGATTGACTAAAGCTGCATATTTTAATTAAGGCCATTGATCACGATTATGTGACCTTGAACTTAGACTTGCAGTGGAATTAGCCATGATGAAGTGATTATGTGATATTATGACCTGCGTTAAAATAGTAGGCCTATGTCCCGCTCTATCTATAACCTGATTTATGAAAAATAACTTTTAGAAATTTGAACAGTTAAATTTTAATGCTCCTAATTTCTGTGGTAGTGTTTTTATATTCGTAACTATTGTCATCGCATGTATAATTGTATAGATGCATATTAATTAAGTTTAATGAGGCGCTACATAAATGTTTGGTAGGCCCACATAGCGTTTATGTATATATTAAGTGTATAGATGCATTATTGATGAGTTAAAAGGCGCTAAGTAAATGGTTAATCGACCCATATAGCGCTTAACTGCAATCTGTCGGGATTAGGCCTATATATATATAGTTTACCTTGAGGATAGGCCCATACTATTCGGTTCCCGGACAATTCGTCCCCGGACAATTCGTCCCGGACAATTCGTCCCGGACAATTCGTCCCGGACAATTCGTCCCGGACAATTCGTCCCGGACAATTCGTCCCCGGACAATTCGTCCCGGACAATTCGTCCCGGACAATTCGTCCCGGACACCATTACCGTATACAGATGACCGGAGATACTGCTGCGCATTAAAATTCAATTCGAAATTGAAAATTATTTCATTGTTCTCAAAGCAAATGTAGGCCTAAACATAATATAACACGTTACCTCACTTGGCTAAAGTAGGCTATAGCCGGTCCGAATTGTCCGGGTCCGAATTGTCCGGTCCGAATTGTCCGGGGACGAATTGTCCGGGACGAATTGTCCGGGGACGAATTGTCCGGGACGAATTGTCCGGGACGAATTGTCCGGGGACGAATTGTCCGGACACCTACTATTCTGAGGTTCGGTAAAATTTGTCGGCATGTTGTATATATTTGAGCTCCAGTAGATATATAATCTGCCTTGATTAAAATGGTAGGCCTAAGAGTGTTAATAATGTTAAGACATAGACGACAATAATATTTAATTATGCTGTTGTTTTATGAATAATATCAGATCGCAACGGGATTATATATATAGTTGGTCGCGTTTAAAATGTAGGCCTACTTGTTTTAATAGCCTAACGCTGAGGAATAAGCGATAATTTAGTTATGCTGGTAATTTTTGCAATTAGGCCTAATTTTGTGCAGGTCAGCGCGACCTTAGTCGTACGATGCACTTTAACCTACATGTAAAAGGATCATGTTTGTTGCCTAATTCCCACGGGATTTTAAGAGACGCACGCTGTAGATGCATGGCGTGGGAGAATAGTGAGCGGCGATTAATTGGCAATCGTTGTTTCCCAGGCGCGTGGGTGGTCTGGTGCATGTAGTAATAGAATGAAGAAAGGATGATAGGCATAGATGCCATGCAATGATGCATAAGATTTATAGTGGACTAAAGATAGACTATAACGGCCTATAGATTCTTGCAAAGACTGTAATCTTAGTCTTGAAATCATGATGATCTCTTTTAATAGGCCTTTGATTTTCTATGAGTACGATTAAACAGTGTAACATTGTAACATTGTAATTATGCTGTGCATTTTAATTTGGTTTGCTGGAACCGAGACAGGCTAATAGGCCTAATGTTACGCTGGCCTATTTAAGCTGGTTTCTACGCCTAGTAGGTTGCATACTAATAAATAGAATTGCTTAGTTATGATGGTAGGCCTTCTTGAATATATAGATGCTATGTGGTAAGAGCAGGCCTAGGCCTATCAAGTTGAAGTTAGCCTGAGTCTTTTGTGGTAAATTTTGATAAGAGTGGAGCAGACAGGCGGTAATAATATAATGTTATGTAGAGACATTAGCTGTGTGCTTAGTTAGTCTCGGTTGGAATGTATTACAGGAAAATTTACCAATCTAGGTTGGGACTCGCTCGGATTAATAGCGGTGTTTCCTACTAGTTGGTGACGTTAAAAGAATCAGTGGCCTAGGCGAACTGTTCGGTAGATCTGTAAATGCAGAGGTAATACCACAGGATAAGCCTAAGAGGTCTGCTGAATAATAGTTGACATGATAGGTGGTGGCCTATTGTTAATGTTTATGACCGGTGTGGTCGCGTTAATATTCCTGTCTGTGAGCTTACGTCATGATTCGCCACGAGAGTCTTGGTGCATAACTGAACTGAAGGAAGCTTACATATACTAAATATATATAAATGTTTTGGAGCTTCACGGAACTCTTAGCGATGGAGCTATATAAATGTAATGATAAAATTATAATTATAATAATGTTTATTTCTTTCGCTGGAACTGACATTTAACGCTAAAATGTGAACTTTGTGATGCTTACGTTGAGGACTGTTCATCGCATATATTTTCTTAATTCTTGCATTTGAATCCTTGATGTAAAAATTGGAGTATGGCCTTACTAGAAATTTTAAGATGTCTTTTCCCATTTAAAGAAATCTTAAAATTTGGGGGTGGCCGCAGACAGTGTAGCGACGTATGACTACGCTACAGGTTTCTGGTCGATAATATTATTTAATTATTATTTTATTTAATTTTTGATCGGTTTCAGAGATCTGATATATATATATATATGGTTTTCTTTCGGTGCTTCGTGTGACCTAGATTTTAATGTTGATGCGTGTTTGACACGGGTCACCGCGACCGCCTGTCTAGGCAGCAGCCGCTGCTGTGTCATTAATTGGTATATTTTCCCACGATAAGGCAATCGACGCCTCGGCCGTCTTCAAAGAGCGTGCCGCTCTGCTGTCGACGGACTGGCAATCTTTCGCACGCTTCTCTGCGGTGGTCCGACGGATGGAGGGAGCGAGCCATACAGTCAGACAGACAAAGAGACGCACTGAAGAGGACGTATTGGCCTGTGTATGTGTTAATAGCTCTCTGCTTCCTCAGGTTGAATTAGTGCATTTGAGGTTACGTGATCTCACGTCCGAGGGCGCTTTTCAGAAAGAGAGATAGAAGGAAAAAGACAGTGAGCTACAGACCGACGACAGACATACACGGAAGGCCGCAGCTGGCAGCTAATTCTTGCCGCCTTGAAACAGCTGCGTTGCTGCTGGGTTTGCGCGCGCGGCTCGCTTGCTGGTCATGCGCAGAAAGGGGGACGCTCTCCTTGTCAGGCAGCTATAAAAGCGAGAGCGGGCCGCTAGCAAGGAAGAGTTGAGATATAGTTACCGGCAGGAGTTGAGGGAGTTGCTGACCGAATCCCAGGGTGATCGGATATATCGACAGTTGCGCACAGGATTTCAAGGCAATTGGATGTATTGCGGCTTTTGGTAGTCTTAGGCTCGATCGAGTTGGTGAAGCGTGGCCAGGATACAGCGCCAGCTTACACTAGTCTTCTGCGTCGTTGCGTATACACGAATTCTGTCGGCGATTCATTCTCTCTCGACATGGAGTCGATTAAATAAAAGAGTTTGCTTGTTGCGAGAAACGAATCAGCGTCGTTGCGAGTTTTGCCTTCGCTTTCGCATTGGATCTACTCCTGGATTAATATACGTCAAGGTCTTCCTTCGCCCTGTCACACGGAGTGATTTATCGTGGGCTTCGAATCGTCAGCGCTCTGCTCTCGTTCTTCGGAATTGTGTTGCGAAGCGGTTGTTCGTATGTTTGCCTAAGGGCGTCTTTCTCAAACGGCCTGGATATATAGCCGAAATTGTTGTTCATTGCGTGAGATCAGCGACGGGTTTAGCTGATCTTTTCGGGCGTTTCAAACTCGACGCCTTTCTGTGTGTTTCGTCGCATCTCTTGGATATCGTCTTCGTCGCTGTTCTTCGCACACGATCGGCTTTGTCCCTTGTCTTCGGGCATAAGGTACGCTTTATTGGGGAATTCATACGATCGGTTATTTAGAGATTTTGGGCTGAACTGAAATTGGCTGTGGGACTTGAGAGTCAATCGGGATTTAATTTAGGCATACTCCGGTTGATAGGTGTTTGCATTGAATTGTTGCATTTGATTTTCATTGAATGTCTTTACAAAGGATAGGAACTGGTAATTGAACTTACTGACTTTTATGTTTGATTGCTTTGAACATAATTGATGTCAATTGAAGATTCAATTGATTGTGAATAATAAGAAATATTAAATAAAACTACTGACTTTGATCCTTGATGGCATTGAATGCAACTGACGTTGAATGAATACTTGATTGATTGGGAGCTATAAAGATAGGAGTCATTTCTATAGCGCTATGGAGGAGTCTAGGCCAGTCACTCCTGCTCAGCCTTCTAGGCCCCCTTCTTCAATGGAGATATTGCTCGAGGCAATACAAACTAATGCTAAGTCGACTCATGAAGCAATGACTTCTATGCAGTCTTTTATGCAGTCGTCAATTGAGACTAATGCCAGAGACACGCAAGAGGCGATTGCCACGGTGGAGTTTAATGTCCTGGCCGTGCAATCAAATGTTAGCGATGCTATTTCCTCAGTGCAATTAAATGTAAGAGACGAGATCTCGGCGGTAAGAGATAATGTCAGGGAAGCGCTGACGGAAGTTGTATCACGCTTGGAAAGATTGGAGACATCGCCGGTGCCTAAGCCTGCTGTAGATTTGAACCCTGGACTAAAGTCCACCGCTATAACCACTGCGGACGTGCCATACCACTCGACCATCGGCCTGGAAGAAACTTTGGGTGCTAGGCCTAAAGATTTCGCACACTCTAGTATATTGCGAAGAAGCGATAGATTGGCTAGTAGGCCGCCAATTTCATATAGGGAGTTCGGCAGTCGAAATAACTGGCCGCCTTTCCATCGTTGGGATTCGAACCCGGAAGTCACCTCCTCCTGTCCTCCCTCTATCTCTAGAGCTCGTCTACAGCAGCACGCGGTCCCATCGAGCGAGGATCCGGAAGTGGCGACTCCTGGGAGGCCGATAGGGGCGGGCGTTACATCGCCACCCCTCTGGCAAACCTTCCTCACTTTGTCCGGGCTTAGGACCGGCACAGGGAAGTTGTTGGTTCCCTGTGGCGGAGGATGGATGCAGTTTAACGTCGTGCCCAGTGTGCATTTATGTATTTTAAGCAATTCACAAGTACGCACATTACAGAAGACATAAATCTTGACCACTAACAGAACAAACAGCCTGCAATACACGGCGTTAATAGCAGCCTACTAAGCAAATCCTTCTCAATAATAGTTATAATTATATAAGTAATTGTTCACTTGCCTTTTCCCTCACTGGAAGCGCTTATGATGTAAGCAAATTCCATCGGACGACTATTATAATAATATTATAATATAACAGAGATCTATAAATAGGCAAACGTGAATGTCATTAATGATTACAGATTTTATTTTGCCATATTAAAATAGCGTTAGTTAATTACGTTTTATAGGTATGTAAGAAAAAACTCGATTGGTGTTTTGTATCATATACAGCACCAATCCCTATCATTCGGAAGGTGTCTTAATAGAGTTCTCTAAAAGGCCAATCATTTTTTTGTCATGACACATTCGTCGAGACCGTCTCTCGCCGTACGCACCCGTACGCGTATCGCCCAAATCCGGTGTTTCCTCCATGCGTTCGTAATATAATCATGGACAGATCCTAGCGAGACTATTACACGCCTACTCGTTAAGCCTCAAAAACGATTGAACTCAGGAATGACGTCTAAAATATGTCGAACAAATAATTATTAGCTAAATACTAACCATAATAATCAGTGGCGGCGCTACGGGGGTGGGGGTGGGCTAGGGGCTAAGCCCCTCTGCAAACGGCAACCCGGGGGCAAAAAAAGGTCCTTTGGGCCGGATGACTAAAAAAGGTCGTCAGAAATTTTGAGTGATGAAAATGGAAAATTGATTCAGCCCCAAAACTGCGATATTACTCCTAGCTGGTTACTGAAGTCTTCAATGAGATTATCTTATTAGGTAAGTTTTTATATTAGATTCAAAGTGAGAGGAATGTGGATCAGGGCATTAAGATTCGCATATGATCAAGCATGTGTGGTGACCTTTAATTTGTGGTAGGCCCAAACATGCCTTAATCTTGCCGCAGTGACCAGATGTAGTAATTTTCTAATGCACTTGTTTTCGAAAGCCTGTATACGTTTTCCTACACACGCTTAAAACGTTATTAACTGACGATATTTTAATTTAAAAAAATTATATTCCAATGTTCAGCATTTTCTGGCTCAATGTGCCATTTTATCATCCTTTATGCAACATTTAGCTACCTCTCAAAGACATTGTCATATCAAGATCATTAGCGAAATTCTCCTCTTTAATCCACGCTTGGCACTGGCTCCTCTACAGTAGCATTGTGAGAGGCGCTATATAAATATATAAATATATAAATATAATAATGGCTATGAATTTATTATTTTTATATATTTTACATAATGCGCCTGTGAATAAGCTGGTTCCCGCGACTTGGCTTTTGTGGGCGCTGTAGAAGTTTCGAGATTACGATAATTGTACTTTCTTTATAATACACCTGTAAAAGTTGTCAGCAGATGATATATAATAGGGAAAATGACTTTGTCGTTTGGTAAATTGAAACCTGTTATACGTTATAAACTGACGCACGGGGCACGCTTGCCATTTGACTTTAGCATAGGTGCAACCATGCATGGTCTAGAAGTTGGGGAACAATAATTTGTTATAAACGCGGGAAATCGAAATTGCCTAACGACTAGGGGTATGTCGAAGCGTCGGGCAGAGCCGAGAATTTTGAGCGTTTGAGACCAAATGAAGTGCTTTTTGGGTTCTTGTTTGCCTCAATATTTTGAAGGATGATTTCAGACTAAAAGTATGAAACTACCCCCGATCAGCGATAATTTTGATTATTAAGCCTATAATTTAGATAATTATGAGTAAATCTAAAGTTTAGAAAAAACACACTGATGTCCGTATGGATGGATCCAGATTTGACCAGGGTCTATGACAACAGAGGCCGTTACCCTGGACAGAAATTTGCTCGGCATATTACAGCACTTGTGAGCTTTCTTCTTTCGAAGTTTTTTTCTCCGTCGCAGCATTCAACGTTTAAATGTCCTTGTGAACTTCTACTTTGAGGTGTGGTCGAATTTCAAAAAGAAGATGAACTAAAGTTTTAGAGTGAAATAATACAGCAACATTCTGCCATGAATTCAATTTTTTTATTTTGTAGGGCTTTAGCTATACCCCCGCAGTCGATCGAGTTGTGGGCTACGATCGACTTGACTCGGCCAATGATCGACTCGATCGACTTTATCGACTTGAACCGTAGTCTTGTGTTGAAAATTGACAATAATTGCAGACGATTGATGGATTCTTTGATCCCAATACCCAAATACATTATGTACGCCACGTCATGGATTTCTCAGACATGCGAGAAACGCTAACTTGTTAAAACAACGAAGTA
The DNA here is from genome assembly GCA_949752735.1 of Lumbricus terrestris. Classification (NCBI taxonomy): domain Eukaryota; kingdom Metazoa; phylum Annelida; class Clitellata; order Crassiclitellata; family Lumbricidae; genus Lumbricus; species Lumbricus terrestris. The sequence continues at coordinate 4,926,071 of OX457049.1, forward strand.
TTGTTCCACGAAAACATGACATTACGTGCATTCATTTTGTGTCGGAAGGCTACACTGTGGACATTTAGATTCTGAAAATGATAGGGCTATTCGGATAAGTAGGTCTATGCATTGAATCGCTTGTGCGGTTCTCATTAATTTTATAGGCCTACTCGCCGTAGTGTGGAACAAAATGTTGCCACGTAAAAAAATTATCAGTGTGAGAACTTAAATTTGGCGCACATGACTTTCGAACGTTTTCAGATCGTTGGTACTGACTGCAGAGCTGAAATATCTTAATGTATCTTAATAGCCTCATGTCTGCAGGATACAGACGCTGTCAAAATTAAACAGCGATATTGTAACGAATATTTCATTTTAAAATATCACATTACATAATACTACAATTTACAGTTACAGTAAAGTTAGACAATAATCCAACTGCTGCCTGTAATCGACTCTAAAAGAAACTTGTTCTTGCTATTATTGTTCATGTCTCTAAATGATGATTGAATACTTTGATTTTTATTTTAATGTTAAATATCTAATCTGCCACTAATTTCATTGTTGGTCAATGAATATTCAAAATTCTTGTAAACATGCGATAAATATTTATTTTAATTTAAGTAAGTAGCCTAGATGTTATATTATGTGGACATCATGAAATGTGCAAATGTATAATAAAATTGCCATCACACTTGGGAAAAGGAATAGAAAACAGAGAGAAAAAGGACAAAACTGCCGAACAGTTGAACAAAAGTGAATGGACATACGCTGAAATCTTTAAAGACGTCAAAATTGTTTGTAGCTATAAGAGGTCGTTTAACTTCTGATTAATAATAATAAGAAATAACGTCCCAACGTGTTCTTTTTAAGACTGTTCGCAGTGTTAATTCTAAGAACTAGAAATTAATCTATCTTTCGCTTCCAGCCTGAATTCTGTGGACAATTGTTACTTCAGCCTATTTACTTCTTTAAAATCCTTTTTGTTTTTGTTTCATGTAATAAGTTGCGGTGTGTCAACTTACTTTTTTCGTGAATAAACGAAGTATATATATATAATCGGGCTTCTGCTACATTCCCTACAGGTTTCCTTCAAGCTCAAATCAACGTCATGTTCGACATTGGGAATAATATAGAAAGTAAATAGGTAAGTAAGTAAGCATTTTCTTTATTACTCCTCTTGAAAACGAGCAATGGGACACAGAGCATCGTTATTATACATCGGTTTAACAATAGGTAATAAAAACGTACGATTTTAAATCCCAAGTTAAATATAATATAATTACTAAACTATTATCATCAAGCAAGTTAACAATTATTTTTTTAAACAGACAGTTCCAATTGGAGATGTCTCTTACACACCTCTTTTAACTTTACTAATCAATTATCATCAGACAAGTTAACTATTATTTTTTAACAGATAATTCCATTTGGAAATGTCTCTTACACACACCTTTTAACTGTACTAAACAATTATCATCAGACAAGTTAACTATTATTGTTTTAAACAGAGAATTCCAATTTGAGATTTCTCTTACACACCTCTTTTAGCTTTACAAAGTTATTATCGTCAAACAAGTTAACTATTATTGTTTTAAACAGAGAATTCCAATGTGAGAGTTCTCTTACACACCTCTTTTAGCTTTACAAAGTTATTATCGTCAAACAAGTTAACTATTATTGTTTTAAACAGAGAATTCCAATTTGAGAGTTCTCTTACACACCTCTTTTAGCTTTACAAAGTTATTATCGTCAAACAAGTTAACTATTATTGTTTTAAACAGAGAATTCCAATTTGAGAGTTGTCTTACACACCTCTTTTAGCTTTACAAAGCTATTATCGTCAAACAAGTTAACTTTTTTTTAACAGAGAATTTCAGTTGGAGAAGTCTCTTACACACCTCTTTTAACTTAACTAAACAACTATAATCAGACAAATTAACTATTATTGTTTTAAACAGAGAATTTCAGTTGGAGCTGTCTCTTACACACCTCTTTTAACTTTACTAAACAATTATCATCAGATAAGTTAACTATTATTGGTTTAAACAGAGAATTTCAGTTGGAGATGTCTCTTACACACGCCTTTTAACTGTACTAAACAATTATCATCAGACAAGTTAACAATTATTGTTTTAAACAGAGAATTCCAATTTGAGATTTCTCTTACACACCTCTTTTAGCTTTACAAAGTTATTATCGTCAAACAAGTTAACTATTTTTTTTAACAGAGTATTCCAGTTGTAGATGTATCTTACACACCTCTTTTAACTTGACTAAACAATTATCATCAGACAAATTAACTATTATTGTTTTAAACAGAGAATTTCAGTTGGAAATGTCTCTTACACACCTCTTTTAGCTTTACTAAATTATAACCGTCAAACAAGTTAACTTTTTTTAAACAGAGAATTCCATTTGGAGATGACTCTTATACACCTCTTTTAACTTTAGCAGGCCCATATAAATTCAAGACTAGGCAAAAACGTGCGCAAATGCAGATACGAGGTTCTTGCTTAGTATGATCGATCGCCCCTCCCCAAACCCCGAGGATAAGCCTTTGCCTATGCAGCTTAAAATGCTACCGTTGTAATGTTGAAATTCAAAGCATTTCGACACGGGGGGGCACTTTGAAAGTCTTAAACAAAAAAATGATGAGAAACTTTGTTAATATGACTAACTGAAATGCTACCATTGTAGTGCTGAAAATCGAAATTTTTCGACGTATGGGGGCATATCTCCCTGCCCAAACCCTCTCCTTTTCGGCGCTTCGTGCCTCGGTGATCGTCATTCGGCCGCTCATCCGTCCCCCCTAAAGTTCGGACCAGGTCTCCGCCTATGCCTGCAGACTGAAGCGACGCTATTTAAATTTCCGATTACACTAACAATGACTGAAATCTGCGATCTACCTCCATTCCATACATTAAGCATTAAAACAGTTGCGCTGTTACAATTAACGGATTACTATTACTCGTTATGTTTGTACGAAGCATAATTTTTATGCCAAATATTGGGGCAATCTTTTTAGGGAGCTCTGCTTAGACACCTTTGAAACGTTATTAATTGCTTTTATAATATTGCTCAGGTATCTAGCTATAATTGTGGAAAAATCTGGCGACCAAAACGGTGTCTGTTGATGCAAGTTGTCATTAAACTGTGGATCCATCCATCCGATTGAATAGAGCTACTTGGTTCTTAACCACCTTTAAAATGTTGTCAAATATTAATATAAATGCAAGGGAAATTTTCACTTTCAAGTTCGTCAAGTCTTCATGGATGCGATTCTTCTTTCATCTTAGACGAGTGTCAAATTGTCACTGAGAATTTGTGCAGGTCCTGCTGTTACCTACTGATTACGAATACTGGTCCATTGGCCATCAAACAGTTCACTTTTGTTGGGTGGGCTCGAGAAGCTTATTTGAACGTACCGACTATCCACTTATTTGGTGGTGCCATCATCAGACATTTCAATTACCAGATCTGAACTTGCTCGTTTTGAACAAAATGGTCTATATATCATGGCAGGTAACTTTTCAGTCTATATGACGTAGTTCGCGCTACTTAAAGTGGCGCCAAATAAATTAATTTTTACGATAAAGAGGATCGAGAGGAAGAGGCGAAAAAGAAGAGCAAGAGGTAGAGGAGGAAGAAGGAAAATTCAAGGAGGATGAATTATTTGAGACGCGACTTAATCAAATCGCTTTTTGCTACTTTCAGTTTGGATTGTCAAAACGCAATGAGTGGGCTCACTAAAAGTGTCACAACTTTTGTTGAAATTTAGTTAGATAAGAATTTTTTTTTATCCCGTAGAACTTGATTTGAAATATTCTTGTCATTGGCCAAGGTATTGGCAAAAAACGTAGTTTTTTGGCCCACCCTGTGGATAATGCAGGTTTCTTTTCTGACAAGGTTATTGTTTAATATATTTAATTTTACTTCATTGAACAAGCCGGTTGACAGACCACAACCGGTTACAATGTCAATTATGCAGCCTACAATAATCGGCGCTGATAGCAGCCTACAAAGCACATCCGCCATGTAAGGCTCGATCTCGGTTCCTCCTCTTAAGTCTTTCTCCTGTTTACAACTGTTTCGGACTTCCCCCCCAAAAAAATGTTTATTTTGGGAAAATGTAAGAAAATCCGCCGTCGAAAAACATTGATCCCCCAAAAAACTAGAAACCTAGATTAAGCCAAAAAACCTAGATCTAAAACTTATGATCATTGGTATCACACATTAAAAATGTAAAATGAACAACCCTCGCGCCTCTGAGTAGTTTCTTGAAGGGGCGCTATATAAATGCTATGAATGAATGAATGAATGAACCCATTCATTCCCTTTTCCCCCCTTTTTCCCACCCCATTCTTTTAAAGTTGAGCAGGGGAAGGTATCCCACTGCTACTATTTAATTAATTCCAAAAATACTGCGGTTTCCATCTGTTTCCTAATCTGTTATTATTTATCATATTACTTTGAAGAATTTTTTCTTCGGTAAATAGGCCCAATAGCGGGATAACTCACATCGGGTAGCCCATTGCTCCCTGCATTTCACAGTAATGATTGTACACTAATTTGACATTGCACCCTTCGATGCTCCCTAAAGGGTCAAAATTCATGCAACAGGCGCATCATTGCACACGTGTAATGAAGAAACGAGCACTAACGAATCGGCTTTCCTGTCATAATAAGTTAATAACCAAGACTGCATTGGTTGATGACATTTTTTATGTCGCCACCTATAGAGCGTTACAAGCAAAGGAATGGGAACCATGATCGTGACACATTATTTTAGTAATAAGTTGCGTATAATGGCTTTAATATAACGTCTGTTGACGCTGTGTCAAAGGTGTCTAAGCAGAGCCCTCTGACCAAACGGCAAGAGAGTCCCATTCCCATAATATTCATGGCATAATTACTACGTTGACAACTGTATGATGGTTTCTCAATAATGCACAGTTAAATAAGTAATAGCAAACGCACAATCCGATAATAATGCAAAATAGCACATCGCAGTAATTAAAAAATGGCAAAATTAACTAATACTAATATAAGTTAATTAAGTATCACGTTTAACTAGCAGCTTATTTAATGTACAGATAAGGTGTATTATTTCTCATATTAAGTTTTTTAAAGACATTTAATAGCTACAAAGTCTGTTGGCGTCTTTAAAGTTTTAAACGCATACTTAAGCTTTCATCATGAGTCTCTTTCTTTATTTAAGTTCGTCTTCTTTTATTTTTCATCATTCTTTGTCTTACTTCTTTCATGCCATGTAGTCTTTTGAGCAGGCAATGTTTGACGGGTAGTTGCTATTATTATAGTCATCATGTTGACGTAATTGAAGTCTATTGACCAGATGACATTTATTAACGAGGGTTAAATTATCTAAAGGTGTCGAAACATGTTTTTACGTTCGAAATTTTTATGAAGTTTTTAGCGACATCTTACGATCAGCAGGGCCGCTAATAATAATAATAATATTCGTTATTGAAACTATCAGTTTGACAAACCGGCTACAGTGCACATTCATGTAATTTAAACAATTCACAAGAACACACATTACAGAAGACATAAATTTTGACCACTAACAGAACAAACAGCCTGCAATTCAAGGCGCTAATAGCAGCCTACAAAGCAAATCTTTTTGAATAATAATGATAATTATATAATTAATTATACACCTGCTTTCTCCATCGGGGTTGCATGCATTGGAGGCGCTTTTGATGCAATGGGACGAACTATAATTATGATACAGATCTATGAAATTAATAGCCAAACGTGAATGACCCGTTATTAAGAAATTTATTTTCGAAAATAAAATAGCGTCAGTTAATCACGTGTTGAAGGTGTGTAAGAAAAGCTAAACTGGTGTTCTGTATTCATTCATTCATTCCTTCGAGTATTTATATAGCGCCTCTTCAGGGAAACTACTCAGAGGCGCTCCCGACTCCAGTACGGACAAGCAGAACAGTTTTTAAGTGCTTACAGAATGTGTCAGAGAGTGATCTAGGGAACAGGCGCAGCTCAAGTGGGAGGGCATTCCATACCACTGGGCCAACCACAGAAAAAGCACGACTCTGCATGATTGAGGTACGAGCAAATGGGACAAAGAGCACTTCCCTATCAGCCGAGCGTAGGGACCGACCAGTCCGAGCACTTAACACAGGCCGACAAAGATCGAGTAGGTAAGATGGAGCAAGACATCTGGAGCATCGCCATATCAAGGAGAAGATTCTGTATTCGATGCGCTGACGGACAGGGAGCCAATGCAGAACCTCCAGCATGTAATTTGTGACATGACCAAATTTGGGCAGATGACCAATGAGGCGTGCTGCAGCGCGCAGAATACGGTCAAGAGAAGATAATCGATCAGATGGTAAACCAACATAAAGGGATAGGCAATAGTCAAGACGAGCTGAAACAAAGGAATGTACAAGCGTAGTTGCAGCGCCAATTGTGTCAATTTGAAAATAAACAAGGATTAGTACTATCTTGATGCATGTAAGAACGTTCACATCGACTGCTAGATGATTTTCGTTGATTGTTTTTAAATATTTAAAAGTTTAGCGTTATCGTATAACTAAGGCCGTTTGAGTAAGAAATAAGCGTACAAAGCAGTAAAAGTAAATTAATAAATATGACATTAAAAGAACAAGAAAATGGTATCTAAACGGAGCATTGCTATCTCAACGACCTTTAATGATTTTTAGACATCCTAGAGTAGTTAATCTGACACTCGCTCAGTCTGACAAATTGTGATAAAAGGATCTAATATAGATTAGACAGTATAATGTTGTACATTAATTTTCACGCACAGGAATTTGCAACACTGACCACTGCAATCAGTTCCTGTTACAAACGTTTAACGCATTTAATTCTTTAGGTAATTGCAATTTAAAATTAAGAATTTTTAAACCGGCTTAGTATGGAGATTGACCTAAATTTATGACGCTGAAAGAACAAATTTGAGGGTGTTTAAGGCGTAGTTGATTTACCTGTTTTTCTTCGAAAAAATCCTGTTTTGTTCTTATTTTTCATCTGCGTTTTCGTTTTTCAATTTTTTTAATGTTGCGCTTGTGACCATATTTTTAGAATTCAACCAACTGTCTGTAAATATTATTCAATAATTTTATTTTCGTCGAACATCTCTCACGCTGTTCCCGAACTTTCAACGATTCAGGTCACTTAATAATGATTACTTATAAAGTTGCGTTATTTGCTGATTAAGGTTAAACTGCGCAAACAAGGTTTTTAATTTTAAACTGTAGTACTATGAAATAAGTTCATTTATTTTTATTTTTATTTTATCCTTCTTTCCGTTTTTTTATTTAAAAAAATCATTTCTTCAGTTTCTTATTTGGTTTCGTCGTTTTAAAAATCTGTTACAGTAGTTTAAAGTCAAAGTTGCTGTGCTTTGTTTAGATTTTCTATTTGTTCTTGAATGCCTTGTTAGGACCCGGGATGCAAGACATTTTAGTGTCTGCCAATGCGATATTTTCAGCAACTGGCGGGCTAGGGTGGCGAAGTTACCTTTACATAATGGGGTAGCGATCAAGGTGGGGCTAGTCGGACCTAAGAAAATCTGTGTAGACCTATATAATTAAAAATTAAATGTTTATCGATGCGATCTCTATCAAGTTGTTTCAAGAAGGAAATTTTCTATTCTTATTTTTTATTTTCTTTTGTGGGTCGTTTCTTCTTTTTACGAGTTTCTTCTTTCACGTAATCCTTTGATCCATCTCGCGAGTCAAAGGAAAAGCTTTGAAAACTTTTCTCTTATAATAAATATAGTTTCTTTAAAAACGGTGTATAATGCAATCGCGAATTGCTTGCGAACAGCTCCATTTATTTCGTACCAAGCGTCATCATTTCCGTTGCTGTTAAAAATTATAACTATCTTCCGATATTCTCAAACAGGGTATTTCCCTTAGAAGGTCTTTACTTTCTCAGAAAGTCCATTTTGTAACAGCCCACCGCTACTAAGCGACCACTTATTCGAAGGAAAAATCTCTGGAAGCAGAACTGAGAGAAACCTTATTACGTGACAACTTCAGTCGAGTTTCTTTTAAAGTCGATTCTAAGCAGTTGGATTAGTGTCTAACTTTACTGTAACTATAAATTGTTGTGTTATATAATGTAGTATTTTTGAATGAAATATTTGTTACTATATCGCTGTTTTATTTTGGCAATTCCGCATCGCCTGTATCCTGCAGACTGAAGCGCCGCTATTAAATTTTTTGATTATCAATGACTGAAAACGGCGATCTGCCTCAATTCTATACATTGAGCATTAAAACAGTTGCGCTGTAACAATTAACGGATTATTCTCGTTGTGTTCGTACAAAACATAATTTTTATACCAAATACTGGGGTAATATTTTTAGAGCTCTGTCTAGACACCTTTAAAATATGATTAAACGCTGCTATATATCGCGCAGGGATCAAGCTATTAAGGCAAAAATATAACGGCGACGGAAACGTTTTTTGTTGACGCAAGCTGTCATAAAACTGTGGATCCATCCATCCGATTGAATAGATTCTTGGTTCTTACACACCTTTAAAACGTTGATAACTATTAATATAAATAAGTGGAACACTTTTATTTTCAAAAATAAACACACGCCCACGACTTTTATTTCATCTTTGAAGAGTATCAAATTGTCAATGAGAGCTTGTGCAGCACATCCATCAGACATCTCAATTAGCAAACCTGAACGTGTTCGTTCTGAACAAACGGTCTTTATATGGCAGGTAACTTATCAGTCTTGAAGTGACGCCCAATAAATTAATGATTACGATCACGATTACGAACGGAAGGAGTATCGAGAGATGAAAGAGCAAGAGGTGGAGGAGGAGGAAATACAAGGACGACGAATTATTTAAGATGCGACTTAATAAAATCGCTTTTTGTTACTTTCTGTTGCGTTACGCATTTGAATTGTCAAAACGTACGGGTCACAATAGAAGCGACGTAACTTTTGTTTTGTTTGAAATAGTTCCATGCAAGTTAGCTAGATACGAATTACATTTTATTCCGTAGAACTTGATTTGAAATATTCTTATAATTGGCCAAGATATTGGCAGGTTTCCTTTTTTCGTCCACCCTGTGCATAGGTGCAATCACGTCCCAAAAGTTGGGGGGGGCATAATGAATCACGTCCTAAAAGTTGGGGGTCTATAATAATAAAGTTAGGGGACCAGTCAAAAGTTGGAGGACGCGTTCCGTGGGTCCCATAGGGTGGTTGCGCCTATGACCCTGTGTTTAAAATAAATTAAAATAAAATAAATTAAAATAAACTAAGATGCAGGTTTATCTTCTGACAAGGTTACTGTTTAACCCTCAGGCTACCAAGCTTTTTTGTAACACTGACTACTAAGAAGGGGGGTTGGTTACCCCCCTAGATTTTGGGTTTGGTTTGAGATATCATAACTTGTGATACACCATTTGATTCACCATTCATTTCTGCACAAAATGGTATATTTAGGTTTAGAAAATATGAATGCCCCTCGAAATTATGAATTTTTTACCATGGGTACCCGTCGATTCCACAAAATGTATACTTACCCATAGGGAATATATTAGATTCTGTGTGTATTATACATGATTTACATATAAACAGTAGTTAACATATAATAAAGTCCTATATTCAACCATAAAAACTTGTAATAAGTCTGTTTTATGTTCAATCAAAGCAAAAAAACATGTTTTAGCCGCTGAAAAACGTTTACGCAGACATATCGGCTTGCGTTGTAAAACAACCCAAAATGTTCACACATTTTAATTTATTTTGAGCACTTACGGTCATCAAAAGACAAATTATTTAGTATCAGAAAATAGCCCTAAATGCCCTCTATAGAATGGCATAATTTATTTATTAAAAAATAAATTATGGATAAGTTATAATAGAAAAAACATGACAATTTTATGAAAATAAAACACCTTTATATATATTTTAATTTATTTTGAGCACTTCCGGTTGTCAAAAGACAACTCAGTGAGCATGGAAATGTAGCCCCACATTCCCTCTATAGAATGGTATAATTTGTGTCTCTTAATATTAAAGGGCGGAAAAGTTACAGACGATATTCTAGGTGGTGGGTGGTATCCACCCCTCTGGTACCTTGGGTATATCCGGTGTAACTTTTGAACGGTATCATCATCAAATGTTTTAGCTCAAAATGTGTCCCAATGAACCCTCTACAGATTCCTATTTTTTCAAAATTTTATTCCAAACGGAACGCGTTTGATTTGCGAAAAACGTAGGGGGGCGGGGGTGGCAACCACTTCCCCTTGGTAGCCCGAGGGCCCCGAGGGTTAATACATTTAATTTTCCTTTATTGAACAAGCCAGTTGACAGAACACAATCGGTTACAGTGCCAATTATGAAACCTGCAATAATCGGCTCTAATAGCAGCCTACAAAGCATATCCGCCATACAAGGCTCGATCTCGGTTTCTCTCGCTCTCCATGCCTGCAGCGTGCTATCCATGCGCTAAAACCCATTCCTTCATGTAGTGCATAAGGACATTGAGATTCAAGTCCTCGACGTTGCCATGTTATTGTGGTGCTTAACAAGTCAACGGTGGTGCAGTAGCAATGACAATGACGACTGTGGTAATAATTGGAATTATAAATTTGACGAACTGTTAGTGAAAGGTTTAGTATAGCGACCCTTGAAGAGGCGCTATATAAATGCATATAATGAATGAATGAATTTCTATAAAAAGTTTAGCATCTTATATTGCTGCAAGAAAGGCGTTCGATGCAGGGCTTTTTTTAAGGAATATTTAGAACTGCACAATTTCCATGGGCGAAGTTTGGTTTCCGATCTTGAGGGGCTAAAAAAAATTTTCCAGGCCAAGGCAGTTGATGACCTTTTTCGGGTTGTCGAGTTGAAAACCTCTTAAAAATATACCATTTTTCCGGACAGTGATAGTTCTTTTTAAAGTCCATTTTTTGAAATGTCAATAATTGCCATTATAATATTAAAAAAGGTGTGCAATAATAAAAATATTGCAAATATGTGCCAAAATTAAATATTTCAGTTATCTAAAAACCCGACGTGCTACAAGAAAATCAAAATGACCACTGACTGCTTTCAGCATTAATTGCAACTATAATTTTTTAAAAGGTGTGCAATTGCAAAATTAATGTGTGCCAAAATTAAATATTTCAATTTTCTCAAAAACCCGACTTGCTTCAAGAAAAACAAAAACGCCACTGAATTCAGCATTAATTGCAATTAAGCTAAAAAAGGTGTGCAATTGCAAATGTGTGCTAAAATTAAATATTTCAGTTTTCTCAAAAGCCTGACGTGCTACAAGAAAAACAAAAACACCATTGCATTAAGTATTAATTGCATATATAGAAAAAAGGGGTGCAATTGCAAATGTGTGACAAAATAAAGCATTTTAGTTTTTTCGAAAACCAGACGTGCTACCAAAAAGCACCCCTGCATTTAGCACTAATTGTATTTAATAAAAAAAGGTGTGCAATTGCAAATGTGGGCTAGAATGTGTCATGACAAAAAAATGATTGGCCTTTTAGAGAACTCTATTAAGACACCTTCCGAATGATAGGGATTGGTGCTGTATATCAGAAGTTTTGGAACGGGGACGCCTAAAGATGACTTCACATGACTTGCTATGATTAAGGCGCAAGTTACAATTTCTAGCCCACTCTGCAATATGACCAAGTTCAGCATCAGTAGTATCAATATTTGATGCAGGAATAACCAAGTAACAGTCATCAGCATATTTAAAAAGCCTATTACCTGCAAATAGTAGTTTTAATCCAGAAATTAATGAAAGAAAGTTGACTGGCCCAAGGCCAGACCCTTGGATGATGCTAGCATTAATGCATTTGAAAGAGGAGGTTATACCACAGAACTTAGTACAATGCACTCGGTTTTGTAACAAAGCAAGAACCCAGTTGTAAATAAAGTCAGGAATCGGCATAGAGGCTAACTGTGCAGCCAGGCTATCATGTCTTACAGTATCGAAAGCCTTAGAAAAATCCAAAGATACCAAACGAACATACGGTTCACATTTAACAGACTCAAGTAAATGGTGAGTTAAAGCTATGAGTGCAGCAGTAGTCGACCCAGAGGGTCTGAAAGCAAATTGGTCAGAATATATGCAGTTCTCATCAGGATTTGTCAAAATCGGATAGTAATATTTATGCACAACAAACTTCTCAAGAATTTTACATAATACAGGTGTAATAGAAATTGGGCGGAAATCAGCCTCAGAAACAGCACTTGACATTTTAGGAATTGGGGTAATTTTGCTCTCCTTCCATTGAGGAGGGATATACGATTCAGACAAAGACCTTTTAAACAGGTATGATATAGGTGCTGACAAAAGATGAGCCATGCTTGACAGGAGCCATGACGGAAGCCCATCAGGTCCAACTGACACACCACGAATAGACGATAGGGCACGGAAGACCTGGAATTCCTCAATGACCACGGCCTCATCAGAGGTGACTGTTGCTTTTGCTGCAGGTTTTGCATAATGAAGGTCCGTAGATGTTTTACCGTAGTGTAGATTAAGACTGTCAGCGGTGACTTTGCTATCGTGACTTAAGCAGTCCCTGGACTCACCACGAAGCCGTCTCACTTCAGACCACAGGTTACGTGAACCACGCTCAAGGCCATCAAAACTGGTCTCGTTTTTCTTTGCGATTAGATGGTTGATTTGAGCGGCAAGAGACTCTGCAGCTTCGTGTCGGCCGTGACGATGCATATGATTTCTCTTTCTCAGCAGATGTTTAAGATGAGGAGTCATAAATGGTGGATCACGTGCTTTAATTGTAATTCTTTTCAGTGGAAAAAATAAGTCCAGTGTTGCTTTCATGAAGACATAGAAGAATGAGAAAGCTATTTCAATCGATTCGCAATTATAAATGAAATCCCAATCCTGTTTTGAAAGATAGTCCTGCATCATGATGAATGACCCAGGTGTACGAAGACGCAGGTCATGAATTGTCCTTTCATTTGAAATGCCAGTTTTTTCGAACGTTTTCTTGTGGTCAGATGACATAACCACAGCCAAATGTTTCGTTCGGACAGAAGATCTGATGGTGTTTGAGAATCGATACAGAGGCTCGGTGGCATAAACTCTGTCCAACGAGTGGCCTTCATGTGTAGGACCCTCAAACTCGGTGCAAAGGCCCATCCGCTGAAGTTGGTCAGATGGAAGGCTATTGAAGTCACCGGCAATAATAGCAACAGGAAAACTTGGAAGAGAAGTGATCTCGTCAAGAGTTTCCTCAAGAGCAGAGAGGAGGCAGTCTTTATTCATTTCCCCAGTATTCTCCCTTCTTTCTTTATTACTTTATGTTATGTCTGGCAGGGATGGATGCCACTCTGATTCCAAAAGGTCAGATACGGTCGGGAAAAGACTAGAAAAGGCTAGCTCGGAAAAATTTTGAAAAATACAATGAAGTGTCGGGGTTGAAATTTCTGACGACCTTTAAAAAAAATTCTCAGGGTCTGAAAAATTTCTATTTCTGCTTTCCTATTTACTGATGACCTTTTCTAGTCATTCGCTCTAAAATCTGAAATGTTCATTAAATCATCCTCCTTTTTACTACTGTTTCGTACATTTTCCCAGGAAAAATTTTGCATTTCGGGAAAATGCCAATAATCCGCCGTCGAAAAAACATGGATCGCGCCCAAAAAAACTAGAAACCTAGATTAAGTCGAAGAAACCCAGATATCTCTGCTGGCAGGTTTTTGAGGAGGCAATGTTTGACCGTTAGTTTGCAGCTGTTATGACTCTTATGAGGTTGTATGACTTAAAAATCTAGTTACCAGATTAGATATATTAGCGGGTGTTAAATCATCTAAGGGTGTCTAAACATGATGTCACGTTCGTTCTTTTATTAAACTTTTAACGACATCAGTTCTTACGGCAAGCAGGACCGTTAGATTCGGATGCGCGTTGACATCAAATATGAAATCCGTCAAGGCGTGCAAGCACTTTGCATGGCCAGTCCCAATAGTCATACATGAGGAGGGAAATGCTTGAGATCCTTGTTCTCACATGGCGTCGTAAAACTGAAGCAGCTACATCATTTTAACAAACGTTTAAAGTATCTGTCATGAACACTAAGAGCCCATCCAACAATATTGCATTTCGGCCAGATGCAACATTTTGAGGAACTACCATGCTAGTTATAGAAATAGACCTAAGCGTCTCTACCATTTGCAAAAGTAAACTATAGAACATTTACTCTAACGTGGATTGCTATTTGTTTTAGCTAAAATTCGTTAACTGCTATGATTTACTGTTGAGAATTTAATTGTAATGTAATCAAATGCCATAGGACGACTATTAGGATAATGCAGATCTATAAATAGGCCAGGGGGCCCGGTAGAGTAGTGGTTAACACGCTGGCCAAGAGAGCGAGAGGTAGTGAGTTCGAGCCCCCGTTGGGCGGATTTGCTTTGTAGGCTGCCATTGGCGCCGTGTAATTACAAAGCTGTCTGTTCAGTTGGTAGTTAAGTTTAATTAAGATTACTGCATAACTTGTAAATGTAAAGCGCAGTGCGTCTTGCAGGCGTTTAATTAAAGAAAAGATATTATTATTATTTTTATTATTATTATTATTATTATTATTATTATTATTATTATTATTATTATTAATTTTATTATTATTATTATTATTATTATCACAATCCTTTATTGAAAGACCAATCAAGATTAAAAACCAAACTAAAATCAGAAAAGTGTTCAAGCGTAAAGTGCATTGTTCTCGTCCCCGGTGAGTGGTGCAAAAGAACCTCTGAAAGCAACAGCATTAAAACGTTGCGTGCAGATAGAAAGTCTCTGAAAGAGATAGACAATTTCTCTAGGATCGCCAGAAACAGCGGCACAACGGCGGCCCAACTCCAATAAAAATTCGCGACCCGCACGATTGATGGGGCCTAACGATTCGATTGCGATTGGCACAAACTCGTGGGAGACAGGAAGCGTCGAGTACTTGCTGCACTTTCGATCCGCCGCGTGTTCAGCAGCACCTCCGGAAACCGCTGAAGACAAATGTAAGTAGGAGACAGCACATGTGTGGATGGCTGTGTAGTCCCAGGCGACATATTTACCTCTGGCCCATGGGACGAGAGTGGCACCGTCAGGTCTTTTGCCGTCCGTTCTAATCAAGCCTGGAGGCTCTTTAGAACTGGGGATGTTAGCCTTCGAGAGTGCCCTCTTATTATTATTATTATTATTATAATTTTTTTTATATTATTAACACATTTATTTCTTCAAAAACTAACACAATCACATGCAGACAAGTAAAAATAATCGTTTTCAACGTTAGGCCTTAGGCCTCTCAATGTCTAGGCTGTCAAGTTCCGTCGTGCCCAACACTGACAACGAATTTCCTCTTTGGAGTGCGACTGATATGCGCTGCAGCAGATGGTTAGTTTCACGCTGGTCACCGGTCGCTACGGAAATCCTCCTTCCTAGCTCCTGAGCAAATTCCAGAGACTCGGTGTGCCAGCTTCCTCCAGTTTCGATGGCCACAGGAACGAAATGATGCGACTGCGAGATGACAGCATATTTAGTGGTCTTATTTCGAGCTGCTTTTTCCGCTGCTGCACTTGCGTTTTGCGATGTAAGATGTTCGTACGAGGCTGCAAATGTGTCCGGCACGGTGACGTCCCAAGCCAGGCAGCGACCGCTGGACCAGGGTATTATTGTAACACCGTCTGGTCTTTTGCCATCGGTTCTGGAAAGACCATTGGGTTCTTTGATGGCCGGTATTTTGGCTCTCGTGAACGCCCGATTATTATTATTATTATTATTATTATTATTATTATTATTATTATTATTATTATTATTATTATTATTATTATTATTATTATTATTATTATTATTATTATTATTATTATTATTATTATTATTATTATTATTATTATTATTATTATTATTAATGTGAGGAAAAAGAAATTAAATTTTATTATGCGCACCACAATTTCTTTGAGACACGCCATATATAAATACTTAGGACACCTCTATCGTTTTACCATTTGTTAGTAGTAGTGGTTGCAGGTTAACGTCACTGTGTGGTGACAAAGACAATTAGCGATGCCCTTCTCATTTATCGAGACTTGGGACTGGCACTGACCATTGGCGGAGTTAACACGTTATGAACTGGTGTTGCTCGGGACACTCATGATACTAATAATGATAATAGACACCTTCAAAATATTTGCAACAGAAGCTATAATATTGCGGCTGTTGATAACATAAGCAATTTGAGGATCCTGTGAGGCCGAGTGGGTTGTAGCCCGCTCGCCGCGCCGGCGGAGCGGGTTCGATTCCCCGGTCGGATATTTACATACTGCGGGTGGCTCGGTCGCAATATAAACGTGGAGTCGACGCTGATCATCTTTGAAATGAAAGAGTCGTTAAACCCCAACATTTCATTTTCAACGTAAGCAATTTGATTTCAACTTCAACATTTATCAAAACACCACTCAAGCTTAAAACAAAACTCAAAAAACAGAAAATGTTATTGTGCTCAGGCGCAGAGTGCATTGTTCTCGTCCCCGGGGTGTGGTGCAAAGGTTCCTCTAAAAGCAACGGCGTTGAACCGCTGTGAGCAGATTGAAATCCTCTGAAAGAAGTCAACAATCTCCCTTGGATCGCCGGAAACAGTGGCAATATACGGCGGCCTAATTCTAACAAGAACTCCGCTCTTTAAACAGATTTGAACTCCTAGTACCGCCTACTAGAACGGCTATGGCTCAGTCCCGTTCCTTTACATCAATTGGCCCTTCTCTTTGGAATACGCTCTCTCCTTCTACTCGATTTCAACTTCTGACAGGTAATCCCTACTCCTCATTTTCTTTTCTTAAAACCTATTTCTTCTCTCGTGGCCTTGCGCACTGGGAGCGCCTCTGAACGGTTCACCCTAGTAGAGCCGCTTTATAAATGTTTTTATACAATACAGTACAATACAATACTGCTCCGACTCCTCTCAGACATCTACGGAGCGATCGACAGAGCTCAGCTGACCCTGCTGGCTCTTTTTGACGTCAGCGCCGCTTTTGACACTGTTGACCACGAGATTTTGTTAGAGCGGCTGAGTGTTTCTTTTGGTCTGTCTGGTGCATTTTACAAATGGATAGATTCTTTTCTTCAGGAGCATTCTCTCTGTGTGGTCCATGGCTCTACTAGGTCCTCATGGGTGCCTGCACAATATGGTCTACCCCAGGGTTCAGTCCTTGGTCCCATACTTTATATTATTTACACCTCAGGTCTTGCCACTCTACTAACAGCTCATTCGGTTTTGAGTCAGCAGTATGCTGACGACGTCCAGGCTTACACCCATTGCCTCCCTTCTAATGCTGTCAAAGCGGTTCGGATAATGAGCGGGACTTTGGATGCTCTAGAGGCATGGATGTCATCCAATAGACTACGCTTGAACCCATCTAAGACAAAATTTATTTGGTTGGGCACACGGCAGCAGCTTGCCAAGCTTGATCTATTTTCTCTTGCATCTGAATTTCCTGGCTTTGTCTTTGCAACCACGGTTCATGACCTCGGTATCCAACTTGACCAAGAACTCACTTTTGCTCCTCAACTTCACCGTCTTGCTCGAGACTGCTATTATCAGCTGCGCCAGCTTCGCACTGTCATCCGTTCTCTTACGTCTGCTGCTACTCTTACTTTAGTGCATTCTTTCGTTACATCTCGCATCGACTATTGCTCTTCGCTCTATATTGGCCTCCCATCCAGCAGATTGTCTTGTCTTGACCGGGTGTTGCGCTCTGCTGCACGCCTAATTGGGAAAATTCCTAAATATGATCATGTCTCAAACTACATGCTTGAGGTACTTCACTGGCTCCCTATTCGCCAGCGTATCGAGTTCAGGGTAGCTGCATTGGTATGGCGATGTTGTCAGGGCCTTGCCCCAACTTACCTCCGTGAGCTATGCAGCTCTACATTGGGTATCCAAGGACGTCGTCAGCTACGCTCTGCTGATAGGGGAGTCCTCTTAGTTCCTTTCGCTCGTACTACTACCAAGAAGGATCGAGCCTTTTCTGTGGTTGGACCAGTGGTCTGGAATGGCCTTCCTTTTGAGCTACGCCTACACCCTGGGACTTTACCAGGATCCTTTCTTACTAAACTTAAAACTGTTCTTTTTGTGCGCGCTGGAGTCGGGAGCGCCTCTGAGTAGTTTTTCTTGAAGGAGCGCTATATAAATGTCCGAATGAATGAATGAATGAATGAATGAATACAATAAAATACAATACAATACAAGAACTCTCGACCAGCGCGATTGATAGGACCCAACGTTTCAATATATAATTATATTATATATTATTATATGATTATAATGGCAAAAGCAATGTGCACAAACTCATTGGAGACAGGAAGAGTTGAGAATTTGTTGTACTTTCTGTCCGCCGCATGTTCCGCAGCTCCTCCGGGTTCCGTTGACGAAAGACGTATAATAGGGGTTCCCGGACAATTCGTCCCCGGACAATTCGTCCCGGACAATTCGTCCCGGACAATTCGTCCCGGACAATTCGTCCCGGACAATTCGTCCCGGACAATTCGTCCCCGGACAATTCGTCCCGGACAATTCGTCCCGGACAATTCGTCCCGGACACCATTACCGTATACAGATGACCGGAGATACTGCTGCGCATTAAAATTCAATTCGAAATTGAAAATTATTTCATTGTTCTCAAAGCAAATGTAGGCCTAAACATAATATAACACGTTACCTC
This sequence comes from Lumbricus terrestris, assembly GCA_949752735.1. NCBI lineage: Eukaryota > Metazoa > Annelida > Clitellata > Crassiclitellata > Lumbricidae > Lumbricus > Lumbricus terrestris. The sequence continues at coordinate 4,944,802 of OX457049.1, forward strand.
ACTTGGCTAAAGTAGGCTATAGCCGGTCCGAATTGTCCGGGTCCGAATTGTCCGGTCCGAATTGTCCGGGGACGAATTGTCCGGGACGAATTGTCCGGGGACGAATTGTCCGGGACGAATTGTCCGGGACGAATTGTCCGGGGACGAATTGTCCGGACACCATAAGGGAGACCGCACTCGTGTGGATGGCTGTGAAGTCCCAGGCGATATATTTTCCTCTGACCATGGGACAAGGGTGACCCCGTCTAGTCTTTTACCGTCAGTACTGATCAGGCCTGGCGGCTTCTTCTTTTCCGTGCTCTGCCCTTAGGCAGGTTCGAATGTTTGACGTCTCCATTCTTCTCTGTTCTGCGCTTTCATTTTCATCTTCTGATAGCCATCTTTCATCAACCAGTCTAATAGTCTTTGGCTTGGTCTGCCTCTCGTACTTTTTCCATCCATTTTCCCCTCTATGATTGTTCGCAGCATCGAGTCTCCTCTGATTGTGTGCCCGATCCATATTCTTTGTCTTTCTCTAATTGTGTGTATCATCGCTCTCTTTTCTCCGACTCTTCTCAATACCTCCTCATTGCTGATATGGTCCCTCCTGGCGGTTATGTTATGTATTTGACTGGTGACTGAATGATTTGCGGTTGACTAAAGCGGTTTCCTACGATGCGACTTCGCCATGTGTCAACTTTTGCTACAATTATTACGGGCATGGGACACGTTGACGAATAGCTAGAGAGCGCTGCTAAGACCCCTTTAAAACACTGTCTACCTATACTATATAAGAATCTGACGCGAACAGACAATTCGACTTGTAAATAAAGTGGCGACCTCCGTAATGGGTAATGATTAATAATTATTAATTAATCATTTATCTTCAATTCAACGCCTGCAAATGCACTACGCTTTACATGTGCATTGTAGCTTGGTGTGGAGAAAACCTACAGAAACGGACATGTGGTCAAAGACAGACTATAGTGGAGAGACATTGTGAAGAAGTCATCGGACAAATACGGGCATTGAGCCCACTTTGGTTGCTGTTTTTGTTGATGATGACAATGATGATGATGATGATGATGTGGTGGTGGTGGTGGTGGTGGTGGTGGTGGTGGTGGTGGTGGTGGTGGTGGTGGTGGTGGTGGTGGTGGTGGTGGTGGTGGTGGTGGTGGTGGTGGTGGTGGTGGTGATGATGATGATGATGATTCGTCAAACAAGGACGTTCATATCGAATGCGAGATTTGGCCTCGTATTTAACTTAACATAAATTCTATATGAAATGCCTGAGATTAATCCTTCGAATACCATGGGCCACAAAGAAAACGAATGAATGGGAACTCGAAACAACTAACGTATACAGAAAGGAACTTTCTCAAGTCGGTTAAAGAAAGGAAGATGACATTCTGCGGATATAGCACGAGTAAGAAAATAAATTGCTTGGAAAGGAGGTACTACAAGGCACATAACCAGCGCTAGAGGAAGACCAAGCACTTACGGGACGAGCAACATCAGATCATGCACGGAAACATAAATGAAAGAATTATTGACAAAGGTATAAAAGTGGAGGATAGGCAATAATGGAGTAGGATTGTAAACGATGCCATCGAGAATGGTGGTGGGTGGATCCAGATTTGACGAGGGCCTATTGCAACAGAGGCCTAGACAAAAAATTGTTTGGCATTATTTTACAGCACTTTAATTGATAAGATCTACTGAGAGGTATCGATTGAGGAGGAGGATCCAGATTTGACCAGGGTCTATGACAACAGAGGCCGTTACCCTGGACAGAAATTTGCTCGGCGTACTACAGCACTTAAGAGCAAGGTACTAGATTGATTGTATTAAGCTGACTTATATAGATAGATATCTACCATTGAAAATGTTATTTAAAGGTGTTTTAAGTCCAATAGCGTATTTTGCTTAGTTAGATTTTATTTCTGGATTTGAAATGGCGTTTCAATGGCAATATTTTAAGCAGGTTGCGGACTGGGTGCCGAAGCGGTATAAGTAAATGCTGTAACGATCCGAGAGGGTTGGATCGTTACCAGAAAATCATTGTAATTTTTTCTTAGTGAACTTTAGCATGCATACAGTGCAATTCGTGCCTGGGATGGTAAGCCGTGACTTCGTCCATTATAAATTCGCGCCTTCTTTCTTTTCGTACACTTGTGGGGCGCGGTGGCATGGGGTGGGGTACGTTCGATGGTTTTGAGCCGGAATATTGCGGGATCGAATCCACCTCAAGCCGTCGCGGAGACCTGTGCAAAGCCTCTCACTCGCAATTACTCATGTTCTTCGGCGTGAAACTCCGATTTAGTCTGAAGCGTTTCAGTGGCTATAATATTTCAGCAATTTGCATGCCACTTTTGCGGGGCGCAATGGTGTAGTGTAGTGGCGTCGTTGCCTTGAAGCCGGAAGGTTCGAGGATCGAATCCACCTCGCCGCGTAAGGACATTGGGCAAGTCCTTCACTCACAATTGCTCAGCGCTTCGGCGTGAAACTCCGATGCAGTGTCCGCTCTGCATTCGGGAGCGCCTCTGAGTAGTGAGAGCTTGAAGGGGCGCTATAACAAGTGCACATACAAACAAACAAACAAACAAACAAGCCACGGTATCGAAGTGACCTTAGTAAAATTCGACCCGAGAGGGCTGGATACATCCATCCGATTGAATACAGCTTCTTGGCCCTTCCACACCTTCAAAATGTTATTAAGAATTATTATAAATACAAGGGACACATTTCATTTTCAAGTTCGACAAGCCTGCCAGCTTTCTTTCATCTTAGAAGAGTGTCAATTTGTCAATGAGAGCAATAACTCCGATTCAGTGTCGGCGCTGTAATCGGGAGCGCCTCTGAGAAAAAAATCTTTAAGTGGCGTTATAGCAACTGCTCATACAAATCTCACCTCTTTATTTCCACAGGTTTCACTCGAAACTGAAAACATTGCTTTTTTCACATATCCTATCCTGGTTCCTCCACTCCCCCTTCCAAACTTCCTCCATACCCCGTTCCATCTCTAAACATCATCCTAGTCATCTGTCTAACTACTCGTCTAACTACTCGCTTGTCTCTCCGGGTCTTGATTCGTTGCCTACCGACTTTCTTTTGATTGATCGTCTGTGAACAAGCTGCTTTCCACGGATTAGCTTTTGTGGCCGCTATATAAGTTCCAAGTTTACAATGACGATTACGATTACGATTACGATTACAATTACATACTCAGGCCTGTCCAGTCTACTGCTAAGATATACATGTAGAGTGTTTAACAATATTCATTAGCGTTAATTTAAAAAAGAATGGTATAATTCATGCCCTACCACCACTGCGAATGCGTAACGATATTCTCGAATTCAATCAAGTAATAAAACACCATTTTTATGGTAAGCCTATTAAATATAAATATTGTTTTAAAACTTTAAAACTTGACTAAGCTTGTAGCCACAATCTCGCCATCTTGGGCGCTAAAGAAATTTCGGGATTACAATAATAATACTCAAAACTCATCATTATGTGTGAGACGCACTACCATTATGACGTAACGAATGCTGAAATATCTAAGTGAAAAATGAGCTCCATGGTAGATTGTTCAATATTGGTCTTTAGTTTAATTAACTGGTTAGATCTTGTAAATGTGAAAATGTCGATGTCTTGATAGTGTTTTGGCGAAGAAGTAGTTCATTCAAAGTTGCTAAGTGCCATCGATAACTAATGGTTAAAAGTTACATTGTGGAACTTAATAGATGATTAACAGTTGCAGTAGTAATAGTTTTTGTAATAATAATTTCTTATTTGAAAAATTCATTGCTGTAGAAAATCTTTTTTCTGTTTTTTATTTGTTTTTCCCCAAAATTGAGTTTTTCAGGTTTTTTCGTCTGGCACGTTTCGATTTATTCGTTTTTTTAATGTTTCGTTTTGGTTTATTATTTTCGACTCGTTATTTTTCCGTGTTTTTAATTTTTCTTTTGTTCTGCTTTTTTAAAAATATTTTTACGTGAGGACACTTTATCGATTTACTGTTTGTAATCGTCTTATTTTCGTCTGATATCCATTAATCTGTCTTCGCACGTTCAAATATTCTGTAATTCAGTTCACTTTGGACCGTTTGTTTTGGATAATAATTAAGTTATGTTTATATGCTGATTAAAATTAAATTGCCTAAACAAGGTTTTCCATTTTGAACTGTAATATTCCAATTATTTTGGCACTAGGTTTTTATAACGGTTTTCCGTTTAAAAGTTTTATTCTGTTTTAGTCCGATCGCTAAAGTCAATTTATCAGAACAATCGTGCAAATCCGGAAGAGAAGTTGATATTTTGTGTAAGTATACCTAATATGTTGTAGAAGACCCACGCTGGAAAATTTTGATTTTAAATCAGTCATTCCAGTAACAAACGGACATTTTTACATTTCGATAACAAGTGCAAAAACAAATAAATTAAGTACGATTTGCTGCTGTAACGCGAAACATCACTTACAGGCTACGAAATGACAATACCGTATACACGGTCTACAGTGTTGAATACGCAACTTCACCTAATATCGCTCAGCGATCAAAATAAATTAAAATCAATTCAAATATAAATTTTCCAGAGTGGGTTGACCCCCAGTTCTCTTCTACAACATATTAGTTATAAAAATTAGTCATATTATTTGCTACCGACATTTAAATTCGATTCCTGTCATAACTTGTGATCATCCGTCATACTTTGAATTGTAATAATTCTACTTTGTGTCAGTTCGATAGTATACAGAAAATTTGTTTTATCTTACGGCAAGCAAGACCGATCATATCGACTAGGCACCGTATGACAGGAGTTTATTAATACACGACAAGTGATGGATGGATCCGATTTGACCAGGGTCTACAACAACAGACAGAAATTTGCTCGGCATATTACAGCACTTAAGAGCTTTCTTCTTTCGAAGTTTTTTACACCACAAGTATGGAGCTGACTTATATTTAAGATGCTGAAAATAGTGATTTTAAGGTGTCTGAAATCTAAACGCAACTACCGTGCCGAGTTCAGATTTCCTGTATTCGGTATTTTGTTCTTAAATATTTTGTTAGGACCAGGATGTGAAAGCTTTTTGGAGTCGGACAATGACGATTTATTAGCAAGTGGCGTGCTAGGGTGGCATTGTGGCAAAGAACCTAATATCCTAAAAACTATTTTATTTAGCCGTGGATGGGCCGGGAGCGCTTCCGAGTAGCCTACTTTTGAGGGGCGCTATATAAATTTATGGAAAAAATAAAGTAGCTTTAGAAAATGAGGTATCGAATAGCCTGTCCTCAGAACATCTATATTTTTTAGAAATAAAAATCTAAAATTATTTGGTGTCCTGTGTAATTTCACATTACATTGTTAGCGTCGATCATTACAACACAATGTCATGATTTTCTACATGTAAAAATTTTCTGTTCTTTATCAAAAATGGAGTTTGTTTAAAAACGGTGTCTATTGTTTTCGTACCTTTTTCGTTGCTGGCCAGAAATTAGAGCGATCTTTCGGTATTTGCAAACAGAGTCTTTCCCCTTAAAGGTCTTTACTTTCCCAGAAAGTTTATTTTGGAGCAGATTATCCCGATACCTGGAAATAATCCACCGCTCCTTAGACGCCAATTATTCGAAACGAAAATCTTTTAGAGTAAAATTGTATGAGAAATGCATTCAAGTTTCTTTTATACTTGAATCTAAACAGTTGAATCTTGTCTAACTTCACTGCAACTGTTTAATGTAGTATTATGTAACGTCGCTTGTACGAAGTATTGCAATATCGCTGCTTGATTTTGACAAATCGGCAGCGCCTTTGTCCTGAAAAAGAAGCACCGCTATTTAAATTTCTGATTGCATTAACAATGACATAAATCTGTCTTCTACCTCTGTATCATATATTGAGCATCAGAACAACTGCGCTGCTGGTCTGGAATGGCCTTCCTTTTGAGCTACGCCTACACCCTGGGACTCTACCGGGATCCTTCCTTACTAAACTTAAAACTGTTTTTTTGTGCGCGCTGGAGTCGGGAGCGCCTCTGAGTAGTTTGATCTTGAAGGAGCGCTATATAAATGTCCGAATGAATGAATGAATGAATGAATGAATAATTGAATGAATGAATGAATGAATGAATGAATGAATGAATGAATGAATGAATGAATGAATGAATGAATGAATGAATACGTGGTGCACCTCTTAATGGAAATCTTGAATGGGCTAAATGGCAAGCACGCATAGATACTTCTCTGTTCCATTCTTTATTTCGATGTCCCGTTTACTGAGGTGGCAATTGAAGCTACTCTTTCAATTATTTTATTGTTTGCATGAGACACCTTGCCCATTAGAGCACTCTCTGTTTACGCACCTTTAAAACTTCTTTCACGTGGTTATATAAGCATCAGATGCGATTTGCAGAGAGAGGAATTCCTCTGTTAAAATACTGATGAATTATGTTGTATTATAAAACATATTGTTATAGATATGGTTTTAGTAAAAGAGAAATAATATTGAATACTGGATATTGAATATACCATTCTCCGGACCTTTATGAATCCTTGGTGATGCAGGAAAGTCTATGGGTTCTTTTGGGGCTTTGCGTGGTCTTAGTTGCCAGGAAGGATCAAAAAACTGATGGACGAAGAATATGGAAACCGTTTCTCAACACTACAGCTAAAAGAAGTGCATGAGTAAGATCTGCCATCTTCAGGTAAGCACCCAGAGCGACCCTTGCAAGAGATGATCATTTCTGACCCAGTCATGGGCGGTTGTAAAGCCCATGCTAGGAAAAGACGGCCTACACCATTCTGGAAACAGTGCCTGCGCTGTAGTCGGCGACTCAGGAGCGCCTCTGAGTATGAATCTTGAATGGACGATTTAAACAGTATTCATACATGCTTCTCGGTGTTATTCTGCATTTCAATGTCCCATCGTGAGTTTGCTGATGCGGAAATGAAAACTATTCTCTCCGATTAACTGTGCTTTCTTCCGACACCTTCTAAAAGCTTTGCACTTGTGACATATATAAACCTGACACGCTGAACCGATTGGTTGTACCCTTCGTCACGCAAATAAAACGCCAGATTTTTCAACTACAGAGAAACGAAACAGTTCTTCGCGACAACATACGGTTTCTACATGTATATTGCTACCGAATGATTTCTAACCATCTTCTGTTCCGATGACATTTGATCTGGTGAGATCCTTCACCACCTCTGCTCTGACTCATTCTACCATCTGCAGGAACACTGGAAATCAGACGCGTACCTCCTTCCACTACTCTTAATACGATCCTCTGACTTGACGCGGTGCCCATCAACAGACTGGTACGCAGCTCTTGGTTTTCGAATTTAACTTTAGTAGTTTGTAGTGGACGGTAACGATTTATGATACCTGTGCATAAACCGACGTATTGTGGTCCTCTATATGCGGCCATATTCATGGTATAATGCTATGCACTTGCCACTTTGGTTTTATTATGCATGTAAACGGTAGCAACTATTGACAGAATACCGCCTAGCGGTCGTTAAACTGCTGAATAAGAAGTGAATAAAAGATATTTGACTAAAGACCTTGAAAAAAGGACCTTGGGCAAGTCCTTCACTCACAATTGCTCAGCGCTTCGGCGTGAAACTCCGATGCAGTGTCCGCTCTGCATTCGGGAGCGCCTCTGAGTAGAAAGAGCTTGAAGAGGCGCTATAACAAGTGCACATACAAACAAACATAAACATAAAGGCTCCAGCTAGACACCTTTAAAACGTTTTTAAAGTGTGCTATATATAAGTGGGATCTTCCTGCCATTTTGTTTGACCGCTCTTTCGAACACCTTCAAGACACTGTTAAAGCCCATATAATAGTGCGTCTGTTGATATTTGCAATAATTACCGAACCAGAACGGGAGCATTCCAATGAGGGTTTGACCTGAGACATCTGGTGCTATCTATATATTTAAAGAAAGAAGCACTGACTTGTGGTTTAACCCTCGGGCTACCAAGGGGGGTGGTTGCCACCCCCCTGGGTTTTTCGCAAATTTTTCTCGTTCCGTCTGGAATAAAATTTTGAAAAAATTGGTAGCTGTAGAGGGTTCATTGGGACACATTTTGAGCTAAAACTTTTGATGATGCCCCCTACCGTTCAAAAGTTACAGTCGATATACCCAAGGTACCAGAGGGTGGATACCACCCCCCCTAGAATATCGTCTGTAACTTTTCCGCCCCTTAATATTAAGAGACGCAAATTATACCATTCTATAGAGGGAATGTGGGGCTACATTTCCATGCTCATTGAGTTGTCTTTTGACAACCGGAAGTGCTCAAAATAAATTAAAATATAAATAAAGGTGTTTTATTTTCATAAATTTGTCATGTTTTTTCTATTATAACTTATCCATAATTTATTTTTTAATAGAAATAAATTATGCCATTCTGTAGAGGGCATTCAGGGCTATTTTTTAATACTAAATAATTTAAAATTTGATGACCGGAAGTGCTAAAAATAAATTAAAATGTATAAAAATGTTGGGTTTTTTTGCAACGCGAACCGATATGTCTGCGTAAACGTTTTTCAGCAGCTATAACATGTTGTTTTGTTTTGATTTAACATAAAACAGACTTATTACTAGTTTTTATAGTTGAATATTGGACTTTATTATATGTAAACAACTTTTTATATATAAATCATGTATAAAACACACAGAATCTAATATATTCCCTATGCGTAAGTATGCATTTTGTGGAATCGACGGGTACCCATGGTAAAAAATTCATAATTTCGAGGCGCCTTCATATTTTGTAAACCTAAATACACCATTTTGTGCAGAAATGAATACTGAATCAAATGGTGTATTACAAGTTATGATATCTCAAACCAAACCCAAAATCCAGGGGGGGGGTGGTAACCACCCCCCCTTGGTAGTCAGTGTTACAAAAAAAGCTTGGTAGCCTGAGGGTTAAGGTATAAACTCAACTACTGTGGTCAGATTTCAATTTGTTTCTGAATGTTTTGTTAAGAACCTGGATGTGATTCTTTTTAACCCTCGGGCTACCAAGGGAGGGTGGTTGTCACCCCCTAGGTTTTTCACAAATCAAACGCGTTCCGTGTGGAATAAAATTTTGAAAAAATTAGTAGCTGTAGAGGGATAATTGGGACACATTTTGAGCTAAAATGTTTGATGATGCCCCCTACCGTTCAAAAGTTACACCCGATATACCCAAGGTACCAGGGGGTGGATACCACCCCCCCTAGAATATCGTTTGTAACTTTTCCGCCCTTTAATATTAAGAGACACAAATTATACCATTATATTTCTAACCTTCCCCTTTTTCGTTGATAATTATTGACTGGGTTAGGTCCTTCAACACCCCTGCTCTGCCTCATTCTACCAGCTGCAGGAATACTGGTAATCGGACGTGTACCTCATTCCACTACTCTTAATACGATCCTCTGACTTGACGCCACGCCCGTCAACAGACTGGTGCGCAGCTCTTGTTTTTCTAATTGAACATTCGAAATTTGTTGTTGATGTTCACGATATAAGGTCCCCGTGCATAGACCGACATATAGTGGTCAACTACATGCGGCCGTATTCATGGTATAATGCTATGCACTTGCCACTTTGGTTTTATTATGTGTATGTAAACGGTAGCAACTATTGACAGAATACCGCCTGGCGATAAGATGTCGTTAAACCTGCTGAAAAGTACATGTATAAAAGTTACTATTTAAAGGGTTCAATTAAGACACCTTTAAAACGTTTTCACATTATACAATATATAATTGGGATCTTCCTGGCGTTTGGTTAGACCGACCAATTCAAACACCTTTAAGACACTGTGAAAAGTATTATAGTAGTGCGTCTATTGATATTTGCTATAATGACTTACATGGTCACCAGAATTCTACTGCTGTAGGTTAGACATGAGACACCTGGTGCTATCTATAATACATTAAAAGAAAGAAGCATTGACTTGTGGTTTAAGGTCTAGACTCAACTACTGTGGTTAGTTCTGATTTCAATATGTTTCTGAATGTTTTGATTAGAACCCGGATGCGATTCCTTTTAAGGCTAGGTCTATAGAAAACCATCGAAGCGATGCGATTGAGCCACTTGTGTAATCTCGACACAATAATCGCAAGCGTAATCGCCCAAAAGTTCGTGAAATTTTAAATAACTCAATCACAGACATATTCCTTATAACGCAATGAGTCAATTCATCTTTCTCTACAACAGTCGTCAACAAAACGAACTAAAACGACCGCCACAGAAAGAGTCCCGGATGCATTTTCCATTCACCACAATCAATGTTCGTCGGCTTCAAATGCCTTCGATAGCAGCCACCCTTAAAACTTTTTTAGCCGGTGCTATATAGGCTTGGGACGCTTAAAATTTTTCAGTGACTCAAATTTCGGAGATATTTAATTCATCTTGCAAGAATGTCAAATTGTCAATGAAAGCTTGAGTAAAACCTAGTTTTGCATTGAACTTTCTGATTATTTTTATGGTTTAATGGCTCTCCATGTGAGAACCTACTATTTAATTAAGTACCCTATACGCTGATGACTTATTTGGTGGTACTGCATCAGGCATTATTCGACTATACGGAGTATGAACTTGCTCACTTTGAAGAATAGTCCAGAACTTATTTTCAGCATATAATTTATCTGGGGCATTAATCGCTTCCACTTACGTGTTTTAATTCTTTGCTGATGCTCTGACTTAAAAAAAATGTCTAAACATGAATCTCTCTAGAAATAATTTGTAAACTTTAGAGGATTCGTACTTATCAACGCTAGACTGGAATGTTATAAGTCAACAAGGGCGGATCCAGGAATTTTCGAAGGGGGGGGCCAAAAATTTTTTGGGCTGGGGTCGGAAATTTTTTCGTTGATCTTTCGCCGAAAAATCTGATGAACTTTTTTAGTCGTTTTTGGCCGAAACCAGAGTTTAATTTAGCCCCCACCTCTGGGGGAATTGAGGTTTTCGGAGGGGTAGATAATTGACCGTCTGAAGACAATCATGAGGCGCGCAGCGCCGAGAGTGGTAGGGGAGGGGTGTGGGGAGGGGATATGCCCCTCCCCACCAGAAACTTTTTGAATTTTCACATTGCAATGGTAGCATTTTAAGCTGTTATCTTAACAAATTAGCTGTACTTTTCAGTGCTTGTAAGAGTGCCATAAGGTCTCAATAAATATAGACTTTACTTAAAAACTTCTTTCCCGAAAACTAGATGTTCTTTTTTAAGTAATCCGCCGGAAATCTTCAAAAAGGGTGTTCAATTTTCCTTCCCAAAACACTGATGAAATTTTTTGGTCATCCGTGCGAAATCTTAAAAAAGGTGTTTAATTTTTCGTCTAAAAAGAGTGATGACTTTTTAGTCTTCCATGCGAAATTTTCCAAAAAGGTGTTTAATTTCGCATCCCAAAAAACTGATGACTTGTTGTAGTCATCCCTGCGAAATCTTAAAAAAGGTGTTAAATTTTACGCCTAAAAAGAGCGATGACTTTTTAGTCTTCCGTGCGAAATTTTCAAAAAAAGGTGTTCAATTTAGCATCCCAAAAACTGATGACTTTTTAAGACTAGAATAAATAAAATACTTCCCACTACTGAATGAAATATAGTAAGATATAAATAAAAACAAGGAGTAAACATGTGTTATCATTCACCGCATTTTCTTGCACATATAGACTAAACTCAAAACTTAACTTGTTTCGCCCTGAAATTTTTTTGGCATCTGCAAAAAATAAATTACATCCCAAACACTCGGTACGTGACTTTTTGGCGCCGCCGTTTTGGCGCCGCCGTTTTGGCGCCGCCGTTTTGGCGCCGCCGTTTTGGCGCCGCCATTGCGCAATAACATTTACGTTTTGCAGTCTATTTCCGGTTCAGTGTATACGACGCGTGAAACAAATTGACGAAATCCTTGCTGAAATAGAAAGTGAATGTACGGCTTGGTGTTGCGTTAATTGAAGCTGGATCGATGAAAATATTCCTGGTTTAATTGGAGCTGGATTTATTAAGCGAACGCATGAGAAATGGAAGATATGATCAAGAAAAGAACGCTTGAGATTTGTAAGCTCGATGAAGAGTCTTTTAAATGCGAAAAAGCGGCGGGAGTTCCGACGAATGCTTGAACAATTGAAGCTGAAAGGAGATTTTTTTGCCGGTGAAATAGAAGCTGGATTTTTTAAACAAATGCTTTATTTAATAACAAATTATAAGACATGTGAGGTAGCAGATTAATAAAGTACAAGCGATCAAAGCAGAGGATGTCACATCGAATGATTGAAAAAAACAGGCCCACCAAAGAGAGAAAGTCCCGCTAAGACTGGGCCTATTTAGCTTAGTATAGAAATAAGAACTTTAAGATGACATAAGATTTTAGCACGCTAGATCGAGGAAATACAGACTTTAGTGACAACAATGAATATGGTGTATTAAAGACAAAAGCGACAGTTCTTTTAAAAAGTCCATTGTTTTGAAATGTCCATAATTGCAATTATAATAAAAAGGTGTGCAACTGCAAATGTGTGCCAACACTAAAGAAGGTGTGCAATTGCCAATTTTTGCCAACACTAAAGAAGGTGTGCAATTGCCAATTTCTGCCAACACTAAAGAAGGTGTGCAAATGCCAATTTTTGCAAACACTTAAAAAGGTGTGTAATTGCCAATTTTTTTAGAAACCTAAACAAATCCATTGGTTCGAATTGTTCATTATTGCAATTGTAATATAAAGGTGTCCCACTGCAAATGTGTGCCAACAGTAAAGAAGGTGTGCAATTGCCAATTTCTGCCAACACTAAAGAAGGTGTGCTATGGCCAATTTTTTTTAGAAACCTAAAGAAATCCATTGGTTCGAATTGTTCATTATTGCAATTATAATATAAAGGTGTCCCACTGCAAATGTGTGCCAACAGTAAAGAAGGTGTGCAACTGCCAATTTTTGCCAACACTTAAAAAGGTGTGTAATTGCCAATTTTTTAGAAACCTAAACAAATCCATTGGTTTGAATTGTTCATTATTGCAATTGTAATATAAAGGTGTCCCACTGCAAATGTGTGCCAACAGTAAAGAAGGTGTGCAATTGCCAATTTTTGCCAACACTAAAAAAGGTGTGTAATTGCCAATTTTTTAGAAACCTAAACAAATCCATTGGTTCGAATTGTTCATTATTGCAATTGTAATATAAAGGTGTGCAAGTAAAATAATGATGCTTTAAAGCACACTGCTGTTGTACAAAAAAGTTGTGCAATTGCACACCTTCTTTAGTGTTGGCACACATTTGCAGTGGGACACCTTTTTATTATAATTGCAATAATGAACAATTCGAACCAATGGATTTGTTTAGGTTTCGCAAAAATTGGCAATTACACACCTTCTTTAGTGTTGGCAAAAATTGGCCATAGCACACCTTCTTTAGTGTTGGCAAAAATTGGCAATTGCACACCTTCTTTAGTGTTGGCAAAAATTGGCCATAGCACACCTTCTTTAGTGTTGGCAAAAATTATCAATTGCACACCTTCTTTAGTGTTGGCACACATTTGCAGTGGGACACCTTTTTATTATAATTGCAATAATGAACAATTCGAACCAATGGTAAATTACTTCTAAAGGGAGGACAATGATATTTTGGCTAGTTTTAACTGTACGTAAGTGCTTCTACAAATGCACAAATTCGATTACAAATGCACATTTTGTGTATAGCTGCACGTTAAAAAAGCCCTGCCAGGTACCCGGCTAATGTTCTAATATAGCGGCAGTTTTCTGATTTTATTGAATGCCAGATACGATTGCAACAATTATTATTCAAAAGCTTAACTACATGTACATCATGTGACCACATTGACTATACTCACTGCCATACCATATAACAATTAAGGAAGTTATATTACATTGCGACAAAAAATACTTAACATCAGATTTTTGAACACAGACAAACATACTTTTGCTTAAATCGGAGTTGGATTGTTCATCAATGCAACACCAGTTTAAGGAAGAACATTTTCAGCAATCCAGCTCCAATGAAATTTAATTGTGGTATTACCTAATACGAATAAAAACAAGCTTTGACCCTTTCAGATCAAGTGAGGAGTGTACGTCGAACATACATTCTGAGCTATTTCGGGCATAACTTTTGAACGGCGTGGAATATCATCACAAAATTTAACTCAAAATGTGCGTAAATGAACCGCCTAAAATTACCTACAATTTGATAATTTTTATACTTTAGAATGAGGGAGAAAAAAATTCCGGCGCCAAAACGTCCGGCGCCAAAACGGCGGCGCCAAAACGGCGGCGCCAAAACGTCCGGCGCCAAAACGGCGGCGCCAAAACGTCCTGCTTCGCGAATAACATACATTCCATGCCATAAATCATAGTTGGATACTGTTGAAAGATTGTTTCATTTCGATGCTTTATATAAAGACAATGCAATTGCGTGAGAGACTTAGATTGGATTTTAATTACATTTACACAGTATTTTTATTATAGGTTTTAATTACATTTATACATTAATTCTCCTGTGCATGACTGACACCCTGATTTTTTTTTTTGGCCAGCATGGATGGGGGGGGCCACGTCCCATGGTGATTTGAAATGGGGGGGGCCATGGCCGGATTGGCCCCCCCCTGGATCCGCCCCTGTAAGTCAATAAGACCTGTGCTTCCTCATCTTCAGGCTTGAATTATTTCCTCTGGAAAGGGATCAACTGCAAGACAACGAACACATCCAGTGGTTACCCAATACACCACCGCGCCCAATATGACGGGGACTCAGCCACTCGGATCCTTCTCATTCACTTGTCTCTGCTTCCAGTGTCTTCTTCCTTCAATTTATGCAGCTTCAGGTCTCGTTGTATCACGTACTCCCATTTTCCCCCAATAGTCCCAGGCTGCGTCGGCCATATACCTCAGATGGCATGATTCTTTTTGACACAGCTAACCTTTTTTTCTCACTACATGTCCGTGCCAGCTCAGCCCTTTGCTCTCGTACCTATAAATGTCACCATGCCCGTGCTTCTTTCTGGTGTCATCATTTCGTACCATGTCTTTCAGTGAGATCTCCAGCATCCATCGCAGCATTCTCATCTCTTCTTTCCAGTAACCATCATACCTGTTCGGTAAGTCTCTTCTCTTTTTTAAGGAACCATCATCCCTGTTCCAGGCCTACTGATATTGTAGAAATGGAAGAAACGAATTAATAATAGACGAATGCTGATTCATCGCAAATGACACGTTTTGTGTGTCGTTTGTCGCTGTTCTCTAAGGTTGGGTCACACAGTATCATGGGGCAGATTTGTTAATCGGGTCCTGACAATCAGGAACGCTGACACACGGATTAGTTGTGTATTGTACGAAACGACTGACTTATAAAAAACGGTGAAAATATCATTTAGAGGTGTTTAAAGTCTAAACACTGATGGTGTCTAAACAGGTTTTACACTGTTCTATAATCGAGTGTTTAAATGATGAGCACACTGTTGGCTGCCGACTCATTACACTCGTCTCCTACAATAGCTTGAAATTATCCGCCACACTCTGAACTTCAGTCATTGTGCATTAATTAATTTATTTATCAAATACACCTAATATGGAGGAGAAGGAGGAAGAGGAGAAAGAGGAGGAGAAGGAGGAGGAGGAGGAGGAGGAAGAAGGGGAGGAGGAGGAGGAGGGGAGGAGGAAGAGGGGGAGGAGGAGGAGGAGAAAGAGGGGGGAGAATGAGAAGGAGAAGGAGAAGGAGGAGGAGGAGGAAGAGGAGGAGGAGGAGGAGGGAGAGGAGAATGAGAATGAGAAGGAGAAGGAGGAGGAGGAGGAGGAGGAAGAGGAGGAGGAGGAGGAGGAGAAAGAGAGTGCCGTCGACAAAAAACCTTGTTTGGCATTTTAAAATTCTTGCTTTACATGCATGGTTATGTGCGGACCTGATTTACATTAACAGCTTATTTATCTAACCAAAGTTAAACGTCGTCGTATGACATCAAAGGCCGTTGACGACAATATGCAGCTTATTAATGTAGTAACAATGACTTAATGATATCCAAAATACACCATATAACGTTGTCATGACACTATCATTGTTCTTTGCTTGAGTCTTAACATAGTAAATATTAGTGTTCATTGTCATTAGTGTCCATTGTTTAATGGTTAACAATTAATAACATTAATAATAATAATAATAATAATAATAATGACGACAATTTCTATGGCGCCGTAACACAGCACATGCCGTTACAAAGGCGCCTTTACAAACACAAACATAATATATTCAGTCACAGGTACGCCTTGGAAAACAAATATGTCTTCAGACGAGTTTTGAAAACACCAACAGAGTTGGCAGAACGAACTGTGGAAGGCAGACTGTTCCAGCAGCGGGGGCCAGCAGTTGAAAAAGCACGCTCCCCGAAGCGTGTCTTCGTCCTTCGCACATACAGATCTCCCTTCACACTGGATCTCAGCGTAAGGCCAGCACCTGACGCCGCCATCTGCACGCAATAGGATTTGAGGTAGTCCGGTGCTAAGCCATGTAGTGACTTGTAGACGAGCAATGAGAGTTTGAATTCAATGCGGTACGGTATTGGAAGCCAATGCAACACGTCACGCAGTAATGGTGTCACATGATCAAACTTCCGCCGATTACACACGAGTTTCGCCGCTGCATTCAACACAGACTGTAGTCGGTCGTGCAGATACTTCGGCGCACCAGCCAACAAACTGTTACACCGGTCCACCTGAGAAACCACGAAGCAGAAAACGGCTGTTTTTGCAGCCTCAAAAGGCAGTGATCGTACACAGCTTTTGATTAACCGCAGCTGGCGAAAGCATCTGCTCACCGTCAGTCCCACTTGGCGTGTCATGGACATGTCCGTCTGGAATAAAACTCCAAGGTCACGCACGGCGGTAGAAGGCCGCACCGATATTCCACAGATATTTAGGGACTCACTGCTAAGTTGATCACACCTTCTACGAGTGGCACACCAAAGGAAATCAGTCTTGTCAGGATTCAGAAGGAGGCGATTTGACCTCAACCATTCAGCTACAACCTCTACTCCCGACTCCATGTGTTGCTGCAGTTGAGGCGCAGTCGTCGACGGACCAGTGGTGTATAGCTGCGAGTCGTCGGCATAGAAATGAGAGGATAGCCCCACTCCAGAGGCAAGTTTCTCAAGATCGGCCGTATACAGCAGAAAAAGCAGAGGCCCGAGAACCGACCCCTGAGGTACTCCACTGGTTAAAACACGCAACGACGAATGCACCCCATTGTAAAAAACCGACTGGCTTCGCCCGCGTAGATATGATCTGATCCAGTCAAGCGCCACCGAGCGTACGCCGTAGGTCCGAGAAAGTCGCTCCATCATGATGTCATGATCGACAGTGTCGAACGCAGCCGAGAGATCAAGCAGTCCCAGCAACACATGGTCACCATTGTCAGCCGCTTCAATCAAGTCTGTAAAGACCTTCAGCAACGCCGTCTCTGTTGAGTGGAATTTCCGATACGCCGATTGATGCTTGGGAAGAAGCTCAGCCGATATAAGATATTCAACTAGTTGTCCGCAAACTACCCTTTCGAGCAGCTTTGACAATGTTGGTAGGTTTGACACTGGCCGATAACTTGATAGCTCCTCACGCGGAAGTGTCGGCTTTTTAAGACGAGGTGTGACATAGGCACTTCGGTAGAGCACTGGAAACGTTCCAGACTGAAGAGAGGAATTGAACATCACGCTGATAAAAGGGGCCAGAAGGTCGACGCACGACTTGAGCAGCCAGGTCGGCATAGGGTCAAGCATTGAATACTTGTCCACTGCTTCACCAACCATACTGCAAACGTTATCTGTCGTGATCAGCTTGAAGTCGTGAAATCGATGTTCTGACCGGATGTCAACGAATTCAGCCGCCGCCGCTCCATCAGTCGCAGTCCTTACATCAGCCACCTTCCGGTCGAAGAAATCAGCCAAGGCATCAGCAGTAAGACCAGACCTCGAGCCAGATGACTCATCAGCTTTTCTGCACAATCCGTCATCAATAACTCGCCAGAGCTCGGCAGGACCACAATGCATGTCTATCCTCGTCATCCAATAACGCCGACGCTTCGACTCAACCAACTGATGTAACTTGTTAAGTTCTTTGACCCATTGCTCACGAGCGTAGTCAGAACGCAGCTTTTTGTAGCGCCTTTCGAGTCTTCTGACCTGACGCTTCGCCTTCCGACACTCAACATCATACCACCGGTCATATGAGCCTCTCACCCGGCAGGTCACATCCACCCGTGGGGCATGAACATCTAGTAAGGCGCTGATAACATCATCGAAGTGAGACGCCATCATTGAAGGATCGTCTGTTACAAGCGAAGGGCTGCACAGGCTGGAAGCAGCAAGGTCGCTCCTAAAAGCATCTGCATCAAAAGTCTTCCATGTCCTGCGACTCTGAGTCTTGTAAACAGGCGCCTTCACTTCAGCAACCCTAAACCTCCAGGTCAGTAACTGGTGGTCTGATATACGATATCCATCACTTCCACGATCGAAACATCATCCTTTCTAGCCACAACCACGTCTAAGATTCCACCACGTTCATGAGCTACCTATGGCGCACACTGCGTAGCACCGAACGCCGACGTCAACTCGGAGATGCGCACTGCCGTTGGGTTATCTGGACGATCAAATCTGACATTGAGGTCACCCGTGATGACGAACGGCATGGCGAAGGAAGATGCAAACTCAAGCAGTGCACGATACTCATCGTAGAACGCCGCCGTTGCTTTCTCCGATCCAGGACGGTAGACCACAGCCACGAAACACGCCTTCCCATCAACCACAATCCTTGAACAGAGAAGCTCGTAGGTCGTCGGACGGAATGGTACAATCAGCTTCGTCAGCCGAACAGCGGACGAGGCAATGATCGCAACGCCGCCATGATTCTGGAACTTTACATCATCTGTCCTTGCACCAGGAAGAATCGGTCTGGCGCATTCGATGACCTGTAGACCCTCCGACCTAAGCCGGCGCAGAGAAATGTCATCGGAATCTTCATGCCAGGTTTCAGTAAGGCAGAATACATCAAGACGTAACTCCCGCCACCATTGCTCAATCGCACCGACCTTGTTGCTAAGACTCCGTACGTTTAGTGATGCACAGTTCAATCCATTTGATTGGTTGAAGATATGACGATGAAGGACAGGTACGACAAGACATCGTGGTGAGATGTTTCGTTGCACCACGTGGTCAGCCGGTCGATTCCCGACGATCACCGGTATGGAATCACATGACAGCTCCATTACCTGAAACGATGATCTGATAGATCTCTTGTGGTGTAGACCAGATCTACAACCACGCACTTTCCGACACAGTCTCAGGTCAGCAACTCGTCCACATACAACTAGGTCAGGCCTTGACCCAATAGAGCGCAGCGAAAGGAGTTGATCACGACTCAGACAAGCATCACGCCCCAAACACCGTTCAAAACGCTCGTCCAACATGAATGACTTCCAACTCAAACAAAACGCAGTAAAAAACATATCCGAAAAAACCACTTCTAACCAGTCGTATTCTGATAGAAAAAGTTGTAAAAAAGTAGTTCCAATACGTCGGCATAACGCTGGGAATTTCCCATGATGTGATCGTATACATCTAGGCGGTAATATCGCTTCAAATTATTATCAATATCCGTTAGAAATGACTGAATAATCTAGCGTTTACTTCATTTGATGACTTTCCGTTTTCTTGATCAAATATAAAAACAGACAAATAAGGTTTTGACGCAGAAATGTAGAAGAATGTGTTAATAATAGCAAAATTTTAGCAAGACGACATTAAGAGCGGCAGCCAAAACAACGGCAGCCAAAACAACGGCGCCTAAATTGTAAGCTTACAATTTATGCCAAATATTTTGCTTGGGCACATTCATTTATATGCTGCAGTTATTGTCGCGTGCAAGAAATGTCACAAACTTTTCTTGATTACTATTCTTAATACAAATTTGATTCATAGCTTCTATATTTCAGTAAAAGAAATTCTTAAATAGGTCAGTATTGGATATAATTTATTGACTTTGTCAAACCGATGAAAATATGTAACACCGAAGGAGTACTATTAAAAGGTGTTAAAGAAATAATAATAATATTCTCTTTATTCAACAATCCGGTTGACAGAACGAAACCGGTTTCAGTGTACAATTATGCAGTTGAAACAATTCACAAGAGCGCATCATCACAGAATGCACAAATCTTAACTATACAGCCTGCAATACATAGCGCTAATGACAGCTTACAAAAGCATGTCTGCCCAACGGGGCTCGAATTCGCTACCTCTCGCAGTCTACACCAGCGTGTTATTCATTACTATACCATCCCACATGACGCTGGAATAGCTGCTTATAGTCTCCACGCAACCAGCGTAATTAGCTCAGATTCTCTAATTTTGTACTTGAATGCTTTGTTACGCCCCGGGATTTTTTTCAGTGTCATGTTCATGTAGGCGATCAATTTATGACGTGTAGGATATTTTGTTTACATATAAAATGAATCTTTTTTAAAAGCGGTGTTTAACGTTCTCAGAAATGTTGCGAACAGCGCGAATCCACCTCAGTCCGTCTAGTGTGCAACTGAGCAAGTTCTTCTCACGCAATGCTCAGGCATAGGCGGAGACTTAGGGGGGGGCAGAGGTGTACAATCCCTCTCAATGTAGGTGGTGGGTACCGTCCATGCATTTGTCCCTTCAATCGTTGATTGTTAGGACATGAAAACTGTTTTGACAGGAAAATTTGTATTTTTTCCCTGGAGATTTTGAACAAAAGACTAAAAAAGTCGTCAGAAATTTTGATCGGAAAAAGATGGAAAATTTCGTCGCCGGCTCAGCCATTCGTCAGCCGAAAAATCTCGCGTTCTTTCTTCGGCCACTTGTTCGTCCTCCGCATGTTGTAGATCAACACTGTGTCGGTGGACACGGTCTCAGCGTTTAAAAAGAAGCTAGAAAAATTGGGCGATTAAATGTTCCAGGTTAATTTGCAGTGGTTCTAACACAGACCCAGTGTCTTCTGAACCACTTAAAACTCTTGTTATGTTATGTTATGTTATGTTATGTTAAGTCTCCGCCAATGCATGTGCTCAGGCGCTTCAGCGTGGATGAATCCATAGTTGACGAGGGCTTATGACAACAGAGGCGTTGCCCTCGAATTTTTTTTGCATGATACGGCTCTTAAAATATTGGCGTGAAACTCCGCTTATTATTATATTCGCTTAATTGGTTACAAAAATTGAAAGACGCTGCCTGCTAAGGAAAGAAGTTAATCAAATGGAAATTATAGCTTAAATTGCCCAAGGGCGGATCCAGAACGTTTCGAAAGGGGGGGGCAAAATTTTCGGTCTTGTTGGTGGAACAGGGGGAAAATTTTGTGTGATTTGGTTTGACGACCTTTTTTAGTCATCGACCCATTTTTCCGGGAAAAGAAGATACCATCTCAACCGCTAAATCGAACGGGGGGGCACGTCTCATACGATTTTGTAATGGGGGCCTATGTCCTGTTTTTCTCTCCCGCTACATTTATTTAAAAACTTGTCGAAACCATATGGGAGGACCACGTCTCATGCAAATTTTTAATGGGGGCCATGGCCGGATTCCCCCCTGGTTCCGCCCCTGAAATTGCCTCTGCCTATATTTACTGAAGTTATCTTTGTAAAGTGCAGAAAATCACTTTAATAATTTGCCAAAAAATATTTATGAGCATAGGTGACTTCCTGTACCAAAAACGTGAGATGTTTGTCGTCTTTGACTGGTAATACAAAGTTGCGCGGGCGTGTTCGCAATTGGTAGGGACGATTAAAAACCGGTGGAATTAGCGATAAAGAATATGGCGGCCCACTTCACTCAGAAAACATTGCCACGCTGTTACAGTCGGGGACTTTGGAGCGCATCTAAGTATAAATCTTGAATGGATGATTTACCAAGTATGGTAATTGAGTATATATATATACTCATACATACTCAAACATTAACTGTGTTATTCTGTATTTCAACGTCCCATCGTGAGTTTTCTGATGAGGTAATAAAAACAACTCTCTCTGATTTAATGTGATATAAATTATTATTGTGTTTCCTTCTGACACCTTTAAAAAGATTCAAAGTATTGTTATATAAGCATAACAAACTGACAGATTTTTTAGATACCTGGGTAATCATCATCTTCATCATCAAGAACCAAGGGCCCTTTGTCCACTGCCCGTAGGTGCATGCAGCCGTCCTCGTTATTCCTCGCCACTTTTGTCTTTCCAAGGTCGCATGTGTCAGGTTTTGTATTGGCGCTCTGCACCATTCTGTTATGTTGTCCGGCCATTCCTTGTGTGGTCTTCCCCTCCTGTTGACTCCCTCCAATCTTCCGAACATCACCCTCTTTATTTTTCTGTCATCACTCATTCTGCATATGTAACCAAATAGCTCGAGCTTCCTGGTTATTATTATCTGCATAAGGTTTTCTGCGACTTCTATTTGCTCCTATATGGTATGCAATTGCCCGCTAACAGTGGAACACATAATGCAGTCATGCGCTGATTTTGCACCGACAAGGCAAAAATATTGTATGGAACAATCACTTTATAATATTTTTGAACATGTTACTTCAAAAAATATTTTGCTGTATTTTGCTGAATTTGAAAGAAATACAATTGTGCAACAAAGTGTAATGCTAGAAGTTTTTTTAGTATAAAATAAATGAAGCAGATTGTATAATCATGTTAAGGCACGAAATAACCAATTATGTGCCGAAGTGCCGTTAAACAAAATCAATCAATCAATCAATCAATCAGTCAGTCAGTCAGTCAGTCAGTCAATCAATCAATCAATCAATCAATCAATCAATCAGTCAGTCAGTCAGTCAATCAATCAATCAATCAATCAATCAATCAATCAATCAGTCAGTCAGTCAGTCAGTCAGTCAATCAATCAATCAATCATTCAATCAATCAATCAATCAGTCAGTCAGTCAATCAATCAATCAATCAATCACTCGATCAATCAATCAATGCTCAATTTGAGTTTGTCATTTTCTGCATCCATCCAATTCTCATCCGTACAGCGTATACTGCTGAACACCCATGTTCTCAGTACCTTCCTTGTCTTCTACGTGTCTAGTACATACCTTTAAGCCGTGGTCAAAGGTTGTTATATAATAAGCATGGCGCACTGCGGATTGTTTACAGCGTTATTTTCTTAATCAACATGATAATCGACATGACTATAACTGACGCCATTTCGCCGTGTTCCTCCACTCTTCCTTTTCCAGTGCGATGTGTCTCACCTCTTGATGTGATGCTCCATTATACCAGTCTTTTTGTCATCCGCCCATTCTCTATTAGGGCGCCATTTTTTGTTTCGTCCGTCCATCATCGTAAACAGCTATGTATTGATTCTGCATAATGTAACCGAACTCAGTGTATGTTTGGGAAATATCCGATTGCACGGTTCTACGTTAGTTACTCTCTGTGTTCATCCTATTCTCATAATCAACCCATAGCATTTTCTCTTAAAGGTCAGTATTCTTCTCTCTATCGTTATCACCCTAGACTAGCAACTTTATTACTATAATATGAATTCTTCTCTCGAACAAATGTTAATACCCAAGCCTCGCGACTATAACATGCAGATAAAAGCGCATTATTTTCAAGCTCATAAGTGCTGTAATATTCCGAGCAAATTTTTGTCCAGGGTAATAGCCTCTGTTGTCATAGACCCTGGTCAAATCGGATCCATCCATATTCTTGGTACACTCAGGGTTTTTTGCGTTATAAAGTTTATGGCCCTGCTCTTCCAGATCTAGTGCATACTTGCTAGGGTTGCCGTCGCCTCTGCAATGACGACAATCCAGATCGTTCGTCATGTTATATCCGCGATACGTGAAGCTTTAAAATAGCGTTATATAAGCATGACACACCAAATATCTAGAATGCTGTCATTTAGACACCTTTGAAAAATGCAAGTATGGTGTTATATATAAAACGTTTTCTAATCGGATTCTGTTTACAACCGAACACCTGCTTTACTAGATCTTTATCGCCGAATACCAGTGTTTTTGTTTTATCGAAATTCGAGTGGAGACCATGCTAATTCTTGCAATTATGGTCTCTTTCTTCGTTAAAACTGTGTGTTCCAATCGTTGCTTGTCTTCTCCAATCACGTCGAAATAATTTTACAAAGCAGAAAAATGAAACGACAGCGTTATACGGGTTATTACATAACGACCGTATGGATGGATGGATCCAGATTTGACCAGGGTCTATGACAACAGAGGCCGTTACCCTGGACAGAAATTTGCTCGGCGTATTACAGCACTTACGACCGTATGTTTTCAACTGATGCTATATATAGGTGTGATCTTCCTGCCGTCTCGTCTAAATGCATTCCTTAGACACCTTCAATGCAATGATAGCAGACGCTATAATAGAGCAATTGACAAAAAACGGCGTACAATTCCTAAGACTAAAAAATCTGTTGCCATCCATACATCTTAAGAAAGCTTTTAACAATGCGCTGTGTATTCTAATCACACCTCGTCTTCTCCAATCAAGTCGGTATAATAGGCAAAGCATAGATTGTTGGCATTTACGCCACTAAGCAAATGAACGCTGATTACATGCACTGACTGGTTTCCAAATGCAAAAAAACTAAAACTGGCCTCTGCGACAACATACGGGTTTAATAATGGTCGAAAACCTTCAAAAGTATGTTCAATAAGAGAATACTGTGGAGGAGGTGCGTCTGCAGTCTTTACTCGAAGGTCGTCAATCTTGTGTGTCGTCATCTGCAGAGAAAGTGAAAGGACCAGACGAACGTGTGCCCTGACCCAGTAAGCCAGAAATTGAGGCCAAAGCCGTTTAGGGTTGTCCTTGTTACGAGGCTTTCCCAGTAGTCAGCTTGATGAAAGAAGCGTCGATGAAGCGAGTAGAGTTGAGCAACCCACAGAACATGATAGGTTGGGTCACGAGGTCGCCTTTGGTGCCTTTCTATTAAACTATAAATTTCACACTGGCCTGGCGCTGCATGCTAGACCTTGCTCCTGCCTATCTTTGTGAGCTCTGTAGCCCTACTATTTAGTCCTCGCCATTTTCGCTCCCTTCGTTCGACTGAATAAAGTTTGCTCTCACTCTCTTTTACTCGTACTTCCACTATGCAGAACCGTGCTTGTTCCATGGTAGTACCTTCTACCTGGAATAGTCTTCCTCTGACCCTCTGCTCCCTTTTGTAAAAATCCTTCTCATGCTTTCTTCTCTTATCTTAAGAAAGTTTTATTTTACGACACTGAGGTTGAGCGCCTCCGAGTAGCCTATATGAATGAATGAATGAATGAATGAATGAACGAACGAACGAACGAACGAACGAACGAACGAACGAACGAACGAACGAACGAACGAACGAACGAACGAATGAATGAATGAATGAAGTCATTGCTACATGTTTCTTTCTTAAAATGTATAAATATTGCATCAGTTGTCTCAGGTCTAACCTTCAGTAAAATACACGTCCAGTGCAAATATCATTATTATATGGTCTGTTTACAGTTGTTTAAAGGTGTTTAAGGAGAGGGATCCAGCTAAGCGGCGGTTGTACGTGGTATTTGCAGTTTAACGTCACTGCTTGGTAATAAAGAGGGTGCCACGAGTTTCGGTGTTAACTAAACGGTTGGAAGATCGCACATATATATAGCGCAATTGAACAACGTTTTAAAAGTGTCTAAAATAATTAAAGAAAAATTGAACTTTCCAACATGGAAAACCTGAATAGAAGTGAAATTCAGCTATATATGGTGCTCAAAATGTCCTCCTTGTTCACGAACACACAACAGTAGACATAGTAGTTGTCCCGGGAGACACTCGGCTTCATACCTCGCAACTGTGGCCGCCCAGCAGTCCAGAACTCGATCCGGAGTACCCGGTGCATTTACTGGAGGAGCGCGTTTTCCGTTCACGCGTATTCATGACATCGATAACCGTAGGGCGCGTCTGATTGAAGAGTGGCAGATGTTTTACCTGGTGATCATTGACCGGACCATCAAACAGTAGCGTCTACGTCTACGGTCGTGTGTCCGTGAACAAGGAGGACATTTTGAACACCGGATATAGCTGAATTTCACTTCTTTTCAGGTTTGCCATGTTGGAAAGTTAAATTTTTGGTGCTGCATTTTAAACTCTCATAAATTTGACAAACTCACGAATATTTCTAATCGGCTTTGGGATCTCGTGTAAATATGGTCACTGTTGCTTTGTTTAAAATTTCAGACAAATCCTAAGAATTTTGACCGAGTTATTACACTTTTTGTGGGGGCTACTTTTTATCCGGACACAGTGTATAAACAGGGTGGGCCAGCATAAATGTCCCGACTTTGCAGGCGTATAACTTCGCCAATTTTTAACATTTATTTATACTTGATGCATCAAATTAAAGTTATTTCACTCTAGTATTAACTCTAAAAAAGTCGAACTGATACTAGTTTAGGTTTTAATTATATACTTGGATCAGCGCTAGCTACCGTTTTTTGTCATTACTGACGCATTATGACGCCGTTTCCCGGGAAAATTCTATCGTTTTTTGCTAAAACGCGCGTAGACACGATCATTTTGAGTGTTTGTAGGGTCCCTACCATGAATATATTCTAATCGCAAAACCGCGTCCTTTCAATTTTGCCAACAGCCGTGCACTGCCATGCGCTGCTTCAGACGCTTGCACGCTGCCAGTCGTTTCTTTGCGTAAGAGCTGGAGAGTTCGTGGGACTTCTCGTCGACAAATTACTTTAACTTTAGGTCTATAATCTTTTCCAATACGCTATTCAGTGCTTCTATGACTGCCTGTTTTGCGCTGAATTTGCATGCAGGGCCTGCCCTGGTCATTGTCTTGACTGCAAATGTACGCGGACACACGAGCAATGTTAGCGGATGTGAGCGCCGTGCGCTCCGATTCCCATGGTTTGCGAGTAGAAAGTCCTGTTTTATCAATTTTTCGTAGCAGATAATATAAGGTATTGTTTATTCCATCCTCTGTTAGAATATTCGTTAATCATTTCAAACGAATTAAATCCCTTATCAGTTCATAAAATTAAGATCGAAACGCGATAATCGCCTGCCAACGGCGTCAGATTGCGTCACAAATTACGGCAAAATATGGTAGCTAGCGCTGTTCCGGGTATATAATCAAAACCTAAGCTAGTATCAGTTCGAAGTTTTTAGAGCTAATACTAGAGTGAAATACCTTTAATTTGATGCATAAAGTATAAATAAATGTCAAAAATTGGCGAAGTTATACGCGTGCAAAGTCGGGACATTTATGCTGGCCCACCCTGTATGTATTTCATCCACTAAAATTGTCTTTCTCTAGAACTCTACTGACGTGTGTGTGTACATGCCTTAACGCTTAAACATTGGGGGGGACAAATGCATGGGCCGTCCCCCCCAACGCCTCCATTGGGGGGGACCGTCCCCCCTGTCCCCCCTAGGTCTCCGCCCATGCTTTAGATGCATGCTTATGTGCGGAACTGATTTATATTAATAATAATTTTCGTTTATTCAACAATCCGGTTGACAGAGCGCAACCGGTTGCAGTGTACATTTATGCAGCTTAGACAATTCACAGGAATGCACATTACAGAATACACAAATCTTGTCTATAGGCCTACTAACTGAGCTGCAATTACACGGCGCTAATAGCAGCCTACAAAGCATGTCCTCCCAACGGGGGCTCGAACTCACTACCTCTCGCACTCTACGCCAGCGTGTCATTCATTAATCTACCACCCTCTCCCTCTGACGCTGGAATAGTTGTTTATAGTCTCCACGCAACCAGTGTGCTTAGTTCGGATTCTCTGTTTTGTGCTTTTTTGTGTCGTTCTGTGTCGCTAATTTTTCAACCCGCTCAATTATTTGTTACGAGTAGGATACTTTGTTTACATATAAAATGTAGATCTTTAAAAAGCGGTGTCTAACGTCATAAGAAATTTTGCGAACAGCTCAAATCCACTTCAGCCGGTCGAGTGTGGACCTAAGCAAGTCCTTCTCACGCAATGCTCAGGCATGGGCGGAAACTTAGGGGGGGAAGGGATGGACAACCCCCCCAATGTATGTGGTGGGGGACCGTCCATCCATTTGCCCCTTCAATCGTTAATTGTAGACTTCTTGACAGGAAAAATTGTTTTTTTTCACTGGAGATTTCGGACAAACAACTAAAAAAGGTCGTCAGCAATTTTGGTCGGCGACTCAGCCATTCGTCCGCCGAAAAATTTCGCGTCCTTCCTTCGGTAATTGGTAACGAAAACTGATAGACGATATATCTGGCACGGAAGTAACGGAAAGAAGTTAACCAAATAGAATATATACCTTAAATTGTCTAGCCTACGTCTATTGAATTTATCTTAGTAAAGTGCAAAAAATCACATTAATAATAGAAAACTAATGATTTTAAGTTGGTATGTTGAACTGTGAAATTGGAAGTTCAGACAAAATTAGTGTGCATATTTAGCTTCATGGAAATAAACCACAAGATGTAGTGTTTGTCGTCGTTGACTGGTAAAACAAAGTTGTGATGGCGTGGTCTCAATTGCCAGGAACGACCAAAAACCGGCGGGAAAGCGGTAAAGGAAAAGAAAAGGAAAATTCTACCTACATCATTCAGGAAACAGTGATGCGCTGTAGTCTGGGACTCGGGAGCGCCTCTGAGTATAAACCTTGCACGGACGATTTAACAAGTATACGCATACATAATTTTTTTTGTTATTCTGCATTTCAATGTCCCATCATGAGTTTGCTGATGAGGTAATAAAAACAATTCTTTCCGATTTTTGTGCGATTTTTTGTGTCTCCGTCAGACACCTTTAAAAAGCTTTAAAATATTGCTATATAATTAGAACACACTGATCGATTTTCTAGAGTGCGCTCAGACTCATCATCGTCACCATCATCAATGACCAAGGAACCAGTACCTGCATATATAGTTGCCCGCTGCCATCCTCGTTATTCTCGCAATTTTTGTCTTTCTAAGGTCGCATGTGTCAGGTTTGGTATTGGCGCTCCGCACCAGTCTGTTATGTTATTCATTCATTCCTTGTGTGGTCTACCCTGTTGACTCCCTCCATTCTTCCGAACATCACCCTCTTTATTTATTTTTTCTGTCATCACTCATTCTGCATATGTGACCAAATAGTTAAAGCTGTCCTGGTTGTTATTATTATCTGCATAAGTTTTTCTTCGGCTTCTATTTGATCACTGTGGTTTTGAGTTTGTCATTTTCTGCATCCATCCAATTCTCGTCAATTTTCTGTAGCAATTCCTCTCGAAAGCTAATATCTTTGACTTCATTTCTTCGGTCATTGTCCATGCAGCATACTGCTGAACGCGCAGGTTCTCAGCACGCTTGAAAGAATATCGCCTTGCTATAAGATGTCGTTAAATTGCTTAATAATAAATGATCAAATGCCACTTGACTATAGGCCCATTTAGACACCTTTGAAACGTTATAACCTTACGCTATATATATGGGATCTTCAGGCCGTTTAGTTAGAACGTACAGTACTGTCCTTTTTTAACCCTCAGGCTACCAAGCTTTTTTGTAACACTGACTACCAAGGGGGGGTGGTTACCACCCCCTGGATTTTGGGTTTGGTTTGAGATATCATAACTTGTAATACACCATTTGATTCAGCATTCATTTCTGCACAAAATGGTATATTTAGGTTTAGAAAATATGAAGGCACCTCGAAATTATGAATTTTTTACCATGGGTACCCATCGATTCCACAAAATGTATGCTTACGCATAGGGAATATATTAGATTCTGTGTGTTTTATACATGATTTATATATAAAAAGTAGTTTACATATAATAAAGTCCAATATTCAACTATAAAAACTAGTAGTAATTCTGTTTTATGTTAAATCAAAACAAAAAACACGTTTTAACCGCTGAAAAACGTTTACGCACACATATCGGTTCGCGTTGCAAAAAAACCCAACATTTTTATACATTGTAATTTATTTTGTGCACTTCCGGTCATCAAATTTTAAATTATTTAGTATTAAAAAATAGCCCTAAATGCCCACGACAGAATGGCATAATTTATTTCTATTAAAAAGTAAATTATCGATAAGTTATTGTGGCGAAATTCGCCTGAGCCGCCTCCGCGGTCTTGTTTACGCCGTCGATTGGCTTCGTGGGCGGTCGATTCGCGTCGTCGTTCGCTCGTGCCTAGAGGTCCCCTCCCCTCCTCCCTTGCCTCCTCGCACCTGGCGGATCTTTTGGCGCGAAGTCCCCCCTGTAGTGCGCATGCGCGGATCTTTTGGCGCGAAGTCCCCCCCTGTAGTGCGCATGCGCGGATCTTTTGGCGCGAAGCCCCCTTGCCTCCTCCCTTGCCTCCTCGCACCTGGCGGATCTTTTGGCGCGAAGTCCCCCCTGTAGTGCGCATGCGCGGATCTTTTGGCGCGAAGCCCCCTTGCCTCCTCCCTTGCCTCCTCGCACCTGGCGGATCTTTTGGCGCGAAGTCCCCCCTGTAGTGCGCATGCGCGGATCTTTGCCCGCCAGGTCCCCTCGCACCTGTCCGGACCTCTGACGTCGGACCCCCTGTAGTGCGCATGCGCGGATCTTTTGGCGCCAAGTCCCCTGTCCCCTTGGACACGTATAAATAGGACCGCCGCCCGCATGCACCAGCTCAGTTGTCACCGGGAAGTCTGCGGGAGCTCCGTCCGTTTTAGAAGTCCAGCTCAGTTCCGGAGTTGTGCTCGAGTTCGTCAGTCGTTGAGCGAGTCGCCGAGTCGTCCGTCGCTGGGAATCGGTCGTTGGGGCTCGGCGTTGCCGCCGCCGCAGAACGTCGCTGCCGCTGCCGTGTAGTTTCCGTGTTCGACGCAGTGTGGCGCCCCCGTTGTCAGCCATTGCTGTGGGAGCTGCCGTTGGGTACATGACCGTCCGCTGCTGGGGAACGATAGCTCGCGGTATATCACGTGCATGCCTGCTGCTGACGTGTGGAGTTGTGATTGACAATATATCGTCTGAAAACGTCTGTTGTCTTCGTGTCTTCGTGCGGTCGGGGAGCACTGTTAAGCCCTTCGAAAGACGACGGAGGCCGGACTTGCGCCCACCTGGAGCGACACGCAAGCCTTACCACCTGGTGGGAGAGATCGTCATCCACTCTCCCGTCAGCCGCTAGAGGGCGCGGGCGGTTTCCGTTACACTGGTACCAGAAGTGGGGTACGCAGTTGTTCCAGCCGACGAATAGACGAGTCTACCGAAGATGATGGATGACGACGAGGTAACGTTCCGGCAGCCGAGACTTTTCGAGTTCAGCACGCCTGCTGATGTCTCTCCGCCTGCTGTGGGAAGAACGACGATGGAGAAGCAGCCGAGCCGTGGCCGACTGATCGAGCTCATTTCCGACGATGGTGAGGAGCTGGTGGAGACGAGTCCCCGTGTGAAGACGGAGACAACGGATTCGTCGAAGGAGTTGTTGGAGAACTTCGGAAGTCTCCTGCGGAACCGACCGACGCCAATGAAGCCGGGTCGATTCGACGGGACTGGGTCCCTGGAATCCTTTCTAGTACAATTCGAGGTATGCGCTCGTCACAATCGATGGACAGACGCGGACAAAGTGGATCATCTACGCTGCGCGCTAGAGAAGGCTGCGACGCAACTTCTTTGGGATTTCGGCGCGCAAGCTGACGTAAGTTACGCCCAACTGGTGGAGCGTCTCCGACAGAGATATGGGACGGACGGACAAGCTGAGACGTTCCGTAGTCAGCTGTATTTTCGACGTCAAGGGGCCGGAGAAAGTTTGAGCGACTTATTACACGAGATTCGCAGACTCGTTGTATTGGCCTATCCTGTCCCGTCCAACGAGACGACGCAGATTATCGCAAGAGACTCGTTCCTGGAAGCTTTGCGAGACAGGGAGCTTTCGTTGAAAGTTAGGGAGCGTGAGCCGAAGACTCTGGATGAGGCTTATCGGACCGCTCTACGCTTAGAGGCCTACCAGAGAGCCTCTGAGAACGACGATCATCGGAGACCGTCGAACCGTGTCCGTGGAACGCAAGAAGTCGAGCCGACCGACCAGCTCCAGTCGACCCTGGACCGCTTCTTGACGACACAGCGTGACGATCAGCGTCGTTGGCAGCGAGAAATGGAACGGAAGATGGACGAACAGTTCCGGGAGCTGCGGAACCAGTCTACGATCGACGACGATGGATCGAGACGTGATCAACGGCCTGGGGACCGCCGATTGGGAGATCGCCAGCCGGAGACTACGAGGAGAACCGTGACCTGTTATGGATGCGGTAGAGCCGGTCACGTGGTCCGAGATTGCCGTCAGCCGCGCCGTTTCCGGAACCGGCCGAGTGACGAGGAAACGACAGGAGGAGACGCACCTGCGCCATCGACATCCGTGGTGGTGAACCACACGACACGTCCGAAGCTGCCCGACCGTGCCAGCAGTAATGCCGTTTACGTTCGTGGAAGGATCAACGACCGACTGCAGATGTCTCTCATCGACACCGGATCCGAAGTGAGCCTGGTTCCGTCTTCAGCAGTGGAAGGGTTAGAACTCCGTTCTTGTACACGCTTGTTGATGGCTGCTAATGGCTCGAATATTAATGTTTTGGGCGAGGTCCGGTTACCCCTTAGATTTTGGGATGGTTTTGAGGTCCATGCTAACTTTTTAGTCTCTGACCAGATTTCCGAACCGATGTTAGGAATGGATTTCTTGAGGGAACAGCGTTGTCGCTTGAGTTTTGGTAACGGGGCTCTGTTTATTGGTCGCAAACGTGTCCCCCTGGTGAGAGGGAATGGCTCAATTTGGTGCCGGCGTGTTATTGTTGCCGATGGGGTAAAAGTATTGCCTCGGTTAAAGCAGCATGGATGTTCGAGGGTCGAAATTTTGGGTCCACCCTCTTTTGGGATAGGCCTTGTGCAGCCATCGGAAAGTTTAGGGCAAGATTTAGTCCCTTGCGCCCGACGCCCGCCTAATGTGGCTGCTGAGTTCGACACTCGCTCGTATGATGAGTCTGACGTCAGGTGCACGACGTTATCCGCTGCTGCCGCCGGCAACGTCGTTAGCTGCCCTGAGGAGCTTGCCCGTTCGACGCCCGCTGCCTGCACGCGTCGAGCTCGCGTCGCCGTGACGACCGGTGACAATACGGTCGGCGTCCCAGCTGCTGTCAGTCGCGCTTCAACCATGGAAGGAGAGAAGGTTGTTCACTGTAAATTATGTTCTGCGAAGTATTTTGGTAAACACGCGCCACGATCGCTACGGCGTCATGTGAAAAACGTCCATGAGCCGGAAGGGCCTGTGGCGGAACAAGTCCGGTTGGCCCTTAGGAGACGCTCTCAGTCGCCTTCAGCCAGCGCGGCGTTGGGGTCGATCCTTCCTCGGCGACTGGTGCTGCATTGGTAGAAACGATGGGTACAGAAGATGCCCTGATGCCGCCCGATGAATCAACTCCTGAAGCGCTTCTGAATGCCATGCTGCCGGAGGAACTGTGCGAACCTGCACGAACGCCGATTATACCGTTGGAGTCGATGGATCTCCAAGGGGAGATGGAATCGTGCGAAGATCCGCCTCTTCCGCTCTACTTGGGAGAAGCCGATCAAGCTGTCGGTGGTTACTACTGGGTGCCTAGTCCAGAGGAAGTTCCGTATGCAACAGACGTTGACGGGAGTACATCGACGCGACCGAAAGGTGGTGAGCCCACTCTGAATCAAAAGTGCGCAGTCGCTCGAATGGACGTCGGGTTTATCCCAATGGACCGTTTCATGGACCGCGTGCGAGACAGATATCCCTCGTTTCCGCTGTCTTTAGCTGAGGAGTTATTCCTACTCGGACGTCCCCCTGCATCGCGTCCTGTAGCATTGGCGTGCCGCATACCTATCCTGCCGCCGGAACCTGATTACGAGGAATTGTGGCCTGAGATTAACCTCGCGGATCCGATGTGGAGTGAAGACGCTCCTTCGGAGGAATCGTCGATCGTGGAAGGAGATGATCCGGCCGACCCGGACTATGTGCCATCGCCAGGCACGAACTCGGATTCTGAATCGGACCTTCCGCCCGGACAGCGTAGTCCTCAGATAATCGACATATCGGACGATGAGAATTGAACTCTGAGACCTTTATGAACAAGAGACTTGAACTCTGAGACTTGTTGGTGCAATGGACTATGGACATTTTAGAACGCTCAGGTTGTTGCGTTGTTTAATTATACGTTGTTATGTGTGGCCCGTTGGCCGTTTCTCGCTGTTGAAATGTGTATAACTCGTGCTTTTTCGTCAGTATGGCCCGTTGGCCGTGTCTCGTTACGATGAAACTTAGCGTAAAGTGTTGTGGCTCGTTGGCCCATTTTTATGGACTCTTTGCATAATGAACGATGGACATTTCGTGGACGTTGGTCCTTTCTTTTGTTTGGTTCCGCTTCTGTTGTTACGACTTGCAAGTCGTTCGAGGGCAGAATTGTTGCCATTGGCCCGTTGGCCGGTTACTGTATAATGCGGACGGTCTAGGGGGTTCCTTGTTTCCGGGAGGGTGTGTGGGCCCTGACCCCTCGAAATAGGGACATTTCGAATCGTGGTGGGAGGAAGATGTGGCGAAATTCGCCTGAGCCGCCTCCGCGGTCTTGTTTACGCCGTCGATTGGCTTCGTGGGCGGTCGATTCGCGTCGTCGTTCGCTCGTGCCTAGAGGTCCCCTCCCCTCCTCCCTTGCCTCCTCGCACCTGGCGGATCTTTTGGCGCGAAGTCCCCCCTGTAGTGCGCATGCGCGGATCTTTTGGCGCGAAGTCCCCCCCTGTAGTGCGCATGCGCGGATCTTTTGGCGCGAAGCCCCCTTGCCTCCTCCCTTGCCTCCTCGCACCTGGCGGATCTTTTGGCGCGAAGTCCCCCCTGTAGTGCGCATGCGCGGATCTTTTGGCGCGAAGCCCCCTTGCCTCCTCCCTTGCCTCCTCGCACCTGGCGGATCTTTTGGCGCGAAGTCCCCCCTGTAGTGCGCATGCGCGGATCTTTGCCCGCCAGGTCCCCTCGCACCTGTCCGGACCTCTGACGTCGGACCCCCTGTAGTGCGCATGCGCGGATCTTTTGGCGCCAAGTCCCCTGTCCCCTTGGACACGTATAAATAGGACCGCCGCCCGCATGCACCAGCTCAGTTGTCACCGGGAAGTCTGCGGGAGCTCCGTCCGTTTTAGAAGTCCAGCTCAGTTCCGGAGTTGTGCTCGAGTTCGTCAGTCGTTGAGCGAGTCGCCGAGTCGTCCGTCGCTGGGAATCGGTCGTTGGGGCTCGGCGTTGCCGCCGCCGCAGAACGTCGCTGCCGCTGCCGTGTAGTTTCCGTGTTCGACGCAGTGTGGCGCCCCCGTTGTCAGCCATTGCTGTGGGAGCTGCCGTTGGGTACATGACCGTCCGCTGCTGGGGAACGATAGCTCGCGGTATATCACGTGCATGCCTGCTGCTGACGTGTGGAGTTGTGATTGACAATATATCGTCTGAAAACGTCTGTTGTCTTCGTGTCTTCGTGCGGTCGGGGAGCACTGTTAAGCCCTTCGAAAGACGACGGAGGCCGGACTTGCGCCCACCTGGAGCGACACGCAAGCCTTACCACCTGGTGGGAGAGATCGTCATCCACTCTCCCGTCAGCCGCTAGAGGGCGCGGGCGGTTTCCGTTACATTATAATAGAAAAAACATGACAATTTTATGAAAATAAAACACCTTTATATATATTTTAATTTAGTTTGAGCACTTCCGGTTGTCATAAGACAACTCAATGAGCATGGAAATGTAGCCCCACATTCCCTCTATAGAATGGTATAATTTGTGTCTCTTAGAATTAAGGGGCGGAAAAGTTACAGACAATATTCTAGGGGGGGGTGGTATCCACCCCCTCTGGTACCTTGGGTATATCGGGTGTAACTTTTGAACGGTAGGGGGCATCATCAAACATTTTAGCTCAAAATGTGTCCCAATGAATCCTCTACAGCTACCAATTTTTTCAAAATTTTATTCCAGACGGAACGCGTTTGATTTGCGAAAAACCTAGGGGGGGGGGTGGCAACCCCCTTGGTAGCCCGAGGGTTAAACCACTAATTCCTTAATCACCATGACAATCATCATAAAGCGTGGGTTTTATATCCATCGCGGGTGTCTGACGCCATTTTCACCGTGTTTATCCACTCTACCTTTCCAGTGTGATGAGTTTCAGTTCTTGCTGTGATACTCCATTATACCAGTCTTTTTCGTCATCCGCCCATTGTCTTTTAAGGCGCCCATTTTTTGTTTCGTTCGTCCATCATTGTAAACAGCAATGTATTGATCGTCCTATCATTACTCATTCTGCATATGTTACCCAACAGTTTTCACAGACCTATCCTCTGCATCGTGTTTTACTTGAGAAATATCCGAATGCACAGTTCTACGTTAGTTACTTTCTGTGTCCATCCTGTACTCCAAATCAACCCATAGCATTTTTCTTAAAAGTCAGTATTTTTCTCTAGACATCCTTTGTTATTACCCAAGCCTTGCAACCTTATAATATTCCGATATAGCCACAAATTCTTAGTGCACTACGTTTTGTTTGTTGCATTATAAAGTTAATGGTCTTGCTCTTCCATATCTAGTGCAGCATACTTTTTGTGTTGCCTCTGCAATGACAACAATCCAGGTCGTTCGTCATGTTATATTCGCGATACGTGAAGCTTTAAAATAGCGTTATATGAACTTGACACATCGATTATTTAGAATGATCTCATTTAGACACCTTTGAAACGTTCTCATATGGCAATATATATACAACGTTTTCTAATTGGATTCTGTTTACAAGAGACCCTCTGCTTAACCACATCATTGAAACTGAATATCATTGTTTTTGTTTTATCGAAATTTTTACATATGGTCTCTTTATTTCTTCGTTCAAAACTGTGTGTTCCAATCGTTGCTTGTCTTCTCCAATCACGTCGAAATAATTTTACAAATGCTAGATTGTTGATTATAGGTTTTTTAAACTGTAGAAAAATGAATCGACAACGTTATACGGGCTATTACATAACGACCGTATGTTTTTAATTAATGCTTTATATAGCCTATAGGTGGGATCTTCCAACCGCCTTGTTTAAATGCTTTCTTAAGACACCTTTAAGACAATGATAGCAGACGCTATAATAAAGCAATTGACAACTGCCGAAAAATGAAACGAACTAAAACGACAACGTCATTATATAGCGATCGTATGATTTCTAAACTTCTCCTTTTTCGTGAGATCCTTTGCCACCTTTGCTCTGCCTCCCTCTTCCATATGCAGGGACACTGGAAACCAGACGTGTACCTCCATTCACTACTCTCAAGACCCTCCTCTGACTTAACGCCGCGCCCGTCAACTGGTATGCAGCTATTGGTTTTCGAACTTGTGCAGCTAATACTGGTCATTAATAAGTAATCCCATTAATTTGGCTGAGGGGCTTAATTTAGACACCTTTAAAACGTCGTCAACTGACGCTATATATAAGTAGGATCTTCCTGCCGACTAGTTGCAGCGCATTCCTTCGATACCACTAAGACGTTGTTAGCAAAGGCTATAATACAAAAATTGACACAATAGCCGTATTCGTGTGGAGGTTGAAAATGAGACAACTAATGCTATCCATACTTTTTAAGAAGAAAACTTTTAAACACTGCGATGTGTGTTCTAAGTTTCTAACCGTTCCTCGTCTTCTCCAATCAAGTTGATGTAATTGGCAAAGCATAGACTGTTGACATTTACGCCACTGAACGCTGGACTTATGAAAAAAATCTGGCCTCCGCGACAACATATTATTATTTTTTCATTGCGAACATAAACAAGCTGATGCGCATCTCTTGGTTTTCGAATGGAGCTTTAGAAGTTTGCAGTGGATAGTTACGATTTATGGTCCCCGTGCAAAGACCGATGTATAGTGGTTTCTTATATGCGTTCATATTAAATGGTATAATACAATGCACTTTGGTTTTGCAATGTGTATGTAAACTATTGCAACTATTGCAAGTATACCGCCTTGCTATAAGATGTCGTTAAACTGCTGAAAAATAAATGAATAAATATATATATATAAATGAGTATATGAATAAATGCCATTTGGCTTCAGACACCTTTCAAACGCTTTCAAATCATGCTATATATAAAAAAGGAACTAGCTGCCGTTTAGTTAACATCGAAACTCGTGGCATTCTAGATAAGGCAGGCGGACGTCGCTAATGATCTTACCATTAGCGACGTCCATTACCACGGAGTTAAACCACCGCTCTCCTTAAACACCTTCAAGACATAGTGAAAAGAACATATAATAGTGTGTCGGTTGATTCGTGCAATTGACTCGATGCGCATATATCTGCTGCAGGTAAGACCTGAGACACACCTAACTCTTGAATTGCTCTTAAGTGCTGTAATACGCCGAGCAAGCTTCAGTCCAGGGTAACGGCCTCTGTTGTCATAGACCCTGGTCAAATCGGATCCATCCATCCATGTCTACATACTGTAAGAAGGTAGCGTGTAGCAATGACTTGTATTCATTCATTAAATGCATTTATATAGCGACTCTTCCATATAGGCTACTCAGAAGCGCGGCCAAATAAAGCTGTTTCCGACGACGTTTTTGTCTTTTGCCAGAAATCTCTAGGGAAGAAAAAAAATTCCTGTCAAAAAAGTTTTCATGTCCTAACAATCAACGATTCTGGAAGGGGCAAATGTATGGACGGTACCCCACCACATACATTGAGGGGGATTGTACACCCCTGTCCCCTTCTATGTCTCCGCCCATGCGTGAGCATTGCGAAAGAAGAACTTGCTCCGTTGCAGAGTAGACGGACTGAGGTGGATTCGCGTTGTTCGCAACATTTCTGAAGACGACAGACACCCCTTTAAAAAATCTATATTTTATATTTAATCAAAATATCCTTCTCGTAACAAATTGATCGGGTAGAAAAATATTGTCTGTAATGTCCGACGCAAAAATGTATTCACATCTCGGGTCAAGAACAAATAGACCACGAACTAGTTAACAATTTTTCATTAATAAATGCAGAAACACTCGCTGTATGAGTACAGGTAGTAATATAATATTATCTCTCTCATTGAAGGGGCGCAATACGAAATTGCTGTAATAAATGGATGAAGGGATGGATGGAATGACTGGTCAGTCCGGTAAACTTAAACTTGAGGAGTGCCTGTCATCTTTATATGCCTGGTTCTGTTTTAATGGTCTGGCTATAAACCCAAACAAGTCTGAGGCAATTTTGTTCGGGTCACGACAACGCTTGCGTTCTTTTCCTTCACTTTCCAGCATTGACCTCGCAGGCTCCGCAGTACCGTTATCAGATTCTGTTAAAACTCTTGGGGTTACCCTGGACAGTATGCTTACTTTTCGGATGCATGTAACTAACCTCTGTAGATCTTGCTTTTATCACATCAGGGCAATACGCCACATTAGGTCGGCTCTGACTAAGGATATGTCGAAGACTTTAGCTTGCGCCCTTGTCTAATCTCGCCTTGATTATGCTAATGCAATTTTTGTTGGCATTTCAGACTACGAGCTACATAGGCTGCAACGCATCCAAAATTCTTTAGCTCGGGTTGTGCTGCGTGTCCCACTACGATCAAGTTCCTCAGTTTTACTTCATCAGCTGCATTGGCTTCCTGTCGAGTTTAGGATTAAATTTAAATTGGCCTGTTTAACCTACAAATCCCTCTCTACCGGAACACCTCCCTACCTTCAGTCACTGCTTACTCCTTATATTCCTCCTCGTTGCCTGCGATCATCAAACATGGGTCTTTTAGTTGAACCTCGATGCAGAACTGTTATGGGCTCGCGTGCATTCCATGCCTCTGCTCCCAAAGAATGGAATCTACTTCCACTCTCTCTTCGTTGCTCAAATTCACTCCCTACCTTCAAAAAACGGTTCAAAACTCACTATTTCTCTTTGGCTTTCAAGCACATGGACCTTTAACTGCATCTTCCTCTGGCGGCTAACTATCCGCGCCTCAGGTTCACACTTTGGTGTGACCTTGCGCGCGTAATAAATTTATGTAATAATAATAATAATGATGGATTGATGGATGTATGCATGGAAATAGTGCTCGCGTTGTAGTCGGGGACTCGGTAGCGCCTCTAAGTACAAATCTTGAACGAGTAGTTTAACATTTTTAACATGTATTCATGTATACTTCCCTGTGTTATCCTTTTTTTCGATGTCCCATCGGGCGTTTGATGATGCCGTAATAAAAGGTATTTCTTTCATTTATTGTGTCTTCCTTAGACACCTTTAAAAAGCGTTTAAAAGAGTAATATATAATCAAGACACACTGACTCCTTGGGGTAATTTTTGATCATAGGTTATCCTGGAAACCACATCTAGAATATGTTATTGCTAAGTGTAAAAACCGTATGAACCTCATGAGAGCAGTATCTGGTAATCATTGGGGAGCTTCGAAAAAAGCCCTACTTCACATATGCAGGGCCCTTATTAGATCTGTCATTGACTATGGCGATGTAGCTTATGCTTCAGCACCTAAATCGCATCTAGATAAGTTAACATCACTCCAGACTGAGGCGCTAAGATTGTGTTGTGGAGCTGCCAAAGGTACCGCTTCTTTAGCACTACAGAATGAGTGTGGA
The DNA here is from genome assembly GCA_949752735.1 of Lumbricus terrestris. Classification (NCBI taxonomy): domain Eukaryota; kingdom Metazoa; phylum Annelida; class Clitellata; order Crassiclitellata; family Lumbricidae; genus Lumbricus; species Lumbricus terrestris. The sequence continues at coordinate 4,985,387 of OX457049.1, forward strand.
GAAATGCCTCTAGGGATGAGAAGACTGCAGAGTTCTCTAAGATTAGGTACAAAAATCTTGGGAAATGCCAATCATCCACTCAGATCTGCTTACGAGCCGCATTGGACAAATGAATTCGGAACAGAATCCACGTACATGAGAACTCACACGTTTTTCTCTTCTATTAACCTGCCTTTTCAATCTCCCACCTTTCCTGCAACTCCTCCTTGGCTGAATAATGACATTGACGTCGATATCACTCTCCACAAAGAAATAAGTAAGAAACACGACAATCCTGAACTTTTAAATCTTATATCATTAGAACATATAAACAAATATCCTACCTATACACACATATATACAGATGGTTCAAAAGTTGAGAATTTAGTCGCTGCTGCTTACACAATCCCTACCCTAAATTTAGATAAACAACTTCGTCTTTGTGATAATTCTAGCATATTTGCTGATGAACTAACTGCTATCAAAGAAGTCTTTTCCTGGATATCAAAAAATGAGAACCAGGACCTTAAAAACTTTGCTATCTTCTCTGACTCTTTAAGTGTTCTTACTTCCATTAAGAATTCATATACAAAGTCCCGACCACTTCTATTACAAGAAACAATAAATACATTTAACCAAATTAAAATAAGTAAAGTGCATTTGATCTGGATTCCTAGTCATGTTAATATATTAGGTAATGAAAAGGCTGATGCCTTAGCCAAACAATCCCTGAGTATGCCAATTGTAAATGCAACAAACTATCTGGAACTGCAAGAAGTCTTTTCAATTGTAAAATTGTATGTAGTTGACAAGTGGCAGAACTACTATGATAGTGAATCTAAGGGTTATCACTATAAATATATATGCCCAGTAGTGAACACAAGTCTGAAATTTACTGACCTTAATAGAAAGAAAGAGGTCCAACTGTCAAGACTAAGGTTAGGGAAAGTAAACCTAAATGAAAGACTTTATCTTATGAAGAAGCATGACAGTGGTCTTTGTAATTCATGTAATGTTACAGAGAACATAGATCACTTATTGTTAACTTGTAAAAAAGAAAATATATCTGACGTACTAAGAAATGCATGTGCTGCTTTTAAGTTAGACTTCAATACTAAGAATTTACTTAATGACGGTTATATGCAAAGTGTAGTTTATAGGCTTATAAACCAAATAACTAAAGGAAAAATTGTGTAAATACTGTCGTTTATAAGCCCATGTAAGAAGTTGTACATGGTGCATGACCAACTTATCAAAAGATGCATATCTCGTGTGCCTGGAAGCTCTGCTTTGCTTCTGAGTTTATTTCTCCTCTAAATATTTGTTGTTGATTCTTTTCGTGAAGTACATGACATTGTGTCTAATGAAAAATTTCTTAAAAACCAAATTCATATGATGGTTGATTTCAAGGATTCAATAGATTAAATTGTGAAGTACAATTGTTTAGTATAACAAAATAAGATATAAAAAAATATTTCTTTCATGTGACAATGCATTGAGAAACTGATCGTAAATGTGCTTTGTTGTTGTTGTTGTTGATGTTAATATTGAATGTCATGCCATTGTAACATGATTGTGTTGGGATATTGTTAGTCGTCTTTGCTCTTGTTAGAGCAAAATTTTATCTCATATTAACCTGTTTAAGAATTTCTTTTACTGAAATGTAGAAGCTTTTAAATCAAACTTGTTTTAAGAATGGTAATCAAGAAAAGTTTGTGAAATAGCTTGCATGTGACAATTACTGCAACATATTAATGAATGTACCCAAGCAAAATATTTGGCATAAATTGTAAGCTTATTAACTGTTAACCATTCTGCTACTAAACAATGAACGCTATAAGACAACGTACAATAATATTATGTTAACACTTGATGAACAATGATATTGTTATGACAACGTTATAATATTTTTATGGTTAATTTGGACGTCATAAATTCATTGTTACTACACTGTATAAGCTGTAAATTGTCGTCAACGGCCTTTGATGTCATACGACGACGTTAAACTTTGGTAAAATAAAATAAATTCGAACAACGCAACGGCGCATTAACCTAAAATATCATTTTTGTCACTAACATCCGTGTATGTTAGTAAAAAAATGGCGATGAAGATATTATAAACTTTGGTTAAATAAAAATAAAAAACTGATTATCTAGAAGGATCTCTGCTTGATACCTTTGAAACGTTCTCATATTTTGCTATATATAAAGGCGCAGTACATTTAACGATTGATTTAGAGAATAAACTCTTTGTCACCATGATCAATAAAAATTGATCATCAACATAAACTGGCCTATCCTCCGAAGATGTCTGATACAATTTCACCATGTTCTTGCACTGTTCATCTTTCAGCGCGATGTGGCTATGCTCTTGCAGTGATGTTCCGCACCAGTCATTTATTCATTCATTAATTTCAAACACTTATATAGCGCGTCTTCAAGAGTATCTACTCAGAAGCGCTCCCGACCCAACCACGGTTAAAAAGAATAGTTTTAAGAGCAGAGTAGAACGTAGTCTCAAAGGCTCTAGGCACAAGACGTAGTTCCGCAGGAAGCCCATTCCAGGTTATAGGGTCAACGACAGAAAAGGCACGGTGCTGTGTAATAGAAGTGCGTTAAATCATCCGCAAATTCTCTATGAGGGCTCCCTTTTTTGTTTCGTCCGTCCATCCTTTCAAACAGCAATTTCTTTATTTTCCTTTCACATTCATTCTGCATAGGTGACCGAACAGCCACTGTTTTCTCCGGATTATCCTCTGCATCGTGTTTTCTTTTAAAACTATCCGATTGCACAGTTCTTCGTTAGTTATTTTCTGTGTCCATCCTATTCAATCTCACAACCACCCCATAGCATTTTGTCTCGGTATTATTCTCTTTGTTATTACCAAGGCTTCGCAAATATAGCATGCAGATTAAAAACACACATTCTTAGTTTTGTCTCTTGCTTTATAAAGGCCCATTTTATGGCCTTGCTCTTCCAGATCTTGTCCATAGTTTTAGTACTAACGTCGCCTCTGCAATGACAACAGTTAAATCCTGTAATAACCTGTGACCGTACGTAGGCGTAGCTCAAAAGGAAGGCCATTCCAGACCACTGGTCCAACCACAGAAAAGGCTCGATCCTTCATGGTAGTAGTACGAGCAAAAGGAACTAAGAGGACTCCCCTATCAGCAGAGCGTAGCTGACGACGTCCTTGGATACCCAATGTAGAACTGCATAGCTCACGGAGGTAAGTTGGGGCAAGCCCCTGACAACATCGCCATACCAATGCAGCTACCCTGAACTCAATACGCTGGCGAATAGGGAGCCAGTGAAGTACCTCAAGCATGTAGTTTGAGACATGATCATATTTAGGGATTTGCCCAATTAGGCGCGCAGCAGAGCGCAACACCCGGTCAAGACAAGTCAATCTGCTGGATGGGAGGCCAATGTAGAGCGAAGAGCAATAGTCGATGCGAGATGTAACGAAAGAATGCACTAAAGTAAGAGTAGCAGCAGACGTAAGAGAACGGATGACAGTGCGAAGTTGGCGCAGCTGATAATAGCAGTCTCGAGCAAGACGGTGAAGTTGAGGAGCAAAAGTGAGTTCTTGGTCAAGTTGCATACCGAGGTCATGAACCGTGGTTGCAAAGACAAAGCCAGGAAATTCAGATGCAAGAGAAAATAGATAAAGCTTGGCAAGCTGCTGCATATTATATAATAATATAATTGGCAAAGCATAGATTGTTGACATTTATGCCACTAAGCAAGTGAACGCCTGATATATGCATGGACCGGTTTCAACTATAGAAAAACTAATCTGCCCTCCGCGGCAACATATTGTTCTTCTTATATTGCAACCGTACGATTTCTAAACTTCTCTTTTTTCGTTGATAATTATTGATCGGGTGAGGCTCTTCAAAACCTCTACTCTGCCTCATTTTTCCATCTGCAGGAACACTGGAAATCGGACGTGCATCTCCTTTCACTACTCTTCAGACGCTCTTTTGACTTGACGCCGCGCCCGTCAACACAGGCTGGTGCGCTGCTCATGGTTTTCGAATGGAGCTTTAGAAGTTTGTCGATTACGATTGTTTTAGGGTCCCCGTGCATAGACCGTTGTATAGTGGTCCAGTATATAAGACGATATTCATGGCATAATACAATGCACTTTGGTTTTATCATGTGTTTGTGAACTATATCAACTATTGCAATAAGATGTAATGTCGTTAAACTGATTTTTAATAAATGAATAAATACCATTGGGCTAAAGGGCTCCATTTAGACACCTTTAAAACGCTTTAACCTTATGCTATATATACTTGGGATCTTTCTGCCGTTTAAATCGAACGTCCTCTTTATACATCTTTAAGACACTGTAACTAGACGCTATAATTATAGTAGAGCAATTGAAAAAAGCGGCGTATTCCTGCGCGTTGAAACTGAAACCTAGTTCTATCTATACATTCTAAGAAGAAAGCTTTTAACAATTGTATGCATGAGTACTTGTTATAACGCCCCTTCAAGATTACCACTCAAAAGCGCCCAAGACTATAACTGAGTGGACACTGCACCGAAGTTTCACGCCTAAACAAATGAGTAATTGCCAGTGAAGGACTTGCTCAGCGTCTCTACATGGCGGCTTGAGGGGATTCGTACCTGAAACCCTATGGCTGCAAGGCTACCAACACACTCACTACATCACCGCGTCCCACATATAGCGACCGTATGATTTCTAACATTCTCCTTTTTGCATGGACAAGTGATCGGGTGGGATCCTTCACCACCTCTGCTCTGCCTAATTTTCCATCTGCAGGAACATTGGGAATCGGATGTGGCTGGTCAACAGGCTGGTACGCAGCTTTTGGTTTTCCAATGGTGCTTTACGATTTAAGGTTCCTGTGCATAGACCGACCTGCAGTGAGTGGTCCTCTATTATATGCGGCCATATTTATGGTATAATGCTAATCACTTGCCATTTTGGTTTTATTAAGTGTATGTAAACGACAGCAACTATTGACAGAATAGCGCCTAGCGATACGATGTGGTTAAACTGCTGAATAATAAGTAAATAAAAGATATTTGACTAAAGGCTCCAGCTAGACACCTTTAAGACGTTTTTAAATTGTGCTATATATAACTGGGATCTTCCTGCCGTTTAGTTGGACCACTCTTTTTGAACACCTTTAAAACACTGTAAAAAAGCCCATAACAATGCTTCTGTTGACATTCGCCATAATTTCCAACGTGAACGTGAGTATTCCAATGCAGGTTAGACATGAGACACATGATGCTATCTACATGTATACATTTAAAGAAAGAAGCAATGACTTGTGGTTTAAGGTCTAAACTCAACTACTGTCGTCAGATTTCAATTTGTTTCTATATTGCGACCGAATGATTTCTAACCATCTTCTTTTCCGATGACATTTAATCTGGTGAGATCTTTCACCACATCTGCTCTGCCTCATTTTACCATCTGCAGGAACACTGGAAATCGGACGTGCATCTCCTTTCACTACTACTCAGACGATCCTCTGACATGACGCCAGTAAACAGGAAAGTCCGCAGCTATTGCTTTTCGAATTGAACTTTAGCTGTAGTGACTGTTCCAAAATAAAATAAATGCCTTCAATATAAAGCGCTGAATAATTGCTAGTGAAGGACTTGCCCAATGTTAATATATATATATATATATATATATATATATATATATATATATATATATATATATATATATATATATACGCGGCAGCTTGAGGTGGATTCGAACCTGCAACTCTTCGGCCATTTATGTCTAGTGGTGGCGTCGTCGCCTTGAAGCCGGAAGGTTGGAGGTTCGAATCCACCTCGCCGCGTAAGGACCTTGGGCAAATCCTTCACGAAACCAATCAAGTAAGAGAAAAACCAGCTAACACCTGCAATGAGGATTACGGTCTCGCAATTGCTCAGCGCTTCGGCGTAAAACTCCGATGCAGTGTCCGCTCTGCATTCGGGAGCGCCTCTGAGTAGCGAGAGCTTGAAGGGGCGCTATAACGTTTAATTGGACATATCCCTAAATTTGATCATGTGTCCAGCTATATGCTGGATACATTACACTGGCTTCCTACTCGGCAGCGCATTGAATTTAGGATCGCTGCCCTAGTTAGGCAATGCCAGCTTGGGATCGCCCCACAGTACTTGCAAGAGCTTTGTTGCTCCACTAGTATCCTAGACCGCCGCCCCCTCCGTTCTGCACAGAAGGGATTACTATTGGTCCCTTTTGCACGAACTGCTACGCTGCAGCATAGAGCCTTTTCTGTGATCGGCCCAGTTGTGTGGAATGAGCTTCCACAGGAACTACGTCTACTTGCTGGGGTTGTTACTGGAACATTTTTTACTAAACTCAAAACTGTCCTTTTTTGCCGTGCTAGAGTCGGGAGCGCTTCTGGGTAGTCGTCTTGAAGAAGCGCTATATAAATTCTTGAATGAATGAATGAATGAATAACAAGTGCACATACAAAAAACCCATTAAAATGTGGTCAACTCCTGATATATATATATATATATATATATATATATATATATATATATATATATATATATATATATATATATATATATATATATATATATAAATGTGGCATATTCTGTCGCTTAGTTGAAAAGATCTCTGGACACACCTTTAAGACACCGTGAACAGACGCAATAATAAAGCGTCTGTTGATATAATAATGCAACTGACTAATGCCGTGCCTTAATGCTTCTGTGCTCCAGAGAAAAAACATAAGTCGTTAGAGACCTCAAAATCTGACTACTTCCATGGTATAATTCAGCGTTTCCCAAAGTGGGTTCCGCGAAACCCAAGGGTTCCGCGCGGTGGGCGTAGGGGTTCCGCGGAAAGATGGTTAAATTCTTTCTTACTATGAATGGTGATAATAATTGGATACGAAAACAATCAAGTAAGAGAAAAACCAGCTAACAACTGTAATGAGGATTACCAACATCTTATTGACCCAACGCAATTGAAGCAGAATTCCTATCAACCTTCACTGATCGATGTCTGGAATGGGATAGCCAAGAAAAATGCTCCCAGTTGCTGCAGTTAGCATGCTTTCGCCATTTGCCACGTAAAAATTGTACGAAACTGCATTGTCATAATATATTACTGGAACAGAAGCAAAATATAGAAATTGACGAAATGTACGGCTGACAATAAGAATCCAGCTTTCTAGCATCAAGCCGTGAAATGCTTTTGTTAGAACCTGGTATGTGAGACGTTTTCATTGTCGGTAAATGACGATATTTTTCTTTAAGTGACGGACTAGTGTGTCGAAGTTGAACGGAGTAGCGACCGATATGGATTAGAAAATCTTTGTAGATAATTAAACATTGACTCTTTGGCTATGAACATTGATAACAATCATGCATGCAACCAATTTGTTATCGGATTTTTATACTTATGGTAAGGGTAGTCTATCTATAAACGGTGTCTAACGTTTATTTAAAATTGCTTGCGAACAGCGCCATCCCAATCGTACCAGGCGTTCTTTCCGTTGCTGGCCCTTGCAGATTCTTTTCATTAGACAGATTCTTTCACATTAAAGGTCTTTACTTTCCCAGAAAGTTTAATTCTGAACAGATTCTCCGCTCTTTAGAATTAATCTCGGGCTAGCACGGTCCGTCCACGGGGACCTAAATGGCGTGGCGTCCATTCAAACGGGCGAGCGGTGGTGAAGGATCTCACCCTCAGGGTCGAGGCCATAAGACAGCCGCTAGATAAAAATCCGATTACATTTACACTGGCCCGCCACTTGTTGGAAGATATTCATACTGGCCAGCCACTGAAAAAGGTTTGACACCCCTGGAACAAAGAAATAACAATCGTTTTGATATGTCTCTTGTCTTCTTGTCATCTGTACAGCTTCTATTCTACACAGTTTCCTAAAACACATAAACCGGACAGTAATTCACAGCGATTCGACTTAAATACACAGCCTAACTAATTTGATGATCTAGTTAATTATGGCAAAAATAATCAGCGTTGCTTTCAGCGATAAATAGCGTCACGCTGGTTCCAGACGCTGGAGGCGCCACATGCCTGAATGACTGGCTTAGGCAAGGATGTCACTGAACTTTAAAAAGGTCAGATCCCGCCGAAAAAGGCTAGAAAAAGCTAGATTGAGAATTTCTCTGAAAAATACATGGATTTTTCCCGACTTTGTGAAATTTCTGACGACCACTTTTTAGTATTTCGCTCCAAAAGCTACAGTTATTTTTGCTCCAAAATAAAAATTATGGCAAGATGTAAAATTTGCGGAACTCCGGTTATCGTCAAAAATTTGAACAAGTATGTCAAGAAGAGGAAGCCGGTCTGGTGTAGCCTACACATTACAGAATCCTTGTACGTTAATCCGGTTGACAGACCGCAGCCGGTTACTGTATACAGCTATGCAGTACGAACAGGGGCGGATCCAGAGGACCAATCCGGCCATGGCCCCATTTAGAAATGTCTTGATTTGTTGCCAACTATTCTGACTAGAAAAGTTGATGTGACTCACTCCATGAGCAGTTTCGTAGGCCTTCCCACGCCCCACGAGGTCAGTGCAGGGGCTAAAGAACACTATTCATATATATATATATATATATATATATATAATATATACGACTAAAAAACAAATGTCATAAATTATTTTGGCAGATAAAATGGTATCTTTTTTTGTTGGGAATTCGACAAATGACTAAAAAACGAAAATATTCCCCCGTCCCAAGACCCAAAATTTTGACACCTCCTCTTCAGAAATTTCTGTATCCGCCCTTGAGTACGAAGGATGAACAAGTTATTGAATTCAGACAATTAACAAGAACGCAAAATCGCAGAAGACAAAGTTGCAGCTATGCATGAAAGCGTGTCCTCTATATGTACTTTAGCGAATGAAGGAAAAGCTAAACTCACGTGACCCTCCTGGATTCGAACCATGCACTGCAAGCCAGTTATTCATTATAACTGGCTCCATCCCAATTCATCTACTATGAAGGAACACCAAATGGAATTGTGAGCATGGATGGATCCGATTTGACCAGGGTCTATGACAACAGAGGCCGTTACCCTGGACAGAAATTTGCTCGGCATATTACAGCACTTAAGAGCAAGCAGATTAGCGATTCCGCTATTTATAGCTTTGGAACATACGATTATAGAGGTGTTTAGTAAATGTGTTTAAATTTCTCCACTTCATTAAGCCCAGTAATTTGTCCCTGTCCTGTGCTCTCCGAGGCGGCACGGGGAGCACAGGACAGGGACGACTGGAGGCTATCCATAAAGGAGCGGCTGATGCGGGCGGAAGCTTCGCCAGGGCCATAAGTCAGAATTCTACAATGCTACGCCTATGTCCAGTGTACGTGCGAGATCCTTTACCAGAGACCAGGGATATAAATCTGTTGCTGTCTATTCATTCTGACCACGATAACAAACCATGCGGGTGCGGTGTGTCACCAGGAATTGCCTGAATTTCGATTAAACGAATTTCTGCTTCTGCCCCTGGCTGAGACTTCAGTTGTAATGTTAATGATAAGAATAATTTTCGATTGTTCAATAATCCGGTTGACAGACTGCAACCGATAATACAGTATACATAAGCCTAACTCAGTGATGCATCACAAAAGATGAACAGGCTATGCATTTCAAACAATTCGCACGAACGCAAATCACAGAAAACATAACTCACAAAGTTACAGTCATATATATTTATGTGATTTATATATATATATATATATATATATATATATATATAATTTTTATATACATATAATTTTATATATAATACATATAATTTATATAATTATATATATATATATATATATATATAATATGTACAATATAAATATATATTATCTTGGCTTTCACATAAGGAACGAAGAAAGAGCTAAACCTATAGGGACCCCTACGAGATCCGTAGCGCGTACCGTGAGCACCTCAAGCCAGAGTGTTATCCTCGCGATTGATGACCTACACTAGAAGAAATGGTGTGACTGAACGGTTAAGCGAAAGCGGTATGTATTATAGCTTTGAACCATACGATATAGAGGTGTTTAGTAAAATTTTCTTCAAACCAGAGTGTTATCCATTACACTAGCAGAGCTCCTCCCGATTGATGGTCTTCATGGTACTCAATTTTATTGTGAACAGATAAGCGAAAGCAGTATATATAGCTTTAGAACATACGATATAGAGGGGTTTAGTAAATGAGTTGGCGACGCTATTATAGAGCGGAAATATCGAAAAGTCAATTAGCCTTTTAGAACAACTCGTAAGTCAACAAATTAATCAATTACAGACAGATATAAACAAATAAATATGGAGATAATGAGTCGAATTGAACCTTGGGATCAATTCTATATCAGGTAGGTTGTCTAAAGCGTTATAGCGAATGCGCACTGCATATACTGCGTCAATTGGCTACATAGGCCTAATTGCGTACCAAACTCCACAGCTGTTTCTTTGACAAAATTTAAACAGAATGCATGTTGGTGCCCATTTAACACATCCGGTGTCGCGTGACAGAGTCAGCCTAAAAGTCTCCCCCGGAGACTCTGGAATCTGGATCATCAAGGGGAGACTCTGTTTCGGGGGCAGACTTTATTTTGTGACACCCGCCTACAGATTATATTGGGTTATTGTCTATAAATAGTAATTGATCAGCGAAGTTGGTTCGTGATGTCGTCGTAGCCTACATAGATATTGTTGGAATAATGATACACATTCTAGATGGCGCTAGCATAGATGACTGTAGATGACTATATAATTTAGTCTATGTTATACGTCACTTCCTTCTTCTTCTCCGTTCCGTGTTTGTGCTAGTTAGTTAAGATGACATGTGACAATCTTTATCTCCTTTAATCGTGAATAAAGCTCTGCATTCCAACAGGTTATGGGCCCAGATGAACGCAGGACGAACCCAGGTCGAACGCAGGACGAACGCAGGAAGACTGGTTAATTCCCAGGACGACTGGTCGACTAATATTTTTCGAGTTTTCTCGTTAATTATCCGAGTCGATAGAAGCTGAAGTTTCTTCTTGGTCTCGCGTCAAAATGGCGGCATTGGAAGAACTACAGCAGCAAGTTTTGAGAATTCAGGAGAAAATTAGCACAGGAACAGGTAATGTAGCGACAACAGTTACTACAAATTCCGTCGGAGGTTTACCGGAAGCGAAGCATCTTGATGGCAAAAATTATGGTGATTGGAAATTCTGGATGCAAAATTTCTTAATTGACGCAGGTTTATGGCGCTGTGTTTCGCCAAAAGAGGGCCAGACTGTTGATCCGGATTTGGACTTACGTGCGTTAGCCAAAATCAATCTCAGCCTAAAACCCTGTTCAACCAGAGTCACGAAGAAATGCCAGACTGCGAAAGCTGCTTGGGACGCATTGAGAGGTGAATATGAAAGCACTGCTCTTGTTCGTCTGATTGGACTGTATTCTAGTTTGTTTAAGACAAATTTTGAGAACTTTCCTTCGATGCAGCAGTATGTAGATCACATTATGTCAATTGCAGAACAATTGGAATCAATTGGTCAACCTTTTCAGGACAATGTTGTTGGAGGCATAATTCTTGGAGGTCTTCCAGATCAGTATAGGCCTTTAATATTAGGCATCCAAGGATCAAAGCAAGACACAACAGTTGAGTTTGTAAAAAGTCTTTTGCTTCAGGACAGTGTTAAGGAGCTAGGAGCAAGTACGACTTCGGTTGCAACTCATTCAGCATTTTCAATGGGCAGGTCTCAAATGAGCAGGTCCCACAAGGGCATGTCCCAGATGAAAAGTAAGCCAAAAGGACCACGTTGTTTTGAATGTAATCGTTTTGGTCATATTCGTTCGCAATGTGAGAAGGTCAAGGTTAAACCACATAAGAATTCAGCCAACGCGAATTTTGGTGCTGTGTCAGCCCAAACGAATTTTTCAGTTTCATCGGTGCAGCCTACCTCGATGAATGATGATTGGTATCTTGATTCAGGTGCCACGGTACATCTAACATCTCGACTTGACTTGCTTAAGAATTTTTCTTCAGATTCTAGTCAAGAGGTTGGAATTGCAAATGGAACAAAGTTAAAAAGTACTGGAATGGGAACATTATCGATTCCGTTGTCAACAAAGAAAACAATGGAAATTTCAGATGTTGTTCATGTACCAGATTTGGCTATAAATCTCTTAGCAGTTAACAGAATTGCTCAGGAAGGTAAAACTGTTTTGTTTGACAAGAAAGGCTGTCGCATAGTTAATCAGCAGGTGAAGGTCAATCCAAAAAGTGTCGTTGGAACTGCCACAGAAGTCAATGGACTGTATCGTTTGAACTGTAAGCAATCTCGTATGTTTGCTGCGCTGTCAACGAACTCTGTAAACTTATGGCATCGTCGCCTTGGACATCTTAATCGGCCTTCTATGCGCCTACTTCGAAGCACTATGTCTTCAGGTGTTCAGTCTGAAGGGACGGCAGATATTCCTTGTGAAGCTTGTGTGAAAGGCAAACAGCATCGCAAACCGTTCAAGAAAACAGGAGCCAAACGAGCGAAGCACGTTCTTGGTCTTGTTCATTCTGATATTTGTGGTCCAATGCATGTTTCATCAGTTGGTGGAGCACGGTATTTTCTTACATTGATTGATGATTTCACGAGATACTCGGTTGTCTATTTTCTGAAATCAAAGACTGAGGTACTGGAGAAGTTCAAGGAGTACAAATCTCTTGTTGAGAATCAGACTGGTAAACGTATCAAAACTCTTCGAACAGATAATGGTACTGAATATGTCAATGAGAATTTTCTGAGTTTCTTACGACGTTGTGGAATTCGTCACGAAACCACGATTCCGTATACTCCTCAACAGAACGGAGTTGCTGAACGTCTGAACAGAACTTTGGTAGAAAGAGCTCGAACAATGATTCTAGAATCCGGAGTAAGCACAGATTTTTGGGCAGAAGCAGTAAATACAGCCAATTATCTGAAGAATCGGTCACCTACAAAAGTCTTACCAAATATGACACCTCAAGAGGCATGGACAGGAGAAAAACCTGACCTAAGCCATCTTCGTGTTTTTGGTTGCAAAGCTTTGGTGAAAATTCCTGATAATAACCGCAAGAAATGGGACTCTAAGTCAAAAGAGTACATCTTCGTTGGTTACTGTGAAGAAAGCAAAGGTTACAGAATGCTTCATCCTGTTACAAAGAAATTCACTCGATCCAGAGATGTTGTTTTCTTTGAATCTCAGTTTCCTGTTCGACATTCGTCTTCAGATGATCCATTTCCAGATGTTGCGGATGACAACTCATCACAAATTGTCACTTCAGACATTCATAATCAACAGCAGTTTCAGAATACCCAAACTCATGTTGAAGTGGGGGAGTCTGATGGTTCAAAGGAGTTTGGTGGATCAAAGACTAATCTTACTGATGACTCGAACACTGGCTTGGAAATAAACTCTGTGGAAGAAGATTCTGGTGGATCAAATATTTCAGTGGTCAATAAGGACATAACTGATGATGGAGAAGTGATACGAGACACATTTGAGAGGCCAAAAAGAACTCGTATTCCAAATAAGCAAATATTCAATGAGAATTTTGTTGTGCATCAAGCTACATTGTGTAAAAGTACTGATCCAGCAACTGTTGAAGAAGCACTTACTTCTCAATATGCAGAAGAATGGAAACGTGCAATGGAAGAAGAAATTCAGGCACATGTTGAAAACCAGACGTGGACATTATCTGATGTACCTACTGGGAGAAAAGCAATTAAGTGCAAATGGGTCTTCAAAACAAAGCTGAAATCTGATGGTACAGTTGAGCGTTACAAAGCTCGTTTGGTGGCTAAGGGATGTTCACAAAAACCAGGCATTGATTATGAGGAAACGTACTCGCCGGTTGTACGTTATACTTCCATTCGTCTTCTGATGGCATTGGCTGCAAAATACGACCTTGACATTGATCAAATGGATGTCACAACAGCATTTTTGCATCCTGAGCTCGAAGAAGAAATTTACATGGAATTGCCAGGTGGTTTTCGGCTGAATGGTAAAACTTGTCGGCTAAAGAAGTCAATTTATGGTCTGAAGCAAGCAAGCCGAGCCTGGAATAAGAAATTGGATAAGTTGTTGAAAGAACTTGGATTTGTGCAATCAAATTTTGACACTTGCATTTACTACAGATGTGAAAACGGAAAGATCTTAATCATTGCAGTGTATGTTGATGATCTTTTAATTCTCTCGAACAACAAGGAGGAGAAACAGAATTTGAAAGCAGATCTAATGAAACGTCTCAAGATGAAGGATCTTGGAGAGGCACACTATTGTGTGGGCATTCATATCCAAAGAGATCGTGATACAGGAACGATATCACTTGATCAAGAGAAATATATTGAAGAAGTGCTCAACCGCTTCAATATGACTGAGTGCAATGGGGTTTCAACTCCACTTGATCCGAATCAAGATTTGTTTGGAGAAGAATTTCTTCCTAACAGTCAACAGCAAGAAGAAGAAATGAGAAACATTCCTTTTCAAGAAGCTGTGGGTAGCCTTATGTATGCAGCACAGGCTACAAGACCAGACATCGCATTTGCAGTGGGGGTCATGAGCAGATTCAATAACAACTATGGAAAAACTCATTGGGTTGCAGTGAAAAGAATCTTTAGATATCTTCGGCAGACTGCAAGTACCAAACTAGTGTACAAGAGAACCAATGAAGATTTGATTGGGTTTTGTGATTCTGACTGGGGTGGTGATAAAAGGGATCTGAAATCAACCACAGGATACACTTTTGTTTTAAGTGGTGCCGCAATAAGTTGGAACTCAAAGAAACAACCAACAGTTGCAAAGTCAACAACTGAAGCAGAGTACATGGCTTTAAGCATGGCTGCTACAGAAGCTATCTGGTTAAAGGGACTTCACAAAGAACTTGTTCCTCAAGCTTCAGATGTCGTGGAGATTTTCTGTGATAACAAAGGGGCGATTGATCTTGCTAGAAATCCCGGATATCGACCCAAGACCAAGCACATTGCTGTGCAGCATCACTTCATTCGAGACAGAATTGCAATTGGAGACATTCTGGTTAAACAGATTGAAACAACAAACATGGTTGCTGACTGTTTAACGAAAGGACTGTGTAAAGATTTGCATAACAAATGCATTTCTGGGATGGGGTTAGAAAATAACACTAACCTAATTTTCTGAGTGTGTATAAAGTGGGGGTGTTGGAATAATGATACACATTCTAGATGGCGCTAGCATAGATGACTGTAGATGACTATATAATTTAGTCTATGTTATACGTCACTTCCTTCTTCTTCTCCGTTCCGTGTTTGTGCTAGTTAGTTAAGATGACATGTGACAATCTTTATCTCCTTTAATCGTGAATAAAGCTCTGCATTCCAACAGATATCGACTATAATTCATTGAAGATGGGTTTCGCTCAGGTAAACTTGACTAGGCCTATGGTAGTGCAGTCCAACCTGCCAATTGCGTCACTTTTGGCCCACGGGTTGGGAACCACTGGGTTAGACCTACATCAATTCTTCGCAGTGAAGAACTGGGCTTTAATGGCTAGAAAACCATAGAAACAATTGTTGAAAAGCGAAGCGTAAGACTAACGCACCGGGCAACAAGGCGGGAAAGATCACCGACAAATCACCGAGAAATCACCGAGAAATCATCGACAAATCACCGACAAATCACCGACAAATCACTGATAAATCACCGACAAATCACTGACAAATCACCGAGAAAATGATCACTGAGAAATCGGCCCCTTTGAAAATCAAGTGAGTTAAATTTCACTACAGTGAACTCAGCCTACCGTATAGGCTTATAGCCTAACACATACACATTTGGCGTAGGCTATACAACGTGGCTCCACCATGATAATATGAACAATAAAGTCCTTCTCAAAGGCACGTGGCGCCTCTAGCGAATGTCAGCGTCAACACACGACTATCTACACACAACAGGTATTACTAATTATTTGTATAATAATACAATTATAATACGGCAGCAGTTCTATGTTGACGATACGGTTGTACGCACACACTGCGAAATATTTACCACGGCAGACATTCACTCGTAAGGATTAAATCAGGTATATTTATAATTATGGTGAATTTATATAACGCCATAGCCAACACACGTAATGGTTATCCGTGCGAAGGGGATAAAAGTTCACGTCAAAATTTGCCTTTTTGTGGGTTGGTTTGTGCCAATGCATTATAATGAAACCATAGCATCTTTTAAATAATCAGCAACGTATACACGTAGGCCTATGTGTGCCTTTGGACACTAAACCATAGCGCCTGCTATGGCCTATATAGGTGCCCTACAGTAGCGCGACAACAGTTACAATGTCGCTGGTGTCTAAGATAATGACGATATTATATCGTCCACTGTAGGTCTATGATACATTTACCGAAATCCCAATACGTACAGCAATTCACTGCAGAACTAGAAGTTGGATGATTGATGAATAAGGTTATCTTTGCAGATATAGGAGGCCTAATTCAATATTAAACAGAAGACTATCGAGAGCATAACATAAGCGCACAGGCAGAAGTATATATAGGCTGGATGATCAATGAAATCAGGGTGTTTTCAGTGTTTGTACACTTGCCTCGTGCACTCTCACAGTTATCTGCTCGTTGGTCAGATGATAGCCTAAATTTAGCGACATATAATTATAAATAAATAAATAAATAAATAAATAAATAAATAAATAAATAAATAAATAAATAAATATATATATATATATATATATATATATATGCAATATACAACTAAACAATATTAAAAGAAAAACATCTGGAGAACATAACATAAGCGCGCAGGCAGAAGTATATATAGGCTGTATGAGCAATGGAATCAGGGTGTTTAATCGGGCTTTTTACACTCGCCTCTTGCACTGTCATAGTATTACTGTTATCTGCTCGTTGGTCAGATGATAGCCTAAATTTAACGGCATATATTTATAAATAAATAAATATATATAGTACAATTAAATGTTGGATGAGTGATGGAATCATGTTATTTTTTGCTGAATTATTGCAGTTACGTTAGAAGTTGTACGAGCACAAATATTTCAAGCACAAGGATTGATGAACAATGGAGTAGGCCTATAGGCAGTGTAAGAATTGTGATAAAATAACAGGGGCGGGGGCTGGACAATGATCCACTTGGTATTCAGGTTTGAAAAACAGACGTTAGGCTACTATGCGCAGTGGTTAAAGTGGTCTGGATGAGCAGCGGGAACGCCAACAGTGAGCAGTGGGAACGCTGATTTAGTCTTATTGGGAACGCCCATGTTTGAAGGTTTCCATGCTTGGTGAACAGGGGGAACGCAAAGAAAAAAATCGAGAGCAGTGGGAACGCCGTTCCCACTCTTGCCCACCCACTTTAAACCCTGACTATGGGAACTATAAGAAAGACTGGGTGTGGGTTTCAAACCCCCAAACCCCGGCACTTCTCACCATGCTGTACGTATTAGGATTTTCGTAAACGTCCGCCGCTACATCATCCCCTCCCCTAACTACCTCAAATTCGAAGTCGTCCTTCCACCTCTCATCCGAAATCCTTGAGGACGTGCCACTGATCGACGGTCTGTCTGGTCTTCGCGAACATCTCATTCCAGTGCTTGACCTCCATCGGACCGCTCTTGCTGCCGAGGATCACCCGCCCGATCAGCTCGTTCCTTCCCATCCGGTCGTAATCCATGACGACGATGGAGAGGGATGTTTGGCGGACGCGTTCGTATGGAACGGCGAAGGCGAACGATTCTTCGAAGACGGGATTCAATGTCTTCTCCTTCACCTCCGTCTTCTTCTTCTCCACCTTCTTGCCGTCGTGCAGCATCCAGATCTTCACGTACGGGTCTGAAAGGAACGCAGCGTTGAATTAATCGGAGGCGCCAAAAGAGGACGAAGTCTTGGGAAGTTTATTCAAAGAGTTACACAAGTTTCACAGTAGGAAACGAATCTAATTTCGCAATCGTCATGGTAGTTCTATCTATGTTAAATGAAGTGTAATTTTCGTTTATCATATTTTGATTATTTCGAGACGCCTATTCAAATTTTAAGTGACTATTTTGCACTTTCAGCTTATATTTATATACCAAAAGGATAAATTGATTTGAAGGTGTTTAAAAAAGGTGTAATGTGTTGCTGTTCGCAAGATGGATTATGAACAGGGATATCATAGATGCATATTCAAAACAGGGTGATGGAACCAAGCTTAAAGCCCAGGGCTTTTTTAACGTGCAGTTGTACACAAAACGAGCAGTTCTAAACGAATTTGTGTAGTTGTAGAAGCACGTCTGTACAGTTAAAACTAGCAGAAAACGTCATTGTCCTCATTGGACGTAATTTACCATGGAGGATGGGAAAGGAAAGAAGGAGTTGTGCAGCTCTAAAAATTCCTTAAAAACAGCGCTGGTAAAGCCTTGAGGTAGACACAAATTCTATACTCCGAAATTTAGACAATAATTACTTTCCATTCTAGAGTTGGTCGCGCATCTTCCATTTATAATTTCTGCTATTTCATTTACAAAGGTGTCGATTGTCGCGATCGAATTTACGGTCAGATGCAGACATTGAGACATTGCTGTTTATGTTGCATCTGCAAAATAATGATATCAAGCATTGTGCTATTTTGTTTTGTAGTCTACATCGTCTCTTTGTGCATCATTGTATTGTATTTAAACATTGTACTGTATTGTATTGAAACATTTTATAAAGCATCATATTAGGTTATCTATCTCTTGAGAGTGGATTTTAGAGGACAGAAGGCAGTGCAATTTTGTTTCTAAAGAATTTTTAGCTGCGTGTATTGATCTATTTATATAGCGAGCATCCAAGATAATTAATCGGAGGCTCCAAAAGCGGAAAAAGTATTGAGAAGTTTATACAAAGAGTTACACAAACCCCAGAGTACAGTAACTGTAGGAAACGAATATAACGAATATAATTTTCCGATGATATAACTCTAAAATAATCGTCATGGTAGTTATATCCATGTTAAATGTAGAGTATAATTAAACAATTAAATACGCAAGACAATGGCTTAAACTGAGACTATGTCTAATATCATTAACATTAATCAAGACCAAGTTTAATGCCATTATAATTCTTATTAAATAAGCCAAAGGGTTGCTTATAATTATTGGCATGAAACTCCACTGGTAATGAATTTCTGTCTCAAAATCCGATTTCGCATCTCCGTAGGAATAATTATTCGGAAGAAATAATTGAAAGCGGAAAAAATCAATCGCAAAAGTTTTGAAGTCACCGTTTATTTACGAATAGTTACGACGATTCTCTTTGGCTGTGGGGTATACAGCAGCTTAAAATGTGTATTCTGACTTGTGCTTAGCTTAAGAACCTGCGGTTGGAGTTGCATACGCTTTGGAAATATAGTTGGGTCATAGATGATATCGCTTGGAAGTTTATGCTTATATACCAATGGTATAAATTGATTTTAAGGTGTTTAAAAAGACACAATGTTGCTGTTCGCCAGTTCCGCGTGAATTCGTCATTTTCACACGGTCCCATGATCCATCAGCTGCCGGTTCGCTTGGAGCCAGGAAGAGGTGCTAATTGGTCTTTACACGCATCGCTGATTGCTGCATCTGATCTTCTGTAGCAGGGGATGCATTCTGGATTTTTTAAGTGAGTAAATCGAGTTTTTGGGCAATATTTCTTACGACGTTTTTTTAAGTCGTCAAAATTTCTGATTAATTTTAGTTGCTTGAGTCATCGGATGATTTATTAAAATCGGATGGTTTATTAAATGAATTTTAAGTCCACCACTGGTTGCACTCTGCCAGTGCCAGTCCCAAGCTTGGATAAAGGAGAAGGGCGTCGTGGTCGTTATACCCATGATAAATGAAGAGTAAAATAAAAAAAGAGTATAATACAAAAATTAAATACGCAAGCCAATGATTTAACCTGAGACTAGGCCTAGTGGCTGCGCTAGGGCGGGGGGGGCAAGGGGCTAAGCCACCCTATAAAAGGCAAGCCGGGGCTAAGCCCCCCATTAAAAGGCCACCCTGGTTTTTTACATGTAAAACTGAAATATTTCCACACGATAAGCTCGCTTAAATGAAACACACACATCACACATGAGATTTTGACCAAACGACTAAAAAAGGTCGTCAGAATTTTTGTCGGATGAAAATGGACAATTTTCCATTTTCATCCGACGGTTCATCCTCCCCAAACTGAAATCCTGGCGCCGCCACGACGCCACTGACTATAGGCCCAATATCAATAATGCGAATCATTGTCATTATATTACTAGATAAGCGAAAGGGTTGTTTATATTGGCATGAAACTCCACTAGAAATGAATTTCTGCCTCGAAATCCGATTTCATATCTCCATAGGAATAATCATTAGGAGGAAATAATTGAAAGTGGCAAAATCAGTCGCAAACAGTTTGAAGTCACGCGGTTTATTTGCGAATAGTTACGACGATTCTTATTGGTTATGGAGATACAGCAGCTTAAAATGTGTATTCTGACTTGTGATTGGCTGAAATCCCTACGGTTGCAGTTGAAAGTTGAAAAGAAGATGATATCGTTTGGAAGTTTAATATCATATACCAACAGAATAAATTGATTTGAAGGTGTTTAAAAAAGAGAGTTCGTCATTTTCACACGGTCCCATGATACATCAGCTGCCGATTCGCTTGGCGCCAGGAAGAGTTGTTAATATTATTGTTCTTTACCTGCATCGTTAATTGTTACATCTGATCTTCTGTAGCGTATAAATATTTTATACGTGTATAATGAGTTGTAATATATTATGTCCTATTTTAAAATGGTTGACATTGATTGGATATAGAAAAAGATTATTATTATTATTTTATTATACCTTGTCTGCACACCAAAAAGAGACTAGTTTTATCTTATTTATAATCGTAGTTGGAGCCTAAATTATTTTCGCTGAACATTTGCAACGGAAATTTAAAAAAAAACATAGATTTTTAAAAGATACCAAATAAATGCCGACTAATAGATCTACTCTTATTTGCCTCAAATCCTTTTGGCGCAGTTCGTATAGACAGTGTTAGATTGACTGCTTTATGTTTTTGACATAATCCATATTTCGTGTGATTGCATGGCTCAATTTCGTCCCCTTTTAAAGTCCATCACTTCCAATACGACGTGAAAATAATATAATAGGAAAATCGATTCTCATTGGCTGTGAGGTAATAGCAGCTTAAAATGTGTGTAAATTGGGACATGTGATTGACTGAAAAACCTGCGGCTGCAGACATTGAGATTAACAGCAGTGAGGACATCCTTGATAATATAGACCCAAATGATTTCATTTAAAAGGTGTGTGTGGCAGCACGGCAAAAACGACAGTTTTGAGTTTAAAATTTAAAAAAATGTTCGAACAAGAGACGAGAAAGCCGACGTTTGTAAGTTACTGTGGGAGTCAATTCCAGAACAGAAAAACTTTTCAGCATATAGTCGCGGTTCATGCGAATGGAACCGGGAAAGGAGAAGGATGGGAAGAGGCAGAGGAGGATGTGCAGAAGCAGTATCATAAAGATGATGGCGATGAGGAGGAGGAGGAGGAGGAGGAGGAGGAGGCATGCACTGTAAGATGATGTTGTCGTTAGGATGGATGAATGATCAATATTTGCTTGATACGAGATCACGTCTCAGAGATTGTGGCGTCTGAGCATCTGCCATGAAGAAATATCACGTACCATCTTGAGCCTTGGGTTTTACCTCTGTCTGTCTGTCTGTCTGTCTGTCTGTCTGTCTGTCTGTATGTATGTATGTACAATGTATGTATGTCTGTCTCGGTCGGTCTGTCTGTCTGTCTGTCTCGGTCTGTCTGTCTGTCTGTCTGTCTGTCTCGGTCGGTCTGTCTGTCTGTCTCTCAATTCTATTAGGCTTTATTGGTCAATGATAAGGGATCTAAAAATCGTTAACTATCTATTTCTATCTGTCTGTCTCGGTCTGTCTGTCTCGGTCTGTCTGTCTGTCTCTAATACCGTCTCTGAAATCCCAAGAGCAAAGCGCAATCGTTTCCATCCTAATGCATTCATCACCACGTTCAACGCCACAAGCAAATAATCATATCTTTTTACGTGCCCATCATTGCTGTCGTCATCACCATCGCCATCGTCATCGCCATCGTCATCGTCGTCGTCATCGTCGTCGTTATCGTCATCGTCATCATCATCGTCATCATCAGTCGTCATCATCATCGTCATCATCATCGTCATCGTCATTGTCATCGTCATAGTCATCGTCATCATCATCGTCGTCGTCACCGCCACCACCATTCTCCTTTCTACTAGGCTACCACCACCACCACCACCACCACCACCACCACCACCACCACCACCACCACCACCACCACCACCACCACCACCACCACCACAACCACCACCACCACCACCACCACCACCACCACCACCACCACCACCACCACCTTTTAACTCTATCATCATCATTACAGTCATGGTCGATCCCATTTAACCAGCTTCACCAGACCATCTATCGACAAACTAATTACCACCATGTCCATTCATCGACCACTACCGCCACCTATCCATCGATTGAGTAAAAACGTTATACGCTCCAACGACATTATACGGTTGGTCGGTGCAAGATGGAAACCTTATATTACTACGTGGACGCGTGCGTCGATACGTGCGGACTTCTATATTATTATAGTGGACGCACGAAAACTCGACGAACGAATTTTCAAACTATATCTCGTCGAGAAGCACTTGAGTACTGGGCAATTAGCTTCCCAATTATTGCCGGGTGTAGTTCCATCTGTCTGGAACAGTCTCCCGTTGGATGCACGCATGTTGCCTGTGGTTGATTTATCATTGTGTGATTTGTGCTACTGAAGACTCATGTGTATTGCCGTGGTTAGTGGACTGAGAGCGCCTATTATTTCCGAGAATTTATATCGCGACTCTTTGCAGCCATGCCGTTACAAGTCCGCCTTACAAAGCAGTAGCACGAAATATTTCTACACCCTCAAAATTTCTAAAAGCCGTACACAACTCCGGATATTTGAAAGCTGATGACCTTTTTTAGTCACCTTTTCCCGCTGCACTGATTGAAAGTTTGAAACCTAATGGTGGAGTGGGGCACGCCCTGCGCAAATCTCTGAATGGCGGTGGGGTGGCCGGATTCCCCTCCTGGATCCAGCCATACCCCCGATTGGTAGCCGTCCAAATACTACTATATACGGTAGAAGTCCATGCACTTAACGATCGATTTCCTTATACGTATCTATGTACGTATGCATTTAAGCGTGTAACTGAAGGAGAAGCGGTTGTCCATTAACATTGCACTGAATGACTGATATGTGGATATGAACTATTGCTATTAGCTTCAGATTTCATAGCATCGGTATGTGAGGTTGGGTGGCGGCTAGACCTCTCCCCCCGTCTCATCCTCTCACTGACGTCGTCCGTTTGCTAATATTATAGGGGATCACGGTAGCCGATTCGTTATGGTGTACGCTCAGAGACGAGGAGAGTTCGGACTAGATCCGTTGAATGAATAAACGAATAAGTTACCGAACACGAGACTCAATGCGTGGATAGATAAATTAACTAATAAATAAATGAATATAAATAAATAAGTTAATAAACAAATAAAATTAATAAAATGAATTAAATAAATAAATAAACGAGCGAACGAATGAATAATAGAAACAATGATTGAATAAATAATTGAAAAACTGAATGAATGAATAGTTGAAAAAATTTATGATAAGCATAAATGAACCACATGACGAACAAGGGAATAATTAAATAAATAAATAAACCATTGTACTGGAAGAGACGATTGTTGACCGTAGTCTTCCAGTTTGGTGGCGAGCGGTGCTACGTGAGCGGCAGGCTAAATCTTCGGGGGACTTTAGCTTTAGTTACAGCGTAGCACGTGGGTTATCGTTCAACTTCAATCGCACAGAGAATTAACCCGAAACAGTTTTCAATCCTTTCTTGCTGGTTAATTGATCATCGGTTTATAATATTTACATTGTATTTATAACGATTCGCTTGTCATAATCTATTCTTCGTTTCTTGTTCTCTCCAGGCCCTTATCTTTTTTGGCCTGTCGTTCGCAACCGATCCCTTCGCCTCGCTGCGGCCAATGCTCTCCCCTCCACGATCCTCGGCGAACGATGTCTGCTCTCCTGTGGCGTCCCGTCTTAACTCATTTCTTCCTCCTGCCAATCATCCCTCTCTGGACCCTGGGGCAACTGCAGCATCTCCGATTGCCCGCCCATTGCATCTTAACCCCATTTCTTCCACCTGCCAATCATCCCTTCAGACCCTGCGTGGCACCAATTGTCCGCCCATTGCATCTCTCTGTATCTCTCTGTCTCTCTATGTCTTTCTCTATCTCTCTCTTCCACTCTCTATATATTGGTAATGACTAATAAGTGTTTACAGAAACGATATAGGCCTATTGATTAGGCCTACTGTTGATCAAAATTAGTCATAAAACAGTACATAGTTATGAACATCATCGCCGACTGCTCCCTCACTACATCATCACACTTTCTTTAGCTGATGGCACAAGAATTGTGTCAACAGCACGTCGTGTAGGTGACTCTTGAAGGAGAGTTCGTCACGGGTCGACGAGGTTTTTACAAGAGCACAGGCAATCGTCGCACGGCAATTATCTTAATGTCTTTTCCGTGACGTCGCCAGGCTGGCTATCACATGAATCCCTAAGTGATTTAATCTATAACATAAAGCAGAAACACAAAAAACGAGTAATATCTGTGAGATAAACATCCCTATATATCAATCATTCGCTCGTTTTCCCAAAAACCCAAAGGCTTTATGCAGACACCGTAAGTAAAGTAAGTACGACGTAACACAAACAATATGAGCGTTTTACAACACTGGTTGTTAGTGAATTAGCGCAATAGTCCATCTGCCATAGAGTCGTGCATCCCCTCCCCTTTTGTCTATGTAGCTTAGCGTTTCGTTAATTGCTTGGCAGGGTTCGCTTACACGTAGCCTATGTCGTACAATTGTAACTCGTCGTTTTCTTGCCCTTCGTCGTCTCTAATGTCTGGCGCCTTATAATGAACTTTGTGCGGTTGGGCTGTCTGGATCACATGCGCTTTGAAAGTCTGTGTATTTGATTCTTTGGCGTGCCATTGTCTCAATGGATTTATATGGTAGGATCTTGGTCCTTTGTCTGTGCTTTGTCGCAGAAGTACCTGTTGACCTGGCTGTAGTGATCTGTTGGTTGATTCATTGCCATAATAGACCTTTTCAGGTGGTCTTCGCCATTTCCCTTCACCAATGCCTCGATTCCCCGCCCAAGTGTCATCATGGGCCATCTCTAACATCTTTGATCGGTACCCTGTCGGTAGAATTAATTGCTTTCGTCCACCTCCTCCTTCATCATCTGCTTGGCTCGGTTTTCCTCTCCGAAACAAGAAGTCGTTCTCGATTAAATATCTGCTGTCTCCCTCCCTCGCTAGTTTCCACGATTCGTATAAGGTAGGGTCATCATGCTGTGCTTTCTTGAAGTTATCTGATTCGTCTGTCGTCACAGTGCTTCTGTCTTCGGTCTGCTCCCGATCAGAGACCCATTCATCGGCTGCCGTCTCCGTCGGAGATTTATGACCAGGCGTCGTGTGCGCCCCATTTGCTGCGGTGATTACCTCCTCCTCTTTCTCCTCTTCCTCCTCTTCGTGGGCCGTGTCTTTATGGTTTGCCGGCCTAGCCCCTTCATTAGAGATGGCGCCTCCCAACTCATCACCTGCCTTTTCATCGTAGCATCGGTTACTGAAATCCTCTGGTCGATCATCTGGATAATCTTTGACGGTATATCCGGCTACGGGGCATCTGTTGCTTGTTGAAGGCGTTTGAAGTGACTGACCAGGCGTGCTTATCAATTCTCCCGAGGAGTCGTTAATTGGTCTGAAGTCGGTGGGCGGGCCACCGTCTCCCGTTCCATCGGTCACCGAAGACCTCCCGTTGATCGGCTGGAGCGTTTGAGAGGGTTTTATGACCCCGGTGCTTTGTCGATTAGGCGGTGGGTCATTTTCTGGTAGTCGCCTTTCGTCAGGTGCGATTAAATGACTCTGTCCATCTCGGTCGTCAACTTTGTTGATATCATTAGTGTCTTTTAAGTCCGATTCTATTCCTCCTTTCAAAGCCGGTCGCTCGCAAGGCGTCGCTACAGTCTCGTTCTCCGCCTGTCGTCCGTCGGGCGTCTGTGTACCTCTCCCAGCTGCTTGCAGTTTACCGAGCGCTTTGATCGTGTCAGCTGTCTGCTTGTCTCTCTGACTGTCACTGTCTATCTTACCGTCATAGTCACGCCGTCTAGCAGTCGGTCCGTAGTCTTGTCTCCTAGTGGCTATGTAGGCCTGGGAAATGTCATTAGACGTATCAGCAGTACGGGGGCTAACAGTATCGATCAAGTCAGTGTTATTTGCAAATACATCGTGGCCAATTAGCATGTCTACCTGGAGGTCCTTCACCACCCCTGCTTTGATCCTTACAATACGGTCTGTGCCAAATTGTGGGGAGCTGATTTCAAGTTCACAAGTCGAAATGCATTTTAACAGCCCAAAAGCACATTGCACGGTTATGGGATCCCTCATGGCAGACGAGTTATCTCTTACAAGATCAGAATTAACCAGCGTGACCTGGGCCCCTGTGTCTCTTAAAGCGTCGACGGGACGATTGTTCACAAACAATGGCACAATAAATCGTTTCTGGTAATCTACAACTCTCTCTAGATTCGAACCCGGTTTTACGAACTTAATTTGTGCATGTCCCTGTTTTTGTGGCCATGACTTGTTGTGATTTCGGTTATGGGCCTGAGATCCATTATCTGCTCGATTACCATACCCAGACTGCATTGGTCTTGCACTCGTATCTCGCGGTCTATCATTGGTGCTATTTGCAAATGCCCCTTGGTTCATGCCAGTGGGCTTCCTTTCCCAAGGGTTTACGTTGTGATCAGAATTGAGCGCTCTGAACCTGTTGTTCTGTTTCTGATCACCCTGGCTCGATTTGCGCCCTTCCATTGTGCATTCAAAGTGCAAATCTGCAAATTCGGCGACTTGAGCAGCCCTTTTAGGCTTTCTTGCTTCAATAAAATAGCGACAGTCGCTCGCAAGAGACTCTCTTAGTCTCTCCATGATAACGTCATCCCTTAGGGTTTCAAAATCAGTTATCTCTTTGCATTCAAGATAAAAATCAAACACATCGTTTAACTGGGCCAAAAATTGCACGTAAGACTGTTTCCCTGCCCTATGCATGCATTTAAACTTATCCAAATAATGTTTGGCATTCAATCTGCATGCCCCCAGAAGTGCACGTTTTGTTTCCCTGTAGTTGGAACAGGTATCAAAAGAAAGTCTGTTATAATGCACTCTCATTGTCGAGTTAAGCAAAGATGGAAGGAGCTTCGCCCACCTGTTTTCCTCAATGCCTTGAAGAATAGCTATCTTTTCGAATGAGTGGAAATACAGCACTATTTCTTCGTTTTCGTGCATGGTTGGCAGCTTGGAATAAACCGACGGACCAACGGGGTCACCAACAGAAAATGAAGGGTTTGGCTGTAGTAAACCCAAATTCGCTTTCTCTCGCAAGAGGGCCAATTCCGCCGCCATCTTTTCCCTTTCCGCCATCAACCGCCTCTCTTCTGCAAGCGAGCGTTTTTCTTCTGCCTGAAGTAGTTCAAGCCTCGTCTGGCTTTCGCTAACGCTAGCCTGGTCTGCATCCTCATATTCTTCCAATCCATCGTCACCGCCTGATGCATCGTCATTTGCCTTCAACCTTTCGATCATGGCCTTTTTATCTAGGCCTTCACAATCTATGCCTCTCTGTCTACATTCCTCTTGCAACTCTGCTTTCTTCATTCTCTCAAACATTTTAAGCAGAAGAACCAAAGCACAACAATAAAACTAGTTCAAAAACACACGAGGTTCGATTAACCTTCAAGACGCTACTACACAAAACAATAAACTCAAAAGCAGTCTTTCTCGCAGAACGGGTTATTTCAATCACCCTTTTCATTCATCAATAACAAACACAAGTTCATCAGTTAGCATGCAGACTCCGCTCGCAATAAAATGAGCTCCGGAGCGCTTCACAGCAATCAGTAATTAGCACCTTTCGTGCTTTACAACCACATTCTCCAATAAATCAATTACTGACTCTGCAGTCCAAACAATTCTCCCGCAAACACCATTCAGACTACAAACATTAACAGCACCAAGTGACTATGAGCAGTCAAACAAAATGGCTCGTGCTCACCAGGTGTTTCTCCAGGTGTCTTGGATGTGTCGCTCTCTCCGACTTCTCCGCACGACTGCAGCATAAAAAGATCTTCCAGAGCTCCAAGTTGTCCCGCGTCACTTGATGTCCAGTCCGAATCCTTTGTTCCAGCGATCGTCCGAATTCCTTGTCCGTTGATCGTCCGCCTCCTTTGTTCCAGCGATCGTCCGAGTCCTTTGCTCCCGTGATCAGACGTCCTGTCTGTACTGCGTCAGTTGTCGTCCTCCTGTCACCAATCTCTCCGGACGTGTAGTTCCAAAGAATCCGCCGCGTCCAATGAGATCAGTCCTCGTGGAGTCCGACTGAATCGTCCGCCGTCAAACGTCGCTTTCTCGTCTGCTTCTCCGTTTGTCTGGAATCGTTGTTCCGCTTCGTCTCTTTGTCAATCGTTGCTGTCGTCGCACAAAGTCTCTGCTCCGTTAAAAATTGTCTGAGATCAGCAGCGTTGAAGTTCTGCTTTCTCGAACAAAATCCCAGCTGGCACAATGTACTGGAAGAGACGATTGTTGACCGTAGTCTTCCAGTTTGGTGGCGAGCGGTGCTACGTGAGCGGCAGGCTAAATCTTCGGGGGACTTTAGCTTTAGTTACAGCGTAGCACGTGGGTTATCGTTCAACTTCAATCGCACAGAGAATTAACCCGAAACAGTTTTCAATCCTTTCTTGCTGGTTAATTGATCATCGGTTTATAATATTTACATTGTATTTATAACGATTCGCTTGTCATAATCTATTCTTCGTTTCTTGTTCTCTCCAGGCCCTTATCTTTTTTGGCCTGTCGTTCGCAACCGATCCCTTCGCCTCGCTGCGGCCAATGCTCTCCCCTCCACGATCCTCGGCGAACGATGTCTGCTCTCCTGTGGCGTCCCGTCTTAACTCATTTCTTCCTCCTGCCAATCATCCCTCTCTGGACCCTGGGGCAACTGCAGCATCTCCGATTGCCCGCCCATTGCATCTTAACCCCATTTCTTCCACCTGCCAATCATCCCTTCAGACCCTGCGTGGCACCAATTGTCCGCCCATTGCATCTCTCTGTATCTCTCTGTCTCTCTATGTCTTTCTCTATCTCTCTCTTCCACTCTCTATATATTGGTAATGACTAATAAGTGTTTACAGAAACGATATAGGCCTATTGATTAGGCCTACTGTTGATCAAAATTAGTCATAAAACAGTACATAGTTATGAACATCATCGCCGACTGCTCCCTCACTACAACCATCGAACGAATAAAAACCGAATGTGTTACCAGATAATCCGTTGATGTCTTTGGCTTTCAGCGCCCTCGCCTCATGCACCGTCACAGTTATCTGTTCGTTGGTTGGATGATAGCATAAGCTGACGCTCACCTCGCCCAGCTTACCCTGCAACAAAGCAGTCATAATTATTTCGTTTAATTATTAATCATAATTTGCTCATATAATTGGTATTAAAAATATATATGTGCTCTAGTTTTTGTGTTTGTTTATTCATCTATTCATTCGTTTATTCGTTTATTCATTCGTTCGTTTATTCATTTATTCGTTTATTTGTTTATTCAATTATTCGTTTATTCGTTTATTCATTTGTTCATTTATTCGTCTATTCATTTATTCGTTTTCACGTTTATTCATTTAGTCGTTTATTCGTTTACTCGTTTACTCATTTATTCGTTTTTATCGTTTATTCATTTACTCGTTTATTCTTTTATCCATTTATTCGTTTTTTCGTTAGTTCATTTATTCCCGATTCAGACATTGACAGACAGACACAGCCAGACAGACACACACACAGACACACAAACAAACACACAGACAGACACACACAGACATACACAAACGGACACTGACCGTGTGTCCCTTGCACGGCTGTAGGTTCTTCCAGACTGTCTGTCCAGAGACAAGATCGAATTCGTTGAGTGGTATGCAGACTTCTCCGATCGGATCATCTCGACTGAATCGATCGTAGTCGAGAACTTGAAGGTAGAGGGTTCGAGTCATCAGCTTAGTATACGGAAAACCTACGCACACCAACACACACACACACACACACAAACGCAAAGGTAAAACGATGTCAGATGATGTTGGGTCAATCTATAGACAAAGACGAAGACAAAGACAGAGACACACAGACAGAGGGAGACACACAGAGACAGAATGGTGTGAAGAATGACGAAGATGATGTGGAAGAGTATGAAGAGGAGATACGGAAATGGCAACGGTGTGAGTCATTTGATGTGATGTGAGTCTTGGAGAAATTTGTCATCGCGAGCCAACGTCTTATTAACCGACGCTCATAAAGTGAATGGTAAAGGATGAGGAGGGGGAGGAGGAGGAGGAGGAAGAGGAGGAGGAGGAAGCAGGGCTGTTTCAAGGCATTTTTAGAACTGCACAACTCCTTCTTTCCTTTCCCATCCTCCATGGTAGATTGCTTCCAATCGGAGGACAATGACCTTTTTGCTAGTTTTAACTGTACAGAAGTGCTTCTACAACTGCACAAATCCACTTAGAACCGCACATTTAGTGTATAACTGCACGGTAAAAAAATGCCTGGGAGGAGGACGACGAGGAGGAATGGTGAAGAATTAGTAGGAGGAGAAGAAGAAGGAGGAGAGTGAGAAGGATACGAATAGGAAGAGGAAGAGAGGAAGAGTAGAAGGAGGAGAGGAAGAACAAAGAAGAGGAAAAAGAAAGAGGAGAAGGAGACCGATGATTAGGAGGAAGAGTGGGAAGTGGAGAAGGAGAAGGAGGGTGAGGAGGAGGAAAGAAGGAATGAGAGGGGAAGGAGTAAGGGAAAAAATTGGAAAGCCACGGTCCACTTTGCTGACGCCTCGTGGATATTAAGAGGCCCTTGGCAGCCTCGACAGCGGTTGCTGCTCGGTTGAGGAATTGGAGGAGGGTGAGGGGTGGGTGGGAGGTAGGAGGGGGTCAGGCCGATGATTAACCGATTGGACGATAGAGGGCACTTTGTGGAATGCGTCGGACACCGAGTGTTGGTGACAGAACGTAAATAAAGTAGAATGATGGATGGATGAGTGGAGGCATGGAGATAGGAATGGGTGGACGGAGTATGAGTGGAGGGTGGTTGGAGGCATGGAGATAGGAATGGGTGGACGGAGGATGGATGGAGGGTGGTTGGAGGGATGGAGAAATCGATGGGTGGATGGTTTGAGGGAGGGAATGAGATATGAAAGTAGGTGTGGATGGATGTAAGGCGAAAGGAGGGTGGATAGAGAGGGGCGGAGGGTAAATAAAGTGGAGTTATGGATGGATGGATGGAGGGCAGATGAAGCGATTGAGAAGGGGGTGGATGGGTGGAGATGACGTCGAGAAAAGGAGAGATGGAGAGAGGGGTGGATTTGTGGATGAACGGATAGATGGATTGATTGATTGAGGGGTAGTGAAGGAAGAATGAAGGGAGGGATGGATGGGTGGATGCAAGGTGGAGGGAGGTATGATGGAGATAGTAGTGAAAGGATGTAGTGAATGTGTGGTGAAAATAAGCCTCTTCGCCGGCTTAAACGTCGAACTCGAACCCTGTGCGCGTCTCACCAAAGCAAAGGACCAGGATGCACCGGTGACCAGGACACGTGACAGTTCGGCCTTCGTGGTCTATCGAAGGGCTTAAACGTTGAGTTTCCCCGACGACAATAGAACTTGACAAACGACACGAATTCTTCTTCTTCAGCAGAGTTTATTAATTCGTCGCAATCACTGTACAAAAGACCGCCAAACGACACAGGCGACATGCACCGGCTCTTAACTACATCTATTATCCTCAACTACATCTATTAGCTCTCAACGGACGTCTGTTACTCCTCTTCCTACTGCGCGGGCTGAGCTATTTATAACCGCCCAGGAACATGGCCTAGAGAACAAGGGCTAAGGGGGCGTGGCCTATGGAACATGGGCTATGGAACATGGGCTAGGGAGAACATGGGCTACGGAACATGGCCTAGGAGGCGTGGCCTACCAGAACATGGCCTAGGGAGTAAGAGCTAAGGGGCGTGGCCTATGGAACACGGGCTATGGAACATGGGCTAGGGAGAACATGGGCTACGGAACATGGCCTAGGAGGCGTGGCCTACCAGAACATGGCCTAGGGAGTAAGAGCTAAGGGGCGTGGCCTATGGAACATGGCCTAGGAGGCGTGGCCTACCAGAACATGGCCTAGGGAGTAAGAGCTAAGGGGCGTGGCCTATGGAACATGGGCTAGAGCGGCAGAACATGGCCTAGGGAACACGGGCTAAGGGGCGTGGCCTATGGAACATGGCCTAGAGCGGCAGCTCTCCGGGGCACCCACATCGCCGCAGCGTCCCTCGGAACATGGGCCACCCCCAGGATCCTTACAAATGGATAGATGTAAGGTGGAGAAAGGGAAATATGGAAAACTGGGTGGGTGGATGGACGGATTGATATTGATAGTTGAATGAATGAAGAGGGATCGATGGATGTAAGGTGGTTGGAGAGAGTGACGAATAGATGGATGGATGTGGTTTTGAGGAAGGGAGCATGGAGAGAGGGGTGGATGAATGGATGGGTAGTCGGAGGAAGGAATGGAGGTGCGATGGATGTACGGATGTAGGATAGAGAAAGTGAGGAGTGGAGAGCGTGTTCGATGGATGGATGGAGCCTGGAGGGACGGATGGATGGATGTTGGGTGGAGAGGGAGGGTTGGAAGAATAGCCAATCGAGTGGATTGGTGGGTTGGTTTTCTAGATAATAGATGTTTAGACGTAGGAAGGTTGAATGGTGGGAGGTCGTGAGGATAAGTGTATTTGATGGATGAATAGATGTGGAAAAGTGGCCGAAGGATCGCGCGCCATGTGGACAGCAGCGAACGAAAAACGTCTGATGGACGATTTGATGGATCGAATTATGGAGAGGAAGAATAAGAAGGGAATTGAGGAAAAATGGGAGGGGAAGGAAGGGTATGGGTTTAAAGGAGAAAGAGGATTATGGAATGGAGAATGAATATGATGTATTGCTGAATTGGGAGAAGGATAGGAAAGGAATTAGGGAAGGGTTTATAGCAGGAAGAGGAGGAAGAACGGGAAGCATGGATGGAGAAAAAAGGAGAAGGACGATGATTGGAATGGGGAAAAGCAGGAGGTGGTAGAAGAAGATGATGAATATAAAGATGAGCAAGGCCGTTACGTAGTCAGGAATTGATTTGGAGGGGGGTGTTTCCATAGTTTCCCCTCCGAAAAAACTGACGACCTTGTTTTAGTTATCCGGCCGAAATCTTCACAAAATGTCACAAATTAATTATATTTTTTACATTTTCCATTTGGGGGGGTGTTTGTTTTCATGGCTTTATTTCATGGTTTTTACATCACGTGCTCGTAAATGCATTCTATTATTTGTTACATTTTCCATTTCGGGGGTGTTCAAACACCCCAAACCCAAAACACCCCGTTAGCTACAGCTTTGAGGATTGGGAGTATAAACAAGTGGAGTATTATACGAGGAGGAGAAGGATGAGGAGAACGAGGAGAAGGAAAAACTTGAGTAGTGGGATAATTATTTTTCAGCCGAGTAAGGTTGATGAAATCGCGACAAGTGCCTAGCACCCTTTTGACCTATTATTATTATTATTATTACAGTCTCATTGCAACGATCCAAAGTCATAACAGACATGCGCAGCTGGTACTTCCGGTCTGCCGTCATAGAACGACGCGAAATTTTATAGCGCTTTTTCTGTTTGCACGCTCGAAATGACCGCATCTATCCGCGGATGCGATATTGACCAAACATGGCGGTCGACGTGTTGACCAATAATAGTCTGATTTATAAACTATTAGAACCGCCATTCAGCAGAAGTTTAAACCTGTCTTTAGTCCCAGGGCTGATGAGAGAGATTGCCGACCCATCACGAGAAACACACTTTTAACAAATTCAAGTGATAAAAGTTTGTTTGTATGTGCACTTCTAATAGCGCCCCTTCAAGCTCACTACTCAGAGGCGCTCCCAACGGCAGAGCGGACAATGCATTGGAGTTTCACGCCGAAGCGCTGAGCAATTGCGAGTGAAGGACTTGTCCAAGGTCCCTACGCGGCGACGTGAGGTGGATTCGAACCTCGAACCTTCCGGCTTCGAGGCAACGACGCCACCACTACACCACGCCATCCCATCGCGACCCAATTTTATATTTATTTATAAAAATACGATCTTATTACGTTAATTATTGTTAACTTGAAGTTTAAATCGATTTAAGGTAATTTTATCTGCAATACTATATCTTAAAAAGCATCAATCATAAACACGTCCTTCACTCACGGCTGTTCTGCGTCCTATTATTATAGGCGGAGGCCACATTAGCTGCAGTTGTAACATCGATGATTATTTTTTTATAGTAACGAAAACTGCAATGATATTGTCTTGGCGGAGTGTTATTATTATTTCGAAGGATGGATGGATCCAGATTCAACGAGGGTTTATGACAACAGAGACCGGAGCCCTCGAAATAATTAATTTTATTAGGCATGATACAGCATGCTTACTTATTATTTGGAGGATGGATGGATCCGATTTGACCAGGGTCTATGACAACAGAGGTCGTTACCCTGGACAGAAATTTGCTCGGCATATTACAGCACTTAAGAGCTTTGGGGATACTCACCGCATAACAATTATTAGTGTGCTGAAAATTATTTAGAGGTGTATTGATGTGCAGATTGATCAGTGCTTTTCTTACACACCATTGAAACAAAGTTGACTGTCACTATATAAGCTTGGGACACAGCTCTTGTTTGATTTGCGCATTAACCCAGTGATCTATTGATTTATTTAATTATATGTCTATATTGTGTTTATTATATATTTGCTTATTTATTTATCTATTTATTTATTTATTTACTTTTTGTTTATTTAGCTATAGATCTATTAAAGCAATTTGACATTGCACCCTTCGATGCTCCCTAAATGGCCACAACTCATGCAGCAAGCGCATTATTGCACACGTGTAATGACGAAACATTCAATATCTTACATATCTAACGAATCGTCTACCCTGTCATATAACCAAGACTGCATTTTTAGATGACGTTTTGATGTCGCAACTACACTCTAAACGCAAACCATATCTTAAAGTAAGGTTAAGCTTACTTCGGCTTGTCCGTCAGGTGGATAGGTTAAGCTATATTATATGGTATCCTCCATAACTAACCTCGGAAGCAACCTCTCTATCTTGCCACAAAGTAAGGTCAAGGTTACTTCGTGTTTGTCCGTCAGGTGGATAGTTAAAGTGACTATATAGTAACCTCCAGAGCTTACTTGACCAGGTCACTTCTTGACGTTACTAGCAGGAATGACAAGCTTACTTGGCCAGGTCACTTCTTGACGTTACTAGCAGGAATGTCAAGCTTACTTGGCCAGGTCACTTCTTGACGTTACTAGCAGGAATGACAAGCTTACTTGGCCAGGTCACTTCTTGACGTTACTAGCGGGAATGTCAAGCTTACTTGGCCAGGTCACTTCTTGACGTTACTAGCAGGAATGACAAGCTTACTTGGCCAGGTCACTTCTTGACGTTACTAGCAGGAATGTCAAGCTTACTTGGCCAGGTCACTTCTTGACGTTACTAGCAGGAATGACAAGCTTACTTGGCCAGGTCACTTCTTGACGTTACTAGCAGGAATGTCAAGCTTACTTGGCCAGGTCACTTCTTGACGTTACTAGCAGGAATGACAAGCTTACTTGGCCAGGTTACTTCTTGACGTTACTAGCAGGAATGTCAAGCTTACTTGGCCAGGTCACTTCTTGACGTTACTAGCAGGAATGGCAAGCTTACTTGGCCAGGTCACTTCTTGACGTTACTAGCAGGAATGACAAGCTTACTTGGCCAGGTCACTTCTTGACGTTACTAACAGGAATGTCAAGCTTACTTGGCCAGGTCACTTCTTGACGTTACTAGCAGGAATGTCAAGCTTACTTGGCCAGGTCACTTCTTGACGTTACTAGCAGGAATGACAAGCTTACTTGGCCAGGTCACTTCTTGACGTTACTAGCAGGAATGTCAAGCTTACTTGGCCAGGTCACTTCTTGACGTTACTAGCAGGACAGGTAATGTGCTTTGAAAAATGCTGCTTAGGTTACTATATACATGTAGAACCTTCAGTGCTACTTCCATGGATTCTTTTGGAGATCCTATACAATGAACCATAACATTGCCCTCAGAAGTAGTAATTAAAGTGAACCATTCAATACAATATTACACTAGATGAGGAAACCTCAATGTTAATTTTATTAATGCAATCATCAGCATAATAATTTGCTAAAGTCAATGACTTAATTGCATTTGAACATTACCAATCAAACAAACAATCATCAACTATAAACGAAGTCCTAAACGAGCAATAGCTTAAGCAGGGATAGGCCCTGATTTCCAGTATGCAACGGCTTACATTGGATGGTCTCAGTTGCCGAGATATATAAGCAAACAAAGATTTAGTTTAAACGCAGAATGAGAGCATATTAGTACAACAAACCCTAAGTTCGGCATTAGTCTTACAATCTAGCTAAAACAGTAAGTAAGAGGTTTATATTAAAGAATCGAAAGAGTAAACAATGTTATTACTGAAGATGATGAGTAACTACTAATAAAACCATTAAATTGAAATTCGGCAATGTTTTTACACAATAGGTATGCATTTTATACTAACATCATAAGAAACCAGTACTGATGCTAATAGTAGTAACAGAGCAGCATAATCAATAGTAACTAAAGTAAATAACAGTAATGCTAGTATTAGAAACAATAATACTTATATAGTCATAATTAGTAATCATCAATCAATCACATGAATTTATATAGCGCCCCTTCAAGATCTCTACTCAGAGACGCTCCCAACCCAGGCCTGGTCAAAGAGAAAGGCTTTGAGAAGACGGTAGAAAGAGCCAGCAGAGTCACGGGGAAGCGAATGGAGAGCCGCAGGGAGGCCATTCCAGATAGCTGGACCTACCACGATAAATGCTCTTCGCTGCATAGTAGCGGTACGACAAAAAGGGACAAGAAAGTCACAGCGGGCAGCTGACCGCAGCGAGCGACGGCCCAGAGAAACCGAGACTGGAGTAAAAAGCTCACATAGGTAGGATGGAGCTTGAGACAGAATGCAGCGCCAAGCTATAGACGAAACTCTATAAGCAATGCCTTGCTGCAGTGGGAGCCAGTGAAGGTCGTCCCTCATGAAGGCTGAAACGGGGGCAAACCGGGAAATGCCACCAACCAAGCGTGCTGCAGATCGAAGGACCCTGACCAAGGAGTTCAGGCGGACCTGCGGGAGGCCAATCATAATGCTAATAACAATGATAATAGTATAATCTTCAGCATTATTTCAAGTCATACCATTAGCAATAGCAGTAGTAATAACACAATAACAGCAACAATAGCCTTTAACCGAACATAATGGTCAGTACCAATCAGGCTAAATCGCCTGTTAGAACAAAAAATCCTAAAAGTGAAGGAGTACTGATATTATTCCAAATAGGACATAACAATTAATCATAATTTATATTCGTATTGATATTCAGATTTTCCATTCTTAATTTGTGAAATTATAATCTCTTATCAAGTTCCAAAGTTCCTGCTAGACTACAATGTCCAGTTATGGAAGATTTTTGGGAAAAGCCGCGGACTTGCTTTTCATGAGATCTGTTACGGATCGATGAACGCAGGAACATCTGAAAACATAAATCCAAAATTTCATTAATCGTATCACAGCAAAAATTAATACAATTTTTTAATTAAAATGTGACACTAGACCTCACACATAGTGTATTTGGCAATCCATTTTGAGGGTGGGTGCTTAACAAAAGTGCAGCTGATTCATGCTAAAATTAGATCTACCCTCGAAAATTGCAATCCTTAGAATTCTTCATAGTATATATTGACTGTTAAAGTCATTTATTAAATCGCACCACAAGGAACAAAATATGTCAACACGTTTACAAAACAATTTATCGGCTGTAGATGTCAAGGGGACAACAAAAATGGCTAATAAATCTACTAGGTCAAGGGTTATCTTCCTTCAATTGGAATTATTTCGGATGGTCTAACGATATTTAGATATGTGCCAGACAAGTAAGAAAGATGAGAAAAAATTTAACACGCTCTTAACTGATGAGATTCAATTTACAAAATTAAAAAGCACGCCCACCGTTTCCTACCAATTAAACACACACATCATGGATATTTGTACATGAGCCAATAATGATTTAAATGCCGTCCTAAATTGTTTCAAACATGTTTGGTGTTTTTATATATGTGAACAATGGCTACAGGAAAAGAATTCCAAAATCATGGACCCAAGCACTTGACTGAAAGTAGGTGCTTGAAATGCACCTATAATTAATTTATTCCGGATATTTATAGTGTCCCTCGAAAGAAGTCTACTTATAGATACACCCAGCGCATCCACGGCCAAATAAAAGGTCTTGAGCAACTGGCATAGAGCCGGCAAATTATTCCAACGTAGTAAAGGTAGTGCGAACCCATTTCAAGTGGAGGAGCTAACAACTAAGAAGGCCCAACATAGTCAACACTATCTGACCAACGAGCGAGCAAAAGGAACCAGAAGCTTCGCATAGCCGAAGAGCGCAAAGCTATTATCTTATCTTATCTTATCTGACCATTTATAAAGCGCTTCTCGCAGCAAGAGCCTTTCAGATGCGCTCCCAGTGCGTTTAACCTCGAGAAAAAAGGCAAGTTTTTAGACGAGAGAAAGACGAGGATACACTACCAGAGAGGATGGCAGAGCGAACTGATGGGGGAAGCCCATTCCATAGGGAGGGACCAATGCAGGCAAATGATCTGATTGAGCCATGGCAGTCCTCACCCGGGGGAAAGAGGTCAAGCCGATCAGAGGACCTAAGAGGACGCAGTGAAGTGGCAGAAAAAGGGCGATGTATCTGATCGCACAGATACTTCGGAGCAAGACCGATTTGAGACTTAACGACCAAAATCAGGACTTTCAATTGAATACGGGCCGAGAGTGGAAGCCAGTTAAGTTGTTCAGTCATGAATGTAGAAATGTGGGAGAATCGAGGAAGACGGGCAATGAGCCTAGCAGCGGCATTGAGTACAGATTTCAGAGGAGCTAGGCGAACCTTAGGCAAGCGAATAAGGACAGAATTGCAATAGTCAATCCAAGAACATACAAAAGCATGCACAATTGAGGTAAAGATCGATGATGAGACAGATTTGCGAATAGCCCTGAGACGCCTTAGCTGGAAATAGGAAGAGCGAGAAAGATTGGCAATGTGCTCAGTGAAGGTAAGAGAACTATCAAGGGTGACACCTAGGTCTCGAACAGTGGATGAGAAGTTAAAAGTGAGGAAATGTTTGAGAGAGCAGTGTGTAGTCGAGTTTTTGAAGCTGCTTAGGAGTGCCAAACCAAATCAACTGGGTTTTGGAAGAGTTCAAAGAAAGACGGTTGGACGACATCCATAGATGAAGATCTTGAGATAGAGCGTCAATTCGACTTGCAAGAAGGAGTTGAGCAGAAGGGGGTCCATGGACATAGGCTTTGACATCATCAGCGAAAAGATGGCCAGTTGCAGAGTGACTAAGGAAAAGAGAGGTAATACCAGCCGTGTAAAGGATGAAAAAGAGTGGCCCTAGGACAGGACCCTGAGGAACACCCAAGACAACAGGGGCCCACTGAGTCCTAGAGTCGCCAGAGATGATCATTTGGGTCCGATCAGACAGGTAGGACCGAAACCAAAGAAGAGGAGAACCCTGGAGTCCGCACGAGGTTTCAAGTCGTTGCAATAGAATCTCATGATCAACCATGTCAAAGGTTGCAGAGACGTCGAAGAGAGCCAAAAGAGTGACTTGAGACTTGTCAACAGCAGAGTATATATCAGAAAGCATGGAGAGGAGAGCTGTTTCCGTGGAGTGAAGCTCGACGGAAGGTTAAGTCCGAGAGACAGAAATCAGATAAACACTAAAAGATAAGTGCTGCTATTACGTAGGAGATGCGTTTCGACGCTGGAAACCAGTGCAAAACATTACGTATGTAAAAAGAATTCCGGACATAGTTTGAAATATGACCAACAAGCAAAGAAGCAGAGTGAAGGACCCGGTCAAGACACCCTATTTAGCCAAATGCGTGAACAGCAAGAACCGAGCAGCAATGTCCACTGTCATGCAACTCTGCTGGTAACAAAGGCGTGGACAAGACCACAGCAGCATCATGGGATACTGGGATAGGGGCTACAAGTCAACATGCAGTTGGTAGTAACAGCTTTGTGTGACCAAATTGACCAAGTTGCTGTGAAAGACATAGGTTCTAAGACAAGGTCACCCCAAGGTCGGAGAAAGAAATATGGATAAGGTCTGAGCCAAAAGGTGTGGGTCTAGACAAACCAGCTGTTTCCGACTGTCAAATCAAATGAAGGGTTTTAGATGGGTTCAAAAGCAACCGATTTTATGTCAACCAGCCAGAGGCAACAATTGCAGAGCACAATAGCTCAA
This sequence comes from Lumbricus terrestris, assembly GCA_949752735.1. Lineage (NCBI taxonomy): Eukaryota > Metazoa > Annelida > Clitellata > Crassiclitellata > Lumbricidae > Lumbricus > Lumbricus terrestris. Next base: position 5,026,097 of record OX457049.1, read on the forward strand.
CAGAATCAACTGCATCAGCTGCATGGCAGTGGACTGGACGTATGCCTGTATACACCAGCATATAGCTGACCACTGCAAGAGTCCATATTCGGACAGATGGACTTACGTCAGCATGGTTCAGAGTTAAGAAAGGAGTGCGACAAGGGTGTAACCTTTCACCGTGTCTTTTTAACATGTTAGCAGAGCAGGTAATGAGGAAAGCCTTGCAGGGATTCAACAGTGGATTCAGAATCGGGGGTAAAATCATTAACAATCTAAGATACGCAGATGACATTGTATTACTGACTACATCACCAGAGGAGCTACAAGAATTGGTGGACAGGGTTGAAAGGTCTGCAAACGAGTATAGCATGAAGATTAATGCCGCAAAGACGAAGGTCATGACAAATACGGACACAGAATTGAAGATTAAAGTGACCAGTGGTAGTTTAGATAAGGTAGACTCATTTGTCTATCTGGGAAGCAGAGTAACGAAAGATGCAGAATGTAACGTAGAAGTGAAAACAAGGTTAGCCATGGGTACATCAGTCATGATTAAGTTGACAAAGGTATGGAAGAACAAGGCTATCAGCCTGAAGACAAAAATACGACTAATGAGGGCCTTAGTGTGGCCAGTGGCAACATACGGTTGTGAGACGTGGACTTTAAAGAAGGAGGAGGAAAGAATTATACAGGCTTTCGAAAACAAATGCATTAGGAAACTACTACGTATTTCATGGACAGAAATGTTGAGTAATGAACGAGTTTACAAATTAGCAGGGACAAAATGCGAGTTGTTAGGGCATGTCAAAACTCGCAAATTACGATACTTTGGTCATATGCTGCGACAGCAGGACAATATTGAAAATAGTGTCATGACGGGACGGGTGGAAGGTGTTCGTAGCCGCGGTAGACCTAGAATATGCTGGCTCGATAACATCACTTTGTGGACCGTTCTATCGGGAGCGGCGCTATTGAGGACCGTAAATGACAGATCTTGCTGGTGTACATTGGTCCGCTCATGCAGCCAACCGTCGTGTAGCGTCGCCGCCGTTATGACATGACATAACATGCAAGAGTCCACATAACCACAGCAGGGAAGTAACATCAGGTGTGCATATAATGTAAACAGATCCCAAAAAGGTCAGGGGCCTAGCAGGACTTAGCAAAGCCAGCTGCAACAGAATTTGTGTAATCTGTAAGGAAAGGTGCAGCCACTCACCAACCAGACCTTGGAAAACAATTTTTAAAAGAAGCTACGACTCATTACTAAGTTGCTGAAATCATTATGAACAGTACACTTTTGATAATAATTATAATCGTCAAACATTCATTCCAAAAATTATATAGAGGCCATTCAAAAACTGACTAGGAGGCTCATTCAAATTGCCCATTCAAACCAATCACGAGCAGCTGCAATCACATTTACTAGCGTCAAAAGAGGCGAAAAGGAAAGATCTACTGAAAGGAGGAATGAGTCGATACATCAGGAAAAGAATGGTCACGGAACTGATCTGGAGCGTCACATGTACGGAGCAGACACCTGGACGATGAGACAGGAGGATGTCAAACGAATAGAAGCGTTCGAGATGTGGATATGGAGAAGGATGGAAATGTTCAGCTGGACAGAGCATAAATCAAACGAAGAAGTGCTGAAGAAGGTGGAAGAGAAAAGATCTTGATGAATACAATTAGAACAAGGCAGAAGTCCTGGGTAGGACATGTACTGAGAGGCAACTCCTTGCAAAGAAACATGGTGGAGGCAAAATGGAGGGAAAGAGGGGAAGAGGACAACCTAGGGAAAAGTTCTTGGACTGGATGATAGAGAATGGATATGGAAAACTCAAAGCAAAAGCACAACACCGAGAAGAGTGGCGTCGTTGGGCATCTGGACCTGCAGCAAACCTAAAGAAGAACAAAATAGTTATTAACCGCCGTGTATACTATAATACTTGTAGTGATTAAAATCAGTAAAAAATCTCCTATTTTCTTCCAGTGTGACGTTCGTGACGCTGCCTTCGCACGAGACGAGGGCACTCCACGACACGTGTCTAAGAGACAAAAGAAATACATAGATTTATTGTAGGCCTATATTTACCTAGAATGCTAGATCGACGCCAGCTGCTGGATAGCGGCAGCTGTGTACTGCTCAGTGTTCTCCACGGTTGCTCCATCATTGCTACGAACTTGTTACTTAAAGCAGCCGGTTGCATCTGGCTTCAGTGGCAAAATTCCAGGAGAAGCTGAATAAAATTGAAGATAAAACCTTTCAAAGGTAAATAAGCAGCATTGAAAAAAGATGAAAGTATAAACTCAACATTCATAATTACAGAATATTTAATCTCTAAAGTTTCAGATTATAAAAGAGAACTACTAAAAAAGATGCATAGCTTCAAAACACATTGTCACATAAGCCTACACCAAAATGTGACAACGAACCAAATTTCCTTCACGGACAAAGAATAATGCACCGTGAAATGATGTTTAGGAAGAGGTTTTTCATTTATTTACATGTAATCCCACCTAGATCTAGGTTTATTCGGTATTTTCTGTATTTTTAGGTTTTTTGCCCGGATATCATTTTTTGTCTCATGGATGTTTTTCTGACATTTTCAGGCAAAAATAGACATTTTCATGTTAAAAATACGCGAAAGACGAAAATCAGCAAGATGGAAAATTTTGGGCTGAAAGACTAAACGAAGTCACCAGAAATTCCTGTGAGAAAAGTAGAAATTTATTACCGAAAGGAAAAAGGCACAAGAAATTTCCCAAGAATTCTCTTAGACAAATTGTCGATCTGCCTTTTCTAGCCTTTTGGGTTACTAGATCTGACAGGGTTTGACCTTACTCCGACCCCCTGCGTTCCCCGCCAATCCCTACCTCCGTCCATCTCTCCATCCCAGCATCCCTCCCACTCTCCTTCCATCCATCCCACTCTTCCTTCTTCTCTCCCACCCTCCCTCTCACCCTTCCACCTTACCACACTCCCTCCCACTCTTCCCCCCTCCCATCCTCCCACCATCACTCCCACACTCCCATCCCCCTTCCTCCCTCCACCCTCCCACCTTACCACACTCCCTCCCACCCTCCCTCCATCCCATCCTCCCACCCACCCTTCCTCCCTCCCATCCTTCCACCCTTCCTCCCAGCCTTCCTCCCACCCTTCCACGCTCCCATCCTTCCAGTCTCTCTCACCCTCCCTCTCATCCTCCCACTCTCCCTCCGTCCATCTCTTCCTCCCTCCCTTCCTCCCTGACCAATGACCAGTGTCGGGTGGCCCCCGACCCCCTGCGTAGGAATGGATTGCTTCAAAACTGTGGCCGTGCATAGCTAACAATGACAAACCTTACTAAAAATATATAACATTATAAGATATAACCATAGATCCATCTATTCATCTATCAATCCATCCATCCATATGGTCGTGGTGGTGATTATCATGATGACGACGACGACGACAATGATGATGACGACGACGACGATGATGATGATGATGATGATGATGATGACGACGATGACGATGATGATGGCGATGATAATAATCACGACAAGTGATGACCTGGCCGCCATCTTCCTGAGTGCGATTCTCTGTTGAAGTGGACCCTTGTCAGATTTCATATCTTCTGTAGGGGGTCACTTCCATATCTTCCCATCTTGTGTCTGAGATTTTGGTAAATCTGTTCCTGATATCATTATATGAGCTGTCACTCTTGGAAGGATGAGGTCTTTTGGTTGAATGAAAGCTTTGTCCCTTTGCTATGTGTGTCTCCTCCATGTCTGTATGTCCGTTAATGGTTTTGGTGCTGTTTCTTAGTAAGTGGCGTAACAACCTGACCGGGGCGCGTGGACGTTCTAAACCTTAGGTTCCTTAGGCTACCCGTTAGCGAGACTAAAGAGTAGGATTAATGAGATATCTATTTGGGTAAAAAGGACAAGAGAGGTTATATATGTATATTATATAAAGTGCTAATTAATTAATTAATTATGGTGTCCTGGTGCCAATAATAATAATTACGACAATTTATATGGCTCCGTAACACGGCCACGCCGTTAGGCCCGTTACAAGGCAACTGATGCCATCTGCTATTCGATCTTAAGTAATCAGCTCCTCCACGGGTTTCCAAAATTGCATTATAGCAGTTTCTAAAATTACGATGTAATTTTGGTTATATCCAATTTAGGCCTACCACATTCTAAGGCTAATATTATTTATTTAAAAGACTTGAAATGATTCCACTGGTTAACCTTCACTTTTATTTATTCTGCACTTACAGTATAAAGGTCTTTAAGGCATCATGTAAGGCTTCGGTCCGGTCTATTGGATGGATGGTGTCCTTTATTCATTTGCATGAGACTTTTTGTGCAATCAGGGAGGTGTGGTCAGTTTGTCTGGTGCCTTCGTATCTGGACAGCTATGTAGCCTATAGATGGATTTGGCTGATGTGGTGAAGTCAGGTTTTATGCATCTAGGCCTATGGTATTTCTTTTCTTGTTGTTTTGTTGTTTCTCTCTGTATATATATATACGTCTTGGCGTACCAAACATATTTTTATATATTTACAATCATATCTACACTATATGCATACGTGATTGTAAGCACATGTATATATATATATAATATATATAGGCATACTGGTGCATCGACGCGTCTATGCCCATACATACATACACACACCTACGCAGACACACACATAAAAATGGAACCGAATCTGTCATGATTTCCTCCCCACCCCGGTCTGTTGAACTTCAAAGGGTACAACTGTTAACTGTTTGTCGTTTGGGCTTGGTTATCATGGGGTAATTAGTGTTATAAACCGGTGTAATGACCCTCTGGTTTCCGCCTTTGGGGATTAGATCAGTGGGGACTTCCCTTGTCCTATCTACTTCCCTTCTACCCGCCATTCATCTATATGTGCCCAGTGCCTCTATTCGTAACCATCGCATTTGTTTGTACCCATCGCCAAGTCCACTCTATGTAACGCCATGAATATGCAGTCATTTATACCTATATTTAGGTGTGGTTTTGCCTGCATGCAGACAAACTCCGCCATTGTCCAGTAATTTTCCCAATGCTGCCTTATACTCCAGTTCATTATATATTCATTCAATCATTAGATGCATTTATATAGCGCCTTTTCAGGGGCACTACTCAGAGGCGCTCCCAACCTCGCCGCGCTGTCTTAGGTGAGAGAAGAAAGCCTGATAAGGATTTCTGCAAATAGAGCGGAGGGTCAGAGGAGTAGATATCCTATACTCACTTCGTTGCTTGAGTGGGAGCCAGTGGAGAACTTCATGCACATAGCGGGAGATGTGGCTGAATTTGGGTACGCGGTCAATAAGGCGGGCTGCAGAGCGCAGGACGAGATCAAGACAACTCAAACGGGCAATTGGCAGGCCAACATAGAGAGAGCATCAGTAGTCAAGTCTGGTGGTAACGAAAGAATCCATAGACAAGGGTACCCGGTATATAGCAGCAAAAGTAGGAGTAAGCGAGCGAGCAACAGTGCGTAGTTGACGCAGTTGATAATAACAGGAACGGCTGAGTGAGTGAATGTGTCAAGCAAAAGTGAGCTCTTGGTCCAGAGTGACACCAAGGTCACGGACTCTGGTTGAGAAGACAAGATCAGGAAAGGCATCAGCACTGGTTGTCACAGATTTGCCAGCTGCTGGCGGGTGCCAAGCCAAATGAATTGAGTTTTTAAAAGAGTTTAGGCGGAGTCGGTTGCTTGACATTCAAGTCCCCAAGGCTTCCTTGGCAAAGCGCATAGTAGGCCTAATAGTAGTTCGCTATAGTAGACCTATAGGCTACGGTTTTTTATAGCAGATATCAACTGTCACGTGTTTCCTTCAGATTTAGAAATAAGGACGTCAGAAGAATAATAAAGGTTATAATTTTGAGAAACATTGGAAGCTTACTCACAAATGCCATGAGTTATGAGCTCTCAAAGACGATGTAGGCATCGCAAAGTAGGCTACGTGTAGTAGATGCTACGAAACCGTTCCTAAAATAGAAATTATTATATAAATTCACTGAGTTCAAGAGCCTGATTACTGGGCGAGCAGCAGTTACTGGCTAATCATCAAATAGCCACAGCCAATAATAATAATTATACTCATGATATCGCAATTATTGATGATATTTTTATTGTCATCAAGATCGTCATGATCGTCATTTTCTTCATGAGAATGATCAAGATGACCATAATCATGATCATCATCGTAATCATTATCATAATCGTCATAATCATCATCATAGTCATTATCATCATCATCATGATAATCATTGTCATTACCACCACCACCACCACCACCACCACCACCACCACCACCACCACCACCACCACCACCACCACCACCACCACCACCACCACCACCACCACCACCACCACCACCACCACCACCACCATCTTCTTGAGTAGGTTCGAGGCTATAATACAGTCTTCATATGAAATCGAGTACATGTAGGCCTACATAGTCCTATATACCAGAATATAACTGTTTCGATTAATACATAATTTATAAAACGTAGGCCTACAAACTCTGTTTAAAACATGATAATGCAAGCGTTTACCTTTAGAAGGCGGTCACTGCGCAAATCTGGAACAAACGTCAATGACGACCGAGTGAAGGCGGCGGCAAAAGTGACTTCTGCAATGTCGGTTGAGCTGGCATCTGTTGCAAGGTCATTATAGGTCATTAGATCTTCTGTAGGCGATATCTACTGGACGACTTTAATGGCCTCATCAAGAGCGTGCGAATGCAGCCAAGTGCGCCCCCTTCCGGCAGGATGAGTGATTAATTATCAGTCGACAGTAATACCCGTAACCGTTTCAATATAGGCTACTCGGAATTCGTTCCTGCACGGTTTTCACTCAAAATTTCAAGCATGCACAGTTTCCTATTTTAAGCTTTCACCACCTATTTATGTATGAATGAATGTATTATTATGAATATACGAATCCCTGAAGCGCGACGCACTCCTCAACGTAGTGAAGGGTTATAACAGTCAAGTGCAAGAATGCCTACTGAAGCTATGCTATCAGTGGTGAATGTCTCGGCTGAAGTACCACCTAGGGCGCTACGCGAGGGGAACAGGTTCAGAAGAAACCCTGAAACGACTAGCAAACGTGGGCGGTATCTCTTCCCCCGTCTCGTGGAAGACGTTGCAAGTCATCAACCCTCCACTCAACCCTCCACTCCCGTGTCAGTGCCAAGCCCGGATGAAAGGCAGGGACTGTCAGACGAGCGTCGATGCTCTCACAATAAAGAAACAAGACATTGAAATCTGATCGCAGAAGCTTTATATTTGAAATGGCTTCCGCACCTACTTGCGAAGCGCCCATGGTTTATGATGATGATAATGATGATGAGATGTATGTATGTATGTATGTATGTATGTATGTATGTATGTATGTATGTATGTATGTATGTATGTATGTATGTATGTATGTATGTATGTATGTATGTATGTATGTATGTATGCATGCATGCATGCATGCATGCATGCATGCATGTATGTATGTATGTATGTATGTATGTATGTATGTATGTATGTATGTATGTATGTATGCATGTATGCATGTATGTATGTATGTATGTATGTATGTATGTATGTATGTATGTATGTATGTATGTATGTATGTATGTATGTATGTATCTTCATCATCATCATCATCATCGACGTCATCATCATCATCATTTTTGCTAATCGTTCTCGTCGTCGTAATCGTCATCATCTTCGTCGTCATTCTCATCCTTATCATTATTACTGTGGCAATAGTTCTCGACTTCGCCGTCGTCATGATCACTTTGTATCAATCATACTCGTCGTCGTCGTCATCGTCATCATCGACGACACTCTCATCAATATTACCATCACCTTCAGCAGTATGAGCAGCGGTATCATCATCATCATCATCATCATCATCGTCGTCGTCGTCGTCGTCTTCACCATCTTCATCCTCATCATCATTTAAACGGTCCACGTCATCGTCATTATCGTTGCATTGTATCTGACCATTTATGAAGCGCTTCTTGCAGTAACAGAAGAGCTCGTAATTGCGTGCAACCGCAAAAAAAGAAAAGGCAGCTTTTGAGAAAGAGGACGAAAGACTACAGAACAGAGATAACTGATGGGGGGGGTTCATTCCATAGGGACGGACCTATGCATTTGGATTGAACCATCGCAGTCCTGAAGAGGGAAATCAAAGACGTCAAGTACGGCGTCAAGTAAGACGTCAAGAAAGACGACAGAGGATCTAAGAGAACGCAGCGAACTGGAATAGAGAGGACGAAACATGAGATCAAAAATATACTTCGGAGCCAGACCGAATTGAGAGTTGAAGGCCAAAATAAAACTTTGAATTGTATATGAGCCGAGAGTGGAAACTAGTGTAGTTGTTCAGTCATGAAATGTGGGAGAATAGAAGACTGCTGTCATCCTCATCCGCATCGTCATCTCTATTGCGGTTGAATGCGTTGTAGTCGTCATAATCATCATCATTATCATCGTTGTTCTCATCATCGTCATCATCATCGTCGTCGTCGTCGTCGCCGTCGTCGTCGTCCTGCTCCTCCTCCTCCTCATCATCATCATCACTGCTACTATCATCTTCACCATTATCGTCATCGCCATGATCAGCATCATCGTCATCACTACTAATGCTTCTACTACTACTGATACTTCTACATGTTCGTCGTCCTCATCATGGCCGCCGTCGTCGTCATCATCATCATCATAATCATCAATTTCATCATTGTCGTGGCAGTTATCATCATAATGAGTTTCGCCGTCGTCATCATCATCATCGTCATTACCATCATCATCACTATCCTCATCACCGGCACAATCACCGCCATCTCACCACCACCACTGTCACCACCACTTGCAACACCACCACCTCCAAACACCACCACAGCATAATCACAACCACCACCGACGCCACAGCCCACCACCTCCACGACTGCCATCACCACTACCTCCAACATCTTGATGACCACTGTCAACAACACAGTAGCCCCACCATCAGTACCACACTACTGCCATCATCACCAACACCACCACTGCTACCGTTGTTCCAACTTAACCCCCCCTCCGGTTACCTATACCACCATCACCACCATCACTACCACAACCTCCCCATCTCCACCCACCGCTGTCGTCATCTCAACATCAACAACCGCCACCATCGACGACACTAACACCACCGCCACCATAAACTCATGCGCCACCATCACTACCCCACCACCTCTCCCACCATCACAACTACCATCTTAGAGACAATTTATAACTTTGTTGAAACAACTTAAGACATAGTGAAGAATGAACGTGACTGGATTGGGAAGTTACAAAGACAAAAGCACTATTTTAATAGTCTACGTTATATGGTAGACGCAACAGAAACATCCACGAGTACGAACGAACATGACCACAGTCACATTAGACATACGCATGAATGGAGTAGGGGCAGGACGAGGGCATATAAACAGAGGCACTGGGACAGGCAGGGGCGGCCGAGTAGGAAGGGAGAAGGGAAAGCGACGGGAAGGGGAGTCGTATTCTATACAACCAACGGCGAATCCGACACGCTGACAGATCCAACACAGATAGGCCATAAAACTAATTAGCCTTCTACGACCAGAACTTCAAACGTCAGGCAATTAACGGGTATACCCTCATAGGTGGGCGTTGATTAACATCAGCATCCTCTTCCTCCTTCCCCTCCCAGGGTGAGAATTGCCGGGGGTTGGGGGGTTTCAACTCCCCCAGTCTTTCTTAGAGCCCCATAGTAAAATCTGTTTTTCACACCTAAATTTCAAGTGGATAATGGTCCAACCCCCCAGTTATTTTTCCACAATTCTTACACTGTCCCCTCCTCCACATTATCGTCGTCTTCATGATACTCGTTCTCATCTAAATCATTTTATTGTTGCCGTTCTCGTCGCCGTCATCAACATCATCGTCATAACCATCATCATCACCATCATCATCATCACCATCGTCATCACAGCCACATTCAGAGCCACCTCCAACACCACCCTCACCTCCACTAGCAATACCACCACCTCCAATCCACCACCACCACCACCACCACCACCACCACACCACACAATCAGGGAAAGGAGATCGCATTCAACCCACACAGGTTTCGTCAAGCCAGCGCAGATACACTAATTACAATCCCCCCCGCCACGTTGACCACAGGCCAGGTCAAGAGGCAATTCAGGAGTCCAGTAGACGATGATGACCGCAGAGAAGGTGTATAGCGGGGGCGTGAAGGCAAAGACGATTAGACTCGCAAACAGAAACGCCAATGCATCAGAAAGGAACACACAGCAATGGCGGCGCTAGGGGGGGCTAGGGGGCTAAACCCCCCTAAAAAGGCCATTCTTTTTTCTCCCATGTAAAAATTAGAATTTTGGACGATTTACCCCCTTTAGCCCCTCCAAAACTGAAATTCTGGCGCCGCCACTGACATACAGGTATAGAAAAGTAGACCTATGCAACGAAAGGTAGCGATAAAACAATATGGATTGAAGGCAAGGAGAGGGGAGTGAAGGCGGGGTAAGAAAACGGACACAGCGATCATGACACCACTACCACCATATTATACCGTCACCACAACCGCCACCACAACCACACCACCACTATCACTGACATCGCCACATCATCATCACCATCATCCCCGCCACCCACACAGCCGCAAAAACCGCCGACATCACCACCAACACCTTGGCTACCATCACCACAACCGTCCCATCACTATTAACCCATTCGATACCTAGGACGCCGGATATATCCTGCGGAGGAAATAAATCGTATTCCCTCAGTGCCGGATATATCCGGCGGTACTACGCTGTCTGGTTAAGCTGTTTGGTTGTAATAATAATCTTTTCTTTTAATGATTCATTCTGACACCCCGCAGAACGATTACAATCACAGGTTATACGAAATACGGCCCACTGTAGCACGACACGCAGTTCGGCTTTACAGCAGTGGGTTCGGTAACTTAACTAAA